>CM022300.1:343098853-344298853 GCA_011799875.1 Thinopyrum elongatum
TGCCCTACACCGTACGGTGAGGCCCGGCCCCGGCCTCTCCCCTCCCACGCCGCGTCGCCTTGCTCGCCGCTGCTGCCCGAACTGCCCCTGCCGCTGCCACCACTGTCCGGCGCCGCTCCGCGCTCGCCCGCGCCGCGCCACGCCTCGCCACGCCCCCGCACGCGCACGCGCACCGCACCGCACCCACGCGCACCTGCGCCGCGCCCATCGCCCGTCGCAGCGCCCCTGCCATCGCCGCGCGCGCGCACGCGCGCGCCCGCACCCGCGCGCCGCACCGCGCCCGACGCCCGCCTGTGGCCCCTGGGCCGCTGCCAGGTGGGGCCCCGCGCCCCTGAGCCACTGGCCCGTGGGCCAAACCCCCTGGCCCAATGACAAACGGGCCCCGCCCTAAAAACGTTTTAGAAAATGAAAATAAAAATAATTAAGATTAATTAATTAATTAGTTAATTAACCCTGTTTAGATTAATCTAATTTAATTAATTAGTTTAATTAATAATTAATTAATTAGTTAATCCCTAATTAACTAAACAGCCTATGAAAGGTGGGACCCACTGGTCCTGACGTCATGCTGACGTCAGCAAACACTGTTCTGGATAATGTTTAATTTAAATTAATTCCAGTAAATTCCAGGAAATCAATAAAAAATTTAGAAAATCATATAAAATAATCCGTAACTCAGATCGAAAAACTTTGTACATGAAAGTTGCTCAGAACGACAAGACGAATTCGAATACGCGGTCCGTTCGTCCGCCACACGTCCCTAACTATCCGAACATGCAACCGTTCCCCTCTTTTCGTCTGTCCAAAAGCCGGACACCTCGATACTTTCCCGGATGTTTTTCTCTTTCGTCGGTATTACCTAGCCCTACGATAGAACACCGCTAGCTCTGCTTATTGACATGTCATGCACTTGTTTGCTTAGTATTTATTGTTTGCTCCCCCTCTTCTCTCTCGGTAGACCCCGACACCGGCGTCGTCCCCGAGGTCGACGCAGCTCCGGAGACCGAAAACACCATTGACAACCTTGCCCTTGCCGCCGAGCAACCAGGCAAGCCCCCCCCCCTTTTCATCATCCCGATATCGCCCATTCTATTTCTCATGCTTGCATTAGAATTGCTGCTGCTGCTGCTTTACCTATTCTGATGCATAGCCTGTTTATTGTCTCCTGCTGTTGATAATTACCTGCATATCCTAAACTGCTTAGTATAGGCTGGGTAGAGACCTATCAGTGACCCCACTTATCCCGACTGCCGCGCTGGATTGAAGACCAGGCCCCGACATCGCACATCACCCCCCTTAGTTGTAACGACACTGCAGCGTTACTATCGAGTGCCGAGAGTGAAACCTCTTGTAGCACTTCTGATGTTAACTCTGTAGAGTAGCTATTCGGTTGTGGTCATCGAGGGTGATTCCTCCTTCAACACTTCCGGTAACGACGCTATCGTGCAACACATCAAGTGTGAACCCAGTGAGGGTGATTCCTCCGAGTTCACCTTGACGGCGACATCGAGTAGGAATCCAACGAGGGTGATACCTCAGATTCCCTTGATGTTATGGACACACGGATACTTGGACTTTACACTGTTACTTGGATAGGCGGGTCGACCCTGAGGGGTACCCGCGTGCGCCTGAGAGGCGAGTGTTGTGAAGACGGGTTGCCAGTATGGTGCCCGAGTGATGAATACGAGGAGCGGCCGGGCATTCTTAACCCTTGCAGCAAGTCCTCGAGATGGGGCGACGGGGTCACATCTTTCGGTAGTCTCTGCTCGTTACCGCAAGCCCAAGGTACTAACGATTTGGATATTTGATCCGAGCAGGCCTCTGGCCTGATAGCACTAACCATCACGTGGGCATAGTATGGGCGTTCTGAATCGTATGCATCAGCCGAAAGCTCTGTCAGACATCCAGTTCAGCATGGCGGCACGGTCGGATCGTGTCGGCCACCCGAGGCGATGCTGGTATCCACCCTGTGCGCAACGACCCGGAGGGCGAGGGGCGATGGCCAAGACCCCCTTGCGCTTAGGATGTAGACCGACGGGGACCTCTCTGCTGAGCTGTAGGTAGGGTTGCGATGTGTCGTTAGACTGAGGCCGGGCATGACCCAGGAAAGTGTGTCTGGCCGGAGTTAATCGAGCGTGTTGGGTAAGTTGGTGCACCCCTGCAGGGAAGAAAACTTCTATCGATAGCCTGTCCTATGGTAACGGACACTCGGAGTTGTATCCCGATCGATACAGCTAGAACATGAGATGAGACCTGGATATAAGGCTCTGAGATTGCTTCTCGCGGGGAGTCGAGAAGGGATCTCAGGTCGAGGTTGATGACTGTATGGCTCTGGGATTGCTTTCTCGCAGGGAGTCGAGAAAGGATGTCTGGGTGAGGTTGAGACTTAATGATACTGCTACATTATATTGAACTGTTCTACTCTCTTCTACTGCTGCAAGACCACTGAAGATGCTAGTCTTCGATAGGACTAGGCCTTCTCTCTATTCTGGCATTTCTGCAGCCCAGTCCACATATGCAGCCTCTCTTTGAAAATGTTGCATATGTAGTGTAGATCCTTGCTTGTTGAGTACTTCTGAGTACTCACGGTTGCTTTGTTTTCCTTTTCTCCCCATATCAGTTTGTCGTGACCAGATGACGGAGCCCCTGAGACAGATGCCCCGTCGATCGACTACTACAACTACCCAGAGGATGGATACTACTACGAGCTTGTCGACGACCAGGAGTAGGATTGGAGGGTCCCAGGCAGGAGGCCTACGCCTTTCGATCGTAGTGTTTTATTTGGCCCCGCCTTTCTAAAGGCCTTTCTGTTTCTGTTTCATATCTGTACTCAGATATCTGATGCTTCCGCTGACGCTTGTACGCAAGCTTAAGTATTCGAGCCCTTGAGGCCCCTGGCTTGTAATATAAGGCTTGTATGACTTTATTTATGTTTTAGAGTTGTGTTGTGATATCTTCCCGTGAGTCCTTAGGCTTGATCGTGTGCATTTGCGTGTATGATTAGTGCACGATTGAGCCGGGGGCGTCACAAGTTGGTATCAGAGCCGACTGCCTGTAGGAACCCCCTTTCCAACTCCTTGGCCGAAGTTGAGTCTAGTAACCGAAAACTATTTTACTAACTTGGCTGTGTGGCTTACGGGCCCACGTCGCCAATTGGGTGGTATTAGGATCTTTTACTCATCGACCTTTACTCTGGGACTCTGATCTCTCTTCTACTCAGGTTAAAATTTTACTAACTCCAACATTAGGTTCTCGTAATCACATCCACCCGGTGTTCTGAAATATTCCCCCCTTGCTCCAAGATTGTGGACCAGGTTCTGCTTGCAGGATCCTCTTATCGAGGGCACCCTGTGTTTCACTTGCAGATTCCTCGCCCCAATAGTTTTCTCTGACGTTGATGTAGCCTTTGCTATGTCTCGTTGTGTACTTCCCTACCGCGTGCCTGCGCGCCGCCTAGATGTCTAGCCTTCCCCTTTCAGCTGTCGTAATGCCGGATTGTAACCAAGACTATGTGTGGCTTTGAATATCTGGTGCGGATATGATGAAGAATCTATTGCACCTCCTTCTGTTGTGCGTGTTGCTTCGTGAATCATTCCATACACATGCAGTTTTACTTGCTAAACTGCCCCTGTTGATTTGGCAGGATGGCTGACGATCCTCCACCTCCACCTTATATTGCCGCAATGATGCAGCAATTTGAACTGAACCGTCAGGTTATGACCGGGATATTGGCTCAGTTCCCAAACCAGAATGCTCATCAGCAGCCTACACCAACAACACTGTCAGAATTCATGTGCCTCAATCCGTCCACTTTTCGCAGCTCGACTGATCCAATGGACATTGACGATTGGCTCCGTGACATTACCTTCCAGATGAAGTCAGCCAATGTTATCCCTGACAGTTACGTCACCTATGCGACGTATCACCTAAGGGGATCAGCTGCTCAATGGTGGGAAAGCCACAAGGGTATGTTGCCTGCTGAGACTGTAACCACTTGGCGGGAATTTCAGTCAGCCTTTCGTGCACGATACATTCCTCAAGGTCTGATGGACCAGAAGAAGCAAGAGTTCCGCAAACTCTCTCAGGGCAAAATGACTGTGGATGAATACCAGAGGAAATTTCTTGGATTGTCCCGCTATGCTGCGGATGACGTCGACACCAACACACGCAAGCAGGAGAAATTCCGTGAAGGACTACGTACCGATATAAAACTTGCACTTGCTGTCCATGATTTCACAGACTTCGCAACACTTGTCAGCAAATCTTTCTAAATTGAAAGAGCTCTGACTGAATACCAGGAGTCGCTCAAGCGCACTCGTGATGTTGGTTCGTCTTCGGGTCGACCTGTTCAGAAACATCGAGTCTGGATTCCACACAATGTTTACCACCGACCTGCTCCAACACCAAGGCCGTCATATGTTGCACCTCGTTTCACTTCACCGCCGAGACAGCTATCGGTTCATGATGGACCGCCTGATGCTATGGCTTTTCATCAGGATGCACCATGTCCTCCCGTTGGTTGCAAGAAGAGCTGTCGGAACCGTCGTCTCAGAAGCTCTAATGCCAGGCCGTCTGCTATAGTTCGGGTCCATGTCAACCAAGTTAACATGGAAGAAGCTCGACAGGACCCCAAAATTGTGATGGGCACCCTTCTAGTGAATTCAATCCTAGCTTCAGTCCTCTTTGAATCTGGAGCATCGCACTCCTTCATGTCCGAAAGTTTTGCGCGAAGCCATGATATACCTTTCGGGGAGATGTCCACCCCATTAGTAATCCAGTCACCTGGGGCTAATTGGCAAACTACCATGGTAAGCCACGGTAACCACATTGTGATTCATTGATGTTCCCCGTTTCTCTCATTGCTCTCAAGACCTCCAACATAGACATTATTCTGGGTATGGACTGGTTGAAGCCTCATAAAGCTTTGATTGACTGTGCCATCGAAACGGTCTGCCTCACACACCCTTCTGGTCAGACAGTCAGATACTCTGCTCGAACAGTGCAGGACGCCGAAGCTCAGATTTATGTCCTGAATGCATTGAATGCTTCACCTCTTGAAGGCATCGAGAACGTTCCAATTGTTCATGATTTTCAAGATGTATTTCCAGAAGAACTTCCAGGAATACCCCCAGCTAGAGCTGTTGAGTTTGTCATCGACTTGAAGCCTGGCACAACTCCTATTGCAAAGCGTCCTTATAACATGCCTCCGCATCATCTTCTTGAGCTTAAGGAAGAAATCGACACGTCACTTAAGAAAGGTTTCATCCGCCCCAGTTCCTCTGCTTGGGGAGCACCTTCACTCTTCGTTAAGAAGAAGGATGGAACTAACCGATTGGTTCAGGATTATTGGCCCATTAACCAAGCCACAATCCAGAACAAGTATCCGCTTCCCAGAATCAATGATTTGTATGATCAACTTGCCGGTTCCTCAGTATTATCTAAGCTTGATTTGAGATTGGGATACCATCAGATCCGTGTTCACGAAGAGGATATTCCGAAGACAAGAATTTGTTACTCTTTATGGCTCCTACGAGTACACTGTCATGTCATTTGGCCTAACAAATGCTCCAGCCACATTCTCCCGTCTGATGAATTATATTTTCATGGATTACCTCGACAAGTTCGTCGTGGTTTATCTAGATGATATTCTGGTTTATTCAAAGAATAAGGAAGAACATGCCGAACACCTCCGTCTTGTACTGGAAAGGCTCCGAAAACATCAGTTGTATGACAAATACTCCAAATGTGAAGTCTAGTTTTCTGAAGTAACTTACCTTGGCCATGTGATTTCGAAAGATGGCATTGCCGTTAACCCAGAACGAGTTCAGGCTATTCTGGACTAGACTCCTCCAAAGAACGTCAAGCAAGTGAGAAGTTTTCTTGGCCTTGCAAGCTATTACCGTCGCTTTGTCGAGAACTTTTCCAAGATTGCTAAACCTTTGACCGATCTGCTTCACAAGGGCGTTAAGTTTGAATGGACAGACAAATGTCAAGAAAGTTTTCAAACACTCAAAGACAAGCTGACATCTGCCCCAGTACTATCTCCTCCAGATACCCGCAAAGACTTCGTGATTTATTGTGACGCATCCCATGAAGGATTAGGCTGTGTCCTAATGCAAGAGCTTAAAGTGATTGCCTATGGCTCTCGTCAGTTGCGCCCACATGAAGAAAATTATCCAGTACATGATCTAGAACTAGCTGCTGTGATCTATGCATTGCAGTTGTGGCGACATTACCTTCTCGGTAATCGTTGCAAGATATACACGGATCATAAAAGTCTGAAGTACTTGTTCACTCAACCATCTCTAAACCTCCGTCAGCAAAGATGGATGGAGGCCATTGCGGACTATGATTTGGGTATTTCTTATACCCCTGGCAAGGCTAACATGATGGCTGATGCCTTAAGCCGCAAGTCCTATTGCGACAACCTCATGGTTAGGCGAGCACAACCTCGTCTTTTTAAAGAACTGTGCAAGCTAAATCTGCGTGTTGTTCCACAGGGATCTCTTAATAACCTTGTGATACAACCAGATCTTGAGAAAGCTGTTAAGGATGCGCAAGCTAAAGATGCTGAAATTGATCTGATGAAGAAAGACCTTCACCTTGTAAAGTACAGGGATTTCTCGCTGTCTGAAGATGGAACCTTGTATTTCAGAAACCGCATTGTGGTACCTCGCTTCGAACTCATGACTGACAAGGTCATGAAGGAGGCACATGATACCCCACTGTCTATTCATCCAGGTAGCACCAAGATGTATCGTGATCTCCGTCAAAGGTACTGGTGGTCTAGAATGAAGCAGGACATTGCTCGCTAAGTTGCTGAATGTGATGTGTGTCGTCGTGTTAAAGCAGAACATCAGAAACCAGCTGGAATTCTGCAACCACTTCCTATTCCTCTATGGAAATAGGATAAGGTTCAGATGGATTTCATTACAGGACTTCCCAGGTCACAGAAGGGTCACGATGCTATTCTTGTCGTCGTCGACCAACTCTCTAAAGTTGCACACTTTCTGCCCGTCAAAGAAACTATCACTGCTAGCCAGTTAGCAGAGTTGTATATCTCCAGAATTGTATCACTCCACGGTATTCCGAAGGAGATCAGTTCAGACCGTGGCGGTCTTTTCACTTCCAAATTCTGGGAAAGTTTCCAAACAGCTATGGGAACTCATATTACCTGGAGTTCAGCTTATCACCCCCAATCCCAAGGCCAAGTCGAGCGAGTTAATCAAGTACTTGAAGACATGCTTCGGGCTTGTGTTATTTCTTTCGGCAAGAAGTGGGAAGAATCTCTTCCATATGCGGAATTCTCATATAACAACAGCTATCAAGCCAGCTTGAAAATGGCTCCCTTCGAAGTACTCTATGGACGTAAGTGTCAAACCCCTCTGAATTGGTCAGAAACTGGGGAATGACCGCTCGTGGGTCCGGATATTATTCAACACGCCGAAGAACAAGTTCGTATTGTCCGGGAAAATCTCAAGGCGGCTCAGGACCGCTAGAAGAGCAACTATGATCGCAAACGATGGGGTTTGACTTATCAACCTGGTGACCAGGCTTATCTGCGAGTCACCCCGATGAAAGGCACTCACCATTTTGGAATCAAGGGCAAGCTAGCTCCACGCTACATTGGTCCTTTTCGCATAATTGCTAGACATGGTCAGGTGGCATATAAATTGGAGTTGCCGCCGCAATTCTCTCATATCCACGACGTATTCCATGTGTCGCAACTTCGTAAATGCTTCAAGGAATCTCTGCACCGAGCTGTGGATCACGAAATGCTCGAATTGCAAGATGACCTATCTTATAAGGAGCATCCGATCCGCATCCTCGATGAAGCTGAACGTCGAACCCGTCAGAAGGTTACCAAGTTCCTCAAAGTGCAGTGGTCAAATCATACTGAAGATGAAGCCACTTGGGAACGCGAGGATAATCTTCGTGCGGAATACCCCGAACTTTTTCCTTCTACCTCTTAATTCTCGGGACGAGAATTCTTGTTAGTAGAGGAGATTTGTAACACCCCCAGTGGTTAACTACAGTAACCATCCTTTTGATTATGCCATGTCATCATGATCAACAGTGCTTAATCAACATTAGTATCATATCTCTTTTCAAATTCAAACTCAATTGGAAATTCAAACTGAAAGTGGAAAATAAAAGTTGTCCAACATAAAAACTAAATTGTTCATTAAATGGCAAATATTCCAGAGACTATTCTAAAATTGAAACCAACAATTAATAATTTAACTAGGTGGCTCTAACATTATCAAAACAGCAAGGATTAATGCATATTAATTATTATAAAAAAAATTGTGTGAATTCGAGTTGACTCCAAACCAATTTTTGGTAGTGGTAGGTAATGCCTAGTATTTGTTGGAGCAATTCCTATGTTTTACAAAATTCAATATGTTGCCTAACTATTTACTAAACAGGAGATGTGGTTAAATAAAAAGAAAAAAAGATAAAAGGAAACAAAACAGAAAAAGAAAAAGTGAAAAAGACCCCCCCCGGCCCAACTGGGCCAAGGCCCAGCCGGCCGGCCCACTCCCTCCCTATATGGCCTCCGCCTGGAGGCCAGCAAACCCTAATCCCCCCACCCACGACAACCCCCCTCGCTCCCCCCCCACACCGATCCATTATGGATCGGGCGAGCACGTGCTCGAGAAACACGAGCGGCCTGTGGCTCGGCCCTGCGCCCTCGACGTCGCCCCGCGCCGCCGCCCCGTCGCCCCGCCGCCTCGCCCCCGACGCCGTCGCCAACCACCGTCGCCGCCGCGTCCCCCCTCGCCGGACCACGCCGTCGTCCCTGTCGCCCTCCCCACGCCCACTGCTCGTGCCCTACACCGTACGGTGAGGCCCGGCCCCGGCCTCTCCCCTCTCACGCCGCGTCGCTTCGCTCGCCGCTGCTGCCCGAACCGCCCCTGCCACTGCCACCACCGTCCGGCGCCGCTCCGCGCTCGCCCGCGCCGCGCCGCGCCTCGCCACGCCCCCGCCCGCGCACGTGCGCCGCACCGCACCCACGCGCACCCGCGCCGCGCCCATCGCCCGTCGCCGCGCCCCTACCATCGCCGCGCGCGCCTGACGCCTGCCTGTGGCCCCTAGGCCGCTGCCAGGTGGGGCCCCGCGCCCCTGAGCCACTGGCAGGTGGGCCAAACCCCCTGGCCCAATGACAAACGGGCCTCGCCCTAAAAACATTTTAGAAAATAAAAATAAAAATAATTAAGATTAATAATTAAAATTAATTAATTAATTAGGTTAATTAACCCTGTTTAGATTAATCTAATTTAATTAATTAGTTTAATTAATAATTAATTAATTAGTTAATCCCTAATTAACTAAACAGCCTATGACAGGTGGGACCCACTGGTCCTGACGTCATGCTGACATCATGCTGACGTCAGCAAACACTGTTCTGGATAATGTTTAATTTAAATTAATTCCAGTAAATTCCAGGAAATTAATAAAAACTTTAGAAAATCATATAAAATAATCCGTAACTCAGATCAAAAAACTTTGTACATGAAAGTTGCTCAGAACGATGAGACGAATCCGAATGCGCGGTCCGTTCGTCCGCCACACGTCCCTAACTATCCGAACGTGCAACCGTTCCCCTCTTTTCGTCTGTCCAAAAGCCGGACACCGGGAATACTTTCCCGGATGTTTTTCTCTTTCGCCGGTATTACCTAGCCCTACGATAGAACACCGCTAGCTCTGCTTATTGACATGTCATGCACTTGTTTGCTTAGTATTTACTGTTTCCTCCCCCTCTTCTCTCTCGGTAGCCCCCGACACCGCCGTCGTCCCCGAGGTCGACGTAGCTCCGGAGACCGAAGACACCATTGACAACCTTGCCCTTGCCGCCGAGCAACCAGGCAAGCCCCCCCCTTTGATCATCCCGATATCGCCCATTCAATTTCTCATGCTTGCATTAGAATTGCTGCTGCTGCTGCTTTACCTATTCTGATGCATAGCCTGTTTATTGTATCCTACTGTTGATAATTACATGCATATCCTAAACTGCTTAGTATAGGCTGTGTAGAGACCTATCAGTGACCCCACTTATCCCGACTGCCGCACTGGATTCTCTGAAGACCCGATCAACGGAATTGAAGACCAGGCCCCGACACCGCACATCACCCCCCTTAGTTGTAACGACACTGCAGCGTTACTATCGAGTGCCGAGGGTGAAACCTCTTGTAGCACTTCTGATGTTAACTCTGTAGAGTAGCTATTCGGTCGTGGTCATCGAGGGTGATTCCTCCTTCACCACTTCCGGTAACGACGCTGTCGTGCAACACATCAAGTGTGAACCCAGTGAGGGTCATTCCTCCGAGTTCACCTTGACGGAGACATCGAGTAGGAATCCAACGAGGGTGATACCTCGGATTCCCCTGATGTTATGGACACACGGATACTTGGACTTTACACTGTTACTTGGATAGGCGGGTCGACCCTGAGGGGTACCCGCTTGCGCCTGAGAGGCGAGTGTTGTGAAGACGGGTTGCCTGTATGGTGCCCAAGTGATGAATACGAGGCGCGGCCGGGCATTCTTAACCCTTGCAGCAAGTCCTCGAGACGGGGCGACGGGGTCACATCTTTCATGAGTCTCTGCACGTTACCGCAAGCCCAAGTTACTAACGATTTGGATATTTGATCCGAGCAGGCCTCTGGCCTGATAGCACTAACCATCACGTGGGCATAGTATGGGCGTTCTGCATCGTATGCATCAGCCGAAAGCTCTGTCAGACGTCCAGTTCAGCATGGCGGCACGGTCGGATCGTGTCGGCCACCCGAGGTGATGCTGGTATCCACCCTGTGCGCAACGACCCGGAGGGCAAGGGGCGATGGCCAAGACCCCCTTGCGCTTAGGATGTAGACCGGCGGGGACCTCTCTGCTGAGCTGTAGGTAGGGTTGTGATGTGTCGTTTGACCGAGGCTGGGCATGACCCAGGAAAGTGTGTCCGACCGGAGTTAATCGAGTGTGTTGGGTAAGTTGGTGCACCCCTGCAGGGAAGAGAACTTCTATCGATAGCCTGTCCTATGGTAACGGACACTCGGAGTTGTATCCCGATCGATACAGCTAGAACATGAGATGAGACCTGGATATAAGGCTCTGGGATTGCTTCTCGCAGGGAGTCGAGAAGGGATCTCAGGTCGAGGTTGATGACTGTATGGCTCTAGGATTGCTTTCTCGCAGGGAGTCGAGAAAGGATCTCTGGGTGAGGTTGAGACTTAATGATACTGCTACATTATATTGAACTGTTCTACTCTCTTCTACTGCTGCAAGACCGCTGAAGATGCTAATCTTCGATAGGACTAGGCCTTTTCTCTATTCTGGCATTTCTGCAGCCCAGTCCACATATACATCCTCTCTTTGAAAATGTTGCATATGTAGTGTAGATCCTTGCTTGTTGAGTACTTCTGAGTACTCACGGTTGCTTTGTTTTCCTTTTCTCCCCATATCAGTTTGTCGTGACCAGATGACGGAGCCCCTGAGACAGATGCCCCGTCGATCGACTACTACAACTACCCAGAGGATGGATACTACTACGAGCTTGTCGACGACCAGGAGTAGGATCGGAGGGTCCCAGGCAGGAGGCCTACGCCTTTCGATCGTAGTGTTTTATTTGGCCCCGCCTTTCTAAAGGCCTTTCTGTTTCTGTTTCATATCTGTACTCAGATATCTGATGCTTCCGCTGACGCTTGTACGCAAGCTTATGTATTCGAGCCCTCGAGGCCCCTGGCTTGTAATATAAGGCTTGTATGACTTTATTTATGTTTTAGAGTTGTGTTGTGATATCTTCCCGTGAGTCCTTAGGCTTGATCGTGTGCATTTGCGTGTATGATTAGTGCATGATTGAGCCGGGGGCGTCACACTCTCCTTCGGCTTCCTGTCGCAGCACATCTGATCGATGTCTTTCAACTTGAAGTTGAGACTCAGGAAGACGAACTGATTCAAGCAGCGAGTTCGAAGAGCTTGTGCCAGCAGTAGTGGCCAGTAACTCGAACACTACATCAAGACAGGACTTTGGGGTTATCTCACTGTCATCAAGATAGTTTTTATCAGCTTTCTTGGAGACCAACAGGGATGTCTCACTATCTTGAACCTTATCTACATTACTTCCTTTACCATTGCATAACGGGGTACACTTCTCCAATATTTTGTCCGCATTCTAAAAGAGAAACAAGCAGACACATCACGGGTTTACCATGTTGTATATGAAACTCATTTTGGTAAATCAGTTCAGTAGTAAAGTGGAAAGGATAACAACATGAAACAAACATATATCTACGTACCATGGTCACTATATGGTCTATATCATTCTAGTTTTTGTTGCCAAATCAAGATAGAGACACAGTTCAAATAATATATGTTTAAGACAAAGAAGCATAGACAGAATATAAGTGTGGGAAACTACACAGCAATAACAACACTTGTAATGTGCATGACATGAGAACATAACTGTTTATTCAATTGAAACTGAAATCAACATAGAGCAAGTTACAACAGCAAACCAGTTAAAGAAACAGGTTTAAAACATACCTGTTGCGCCATTGGAGTTTCAATTCCATCCTTCAAATTTGAAAATAGTTGGTATGCGTAAATATAGTGATGCAAAAGCAAAGGAGTATGAACCATAGCTACAGAACCTGACTTCAGAACAATTCTTCTTCTGCTCTAAGCGTTGAGTTGGGGTTTGGAGTGGTGGTCCTCGTGCATTGGGCACTGCAGTTGCCTTACTAACTGCTTGTGTTTGGGTGCTCTGTGGTGGAGACAGTGTTGTGTCCACTGGAACTGGGTTACTATCTGCTGTGGTTGGGGTTAGAAGGGGTGTAGCTCATTCTTTGTCCAACTGGGTAGGGGTACAAATCTGTGAGAGTCTGGGATATGTGTGGTGGCGCTGGTTCTTGGGAAAGTACAACCGTGATTCTATCTGCATCGACTGGTAGCACTATCTTTTCTGAAGACCATGTTGTTACTCCCTTAGATACTGCCATCACCTCCTACAATTCAAATGGCTGATAAACAAGAAAAGTAATTGAATGTACAGACATTGTCTGAATGATAGGTGCAATGGATAGTGGGGAATAAAAGAGGGCATGAAATAATTCACCTTTATATTGTCTAACCAAACCGGATAGCATGACACAATTTCACATATATGATGGCTAACTAAACAGGATAGGATGACACAATTTCACATATATGATGGCTAACTAAACAGGATAGAAAGACATAATTCAAAATATGATGACTATGTAAACAGGATGACATGATATAACTATATGATGTGTTGATTAAATAGGTTGGCATGCCATAATTCACATACATGCCGCCTATGGAAACATGATAGCATGATATAATTCACGGATAGAATGACATAATTCAAAATATGATGACTATAAACACTAAACAGGATGAGATGATATAACTATATCATGTCTTTATTAAATGGGTTGGCAAGCCATAATACAGATAGATGATATCTATGTAAACATGATGGCACGATATAATTCAAATATATGATTTATATATATATACACTAAGCAAGTAAGTAGATGGCAATCGCATATATGATGTAAAACTAAGTAATGCAAGACAACATATGCATGATATGAGTAATATAACCCTGCCTAATTAGAGCATAGACCTCAGGGGGGCAATAGGATTGGTCATTTGTCTCTGAATCCTCCTCTGAGGAGCTATCTTTAACCAGCAAGATGTCTGCTTCAACAGGTAGCATTGTCTGCTCTGAAGACCTTGTTTTCAATCCAGATACTTCCATCACCGCTTCAAATGGCTGATGCACAGGAAGAGTAGTTGAATATACAAACGTTGTTGACAAATGGAATACGTAATACAAAAAAAGGGTAGCATGATATAATTCACATATATGATGATTGGCTAAACAACATGGCAGTGCATAATTCACATATATAATGCCTTGCAACAAGATAGCAATGCATAATTCACATATATAATGTCTTGCAACAATATGGCATTGCATCATTCACATATATGGTAATTAGACACTAAATAGGTGTCATTCACACAAAGCATGTCTAAACTAAGCAGATGACATAGCAACGCAAGACACCATACACATGATATGAGCAACATAACCCTGCCAAGTTAGAGCATATACCTCTAGGGGGAAATACGACTGGTCATCTGTCTCTGAATCCTCCTCTGAGGAGCTATCCATAACCAGCGAGATATGCGCTTTGTCAGATAGCATTTTCTGCTCTGAAGACCTTGTTTTCACTCCAGATTTTTCCATCACTGTGTCAAATGGCTGGTGCACATGAAGAGTAGTTGAATGTACTAACATTGTTGACAAATGGAATACGTAATAAAAAAAGGATGGCGTGATATAATTCACATATAAGATGACTGGCTAAGTAGGATGGCATTGCAAAATTCACATATATGATGCCTGGGTAAACAAGATGGCGTTGCATAATTCACATATACGATATAGAAACTAAACAGATGGCATTCACACAAAGCATGTCTAAACTAAGCAGATGACATATTTGATGTATAAAGTAAGCAATGCAAGGGACCATATGAATAATATGACCAACATTAGCATGCCAAGTTAGAGCGAAGACCTCAAGGGGTAAATAGGAGTGGTCTGCTCCTTCTGAATCCCCCTCGGAACAGTTATCTTCCTCTTGATTACAATCTGAAATGGGTGGAGGGGGGCTGCCTTTACGCCCACCATGGAGCGACGTCTGCATGAAATTTTATTGCCATGGAAGGCTCGTCTTTTTTGCTCTACCTGTTCAGTTCCATTGTGTACAATAACTGACATGCATAGGAATAAAACATAGTGAGATTATGTAAGGAGTGCATTAAGAAATCCCGAGTGATGGTAGCAACCTGTGGATAGACCCAAAACCAATGATAGCAGGCAGATAATGGCTTCAGTTAAAAAATACACATAATGGCTTATTTACTGTTTGTTTCCCACCCAACATGAAACTCATAGTAGACACCAGAGATTAACCAGATAGTAGATAGATATTATTAATTGCGGCCCCGATATGTACCCCACAACCATTTAAAAACTCAAGTTTGAGTATTAGTTTGGAGCTGACTTAGAGTCTAATCGGTGAACAAGATGATAAAGTAGCATGTAATATTAAGCGATGCATAACGTAAGCAAACACGAAAGAGTGCGACCTCTCTTGCGGACCCGTGTAGTCCTCAAGGTCATCTTCTCAGTTGATGATTGTAATGCAGTTGTTGTGGCTGCCGACGATGGGGAAGAAGATCTGAGGCGGTGAAAGACAATCTGGAGGGCGGATCCCTGCTGTGGTGGACCCTTCTATCGTTGGAGCAGCTGAGCTGGGGTGGACGGCGGCGCGGTAGGAGCGGCACAAACCACACAAGGTTTTCTTTGACAACTATCTGTAAGAGAAGTAAATCTGTAAGGGCTCGTTTGAATTGGAGGAATCTAACAACGCAGGGATAGGAAACACACTGTAATAGGATAGGAATGAATGTGCAAAACAGAGAATTTAAAATCACCGGATTTCTGTCAATCTGGGTGTTTGGTTCACAGAAATTGGAAGGTCATAGGAATGCAAAGAAGCATGGTCAAACCACAAGAAAATGTATAGTTATAATGCTATTATGCTACTATCACTTAGTCTTGTTCTTCATGAATAGGAATTTGAAAAGGAGGGCCAAGTGGATATTTAAATTCCTATGGTTTTTCTTTGAAAGAGACACTAAAGGAACACATCCTACAGTTTTCCTTTGCTTCATTCCTTTGAACCAAATGCATTAATAGTAGTACCATAGGAAACTTTCCAATTCCTATGTTTTTCCTTCACTTTTCCTTTCAACCACTGGCAATTCTAGTAGGCAGGCTTGAACAGGGAAAAGCCTACACTCCAAAGATGTATTTGTGCTACTTGTACTACTTTGGGCACTAACTCAACTCCCAGGCCCATCTACACATGCATAGCTCAAACACACAGAAATAAATAATGATGGCTTTCGAGAGAGTCCATCACGGATAGCTAAGTTGCCTGGTACCTCACTGCTTGTTATATAGGAGAAACTAATCGTATTTCACGTTACTACCTGTGCTAAGTGGACAATATATATAACATGTAGAGTAAAAAAGCGATGTAGCAAGTGTACAACCTCATTGGTGAAGCCATGTCGATCTCAGCATCATTGGGTTGGTCGCTAAGGATGCTGCGACTGATGTGGGAGTCAGAGGAGAGGAAGAAGATCTTAGGCGCTTGGAGATGGAGCCAAGGGTACTGCTCCGCTGTGATGGAGGGTTTCATCGTTGGAGCAAGTCCGGTGAGGTGTACGACGGTGAGGCTGAAGTAGGACAAGAGAGACAACGTTAACCTGAAGTGGTATTCTAATAGCATCTCCGATAGATGATGTAAAATAAATAACCAAAAAGTGCTAGATGTAAAATACATAAGCCGCTCATCTCTGAACTTAACTGTCGAAACTGAATTTAACTGTCGAAACTGAATTTTACTGTAGAAACTGAATTTTGCTGTCGAAACTGAATTTTACTGTCGAAACTGAACGCACAAGTAGCAGAAAAGCAGTGGACTAATAGTTTTGGCCGCTCAAGCACTAGTGGCAGAGTAGCGGTGATCTAAAACGGTAGCCGCTCCAGCAGGGACCGTACTACCAGAGAGCAGCCAGGGCAGAGCAGCAGCGCGTGCGAGATCCGGGGCAGCTGGTCGTGTAGCAGCATCTCGGGTAGCAGCAGCAGGAGCTCGAGCAGGAGCCGGAGCTACTGCTCATGCAGCAGCAGCGCGAGCAAGACTAGATCAGTAGCGCAAGCAAGAGCAAGATCAAGAGAAGTAGCGCGAGCAAGAGCCAGAGCAGACCAGGCAGGGGACCGAGAGCAAGAGCAAGAGTAGCAGCGCAAGCAAGAGCCAGAGTAGACCATGCAAGGGACCGAGAGCAAGAGCAGAGCAGCAGTGCGAGCGAGAGCCGAAGTAGTAGTAGCAGGCCCAGCGAGAGCCGGAGCAGCAGCAGCAGCTCCGACTGATGTGGACGTCGCCGCTGAGGGAGCGACGCCATGGAGGAAGTGGCCGGCGACGCCGCCGTAGATGGATCCGCGCCATGGCGGCTGGCAGCTCGGTACCGAGCGCCGGCAACACCGTGAGATCGAATGAAGAAGAAACTGAAGTGATTAGTGTAGAACCTCTTTGGTGGTGCTGATTAGGCCTCAGCTTCATCTGAGGAATTGGTGATGGTGCTGCTCTTCTAGTAGTGTAGGTGAAGATGGCGCTGTGGGAATGGAGGTGGCACGAATGACGAGGCGAACATCAGGGCAGCTCCTTGTAGGTGGAGGACGGGGTGGCTGAACTGGCGGGACAACGAGATCGACGACGGATCCTCATCCGGTGCGGTGGATGAGGGACGTCGAGTTGTTGTGGTGGATGATGTCATCGGGGAAGAGGCTCTGACTGGGTGGCGGACGGAGGAGGGTGTGGGGCTTCGCGGGTTTTCGCGGCCTCGGTGTACAAATGGGGGGGGGGAGGGGACGGGAGGGGAGGGGGGAACCATGGCTTGGGGACACACTTGTCCGAAATGTGGGTTAAGTTACGAAAGTAGCCCCACCGATTTGAACTAGGTGGTTCTTTCGGTTCTGGGGTATCACGGGAATTTCGCGTGTCGGGATTTCGCAGGAGGTGGGAGTTTTCGCGCGCGTTGTAATTTTGGGATAGCAAGGAACGGGTTGAGATGGAGGGAATTTTTGGAGCACAACGAGACAAAGAGATATCTTAAAATTTCGGGATAACAAGGCGCGGGTTGAAATTTCTGGACAAGCCTAACGTATACTGTACCAAATCAATTCGCACTTCCCTCGATGAAAAAACCAAAAAGAAATCAATTCGCACCGCACAAGAGAGTCTAGTCCCATTTTACTGTATGTGTTACAACAAATGCCATTCAAAACTTTGAATCCATGTTATGTTCAATTAAAATATTTTGCTACGTGTATAATGCATGCAACCTGCTACTCAAATGAACATTTTAGTGCATTCCAAACGTATATACTACCGCTTCGATATGAACTAAATTTGAATTCATTTATCTATTTGAATAAGATCTACAATCATGATTGTTGTCAAGTTAAACCATTTGAATTTGTTTCTCTATTTTAATAAGATCTACAATCATCATTATTGTCAAGTTAAACCATCGTTTGTATATTATCTTCACAGCACACCACATGATTACTGTCGAGTTAGATATGAACTATGTGTACTATATGACCTTGAACTCGATTTTTTGAATCCACTTTATGTTGATTTCAAATCACAGTACATTTCAAGCTCTAGCTAGATCTTCATAATCTAAACCATGTCTCATATGTATAATGTGTTTATCACATAATGTATGGTGCCCCGCTCCCTATGCCTACAAGTATTTAGCTGTGAGTTGCAAATGCCACACATTATCACAAATTCAAATAAAATGTGAGATTGTTCGATATATAGTATGGTTTAGATTGTTTGATATTTAGTTGTGAGCTGCAAACGCCACACATTATCACAAATTCAAATAAAATGTGAGATTGTTTGATATATAGTATGGTTTAGATTGTTCGATATTTAGCTGTGAGTTGCAAACGCTACGCATTATCACATTATAGTATAACATGTCTAAAACCACACCACGCGTATCACTGCTATATTCATGCATGCATAGGTTTATAACTCTATGATCTCTTATTCAAATATTTGAATCCACTTTCATATCAAATTATGATCTTTGTTAGTCTCTTACACCAACACAATCCTCTAACCTTTGTAGCTAGCACTAACTTTTTCTCGTGCATGCACACGCCCTCCTCGCCCTCCCCCTCCCTCAACATTCTATCCATCGCGCACATTCATTTTTTTTCTTTAGGTCGTTCTCCCACGGTCTCCACAACTCCTTCTTTTCGACACACACCGATCGATAAACCTCTCTAGCGATGTCTGCCTGCCACATACACACACACTTTCCATCTCCTCCTTTCTCTGTCCATGCCTCGTGTCTCTCATACTGTCCCACACACGTGTAAACTCTCGCCCCTCTTTTCATCGATCTCACAATCGCACACTCCTCCCCCTATCTAGTAGGCCTCTCGCACCACCTCCTAGCTCCATCCCTCTCTCTCTATCCATCTCTCTCGGCCTTATTTTCCTCTAACAAATGGATGTACACCGACCGATCTCCCACTATACATATAGTTAGCTAGGTCGTTTATAACTCGTTTTCCCCATGCGCCGATCGGTCTACCTCATTAGTTATGTCTCTCCCTTCCTCCGACACACAATAGTTGATCTACCAATCTAGTTAGATCTGCTAACCAAACAGATGGTCCCCTTCATCATCCATGCATGCCTCCCGACACATCTATCACGCACACGCACACACAGAAACACATCCCCACTTTTCTTGATATTGCAGTTGTACCCTTAGTTTGTCTTGTAGGCTCTCCCACCATCTCTCTCTCTCTTTGTCCCAACCTATTTCCCGTCCTTTACTTAAGTATGGATGTCGACCGATATCCCTGAAGACATAGCTAGGTCTCTCCTTCTCAACACATATACGAGTTGATCTACCTCTCTAGTTAGGCCACACACACACACCGATACATCGAGCGCTCTAGTCATGTCTCCCTGCCACACACAAACTTGCCCTGTGCCCTCTGATGTTCCGGTAGGTCAGTCTCCCTGTATCTTTGACGTGCACACACACAATTTCGATGGCTCTCTTCATCGATCTCGCACCCACACACTTGATCCTCTCTTCGACACTATCAATATCTATGACCCCTCCCTCTCTTCTCGTGGATCGCCCCCTATATATGATATAGATAGGCCTCTATTTCACACACACTGCACGTGTCACTTTTTTTTGAGATATCATACACATATCCTCTAACCTTTGTAGCTAGCACTAACTTCCTCTCGTGCATGCACACGCCCTCCTCGCCCTCCCCCTCCCTCAGCATTCTATCCATCGCGCACATTGATTTTTTTCTTTAGGTCGTTCTCCCACGGTCTCCACAACTCCTTCTTTCCGACACACACCGATTGATAAACCTCTCTAGCGATGTCTGCCTTCCACATACACGCACACTTTTCATCTCCTCCTTTCTCTGTCCATGCATGCCTCGTGTCTCTCATACGGTCCCACACACATGTAAACTCTCGCCCCTCTTTTCATCGATCTCACAATCGCACACTCCTCTCCCACTATCTAGTAGGCCTCTCGCACCACCTTTGATGTCTACTACGCAACTTTATTCTTGTAGACTCGTGTTGGGCCTCCAAGCGCAGAGTTTTGTAAGACAGTAGCAATTTTCCATCAAGTGGATGACCTAAGGTTTATCAATCCGTGGGAGGCGTAGGATGAAGATGGTCTCTCTCAAACAACCCTGCAACCAAATACAAGAAATCTCTTGTGTCCCCAACACACCCAATACAATGGCAACTTGTATAGGTGCACTAGTTCGGCGAAGAGATGGTGATAAAAGTGTAATATGGATGGTAGAAATATATTTTTATAATCTGAATAAATAAAAACAGCAAGGTAGCAATTGATAAAATGGAGCACAAAAGGTATTGCAATACTTGAAAATGAGGCCTAGGGTCCGTACTTTCGCTAGTGCAATCTCTCAACAATGCTAATATAATTGGATCATATGACCATCCCTCAACGTGGGATGAAGAATCACTCCAAAGTTCCTATCTAGCGGAGAACATAAGAATAAATTGTTTGTAGGGTACGAAACCACCTCAAAGCTATTCTTTCCGATCGATCTATCCAAGAGTTCGTACTAAAATAACAACAAAGCAAATTCAGATTCATAATGCTCAATCCAACACAAAGAACCTCAATGAGTGCCCCAAGATTTCTACCGGAGAAACAAAGACAAGAATGTGCATCAACCCTTATGCATAGATTACCCCAATGTCACCTCGGGAATCTGCGAGTTGAGTGCCAAAACATATATCAAGTGAATCAATATAATTCCCCATTATCACCACGGGTATTCGTATGAAACACATATATCAAGTGCTCTCAAATCCATAAAAGTATTCAATCCGATAAAACGAAATCTCAAAGGGAAAACTCAATTCATCACAACAAGATAGGGAGGGAAAAACACCATATGATCCAACTATATTAACAAAGCCCGCGATACATCAAGATCGTGCCATCTCAAGAACAAGAGAGAGAGAGAGATTAAACACATAGCTACTGGTACAAACCCTCAGCCCCGAGGGTGGACTACGCCCTCCTCATCATGGTGGCTGCCGGGATGATGAAGATGGCCACCGGTGATGATTTCCCCCTCCGGTAGGGTGCCGGAACGGGGTCTAGATTGGTTTTTCATGGCTACAAAGGCTTGCGGCGGCGGAACTTCTGATCTAGGGCCTCCGCGAGGGATTTTGGAATATTTGGCAATTTATAGGGCGAAGAGGCGGTGCGGGAGGCCACCGAGGTGGGCACAACCCACCGAGGCGCGCCTGGCAGCCCTGGGGCGCCCTGGTGGGTTGTGCCCCACTCGGGGCACCCCCCAGGTGCTGCTCTGGTCCATTGGATGTCTTCTGGTCCATAAAAAATCCACAAAAAGTTTCACTGCATTTGGACTCCGTTTGATATTGATTTTCTGCGATGTAAAAAACAAGCAAAAACAGCAACTGGCACTGGGCACTATGTCAATAGGTTAGTCCCAAAAAAATGATACAAAGTTGCTATAAAATGATTGCAAAACATCCAAGAATGATAATATAGCAGCATGAGTACTTCATAAATTATAGATACGTTGGAGACGTATCAGCATCCCCAAGCTTAATTCCTACTCGTTCTCGAGTAGGTAAATGATAAAAGAAATAATTTATGAAGTGTGAATGCTATCAAAGTGCGTAAGTTTGATCAATGATAATTTCAATCACTTTCCCTATCATCATAACAGCAACTCTTTCTCATAAAACTCATCATGATAAAGTAGCAACCAATTCACATGTTAAGGTTCAAACAATGAATTCTCTTGAAACTCAACAACCTATATTCTTAGTCACCAAACAATTGCAATTCAACTTGTTCAACAGAGTCTAAGTAAGAGCTCCACATACTCAACCATCATATAGTCTTCTATGATTGCTAACACTCACCGCATACACACGAGCAAAACGTTTCAACCGGACACATAGAAAGATAGGGGCTTATAATTTTGTCTCCCAACGTATTCACCTCAAGGGTGATGTCAACAATAATAACTCATGCTACCCATATCCAACTGGATATATGTGCCTAGATCTTTCCTCATCACATGATGCTTGCCAAAAGAGAAAAATAAAAAGGAATAGAGAGAAAAACTTTGACTCTTGCATGAAAGTAAATACATAAAAGTGAAAGGTAGGCCCTTCGCAGAGGGAAGCGGAGGTTGCCATGCGCTTTTTGTTTGTATGCTCAATCCCTTAGTGCAAAAGAACATAACGTTATATTGCCCCTTATGATAGCAACCTTTATTATGCAGTCTGTCGCTTTTATTCTTTGCCATCACAAGTTCGTACAATGCTCAATTTTCTCTTACACTAAATGATCTAACACTTTTATAAGCAATTTTTATTGCCTTATTGCATCGATGACAACTTACCTGAAGGATCTTACTCAATCCTTAGGTAGGTATGGTGGACACTTGAAAATAAGATTTGGGTTTAAGGGTTTTTGGATGCACAAGTAGTATCTCTACTTGGTGCGGAATTTTTTGCTAGCAAAGATGGGGGGCAAGCACCACATGTTGAAGGATCTATGACAATATAACTTCTATGTGAATATGAACAAACATAAATCATTACGTTGTCTTCCTTGTCCAACGTCAACAATTTTGGCATATAATATTTTGATGGGGGCTCACAATCACAAAAGATTTCCAAGATAGTGTATTTGCATGTGAAAGTTCTCTTCCTTATAGTAATCATTCATGAATTGCTTGTATGACCAATATTGTGATTGTCAAGCTTCAAAAGATTTCACTTTCTAAACGCAATGTGAAGCTACCACTGGGCATGATATGAACATATAATTTCAACTTCATGATATTCAATTCATTCAACAATTTACTCATAGGATATAAGTGAAGCACGAGAGTAAATGACAAACTACTCCAAAAAGATATAAGTGAAGATCAAGCGAGTAGTTAAGTAAAGGGGTAACTAATTGAGGACTCTCTCTTATTTAAAAACTTTCAGATCTAAGTATTTTATTAAAACAGCAAGTAAAACAAAACAAAATGACATTCCAAGAATAGCACAACTCAAGTGAAGAAGCAAAAAACTTAGGCTCAACCGATACTAACCGATAATTGTTGATGAAGAAAGGTGGGATGCCTACCGGGGCATCCCCAAGCTTAGATGCTTGAGACTTCTTGAACTATTATCTTGGGATGCCTTGGGAATCCCCAAGCTTGAGCTTCTGCATCTCCTTAATTCCTTTTATATCACGGTTTCCCTAAATCTTAAAAACTTCATACACACAAAACTCAACAAGAACTCGTGAGATAAGTTAGTATAAACCAATGCAAAAACCTTATCATTCTCTACTGTAGAAAATCACAAAAAATATTATTCAACATTGCATACTAAATGCCTCTGCATATTTAATACTCCTATCCTCAGATAGAATCATTAAACAAGCAAACATATGCAAACAATGCGAACATAACAGCAATCTGTCTAAACAGGACAGTCTGTAAAGAGTGCAATTGTACTCATACTTCCCTAACTCTAAAAATTCTGAAAATATACCACACTGTAGAAAATTTAACATAGATTATTGTGCAAAAAGTTTCAATATTTAATCACATTCCTAATTTTCTGCATAATTATTGTAACAGCGAAAACTTTCTGTTTTGAAACAGCAACTCATATGCTTGCAAAATGAGCATGGTAAAGGCTATCCTTGACATTTTTATTGAAAAGAAAGATGCAAAACATTATTCTAAATAACAGAAAGAAAATCCTAACAAGAAAATGATGCTCCAAGCAAAACACATATCATGTGATGGAAAAAAAATGTAGCTCCAAGTGTGGTTACCGATAATGTTGGAGACGAAAGAGGGGATGCCTTCCGGGGCATACCCAAGCTTAGTTGCTTGGATCTTCCTTGAATATTACCTTGGGGTGCCTTGGGCATCCCCAAGCTTAGGGTCTTGTCAGTCCTTATTCTCCTCATATCTCAATCTCATCCAAAACGTGAAAACTTCAATCACACAAGACTTAACGGAACTTCGTGAGATAGGTTAGTATGATAAAGACCAAACCATTTCACTTTGGTACCATCAAAGACAAGATTAATAATTGTTTACACACAATTCCTACTGTATAATATCATTTTCACAATTTATATTGAGCAATATAAGCCATAGAAACTAGAAAACAAGCAAACTATGCATTGAAAACAGAATCTGTCAAAAACAGAACAGTCTGTAGTAATCTGTACTCCAACCATACTTATGCTACACCAAAAATTCTGAAAAATTTGGACAACGTAGAGAATTTGTATATCTATCACCTGTAAAAAATTCAGATCAAAATCACGTTCCAGTGAATTTTCAAAATTCCTGGACTGAGCACAAAAGTTTCTGTTTTTGCACAGATTCAAGTCAACTATCATCCACACTATCCCAAAGGCTTTACTTGGCACTTTATTGAAACAAAAGCAATAAAACATGATTACTACAGTATCATAATCATGTCAACACATAAAAACAGTAGGGGAAAGTGCTGGTTTGTCTCCCAACAAGCGCTTTTCTTTAGTGCCTTTTAGCTAGGCACGATGATTTCAATGATGCTCGCATAAAAGATAAGAATTGAAACACAAAGAGACATCATGAAGCATATGACTAGCACATTTAAGTCTAACCCACTTCCTATGCATAGGGATTTTGTGAGCAAACAAGTTATGGGAACAAGAATCAAATAGCATAGGAAGACAAAACAAGTGCAACTTCAAAAGTTTCAACATAAAGAGAGGAAACTTGATATTATTGCAATATGTAAAAGCATATGTTCCCCTCTCATAATAATTTTCAGTAGCATCATGAATGAATTCAACAATATAGTTATCACATAAAGCATTCTTTCCATGATCCACAAGCATAGAAAATTTATTACTCTCCACATAAGCAAATTTATTCTCATTCATAGTGGTGGGAGCAAACTCAACAAAATAACTATCATGTGATTGAAAATTAAAATCATGATGACAAGTTTCATGGTTATCATTATTCAATATAGCATACATGTCATCACCATAATCATCATAGATAGCAACTTTGTTATCATAGTCAATTGAAACCTCTTCCAAAATAGTGGATTCATCACTAAATAAAGTCATGACCTCTCCAAATCCACTTTCATAATTATCACAATAAGATTCAACACCCTCCAAAATAGTGGGATCATTAGTACCTAGAGTTGACACTCTTCCAAATCCTCTTTCATCAATATAATCATTATAAATAGGAGTCATGCTACCATTATAACAAAATTTCACATCAAAACTTGGGGGACTAAAAATATCAGCTTCATCAAACATAGCATCCCCAAGCATATGGCTGTGCATATCATTAGCATCATGGATATTCAAAGAGTTCATACCAACAACATTGCAATCATGCTCATCATTTAAAGATTTATTGTCAAACATTTTATAGAATTCTTCCTCTATTAATTGAGCACAATTTTCCTTTCCATCATTTTCATGAAAGACATTATAAAGATGAACAATATGATGCAACCTCAATTCCATTTTTTTTGTAGTTTTCTGTTATAAACCAAACTAGTGATAAAACAAGAAACTAAAAGATTCGATTGCAAGATCTAAAGATATACCTTCAAGCACTCACCTCCCCGGCAACGGCGCCAGAAAAGAGCTTGATGTCTACTATGCAACTTTATTCTTGTAGACTCGTGTTGGGCCTCCAAGCGCAGAGTTTTGTAGGACAGTAGCAATTTTCCCTCAAGTGGATGACCTAAGGTTTATCAATCCGTGGGAGGCATAGGATGAAGATGGTCTCTCTCAAACAACCCTGCAACCAAATACAAGAAATCTCTTGTGTCCCCAACACACCCAATACAATGGCAAATTGTATAGGTCCACTAGTTCGGCGAAGATATAGTGATAAAAGTGTAATATGGATGGTAGAAATATATTTTTATAATCTGAATAAATAAAAACAGTAAGGTAGCAATTGATAAAACGGAGCACAAACGGTATTGCAATACTTGAAAATAAGGCCTAGGGTCCGTACTTTCACTAGTGCAATCTCTCAACAATGCTAATATAATTGGATCATATAACCATCCCTCAACGTGGGATGAAGAATCACTCCAAAGTTCCTATCTAGTGGAGAACATAAGAATAAATTGTTTGTAGGGTACGAAACCACCTCAAAGCTATTCTTTCCAATCGATCTATCCAAGAGTTCGTACTAAAATAACACCAAAGCAAATTCAGATTCATAATGCTCAATCCAACACAAGGAACCTCAAAGAGTGCCCCAATATTTCCACCGGAGAAACAAAGACAAGAACGTGCATCAACCCCTATGCATAGATTATCCCAATGTCACCTCGGGAATCCGTGAGTTGAGTGCCAAAACATGTATCAACTGAATCTATATAATACCCCATTGTCACCATGGGTATTCATATGCAAGACATGTATCTAGTGCTCTCAACTCCATAAAAGTATTCAATCCGATAAAACGAAATCTCAAAGGGAAAACTCAATTCATCACAACAAGATAGAGAGGGAAAAACACCATATGATCCAACTATATTTACAAAGCCCGCGATACATCAAGATCGTGCCATCTCAAGAACACGAGAGAGAGAGAGAGATTAAACACATAGCTACTGGTACAAACCCTCAACCCCGAGGGTGGACTACTCCCTCCTCATCATGGTGGCCGCCGGGATGATGAAGATGGCCACCGGTGATGATTTCCCCCTACGGCAGGGTGCCGGAACGGGGTCTAGATTGGTTTTTCGTGGCTACAAAGGCTTGCGGCGGCGAAACTTCTGATCTAGGGTCTCCGCGAGGTTTTTGGAATATTTGGCAATTTATAGGGTGAAGAGGCGGTGCGGGAGGCCACCGAGGTGGGCACAACCCACCGGGGTGCACCTGGGGGCCCAGGCGCGCCCTGGTGGGTTGTGCCCCCCTCGGGACGCCCCCCCAGGTGCTGCTCTGTCCCATTGGATGTCTTCTGGTCCATAAAAAATCCACAAAAAGTTTCACTGCATTTGGACTCCGTTAGATATTGATTTTCTGCGATGTAAAAAACAAGCAAAAACAGCAACTGGCATTGGGCACTATGTCAATAGGTTAGTCCCAAAAAATGATATAAAGTTGCTATAAAATGATTGTAAATCATCCAAGAATGATAATATAGCAGCATGAATACTTCATAAATTATAGATACGTTGGAGACGTATCAACCTCCCAGCTCCATCGCTCTCTCTCTCTATCCGTCTCTCTGGGCCTTATTGGCCTCTAACAAATGGATGTACACCGACCAATCTCCCACTATACATATAGCTAGCTAGGTCATTTATAACTCGTTTTCCCCATGCGCTGATTGATCTACCTCATTAGTTATGTCTCTCCCTTCCTCCGACAAACAACAATTGATCTACCAATCTAGTTAGGTCTGCTTACCAAACACATATTTTCCCCTTCATCATCCATGCATGCCTCCCGACACATCTATCACACACACGCACACACAGAAACACATCCCCTCTCTTCTTGATATTGCAGTTGTACCCTCAGTTTATCTAGTATTCCTCTCCCACAATCTCCGAGAAGCAACTCCACCACCCCTCCGACACTCTACCTCTCTCTGTCTCTCTCTCTGTCTCTCTGTCCCAACCTATTTCCCGTCCTTCACTTATATATGGATGTCGACCAATCTCCCTCAAGACATAGCTAGGTCTCTCCTTCTCAACACATATACAAGTTGATCTACCTCTCTAGTTAGGCCTCTGCCTCCCCCCTCCCCCCCCCACACACCGATACATTGAGCGCTCTAGTCATGTCTCCCTGCCACACACAAACTTGCCCTCTGCCCTCTGACATTCCGATAGGTCAGTCGCCCTATATCTTTGACGTGCACACACACAATTTCGATGGCTCTCTTCATCGATCTCGCACCCACACACTTGATCCTTGCTTCGACTCTATCGATATCTATGACCCCTCCCTCTCTTCTCGTGGATCGCCCCCTCTATATATGATATAGATAGGCCTCTATTTCACACATATTGCATGTGTCACATTTTTGTTTGAGATATCACCAGACACATATTCCCACAAATACATTCATGAAATAACCCCCCCCCCCCATAACAAAAAACACTCACAAATGCACACGCCATCTCTCTAGGTTTGTATCTCTCTCACACACACCCACATAGGTGGGGGACGTGCACGAAGAGAACAGGTGCACCCACGGCGCATCTACTCCCGTCTCTTTCCCAACCACACCCGTGCGGGTACACGGTGGAGCTCATTTATGTACGAAAAGGCAGCCCACGTGGTAATTTGACACGTGTACTGGTTGTCCACTTGATGGAGGATCATGTACCACGGGTGAACAAACAAATTGAGACTTGATGCATTATTTAAAAAGAGAGGCAAACCATGTGGGGCCTACCTTAGAGGCAAGGCTCTATACATTGGAGATGCTCTGTACTACTTTTGATGTATCCCGTCAACTCACAGAACGAGAAGAAGCTTGCTTAGTACACCCTCTCCCCCGCCCACGGGCGTGGTGGCTCGCAGAGTCATAGGACGAGGAGAAGCTTGCTTACTACGCCTACGCCCGCTCCCTTGCCCAGGCGCACGGTGGCTCGCAAGACGAGGAGAAATTTTTTCTACTTCCTCCGTTAGACGTATACTCTGCTACTTCTTGAGCTTGCGTTGGTTTTTCCCATGAAGAGGAAAGGGTGATGCAGCAAAGTAGAGTAAGTATTTCTCTCAGTTTTGGGAACCAAGGTATCAATCCAGTAGGAGACAACACGCAAGTCACCAAATACCTGCACAAACAAACACCAAACTTGCACCCAACGCGATAAAGGGGTTGTCAATCCCTTCACGGTTATTTGCAAAAGTGAGATCTGATAGAGATAGGTAAAACTAAACAAAAGATAAAGTAAATATTTTTGGGTTTTTTTGGTTTATAGATCTGAAAATAAAAGATTGCAAAATAGTAGATCGGAAAGTAATCTCGAAATCTCGAATACTTATGTAACTCCAAAAATTCTGAAAAATTAGGAACACCTAAGAAATTTGTTTATTAATCTTCTGAAAAAATAATCAACTCAAAATCACTATTTTGTGAATTATAGAAATTATTTTCCTGGGCACAAAAGTTTCTGTTTTTCAGCAAGATCAAATCAACTATCACCGTAAGCTATCCCAAAGGTCTTACTTGGCAAAAACACTAATTAAAACATAAAACCACATCTAACCAGAGGCTAGATGAATTATTTATTGCAAAACAGAACCTAAAAAGCATAAAAATAGAAATAAAATTGGGTTGCCTCCCAACAAGCGTTTTTGTTTAACGCCCTTAGCTAGGCATAAAAACAAGAATAGATCTAAGTATTGTCATCTTTGGTATGCAATCCATAAGTGGCTCTCATAATAGATTCATAAGGCAATTTTATTATATTTCTTGGAGAGTGTTCCATTCCCTTCCTTAACGGAAATTGAAATCTAATATTTCCTTCTTTTATATCAATAATTGCACCAATCGTTCTAAGGAAAGGTCTACCAAGAATAATAGGACATGTAGGATTGCAATCTATATCAAGAACAATGAAATCTATGGGCACATAATTCCTATTTGCAACAATAAGAACATCATTAATCCTTCCCATAGGTTTCTTAATAGTGGAATCCGCAAGATGCAAATTTAAAGAACAATCATCAAATTCACGGAAACCTAATACATCACACAAAGTTTTTGGAATCGTGCAAACACTAGCACCCAAATCACACAAAGCATGGCATTCATAATATTTAATCTTAATCTTAATAGTAGGTTCCCACTCATCATAAAGTTTTCTAGGGATAGAAACTTCCAATTCAAGCTTTTCTTCAAAAGATTGCATCATAGCATCAACGATATGTTCAGTAAAAGCTTTGTTTTGATTAGAAGCATGAGGAGAATTCAACACGGATTGCAACAAGGAAAAACAGTCTATTAAAGAACAATTATCATAATTAAATTCCTTGAAATCCAAAAGAGTGGGTTCATTGCTACTTAAAGTTTTGACCTCTCCAATCCCCCTTTTATCAATTTTTGCATCAAGATCTAAAAACTCCGAATCATTGGGACGCCTTCTAACTAAAGTTGACTCATCTCCAATCTCATCTTTATCAAGATTTATATTGGAAAACAAAAATTCAATAGGAGTCACATCAATCACTTTAAGATCTTCATCATTATTTTCACGGAAACTAGAAGAACACGTTTTTACAAACCAATCTTTTTTAGCACGCATCTTAGCGGTTCTTTCTCTGCACTCATCAATGGAAATTATCATAGCCTTGAGAGACTCATTGATATCATGCTTGGGTGGGATAGATCTAAGTTTCAAAGAATCAACAACAAGAGAAATTCTATCCATGTTCCTAGCCAAATCATCAATCTTAAGCAATTTTTCTTCAATCAAAGCATTGAAATTCTTTTGCGAACTCATAAATTCTTTAAGACTATTCTCAAATTCAGAGGGCATCTTATTATAATTTCCATAAGAATTGTTGTAGGAATTTCCATAATTATTATAGGAATTACTAGGAAATGGCCTAGGATTAAAATTGCCTCTATACGCGTTATTACCAAAATTGTTCCTACCAACAAAATTCACATCCATAGATTCATTATTGTTTTCAATCAAAGTGGATAAAGGCATATCATTGGGATCCAAAGAAACACTCTTGCTAGCAAACAATTTCATAAGTTTATCCATCTTTCCACTCAAAACATTAATCTCTTCAATTGCATGCACTTTTTTACTAGTGGAAGATCTTTCGGTATGCCATTGAGAATAATTAACCATAATATTATCTAGAAGTTTAGTAGCTTCTCCTAGAGTAATTTCCATAAAAGTGCCTCCCATGGCCGAATCTAAAAGATTTCTAGAAGCAAAATTAAATCCGGCATAAATTTTTTGTATAATCATCCACAAATTCAAACCATGAGTAGGGCAATTTCGTATCATCAATTTCATTCTCTCCCAAGATTGTGCAACATGCTCATGATCAAGTTGTTTAAAATTCATAATATCATTCCTAAGGGATATGATCTTAGCGGGAGGAAAATACATGGAAATAAAAGCATCTTTACACTTATTCCATGAATCAATACTATTTTTTGGCAAAGATGAAAACCAAGTTTTAGCACGGTCTCGTAGTGAGAACGGAAATAGCTTCAATTTAACAATATCATTATCCACATCTTTCTTCTTTTGCATATCACACAAATCAACGAAATTATTTAGATGGGATGCGGTATCTTCACTAGGAAGGCCAGAAAATTGATCTTTCATAACAAGATTCAGCAAAGCGGCATTAATTTCACAAGATTCCACCTTAGTAGTTGGAGAAATCGGAGTACTAATAAAATCATTATTATTGGTGTTGGAAAAATCACACAGTTTGGTATTCTCTTGAGTCATCATGACAAAGCAAGCAATCCAACACGCAAGCACACAAAAAGCAAACGAAGAAGACGAACGGAAGAAGGGCGATGAAAAGGCAAAAAGAGAGGGGCGAAGAAAAGGCAAACTTTTCGAAAATCGTTTTAGAAGTGGGGGAGAGGAAAACGAGAGGCGAATGGCAAATAATGTAATACGAGAGATGAGAGTTTATGATGGGTACTTGGTATGTCTTGACTTGGTGTAGATCTCGCCGGCAACGGCGCCAGAAATTCTTCCTGCTACTTCTTGAGCTTGCGTTGGTTTTTCCCTTGAAGAGGAAAGGGTGATGCAGCAAAGTAGAGTAAGTATTTCCCTCAGTTTTGAGAACCAAGGTATCAATCCAGTAGGAGACAACACGCAAGTCACCGAATACCTGCACAAACAAACACCAAACTTGCACCCAACGCGATAAAGGGGTTGTCAATCCCTTCACGGTTATTTGCAAAAGTGAGATCTAATAGAGATAGGTAAAACTAAACAAAAGATAAAGTAAATATTTTTGTGTTTTTTTTGGTTTATACATCTGAAAATAAAAGATTGCAAAATAGTAGATTGGAAAGTAATATGATGGAAAATAGACCCGGGGGCCATAGGTTTCACTAGAGGCTTCTCTCAAGATAGAAAATAATATGGTGGGTGAACAAATTACTACCGAGAAATTGATAGAAAAGCGCAAAGTTATGAAGATATCTAAGGCAATGATCATGAATATAGGCATCACGTCCGTGTCAAGTAGACCGAAACGATTCTGCATCTACTACTATTACTCCACACATCGACCGACTCCTGCCTGCATCTAGAGTATTAAGTTCATGAAGAACAGAGTAACGCATTAAGAAAGATGACAAGATGTAGAGGAATTAATTCAAGCAATATGATGAAAACCCCATCTTTTTATCCTCGATGGCAACAATACAATACGTGCCTTGCTGCCCCTACTGTCACTGGGAATGGACACCACAAGATTGAACCCAAAGCTAAGCACTTCTCCCATTGCAAGAAAAACCAATCTAGTTAGCTAAACCAAATCGATAGTTCAAGAGACTTGCAAAGATGTCAAATCATGCATAAAAGAATTCAGAGAAGATTCAAATAATATTCATAGATAAGCTGATGATAAATCCACAATTCATCGGATCTCGGCAAACACACCGCAAAAAAGTATTACAATGAATAGATCTCCAAGAACATCGAGGAGAACATGGTATTGAGAATCAAAGAGAGAGAAGAAGCCATCTTGCTACTAGCTATGGACCCGTAGGTCTGAGGTAAACTACTCACGCTTCATCGAAAGGTCAATGGTGTTGATGTAGAAGCCCTTCGTGATCGAATCCCCCTCCGGCAGGACGCCGGAAAAGGCCCCTAGATTGGATCTCACGGGTACAGAAGGTTGCGGCGGTGGAAAAGTCTTTTCGTGGATGACTCTGGTGGTGTGGGCATATAAGAGTATATATAGGCGAAAGAATTAGGTCATGAAGTACACGAGGGGCCCACAAGGGTGGGGGGCGCGCCCTCCGTCCTTGTTGCCGCCTCGTGGCTTCCCTGACTTGCACTCCAAGTCCTCTGGTTTCCTTTTGGTCCAAGAAAGATCATCGCGAAAGTTTTATTCTGTTTGGACTCCATTTGGTATTCCTTTTCTGCGAAACTCAAAAACAGGGAAAAAACAGGAATTGGCACTGGGCTCTAGGTTAATAGGTTAGTCCCAAAAATAATATAAAATAGCATATTAATGCTTATAAAACATCCAAAACTGATAATATAATAGCATGGAACAATCAAAAATTATAGATACGTTGGAGACGTGTCATACTCCTCGTCCCTACCTTGGTTAGAGAAATTATCATATTGTTTGAAATATATGTCTTTTAGCAGATTTCAATATGAACTACTAGTACATACTACAAACACTGATGTATATAGACGTATTTTAGAATGTAGACTCACTCATTTTGCTCTGTATGTAGTCCATATTGAAATGGACGTAGTAGTACGCACTCTTCCTCACCCCTCGCCCCTTGACCCTCGCCCATGTGGTGGACGTGCAGCAATTCATTCGGTCTCAGATAGCCAAAACCATATACGGTAGTACCATCGTTGCTCGACTTCCCGAAGAGGCGAAGAGCCAAGTGCAAGGTTAATATTTTTTAGATGCCAAGTGCAAGGTTTATAGGAGAACGAGTAGTAGTACTAGTAGTACATACTGTATGAGGAAGAAGGCACCAAGAATGTATGTTTTGCATGACAGTCTCTTCTTACAGGACGTGCTAGACCTAGTGAACCTCATTGTTGTTGCAATGGGAGTATCATAGATGGCACGATTCAGAGTGGTGGGCAGTGGGAATAATATTCGGAGCTGCTTATGAAGTCCCATCGAAAGGAATAGCCATCCTTTACACATGCTCCTATGTAAAATGAGTAAATGAGACAAATTAAAAGAGAAAGATACAAAGTAAAAAAATCACTAGCCTTAGACCCAGCCCTATTGTATCAGTGAATGATATTTCTACATCGTGATTAACATGGCTATATTATTAGCCATGTTGCGGAGGTAGCAGCAGGTTTTTATTTATTTGCGGACGTAGCAGCGGATGGATATTCAACGAGAAGTGAAATGATGGCTGCTTCCTCGGTTAAACATAGAGAAAGCTGGGCCTCGTGATTTGATGGCTCATTAGTCATTATTACTGCCTATACTCTTTGCCCATATAATAACCGTGTGGTAGAGTAGTTGGCTATACTTTTAATAACCATGCTCGAAGAGAAGAGGTGCATGCACCCACGCACGTAGCACTCTTTGCGTCTTCCCTAACCACGCACGTGACACGGTGGAGCTCATTTCTGTACAATGATGCAGCCCACGTGATAATTTGACGTGTGTAGTAGTAGTTACTCACTTAATGGAGGGTCGGGAACCACGCATGAACGGTGCCGCGTTATTTATAAATAAAGTTTTTTTCTTCAGTGGCACATACGCAATATAAATAGGTTCATATGGAGAGAAAAAGAAACCGCTCCACTATATACATAGCCAGGAGCCTACACGGTTGCTTGCTAGGGTTGCTCTCTTCACACTCTCTCGCACAAAATGACTGTGGCCACATCTCTAACATCCGGGTGGATCACGTCCACTGGGGGAAGGGGTGGATGCTTTGTGTAGATGTGGTCGCCGTCGCCGACGGCGAAAACCCACTGTCGGCGCGTCACGATCAGGGGTCCCAGCCGTTCTCTCTCACAAAGCCAGTGTGGTTGCCTTCGTCCCTTGCTCACTGCCGCGACGTGGGCAGTTGCGGCCTCCCGCCACCCTCCTCTAAGCTAGCTACATCCCGACATCCCTCAGGTATAACTTCCTTTACATCCGGCTTGCACCACTGCCCCAGCTGCCCACATCGCTCCATGCGGATATTTCTCTACTTCTTTGCCTCGCACATACCTCTACTGGCTTCTACTGTATTTGTGATGAGTTTATGTCTCATCAACTAGTCCCACTAGTCTTATTCTAATCACGCTTCTTCAATTTCTTTGCCACAGAGATGCTCAGCTCGATTTTAGTGAAACTGCACAAAATGATCCGATGATCAAAGTGTTGCAAACTTCATTTCTTCGGAAGGTTCAACATCACCAGCAAATTAAAGCTTGGTTAGGGTTTAGGGTTCAAGGCCTAGGGACTGCATGGATCATTTTTTTCTTTAGCTATCCCTGTTCCAAAATATGTGTCAACTTTAGTAGTACAACATTGTACTAAAGTTGGCATAAAATTGAGACACTTATTTTGGAACGGAGGGAGTACATATTGGCTATGATCTGTGAATCATTGAGATGCAATAGGCTGCATGCTAGTCTCCTTTGTATTTGATGGAATTTTTCAACGGGGCAACCTTGGACGCAAGATACATGAAACAGAAGCTGGAAGCTTCATAGCATTGTACAAATTTATCTCACTGAGAAATTACAGTACGTACTATGTACTAAAGAGTTAGGTGTCGCACGGTGTCCAGAAAATATGGTGATATTGTGAGGTGGGCCATGTAATCACTAAGCTGCCGTGTTTTCGCTGCTTTCACACTCCTCCGCTGTAAGAGTGGAGAAAATTGTAAAGAGTGGAGAGGCTCTACCTCCTTTCGCCGAAACATGGGACATCCAGCATCCGGTGCACATGTCATGCACCAAAGTAAAGTGTACAGTGCAACTGAGACTCAGCACGCTCGTACCACCTCAGTAATAATGACCAATGAGCTGTCGAATCACATAGACCCGACAGTAAGTTGGACGGACGAAGCAACCATCACTCTTCGTTGAATTCGCTTCTCCCTTCAACGCAGGCGCCAGTGAGAGGTCGCATCCGCTCTGCACGGGCATGAATGTGGCACCGATTCTCTAGAGCGGCGCTGACCGTTTCGGGCGGGAAGCGTGCGCGGCCGATGGAGGGGGTTTGGATGGGCCAGGGTGGTTAGGAGCGGGCGTGGCTGCTGTCCCAACCGGACGCCCGGAAACGAGAGGATGGACCGACTCTCGCGGCTAAATCATAGTACTACACACAATCTCTCTGTAGGTCAATGTGTCGCTCTCTCTAACACACACACGCAGTTAAAAATAAACACACACACACGCACACTCAGGTTCATGCGCGGTGGTCAACCGCTATATCTGCGGCCGCGGGATTTGACACACGCGGTTGCCGGATTTGGAGCATTCTGGCCGCCTGCGACTACGCCTTGGCATGGATTGTCCGGGTTCCGGGTCGCACAACAATGGCAATGCCTCCACGTCGCATGCAGTTTTAGTTGTTGTTCACTTCGGAGGGTTGTGTACCACACGTGAACAATAGTAAGTGCGACCGGGAGGCATGGAGCGTAAATTGTGAGTGAGTGAAGACTGAAATAAACCCTGTAATTGTAGAGCTGGACGCAAATAAACCCTCAACTTTAAATCCCTGAAGTTTGTACCCTGTTCTTTGCAATCCTGTCATTTTGAACTTTATATGTCTATCCAAACAGGGAACTCATAGGTCGCATTGGAAATGGCTGGGATCTAGCACATGTATGTGGGGTCCACTTGTCAAAAGGAGAGAGAAATAGCAAAGTAATAAGATAAAAATGCACGTAGGAGATCGTAAAAAAATGCACCTAGAAAGATTCGAACGAGGGACTCGGTTGCACTTGGATTTTTACTAACCAAAACAGTTAACATATTTCATGTGTGAATTTGTGCTGAAGGCTACTTACGTTACGAGGCCTGATCTGAAGGTTAGATCATGAATGCATGTGTGCGCGATATATATGTGGTTTCACTGACTAACACAGCTAATCATGCTTTGGGTGCGCGCAGACGTGGCGAAGCTCACGGCCAGGTTAGCTTCTCCTTGCAATTGCATCGATCGGCATTTCTAATTTGGATGCATGGCACGACACTTCAATTCTGCAGGAGGACTCGGTGCTCTGCAAGGTGCTCGAGAGGCAGAAAGTGGACGGCGAGCAAGACACCATCTGCTCCTCTCACTGACCTTCGCTGGCTTCTCGCAAGCAGCGCAGGAGCTGTCCGTCGTGACGGACACGAGCAGCGACCAGATGGGCTCAGGCGCTGGCTTCTCACCATGGCAGGAGATGGTATGTGGCTCGAACCCGTTGACAAATGCAGCGGTGTGGTAGCAATGCAACTCAGGAAAGAAAGCTGTTATGGTCAAAGTCAGCAATCCCGGCCTTGAGTTGCCACGTCATCGAATCCACTCATAAAACTGGCTGAAGGTTTACTTAGACCAGGATTAAAGAGTATAGGGTACAAACTTCAGGGATTTAGAGGTGAGGGTTCATTTCCGTCGAGCTCTACGACCACAGGGTTTATTTCAGACTTCACTCATTGCGAATTGACTCCTTCGAGCATTAAATTTTCTTCACGTATTAGCATTGCCCTCCATTAGAGTTTACAAGGAGTGATTCAATCCTAATTCTTTTCCACCACCGAAGGGATTTTAGGTGCGTTTGGTTTAATGCCCAATTAATTAGGGCATCGTAACCGCAATGAAGGCCACAATTTTCTCTCCATGCAGGTGTGTACAAGGCGTGGAATAACTTTAAATGCATGCATGTGTGTACGTGGACTGAAAGCACTCCATGCATGTGTGTACGCATTTATATGAGTAGTTTGTCTTGTGGGTGATAAGGATGAATGAGGGAAGGCCTTATCTGCAAATGTGGAGAGGAGTGCGGTTATCTTTTTGCAAAATTGTCATAGTTTCCTTCCTATACGTCAGATATAGATCAGACGACCTATATTGCAGGATGGCAGGCACACCATCATCACCAACTATGTTTTCTATCAGATATATATATATATATATATATATTTATAATATAATAGAGAGTAGAGAAGTAGAGAGTAGAGATACGCTGCAGCCTCAGCGCTTGTTTTCTAGGGTTTGCTCTCTTCACACTCTCTCCACTATATATATGCACGCTGGAGCCTTAGCGCTTGTGGTTGCTCTCTTCACACTCTCACCCACTCCAGATCTAAACAAGACTGTGTTGGCCTCTCTCCCCTCACTTCTGGTCAAAGAGCCAGCAGCATCCCATCCATCGGGGAACGGAAGGAGGCTTAACGCTGTCGTCGTTGGCGAGGGAGGGAATCCACTACCAGCGCCGTTGTTCTTTTTCACCCAATGGCGGCGCGGGAGGGCCTCCGACCCCTTCTTCCTCACTGCCGTACATAGTGTGAGCAGATTGTCCTCCGGCCACCCACTGAGCCACACCCAGAGAACCTTAAGGTATAATTTACTTAATCCACATGCATTGCTCTAGCTGCATGTGGGATTTTTTTGCTTCTGCACTCGAATCTAGGTGTTGGATCAAACAGGAAAGTAGTTGGGAAAGTTGTATAGCATGAATCTAGGATGTGGTTGAAAGAGGAAAGGAAGGGGGCAAAGTAGTACAGACTGGCTATCCAACAACTACGTTGGTCGAAAAGGAAAAACAGTGACAAACGCAGTACACACATCTGTAACAAACTGATCTTTCTGTGTGTGGGGGACAAGGCTGTAGAGTTTGAGCAGGACTAGATTTGCTGCCCTCACATAGGGAAAGGTGTCTAAAGATAACAAAACTGGGACCAACACAAATATGCTCCTTGGTTGTTGGTTCTTTGTTTCAACAGACTGTGCATCACCCCTTTATACATCGGTAGATGCACATGGTGCTGGTGCGTCCACTGTCCCGTACAACTCTTTAGCTGTTGTTAATCTAATAATGCCGCTGGAAAATTGATGCAATGCAACAGTTAAAAGCAAATTATATGTTTAACGAATTTTTTTGTTAATATAATCTCTCTGTTAATATGAATCAATGCCACTGTTTGAGAAATGCTACTGTCTTGCTTTCTTTTCCATTTAGATAAGTTAGATGCTTCTTTGTGTCGATTTCTGTGTCATCCACCGTTATTGACCAGTAATTGTTTCCTTTGCACCTATGTGTAAACGGGGTTATCTACTTCACATCATTGCTATTGCGACCTTTTGTTGCACTGCACAAAACACTTTTGTTTTAAGAGTGTTTTGTGTAGTTCAACCAAAATGTCACACTAACAACGTTCACTACTAGGGAAAACCCTAGTAGTGGCACTTGTTTTATTGCTATCAGTAGCGCGGGTAGCCGCGCTACTACCACGGCACTACAGCTAATTGGTAGTAGTAGCGCGGTGTAACCCAACGCTACTACTAGTAACTGTATCAGTAGCGCTCTTCTGTCACGCCCTACTATTAAGTAGCTGTAGCGCTTTTCCTGTCCCCGTGTTGCTGCTGTATCTTTCAACATTTGTTTCTGCTTTCTATTGTGGTAGAACAGTACCCGTTTCAATAAACTGCAATTTCACATATACCAGATATATAGTTCTAGATGATATCGATGACGATCATCATCCTCAAGCCTTGGCGGTGGGTGTTCCTGATAGTAATTAGGATGGCCTGTCCAACACGAAGATTCTTGCCAACGAGGAAGCTCTTCCACCCAACTGAGCTTAACTATGTGCGGTTGTCCGTGTCCACGCCGAACGCACAGGTGGCGACGGAGCCCCTTGCGGTAAGGCATATTCCAGCAGAGCCTTCTTCATCAGGCTCGATACCACAACTCACAGATAGGCTCTTTGGCAATTTCTGAATAAGAAAAACATATCAATTAATAAGTAGCCTTGCACATACTCTTGGAAATATATTTCTACTAAGTATAGATTTCTACACTATCAAAAGACACACTATGTAACATCCTCAGCGTCACACTACAGTAACCCGTTATGATCAGTGCCAAGTCATCCTCCTTTGCATTGCTTGATCACAATGGTTAATATCTCATTCCAAATTCCTCCACTGCATTCAAATTCAAATCACAAGTGGAATTTAAACTTGCACAAAAGTTGCTGCAAAAATGTTCACCATCTGCCAAAAATTCCATAACATTTATTTGTTAAGGAAAACAACATCACTTCTTTGCAAAAATGGGCAGTAGCATTTAAAACAATGCTATCCCAGCAATTTTTATTGCCAATTCATTTATGAAAAATACAAATGAATTCTTCTAGTCTCCAAACTTTTCATGCAGTGCATAATATTGCATTGAATTTATGTGGCTAAGACACATATTTTACAAAAGTCAAATGGAATAAAAAGAAAATGCAATAGAAAAGAATAAAGAAAGCAGACAAGAAATAGAAAAGGAGAAAGGCCACTATGCACTGGGCCTAAGTGCACAGTGCCTGAGGCCAGCCCACCCGGCCTCTTTCTCCCTCCTCCCTCACTCTCACCTGTGCGTGTCGACACGCCCGTGGCCGCGCCGGCGCATTCCGACTGAACGACGACACGACGACGCCACCGATGCCCACCGACGCGAGAGGATAAGGCCGAGGCCTCGTCCATTCCCCCTCGACGCCTCGCCACTCTTCCCCCTCCCTTCATCACTCTCTCCCTCGTTTCCTCATTTCGCCCGAGTGCCACCGTGGCTGCGCCACTGCGCTTGCGTAGCCACCATCGTCGCCTCACCTCGTCGTCGCGCCTATCAGCTCCACCGTCGTCAACTACCTCATCCCCGTCCACGAGCGCAAGCCGGGGAGCACCGCAGGCAGCGGATCGATCCGCCCCCTTCCACATCTGCTCCGACGAACGTCACCGTTCTGCTGCTACTAAACCCTCGCCGAGCCTTTCTTGAGCTTCACGGTGAGCAGACAAGCGAAACCCCTCTCCTCTCCCTCTCTTTCCGCGTCGTAGCTCGCCTCCCTGCCATGGCCGAGCCCGTCACCGCCTGGCTAGTCGTCGTTGCGTCTCCGGCGACCAAACGGCTTCGGGACCGTGTCCATCGACCTAACGCGCACGCGTAGAGCGTGCCTATCCTTTTGTTTTGAACCATAACGCACGGCATCACCATTTTTGCTGACACTCGTAGAGCTCCGCCGCTAACCTCGTTGCCGGCGAAGAATCCGGCCGTTTTGGCCCGCGCCACCACCACGGTTGGATGCGGCCCAGCCTCACCGTTCGAACGCGCCCTCGCACGCTCAGAACCGAGCCCCGTAGCGCGATTCCGATGCTCTCCGGCAAACTCGCCGCCGCAGGAGGCTCACCGGAGCCCTCTCCGGTGCCGCCGCCGACGTGGACGCGTGGGCCCCTCACCAGAGCCACTAGCGCTGGGCCCCGTGGGTCCCAGTTGACTAGGTTGACCCAGTCAACTGTTGACTGGGCAGCCCAGTGACGCTGACATACGGGCCCCACTGCTTAGTTAATTAATTAAAACGTTTTGATAAATAAAAGTAACTAGTTTAGCTAATCAGCCACTGACATGTGGGGCCCAGTAGCTAATTAACCCAGATTAGTTTAAAATAAACTCTGTTAAGTAACAAAGGCTGACAGGTGGGACCCACTGGTCAGCTTTGACCTGGTCAGCCGCCCTGTTGACTACAGATGTCACTGTGACGTCACGCTGACACAATAAACCTTTTCCTATTAATTTGAATAATTCCAAAATGTTTAAATCTTTTAAAATCAGTAGAAATGAAACTATAGCTCAGATCGAAAAACTTTATATATGAAAGTTGCTTAGAACGACGAGACGAATCCGACCGTGCCATCTGTTTTTGTGTCGAGACCCTCTACGGAGGTGAACCTGCAACTTTTAGGCTGTTTCCGATAGATGAATAGTGCATATATACCCGTTAATAATTCCAAATTAAATCCTAAAATAACTAAAATGGTTTAGACATGCTTTTAGGCAACCCTGCACTGCACGTTAGCATAGCATGCTCTGTGTTGCATAAGTTTGCTGTGTATTTATCTGTTTCTTCCCCCTCTTCTCTCTCGGTAGATCCCAGTACCGACGTAGTCCCCGAGACTGACGCAGCTCCAGAGTTTGACTACACTGTTGATGACCCTTCTCTTGCCACAGAGCTTCCAGGCAAGCACCCCCCTTTGAACATGCCGATATCGCCTATTCTTTCTCTCTTATGCTTGCATTAGAAATTGCTGCTGCTACTGTTTACCCTATTTCTGATGCATAGCCTGTTTTTGTAACTGCTGTTGATACCTACCTGCTTATCCTAAACTGCTTAGTATAGGCTGGATAGAGACCCACCAGAGACCCCACTTTTTCCCAGTTGCCCCGCTGGATTATCAGATGACTCGATCAACGTGATCGACAACCAGGCCTCGGCACCACACATCACCCCCCTTAGTTGTACGACACTGCAGCGTTACTATCGAGTGCCGAGGGTGCTACCTCGTTTAGCACTTCTGATGTTAACTCTGTAGAGTAGCTATTCGGTCGTTGTCATCGAGGGTGATTCCTCCTTCACCACTCCCGTTAACGACGCTGTCGTGCAAACACCTCAAGTGTGAACCCAGCCGAGGGTGATTCCTCCGAGTTCACCTTGACGGATACATCGAGTAGGAATCCAACAAGGGTGATACCTTAGATTCCCCTGATGTTATGGACACACGGATACTTGGACTTTACAACTATTACTTGGAAAGTCGGGTCGACCCTGAGGGGTACCCGAGCGAGCATAAGATGCGAGTGATGTGGAGACGGGTTGACTTGGAGGGTGCCCGAGAGATAATTACGAGGCCTGGCCGGGCATTCTTAGCCCTTGCCGCAAGTCCTTGAGATGGGGTGACGGGGTCACATCGATCATGAGTCTCTGCTCGTTACCGCACGCTACCAATGCACTAACGATTTGGATATTTGATCTGAGTGGGCCTTTGGCCCGATAGCACTAACCATCACGCGGGAATAAATATGGGTACTCTGCATCGTATGCATCAGCCGAAAGCTCTGTTAGACGTCCAGTTCAACATCGTGGCACGGCTGGGCCAGCGCCATCCTATAGTGGTGGTACCGAGATTCGCCCTGCACGCAACGACCCGGAGTGCACAGGGCGATGGCCCAAGACCCCTGAGCGCTTAGGATATAGATCGACGGGGACCTCTCTTCTGAGCTTTAGGTAGGGCTGCAGCATGTCGTTTGGCCGAGGCCGGGCATGATCCAGAAAAGTGTGTCCGGCCGGAGTTAATCGAGCATGGTGGGTAAGTTGGTGCACCCCTGCAGGGAAGAACTAATCTATGCATAGCCGGATCCTCGGTAACGGACGCTCGGAGTTGTATCCCGATCGATACAACTAGAGCTGGATACTTATGATGAGAAATAGATAGTATGGCTCTGGGATTGCTTTCTCGCAGGGAGTCGAGGAAGGATCTCTGGGTGAGGTTGATAACACTACTACTACTTTATACTATGCTAATCTACACTCTTCCAATGCTGCAAGACCGATGAAGATGCTAGTCTTTGATAGGACTAGGCCTTCCCTCTATTCTATCATTTCTGCAGCCCAGTCCACATATATAGCCTTTCTTTGATAATGTTGCATGTGTAGTGTAGATCCTTGCTTGCTGAGTACTTCGGATGAGTACTCATGGTTGCTTTGCTTCCTTTTTATCCCATATTCGTTTGATGCAACCAGATGATGGAGCCCCGGAGCCAGTTGCCCCCGCCGACGACTACTACTACCACCCCGAGGGTGGTTACTACTTTGAGTTAGCCGACGACCAGGAGTAGGTTCGGAGGGTCCCAGGCAGGAAGCCTGCGCCTTTTCGATCGTAGTGTTTTGTTTGCTCCGCCTTCATAAGGCTTATCTGTTTCTCTTTTATATATGTACTCGGATATCTAACGCTTCTGCTGATGCTTGTTGACATCAAGCTTATGTATTCGAGCCCTCGAGGCCCTGGCTTGTAATATAATGCTTGTATGCCTTTATTTATGTTTTAGAGATGTGTTGTGATTCCTTCAAGTGAGTCCTTAGGCTTGATCGTGTGCATTTGCGTGTATGATTAGTGCACGATTAAGCCGGGGGCGTCACAGACTACTACATTTCTACTAAGCATGAATTCTACTAATAAGTATGGATTATCTACACTATTAGTAATTCCTTGGATTCTACACTAATTAAGCATATATATCATTGGACTCTAGCTACACTAAAGCATATCATCGATCGGATTGTACATTAAGCATATATATCATTGGACTCTAGCTACACACTAAAGCATATATATCATCGATCGGACAGTAAGCATGTCATTGGACTCTACACTAATTAAGCATGTCATCGGACTCTACACTAAAGCATATCATCGGCTAGCTTCCACACATCATATCATTGGACTCTACACTAAGCATATCATCGGATTCACTAAGCATATCATCGGATAATTTGGATTTGTAAGTATAACAATACAGCATATCATCAAATTACTACAGTAAGTATAACATACCATGACATGCCGATCAACCATGGTACTTGTCAGGCGGGTCACGAATGGCACCTCGACAAAGTCAGCATGTGGCGCAATTATGTCCCATAGGTTGCACACCTCCTCCTCGCTCAGCCTCATTCTTTGAGCATAGATGGCTTCATCAAGTGGGTCCTCATCATCTTCCTCCATGTTGACATAAATGACAGCCAGCTTGGGTCTTTCCGCTCTAAAGGAGAAGCTGATTAACTCACCACCAGTGATACCCATGTGGGCGAGGAAACAGACCCATCCATCTCGTCCAATCTACGGCATATTTCTCCCTTTCTCGACCTCCATAGTGTAGGGGCCCCCAGGAGCCTCAAAAGTCATAGTGTCTCCTGTCAGCTTGTTGAATTTCAACCTCACATTGCATGGGACGATCTGTGTAAAAAAAGAAAAATGATATATACACAATGCATTAATGCCAATAACACTAAAAACAAAATAGTTGTTACAATTTTCATATAATTTGGTACCACCGCATGAAGAAAACTCGGCTGGAAGTAGATGCCGAACAGCATGCCAGTTGCAAGGCTGCTGGCACATGTTGACTTGCACAGTCGACATGGTGGTGGTGGTGGTGGCGCCATTTTCCTAAAGCAATATGAGCAAGGATGAACGATCCACTTCACAGGAAAGATAAACAGTAACATAAAGTTCTCAATGCATCGATCTTAATCGGAAAACAGAATATTCAGGTTTAGTAACTAAAATTAACAGCATGCACCTGCTTCCATCCAGCTTTTATATTTACATAAAAACCGTCAACACTTGGAGGTTGCAAGAGTTCGTACAAGCGACAGAAATATCTAGTCACAAAGGCTAAGGAGAACTGTAGTGTGAGACATTACATATAACAAGAACTGCCATGCTACTGTTTTCAATCTTTGTTGTTTATCTTGTGCATATAAAAAATCAAAACAAAATTTCAAAACTTATTAGGTTCTGCAGTGTGAGGACATTACATATAACAAGAACTGCCATATGATGGACAACTATAATCCTAAGATCTAGATGATATGAGGTTAGCAACAGATTCCATGAGGATCCTATGTGATTAAATCTGGCAATGGTTGGGTAACTTAACCATACCCAACCTGAACCCACGTGACAAATTTAAGAAAACTAAACCAGACCAAACCACACAAATGTGTTATGCCACCTAACCTAAACTGAACCACAAGATATCTCAACCCAAGCCAAACTGAATATATTCAGGTTTATATGTGATACTAACAGTAGGATCTAGAGATGCTAGAATAAACCCAATCAAAAAACAGTGGTACACCAACTTCAATATAGCATCAAAAAACAACTACTGTGAGGAACACAAAAACCACAACCAAAGTAGAGCTAGAGCATCGGTAGCCTACACTATACTACACTAGAGTAGCGGGGCTCTCAACGTCTCTCTCGTGATCGGACTCGAGCGTCGAGACTCAGGGGCTTGATAGTGGAGCAGTGAGGACCCGAGCCGGCCGGAGTGGAGGCGGCGGCGGAGTTGGGGGCGGCCGGGATAGTGGGGCAGCAGGGGGAGTGGGGAGGCGGCCGGCGAGAGAGCGCGGGCGGTGACAGATCAGGGCGATGAGAGGGGGGAGGAGCATTACCTACAACGGCGGGAGGTGGTGCGCGGTGGCTGGGGGAGGAACCCTAACCGCGGCGGCATCAGGCGGAGGGGATCGATCGAAGTGAGGGTGTGTGGGGCCGCGGGGTTTTCTTTTGGTCTAGTAGTAGCGCTGCGTACGGGGCGGCGCTACTGCTAAGCCCACGAGCTGTAGCGCCGGTGGACAGCCCACGCTACAGCTAAGTGGGCTACCGTTTTGGCCCTGCGGCCCACGTAACAGTAGCGCGGCCCGTGCTAACCAACGCTACTGCTAAGCCATAGCAGTAGCGTGCTTTGTACCCAGCGCTACTGGAAATTACCAGTAGCGTGGGAAAATTACCTAGCAGTGGTTGCTTGATTGCTTGATCTTAGTGGAACTGCACAAGAGGAGATCTGGCTGCCTATCCATGTTGGCAAATTTGTTTTAGATCTTCTTGTTGTGAGTTGTTTGAATTCCGTGTCATGAGAGGTCAGTACTGGCCTTCTTCCACATGATTGTGCAGTGTGCTTTCATATGTTGTGCTACTTATACGGTAATGTTGTTTGATTTTATTGAACTGCACAAAAGGAGACCAGACTTCCAATCTGTATGTGCACCATAATATCCCATTGAGGTAAGATAATGATATTTCTCAACTGTTGGCCAATATTTTGCTACTGTCATGAGAAAAGTAATGTTGTTGTTTAGTGCTATACTTGTGCTCCCTAATTGACATGCCAAATCTTACATTGAAGGCGAAGCTTGTCTATTATTGAACCAAGTGATGAAGGGGAAGAACAAGCGGAAGAAGAACAAAAATCAACTCCCGGTGCTGTAATGAAGCACTGGAACTGTGATGACACAAGTAATGATATAGTTTTGCATCTTAACTTATTGCTATGGCTCGAACGAGCAATTGTTTTGCCATTGTGATTTGATGCTACTCTTAATGTAATATGTAATTATCTCTACTTGTGCAAACAGGGTTCTTGTTTGAAGATAACATATATTTTAGTGGAGCTGCACAAGAAGATGTCGGAAACATTAAACTAATCGAGGAGTTTATAGTAAGCATGGCAACCATAGTAGATAATAACGGATGGCTCCGGAGAAGTGCTTCATCTACATGCTCTACACAATAAGCTTCCTGACAAAGGTTGGTACCGGCCCACGGATTTCATCCATATGATTGAGCTTTGTCATCTCTATTGGTATTGTGCTACTGTTTAGGTACTGTCATGAGAAAGTGGTATTGTTTCACATGTTAATCTAAGGCTGCTAATAAATTGAGGCACCGGGTTGCCACCGTTATAGCCACTGATAAAATTAAGTAATAATACAGTTCAAGTTGAGCTGCTGTGTTTGGTATCATATCATTTCCTATGAGGATAATGGGGATGCATCTCTTTGGGACTATACATTTCATCAGTTACTCCCATTGTTAATGTAATGCTTGTTTTAAATATTTCATTTCCTCTTTTTCGAGCAAACAGGGATGCTAGCATTTAGTTGTTCTCTTGTCTTTGCACAACAGGATCATCCTCTGCACAACAGGATCATCCTCCTCTGAAGAAGAATATGGAGTACGTGAAGTGCCGAGTTCCGATTATGCCAGGATGAAGAAGCCAAGCCCTTCTCTTCTTATCAGAAGGAGCAGTTGAAGGATGGTTACATTACTGCCCACAAGAACAAACTAATTTCAGCTCAGAAGGACTCATAGATCTCCATCTCTGTTGCTGTGATGGCCAATATCTCCATCTCTGTTGCTGTGATGGCCAATACAATGTTGTTTTAGGATTCTTTCCGGTGAGTTCCATTTTTTAAATCTGTGCTCTGCATGTATCATGTAGGTGCATGTTTAAACTGCAGATTCATAACTGTAAATTCATAATACAGTTTTCTTTATACTAATCACTTTTTTGTATTTATGCAAACAGGGATGCTCAGCTTGATTTCAATGGGAACTGCACAAAATGTTCTGATGGTTCGTGCCCTCGATTATACTTCATCATGCACAATACATCGAATGTTCTTGAATCATTCATTTCCACCTCCAGCCACAAAATTAGCTACAAGAAAGGCGGTGCTGATATTTTCAAGGCATTGCAACATATAAAGGCGCGCAAAGTTGGTTGATTTTAGTGGAACTGCACAAAAATAACTGGTTTATTTAACACGAGGTGATATGTCAATGTGCAAACTGATGGCAAACCCCGCCCATTCCACAATCATAAGCATTTGATATTTTGGAATGGGAAAACCTTGTGAAAGTTTTATCATTGATGTACGCAAAGACACGCATTTGATATTTTGGAATGGGACAACCTTGTCAAATTTTGCTCATTGATGTTAGAAAGAAGACATGCGTTTGATATTTTTGAATGGGACGCCCTTTGCCGTTAGCAGCATCGATTGATTTTTATTTATTCTTTAGTTGTGAAGTAAATATTGGCTTTGACATGTGAATCATTGAGATGCATAATCATCGATTGTTTTGAATGTTCTCTATGAATTGCCAGGCCTGTGAGTTTGATTGCAATGTACATGCATGCTAAAAAGCTGCTCAAACTTTTTGTACGTGTGAAATTGTTGCAAATGAGGTGATCACCGTGCGTCCTGAGAATAATGCTAGTACGTATTGTTTTGCATGTTCATCTAATGCTAGTGATACAAGAATTCGAACTAATCGAACTAAATTCGTTCATACATGGCCGAATTTCATAACATGCCGGATTTCATTACATTTCATACATTCTTCAACTAAAAAGGGGTGGGCTGGAGGTATAATTAATTAACCTAATCTATGATCTCCGACGCCCATTTCCTGTGTCCGGCTGAGCCAAACAAAAGCTTCTTCTCCAGCTCAGCTCTCCGACTCCACGTCGCCGTGAAGCAGCGAATCGGCCGTCAATGTTCAACCCGCCAAGCTTGGCTTCAACCGGAGGGTAGGAGCGGTGGCGACCTACCGTGTTCTAGTCTTCCTCATTTTTTGTGTGGCGTGGCCTCGTTGGCAGCGGGGCGGGTCCTCGACGAAGCCAGCGATGTCCTCTGTCTCGTTGCCGGCGTGGCGGCGCCTCGGCGGAGCGCGGGAAATCCTCCCCCTTGTTGCCGGCAGGCGGGGCCTCGGTGGAACCGGCGATGTCCTCTGCCTCGTTGTTGGTGGGGCGGGTCCTCAGCGGAGCAGGGCTTCGCCGAAGCCGGTGAAGTCCTCCGCCTCGGTGCCGGTGGGGCGGGGCCTCGGCGGAGCCGGCATTGTCCTCCGCCTCATCGTCAGTCTCGCCAAACAGCGCCTCGCATGGTTCATCGCCCTCTTTATAGGCAGCCGCAACTCCGCCACCAGCATGCGGTACCACCAGCGTGCGAGGCGGCTCTCGCGGGCGGAGCGGTACAACTCGAGCAGCGCCTCCTGCTCTGCCCGCTCGGAGGCGATTTGCTCCTCCGCCTGCAGGTGCTCCTGGAGGACATCGTGGTTGTAGGCGGCGTCGGCCTGCACCTCCCGGAACTGCTCCTCCCGCTTCTGCCTCACCATGTCCATGTATTGGGCACATGCCTCGTCGATGGTCATGGTGCAATGCACCGGCAAGGATGGCATGCAAGAGGGGGTTGGCGGTGGATCATCGACTACCACGTTCTCCATTGGGACGTCGTCGTCCTCCGGCTGCCTGCCGGCCAGCCAGTCAACAGCAATGGCTGCCATCTCCTTCTGGTCTGTCGTCCGCCCATCCCGAAGAGCGCTGGAGCGCGAGGAAGCCATGGTGGGAGTGGTGTGGATAGGAGAAAGAGAACGGAGGCAGATGACTACGGCTATGGCCGGCGCAACAGTTTATATAGCAATGGTGGGCGGCAGAGGGACGGACGGGTGGCACCGGAGTAGCTGCCTTGGCAACCACATATCATTAATGTGGGCGGCAGACAGACGGACGGACGGACCACATAACCAGGAAGCGGCGCGGGCAGCGCTGACCGTTTCGGTCGGAAAGCGTGGCGGGCGAGGGAGGGGGTCTTGGTGGGCCAGGGCAGTCAGACTTGTGTTTGGCAGCGGTTCGGTCCAGCAACTGGACATGCTAGCTCGCCAGTGAGCTCGCCGAGCTCAACGACGACAATCAGACAATGGACGTGGCTTCCGACCAGGAGTCGGCGCCACCGCCCAAGCCGGTTCATGTCGTGTTCACCATAGAGCAGGTGCGGCTGCACTTCGACGCCCTAATGGCGGAAGAGCTACCATCGCAGGAGGGCCTGTGCTGCAACCTCCGTCTCCTCAATGAGCACTGGCTCGCGGAAGGATGAATCACCGGTGAACAAGCGAACGACAATGCCATCGCGGACATGTGGCCCTATGATCCTGGCTTCCTGAATGAGCAGCGGGCGCTGTATCAGACTATCTGTAGGGCCCGCGAGGCCCTCTGCGTTATCCTTCGAGTTGTTGAGCTCGCCGTGGCGCCGCCGTCTCGCGTTGTCAACATGGTCAACGAACATGAGGAATCAGGAGATGACTTTACTAGGAGAGGATGACAATGGGGACCCACCAGGGCCATAGCCGCACGTACGCAAGTGCCTCCTTATTATATACAACTATATTTTTTTGCTTCCTCCTGGTTTCTTGACATCACGGTCCCGCACCACTGTCAACCTATATAGTCAATAAATGAGAGAATTGCACAAGGAGCGGCCGACAGCTGGGACCCAGCAGCTCGAGCAGTATTTGTGTTTTTGAGGTGTGAGCAGAGTTTTTCTTGAGCGATGTTTTTGTTGTTGTTCAGAGGAGCAGGGTATCAACTGGGCGGGCTATGGCCCGTCTAGCCGAGGCTATTATTTTATGTTGACCAAATATCCAACCCAGATGTTAATTTTTTTCAAGGTGAAAATGGCTAGCCCAGCTATACTCTTTTTTGAGGAATACCCAGCCCAGGTCAACTTGTTATTCTCCGCCCAGCTGGGCTGCAAATCTTTCCTAGGAGGGATGCTTTAGGCTTAACAAGAAAATGGGCTTAAATAAATAACAAATGGGATGTAATTATAAAAACTGGCTATAACTATAAAAAAATGCACCAAACAGGTAATTAGTTAAAAAAATATTATTTTTGGATTTTGAAAATTTTAATTTCATTACTTGTTGTGCGCGCAATATTTCGTTCGATCTTTACGTAATAAAAATTTATTTTGAAATTATATTTAATCTGACTCGAAATTTTTGGATAAAAATATTTCGGATCCCATGAAAATGTGGGAAATTTTATTGAATTCTGTTTTGAGCGGTTGGTTGAAATTATTAATCGTTGTCCTGGCTAGAAAATGGGCTGTAATTTTAACAAACTGTAAATGGGTTGTAGTAAATTCCATTAGAATTCAAAAATAGGCTGTACATTATTACAATTCGTAAATGGGCTATATGTTCTCTGCCACACTCTTGTGGGCCTACTAAGTTGATGCGTACGCAAGGCTTTGCCAACTTATAGTCAACACACGATTCTAGCAGCAGTGGCCGTTGGATGTCCAACCAACGGATGTCATGCTTCTTCAATCTCGGATATTCTTGCTTTAGCCACCGAAACCACCGCCGGCGGTACCGCCAGCTACCGCCTCCTGTGACCGGCTGTGCTGCCGCGTAGGACTCACCGGCGCACCCTACTCCCATCGTCGTCCAGGCCATTTCTCTACTCACTAACCCCTCCTTTTATTCTCCGGCGACGGCAGCCTCACACCGCAGCCGAACCAGTGAACCCTCGTACTCCCCTCCGCGTCATTCCCTTCCTAGGCCTCGCCGTCGTCCACTGCCTGGGTGCTGTCTACGCAGCGTGGTCAACATGGTCAATGAACGATAGCCATCAGAAGAGGACTCCACGAGGTGAGGCTGACAGATGGACCACTCAGCTACATCTTCGCACGCAAGTAAGTGCGTCCATATTACAGGAAAAAAAATGATTCTTCCCACTGACAGCTGGGACCCACCAGCTATATCTTCGCACGCAAGGAAGTGGGTCCTTATCCTACATGACAGCTGGGACCAACCCGATCGAAGCGTACGTAGCATTTTCTGTCTGGTCGCGAACGTTTACGTACATACTGGTCGATCGGTCTCTCTGCACCGATGAACCTTGGCCGAGCAAGCAGCGGCATGTGTAGTAGTAGAGCCCCCGATGTAGCAGTTCAGGCAGTCCCTTCTAAACCGTGTACACGTACATACAACCACATGCCAAAAAATACGGCCACGTACGTACATACGGGCGGGGTCTTGAACGCCTAGCTACTCACGCATACGTACGGCCAAGGCACGTTTACATTGAGAGGCAACAAACGGCTGCAACGGTGTCCTGTTCATCGAAAGCCAACCGGCTGGGTCGGAACGGAGAAACTGCTTCGTGTTCATCGGGAGGCAATGGAATGCGTCGTTTTCATCGGGACCCAACGGGCTTGGACGGAACAGCCGAAACGAGGTCTGGCATACCGTAGAACGGAGGAAACGGCATTCTGTTCCACCGCGTACGGTCAAAACGGGGTCCTGTTCATCGGGAAGGGTCTGGCATACCGCAAAACGGAGGAAACGGACTTCTGTTCGAGTGCCTACGGTCGAAACGGGGTCCTGTTGATCAGGAGGGGTGTGGCGTACCGCAAAACAGAGGAAATGGACTTCTGTTGGAGCGCCTACGGTCGAAACGGGGTCCTGTTCATCCACTGTCTACTGCCTCGCTCCAGCCTCCACGGGGCTACTGTTCATCCACCGTCGACTTCCTCCAGCCTCCACCAGCTACTGTTCATCCATGGGCTACTCTTCATCTAGCCTCCACCGACTACTGTTCATAGAGCCTCCACGGGGTCCTGTTCATCCACCCCAACCGGCTGGGGTGCGGAGGCCTCCTCGGGGCCATGTTCATCCAGCGGCAACGACCTAGCTACTACCACGGGGTCCTGTTCATCCAACCCGCACCGGGAACTGTTCATCCACAGCCAACCAACCGGCTTGACTCACCACGTCTCGACTCGTTCTACGTACCGCGTGCAAGGTAGCAACGGTCACTGTTCATCGAGAGGCAACCAAACACTGGTTGGCTACTTCTCGCACAGGGGCTCGATCGGCTTCAGTAAGCAGCAACAGTGATTGATCGCTCGGGTTCAGTTAGCAGCAGCAGCGAAGGAATCGCTCGAGTTCAGGCAGCAGCGAATGAATCGCTCAGGTTTAGTTAACAGCCAAGGGATCGATCGCTTGGGTTCAGTAAGTGAACGCCTCGCTCGGGTTCAGTTAGAGCCCAACGCCTCGCACACACGTGCGTACGTGTACGAGAGAAAACGCGCAAACCTCCGTGCATCGCTTGGCCCCGACCACCCACCGTAACTGGGAACTCCCTAATATATTCCTTGCCCTCTCTTCTACCATGATTTTTTCCGTCATGGACGGCCCAAAGAATGTCATGCAGGTGCGTCCCCGGCCCGCCCAGGATGAAAAGCTCATTTTCTGTCATGATTTTTGTCATAGAAGTAGGAGCCCACCACATCTATGATGATACGTGGTTTTGTCACAATTATCATCATAGAACTATCATAAGCATGACAGAACAAAATTCGTTCGGGCCAAAATGTCATGGATGTTTCTTTTTTTGTAGTGAAAGTACTTCTAGTCTCATATTTGTTCTAGGTAAAGCAAACGTTAAGTGTGCATAGAGATGTATCGGTGGTCGATAGATGTGACGCCCCCGCTTCAATCGTACACTAATCATACACGCAAACGTTTATGATCAAGTTCAGGGACTGACGGGAAGATATCACAACACAACTCTAAACACAAATTAAAGTCATACAAGCTTCATATTACAAGCGAGGGGCCTCGAGGGCTCAAATACATAAGCTCGATCATAAACGAGTCAGCAGAAGCAACAATATCTTAGTACAAACATAAGTTAAACAAGTTGCCATAAGATGGCTAGCACAAACAGGGATACAAATCGAAGAGGCGCAGGCCTCCTTCCTGGGATCCTCCTAAAGTACTCCTGGTCGTCGGTGGCCTGCACGTAGTAGTAAGCACCCTCAGAGTAGTGGTAGTCGTCGTTGGTGGCATCTGGCTCCTGGGCTCCAACATATAGTTGCGGTATCCAAGAAGAATGGAAAAGGGGGGAAAAGAGGGAGCAAAGCAACCGTGAGTACTCATCCAAAGTACTCGCAAGCAAGGATCTACACTACATATGCATCGGTATTAATGAAATGGGTAGTATCTGTGGACTGAACTGCAGAATGCCAGAATAAGAGGGGGAGAAGCTAGTCCTATCGAGGACTACGCTTCTGGCAGCCTTCATCTTGAAGCATGTAGAAGAGAGTGGCAAGTATAGTAACAAGTATTAGGTATAGCATAATCCTACCCGACTATCCTCTCCTCAACACCCTGCGAGAGAGCGATCACCGGGTTGTATCTGGCACTTGAAAGGGTGTGTTTTATTAATTATCCGGTTTTAGTTGTAAGAGGTCGAAATACAACTCCATGTCGTCCTCTTACCGTGGACATGGCTATTCGAATAGACCAACTTCACTGCAGGGGTGCACCACATTACCTGACACGCTCGATCACTCTAGCCGGACACACTTTCCTGGGTCATTCCCGACCTCGGAAGATCAACATGTCGCAGCCCTACCTAGACCCAACATAGAGGTCAGCACGCTGGTCTAAATCCTAAGCGCGCAGGAGTCTTGGGCCAATCACCCTTTGCACTCCTTCATGTTGCGTGGGCGGTCAGGAGCAGACATAGCCCCCTTATACAAGCGCAGGCATTCCAGTCCAACCCGGCGCGCGCCGCTTAGTCGCTGACATCTGAAGAGCTTCGGCTGATACTACGACGCTGGTTGCCCATATCTTGTCCCGCGTGGCAGTTAGTGCGTATAGGACAACGACCAGATCAGATCAAATACCCAATCTCGTTAAGCATGTTATTTTTAAGTAACCACGGACGCCGACCAGTGACCAGGCCCACCTCTCTCCTCGGTGGTCTCAACCTGCCCTGTCGCTCTGCCACAAAGTAACACTCGGAGACCATCGGGAACCTAGGCCCACCACTACCTGGATGGAACCACCTATCCCTTCAGCCCCCACATTCGAACAGTAACATAAGTAATGTAATAGTATATAGTATATACCCGTGATCACCCCCCGAAGTGATCACGGCCCGATAGTATAGCATGGCAGGCGGACAAGTATGTAGGGCCACTGATGGAAATCTAGCATCCTATACTAAGCATTTAGGATAGCAGGTAAGGTATCAACAACAGTAGCAACAAGGACAGGCTATGCAGCAGTATAGGATCAAACCGATAAGTAATAGCTACACTACTCTAATGAAAGCAGTAGAGAGAAGAAGTAGGCGATATCGGGATGATCAAGGGGGTTTTGCTTGCCTGGAGGCTCTGCGGAGAAAGACGGGTCATCAGGAGTGTAGTCGATGTCAGGAGCAGCGATGTCAGTGTCGAAGTCTACCGGAGGGAAGAGGGGGGAGAAACAATGAATACAATGCAAACAGATGCATGACAAGGCAATAAGCGGTGCTAGAGGTGACCTAACGCAGTACTAGCTGATACCGGCAAAGGGGGAAAACATCCGAAAAAGTATTCCCGGTGTTTGGCATTTTCGGACGGATGAAACAGAGGGGGACGGTTCCATGTTCGCTAAGCTAGGTGCACATGACAGATGAACAGAGTGCGTATTCGGATTCGATATATTTTTTTGAGCAACTTTCATATATAAATTATTTTCATCTGACTTATAGATTATTTTATATGAATTTTCAAAAATTTAAACATTTTCTGGAGTTTAAATTAATTCAAAAATAAAAGCCTAATTGCTAGATACACCCAAAAGTGTACCCAGACAGTGGCTGTGTGGGGCTGACAGTGGGGCTAGGGGTGTGCTGAGTCAACAGGCCAAAGGTCAAAGCTGACCAGTCAACAGGGCAGGTGGGGTCCACCTGTCATTGACTGGGTCAATCCAAGTCAGCAATTTGACTGGTCAAAGGGTACATTTGGGCCCACATGTCATAGGAACTGTGGAGGTTAGTTTATTTAATAGTGTTAACTTAGAGGGTGGGCCCCCTTGTCATTATGTGTTCTAGGTTAGCTTTTTAGGTTAATTAGTAATTAGGGGCAATTAGACCAGGTGGGGCCCTATGTCAGTGAGCCAGGCCACTGGTTTAACGCGCGTGTGCGTGCGTTGTGTCCGCAGGCGAGCTCCCGACGCGGCGGAGGGGCTCTGGCCAGCCAACTCCGGCGGCCGTTGGATGCGCGGGCAAGCGCGTTGTAGAGCCCATGGGGCGGCGCATCCAGGGTGACGTTGGGTAGTGCTGGGGCGGCGTGTAAGGAGGGCGTCGTCGAGTTGAGCGTCGGCCGGCGCTCGGACAACACGGGTGACGGTGAAGCGGGGCAGGGGTGGAAAGTGAGCAGGGCGAGATGGTAGCGGCGGTGGGTAGCAGCGACCAGCGCGGGGAGCAGGAGCGGCGGCCGCAGCGGGCGGGTGCGGAGCACAGTGCAGGAGGGCGCGTCGGGCATGGCAGGGGGGCTGCGGGTTCGGCAGTGGCAAGGCACAGGCGGGCGACAGCGCGGCGCGGCCGTGTCGGAGCAGGGGAGTGCAGGGGATGCCGCCGGTGACCATGGCGCCATGAGGTGGGTACGGGCAGCCGGCAGGTGGGCGAACGCAGGCGGAGGGGCGGGAGCACGGCCACGGACGTTCTTGAGCGCGGGTGGAGTGCTGGCCAGGCGCGGTGACCGCGTCAGAGAGGGGAAGAGGGGGTGGGCGCTCACGTGCGCTGCCGAGGAGAGAGGGCGGCGTGGCTCGCTATAGGCCGGTGAGGGATAGGCGGTGGGACGGCGCCGGTGAGGTGGCGTCAGGCGGCGAACAGCGTCGGGGGTGGCGAGCGCGCGGGTGCTAGCCCGATCTACATCAGGGGTTGGAGGAGAGTTGGGGGATCGCTAGGGTTAGGTGGGTTGGGGAGGCCATATGGCCAGGGGAGTGTGTGGGCTGGCCTGCTGGGCCGAGGCCCAGTTGGGCCGGGATCTTTCGGTTTTTATTTTTTTTGTTTAAGTTTTAATTTTATTTATTTTTCCTTTTCTATTTTATTTTAGTTTCTCTTTTATCTTAGTTTTATAATTTATATAAATGGTTCCAAAATTAGGCAACTAATGCCACATTAATTTTGGCAACTAAATAAAATAGTTGTATATTTTAGCTGCTGTTTTAATTATTTTACTGCGTTTAAATATTTTATAGAAATGTGGTCTCTCCACCATAATTATCTATGAATTATTTGGCATATCTAGAACATTTTAGTGTTGACATTTGAAAACTTTTATTGTTGACTTTATTTTATCATTTGAATTTGAATGGATTTAAATCAACATGAGATTAGCAACAATAATAGTGATGAGATGGCATCATAAGCAGGGGATTACTGTAGCTTAATTATCTGAGCGTTACAATAGAACTTGAAGAGAATATAAATTCTACCTTTAGCTCCTTATTGGGTTCGACACTCTTACTTATTGAGAAAGGCTACAATTGATCCCTTATTCTTGTGGGTTATCAAGAACCCATTTGAATTCAATAGTTTTCTTCATAAAGGAACTAGTAGAAGAAGTATCGAGCATGGATCGATTATTATTAGAAATCTGATCATAAAAGTTTTGTATAATAAGTTTTCTTGAGAGCTCATGATTGGGGCATGTATGCATCATGTATTTAAGCCTCCCCAAGCTTGAGCGATACTTTCTCCTTCACGAGGCAAAATATTATATATATAATTCCAATCACCATGAACCAATTGCATAGGATAAAACTTCTGATGAAATTCTAATTTCAATCAGGTCCAATATCATGCAACAGCATATACATTGGCACTGCCTTTCCCTCCAAAGATAAAGGGAATACCTTCTTCTTAAATCCATCCTCGGATAAACCCGCAAGCATAAATAATTCACAAATTTCATCCACATATATCAAGTGCATATCAGGATGTACTGTTCCATCCCCCGCATAAGGATTAGCTAGTAGTTTCTCTAACATACCCGAAGGAATATCATAATAAATATTTTCAGAAGGTTTAGTAGGTTGAGGAGCAACTCTTATTGCTTCCGATATAGGTGAAGATACGCTGAACAAGCCCCTCAAAGGATTATTTTTCATAGTGACAAGTGAGAAGTGACACCAAAGGCGCTTCACTCCCCGGCAACGGCGCGAGAAAAGAGTCTTGATGACCCACTAGTATAGGAGATCAATCCTATTCCTTTCGATAAGTAGGATTGTCGAACCCAATGAGGAGCAGAAGGAAATGACAAGTGGTTTTCAGCAAGGTATTTTTTGTAAGCACTTAAAGTAATGGTAACAGATAGTTTTGTAGTAGGATAATTCATAGTAAGTAACAAGTAGCAATAGTAACAAAGGTGCAGCAAGATGGCCCAAACCATTTTATAGCAGTGGACAACCAACTCTTACATAAAGCTAAGTGCTCTCGAGGACACATGGGAATTGTCGTCTAGTCACGTTCATCATATTTAGTTGATTCATGTTCGTTACTTTGATAATTTGATATGTGGGTGGACCGATGCTTGGGGTGTTGTTCTTACTAGAACAAGCAACCCACTTATGATTACCCCCTCTCACAAACATCCGCAACTACGAAAGAAGAATTAAGAAAAATCTAACCATAACATGAAACATATGGATCCAAATCCGCCCCTTACGAAATAATGCATAAACTAGGGTTTAAGCTTCTGTCACTCTAGCAAACCATCATCTATTTATTACTCCAAAATGCCTTCCCTTAGGCCCAAGTATGGTGAAGTGTCATGTAGTCGACGTTCACATGACACCACTAAAGGAAGCAACAACATACATATCATCAAAGTATCGAACGAATACAAACAACACATGATTACTTATTATAAGACTTCTCCCATGTTCTCAAGAAAAAAAGTAACAACTCACAAATTATATTAATGTTCAAGATCAGAGGTGTATTGAATATTCTTGAGGATCTGAACATTTAATCTTCCATGAAATAAACCAACTAGCATCAACTACAAGAGGTAATCAACAATACTAGCAACCCACAGGTACCAATCTGAGGTTTTGGGACAAAGATTGAATACAAGAGATGAACTAGTGTTTGAGATGAGATGGTGCTGGTGAAGATGTTGATGAAGATTGGTCCTCCCACGATGATAGGATCATTGCTGATGATGTCAATGGCTTCGATTTCCCCCCTCCCGAAGGGAAGTATCCCCGGCGGAATCGCTCCGCTGGAGAGCAAAAGTGCTCCTGCCCAGGTTTTGCCTCGAGATGGTGGCGCTTCATCCTGACAGTCTTCTCTTCTTTTTTTCTAGGTCAAAACCCCTCATATAGGAGAAGATGGGCACCCGAGGCCAGCTGTGGGCCCCACAAGGTATTAGTGCGCGCTTAGGGGGTGGCTATGCCCTGTTGCCTTGTGGGCAATTGGTGGGCCCCCTCTAGCATTTCTTTACTCTAGTATTTTGTATATATTCAATAAAAATCTCTGTCAAGTTTCAGGTCATTTGGAGCTATGTAGCGATTTTAGGTCCAGAATTCCTGCTGCCGATAATCTCCCTCTCCATCTAAATTTTGCAAATTAAGAGAGAAAAGGCATTATAATTGCATCATAAACTGGAATAACGGCCTAAAACAATATAAATAACAGTAGAAAACATGATGCAAATGGACGAATCAATCGAGATTCGCCCGCAAGAAGGCGACGAGCGTGCTTTCGTATGTGCTGTCAAGAGAGGCACTTATGGTGAAAGTGCTACTCGTACTATCTTCCTTTGCAGCCACTTTCTTGGTAGCAGGTGCAGACGCCTTGGACTTCTTCACTACTACAAAAACACTTCCATAATAATACATGTTTGTCACAGTAGGTCACGTTTTCTGTCAAGCATGTACATCCATGACGATTTTATGACATAATGAAGATAGTCATACCTGTGCTGTCGTAGAAGTGTTCCCTGACAATACTCAAATTATCATCACGGAAGTGTCCACTTCCATGATGATAAATGGCGCGCCATGGAAGTGTTTTCATCAAGGGTAACCGACATGTGGCACCCACCATAACAGGGCGCCGTTAAGCTATCGGGTTCCAGTTTGGATCCAATAACCCGCCAACAGCCCGGACCAATGGGGATTTTCCATGTGTAAAATTCTCATTGGCCAGAGGAACCACATGTTAGCTCAGCGTTGGGGCAGATGCCATCAATTCAATGGACCGGAGGCGCCTATGATACGTTGGCATGTAGCATGGCCCAACAGTGGCCCATTTAGGTTAAAAAGGCCAGCCCAGTCAAAATTAACAGGCCAACCCATTTATGGCCTATTTGTCTCTAGCCCATTTAGGGCCATGGCCCATACGAGTTGTGGCAATTCGGCCCATCAATGGCCCATTAACTATTTGAAACCATTGCAGCTCATCGTGAGTTCCAGCTAGTTAACTGCCCGTTATATATTTGGGCTCAATAGCGGCCCAATGTAATTTCGGCCACTTAACAGCCCATTATAGGGATGGGCCAATTTTCAGGACGTACGTCTTTTGTACTTTTAGAGACCCATTCAAGAATTGAGCCAATTTCTAGCCCGGTGTCTCTTTTGGTCTGTTGACGGCCCATACAGGAGTTGGGCTATATACAATCCGACCTGACTTTTGGCCTCTTAACGGCCCATGCTCTTCATTATCCAATTCTAGCCCAGTGTGTCTTTCGGCCTGTTAAAGGCCCAGAACAGAGTTGGGTCATCTATAGTTCCACCTGACTTTTGGCCTCTTAGCGGCCCATGTCACCAAGGCACAATTCTATCCCGACCTTACTATCAGCTTGTTAAGGCCCGTGTTGTTAATCGACCCACTTATGGCCCGCTTGGATTTCAGTCTATTAAGGGCCTGACAGGAACTGGGCCAAGCATTAACAGTAGTCAATTTCCGGCCTGCTAAGGACTGTTGGCTTCTTTCAATTATTGCGGCCCAATAGAGCTTTCAGCCCGTTAACGACCCGTCAACTAATCGGGCCCGCTAAAATTCCAACATGGCCGTAGGCCCAATTAGCCAACGTCGACATTGGCCTCACTATTAATTTGAGCCTATTACGAGGACAATTTATGGAAAGGGCCAAATCCGGTAAATCAAAGGCCAGAGACAATTTTGGCCCTGCGAGCCCATTAGGGGGCCCATTATGGGCAGTCGGCTGCTCACCTTGCTGAAGGGCACACGACGCTTCGTTCTACTTATTAATTTCATATATTTTTTTGGCTTGTTAGCGACCTGTTGAGCTTTCGACCTAGAAAGCTGGAGTGCGAGCCACGCTAAGCAAATGTATGGCATACAAGGAAATACGTAGCATATCGTAGCATATATTATAGGAAATTACATCCACTAGGCAATCAAAGATTGATTCCAGTGCAAATAAATGATTAGAACTTAACGATCTACAACCTCACAACTTGCAACCTCAGCGCGGATGACGCCCATAAGCATGTGAGCAAGTTCTTCCTTCTTTGCTATACTGTCTCTGGAAACATCAATTAGTTGTTGTTGCGCAAGAACATCCACCTCTGATTCCTCCGTGATTTCCATCATTGCTTCAGCCAGTAACTGGTCCACAAACATACATTTTTTCCGTTGGATTCGAGGCAGAGGAAACTGAATAGATTCAGATGGAAATTTTGGTAGGCGTGTATCATTCATAGTGGAGAGTGTCTCGACCATTGCATCATAACATAAATTAGGAGGGGAACTGAACATATTAATCAAGACTTATTGCCATATTACCTGCATGAGATTTATTGGAGAGAAACAATGTAGTTGCCTTGCCGTCTTTAGAGTTTGCCTTCTTTATCTTTAGCAGCCTTCACAAAATTAACACACTAGCATTGCTATCATTGGCCAAGTCAGATAATAGGAAAGCAACATTGACACAATGAATGTTTGGGCAACCAGACCACACCAGCCTACACCAAATTAACACAATATGGCATGGCTATCATCAGCCAGGTAAGGTAATAGGAAACAACATTAACACAATTAATGATTGGGTAATCAGTCCACAACACTACATTTTAGTAATATGCAAGATATGAAATAGTACAATCATGCAGCTCAGTATGCAAAACTTCCAGGGAGTATTCCTTACAAAAATCTACACTAGCGCCTTTAATTATACATTTTGCTACAAGTAAATTTAGATCAGATGATTGGTGTAGGGTACTGAAGGTTGGATTAATGCCGATGCTACTTAACAAAATACATGCTGATGTAAAAATATAGTGATATAAAATAGGTACTTACATCAGCATTGGAGCACAGAGCATTCCCGCAAGATACTTTCCTCGAACACGATCCCAGTTTAGAACGTCTTATATCCTTTAAGCATATTTTCTACAAGAGAGATGGGTAAGAAACATGTAGAAAATATGATCTGAATGTTATAAAATTTCATGATGCGTGGATACGTACAAGCTTCTTAGAAAGGAGTTGATATATTTTTGCTTGACTGGAGCGGACTAGTTCTTTGCCCAATGGAATCTGGTTATTATCTAGAGGAGTTGGGTTTCTCTCTTCTCGAGCAGTATCTACGAACACTGGAGTTAGTTTAGTATCTCCTGGAGTTTAGATCTTTTGCAAAGACCTTGTTTGTAGCCCTTGAGATTCTAACATAGCCGTCTTCACCTTCCATGCCTTATATAGAAGAATGTTGCTTCAGTTATAAAACATGCTACGGCAGAGAGATGGAATAAGTACTGAAGAATAGAAAGGCATGACATATTGACATGTATTTCCCTCCATCCGAAAAAATGGATGTGTCTAGGCGTATTTCAGTTCAAGATACATCCATTTTTATCCATTCCTATGACATGTAGTCTGGACAGAGGGATATGATGTAAGTGCTAGGGATACGACAGGACAACGGAGTAAAAGAAACACTAGTTGAATGTAAAACTGCATGATAGCTAGAATAGGTACAGAAAAACAGGAAGGCAACACATGCGTGTATGATGGGGAAACTAAGATGGCACTGCAACAGAACAGTAGAACAACACTTCAATGTAAAAAAAATGGTATGGTCGATGGATCAAGTTCATACTGATGAATAACAATGTGTGAGATATTTCAGAAGGATGATGTCCAAACTAAGCAGACGGCATTGCGACGGAGTAGAATGATAGTACTTGAATTTGAAAACATGTTATCATGAACAGAATAGGTACTGAAAAACATGAAGGCATGACATATTTACATGTACGATCAGCAGGCTAGGCACATGGCATTGCAACAGACTAGATGCACTACTGGACATTATATGCATCATGCTACTTGTTGGGGATATAACCCCACAATATAACCCACCATATTGGGTCGGGTCATCCAAGTGGCGATTGAGGAGCAAGGCTCAAGAAGGGCCGAGGCGCCCAGGTGCTAGACCAGCGGGGCAGCTCACAAAGTGGGCCGGCTTAGAGCCCAGCATTCGAAGACGGTGGTTCATAGCCCCGAAGTGCAAGTCGCCAGGAGTTTCCTTACTTAGAAGACAAGTTAGGAACATACTAAGTCATGGATCGTAGTACGACCCGGACTCTTGTAAGCCCTGGGTCTCGACCTGTATATAAAGGCGAGTCTCGGGGCCAGATAGGACTAAGTTACAATCGATCAATAGCTAGGTCGAGCGAATCCGCTCCCATCTAATTGATCATCCAGCAATAAGCAAACAAGCAGGAAGTAGGATATTGCCTCGATTGTGAGGGGCCGAACCAGGGTAACCCATGTCTCTTGATTTCGATCAACCCCGACAAGGTAACCTCCTAGTTGCGATGGCCTCACGACTAAGTCCTCACACTAGGACATCTGCCATGACAAAACCACGACATTTGGCACCCACCATGGGGCCAGCGCACGGTGGTTTCGAGTTCTTGAAGAGCTCTTTCCCAGGGATCGAGGGATACGCTCTCGGTAGGATGACGAAGAGCCACCACGGCAAGCTCTACATCGACGACGCCGGCTGGGGCCCCTAGGTCGACTCAATCGAGTATAGGTACCGAGTCCTCTTCGGTGGAATCCACATCTTGATCGACAAGATCGGCGGATCTGAGCGTGAGTAGGACATTTGCATCGACCTCATCGAGCCGGCTTGGCGCACGCAACCCGCCCGGATCCAAGCCAGCCAGAAGCACGTCTTCGTTGGTTTCACCCAAGGCGTGGAACTTGCGGAAAATTTCGCGTCTGGTGGAGAGACTCTCGTTATTCAGATGGCGAGTCCTCGACTGGGGAGACCGAGTCAATCTACCAGCTCCATGATGGCGGGCCTGGGGCTGTTCCGATGGCAACACTATTCTGGACCCCTACGAGCCACCGTGTTGAGCCGCCATCTTCATGGCGGGGACAATGCCGGCTCTTAATACCACGACGGCTGGAGCTACAGCAACGACTGACCCTTATTTTTCTGGCTCAGTCCGGCCCCTAGCTCAAGTTCTGTCCGGGCTGATGGACACCCTGACAACCTTACTGGGGGCCGAGGGCACTGCGGAAAACCAGGCGGAACGCAATGTGGAGATTGCAAAGCTTAAGGAACAGATGACCAAGGCCTAGGAGGATATCAACGCCGAAAGCGCCCGTGTGGCCACATTATAAGCTCAGGTTAGCGCAGAGGCGGAACGGTTAAAGACGGAGGCTTGGCGTTTAAATCTTGATTAGAACGCTTCCAATACAGTCTACTAGAGGAGATATCAGAGTGGATTACCTCCGGGTTAAGAGCCAACACGCTTATTCAACACGCCAGGGGCAGGCCCAAGCACCCCAGGAGCGCCGGTTATACCCCAATTAACCACTGATGCACCTGGGAACAGAGTAACACATCAACCTCATCAGCCAGAGCTGGCCTGGAGGGAGGAGCCAGCCCCGAACCCGCCCCCCATTCAGACACTACCACAATGTTTTTTGATGCCGCCGGGTCACTCCTCCAACCCGGTGGGTAACATGGTGGCAGCGGCGACCCGGCTCACCACGCTTCCTATCACTGGCGAGTCGCTGATCGCGTTGGAGGCTCGAAACGCCATTGGACTTTTACAAACAGCGATTTCTCATCAGGCTAATTACTCCTACAGTCGGCGTCGGGTACATTCGACACCGCTACCGAGCGTAGGTACAGCCGGCATGCTGAGTCACCGGCTGTTTCAAGCAGTGAACGATGATGTAACCCGCCTCGTAACCCAAGGACTGATGCTCAAGCAATTGTGGATGGTGCAAGGGCCCAACACGACGCAGAGGCAGCGAACCAGGGGGCGTATCAGCCGCCCCCGGTAGTCCCTTCATCTTTGGTGGGAGCCGGGTCAAGTGCCAATGAGAAAATGCCTAAGGATTTTAAGGGTCCTCGTAAGGTGCCCAACTACACGGAGGATCTCCCTCTGGAGGCTTGGATTGAGGGCTACGAGTGATCCATGGATATGTTGGACATCAGTGACGTGGTATGTGCCAAATATTTCACTATAATGTTGGAAGGGCCGGCTCGTACGTGGTTGAAGAACATGCCCCCTTGTTCTATCAACACCTGGGCGGAGTTGAAGGAGCGCTTCATCAAGAATTTCCAAGGAACTTGCAAGCAGCCGATGACAATCGTTGATTTGCAGCACTATGTGCAGCGTGAGGATGAGTCGGCCCACCATTGGGCTCGCCGGGTTGCGAGTATTATTCACTCTTCTGATAGCATCCAGGCGGCTCAAGCTGTGTTGATCTTGGAGAAGAACTGTCACTTTCAGCCTCTTGTAAAGAAGCTTGGGCAGCTTAAACGCAAGTGCACGGAGATGGGCAATCTTATGGACGTACTTACCTGATATGCTGATTCTGACTGTACGAATGATTCTAATTTGGATGATGATAAATCTAGCAAGGGCAAGAAAAACGCAACGGCAAGGGTCATCAACAGAATGCCCCAGTGCAGAATGGTAATCATAATAACCATGGTAATGGTGGAAAGCGCAGACACCCTGACGACAGGTCAGATTTGGTGGCTAAACCTAATATAGGGTAACAATACCAGCATTGCAATGGCAAGAAGTCTCATAATGGGGGAAGCCCAAAAATTATGAGGAAGCTCTTAATGCACCATGCCATAAACACAGTAGTCCCAACAAACTGTCTAGTCACGCTTGGAAGGTTTGTTATATCATGCAGGAGTACATGAACCAGTCGTTTCAACAGCATCACGGCAACGATAATGTGCTACTTCTTGAGTTTGCGTTGATTTTTCCCTTGAAGTGGAAAGGGTGATGAAGCAAAGTAGAGATAAGTATTTCACTCAGTTCAGAACCAAGGTATCAATCCAGTAGGAGGCACAAGCAAGTCTCCAATATATGCACCTGCACAAACTAACGAACACTTGCACACAACGCGTAAAAGGGGTTGTCAATCGCTGCACGGTCACGAACAAGAGTGAGATCTAATAGAGATAGGTATAAAAGATAAATAAAAGAGAAATAAAAGAGAAAAATAAAGTAAATACAAATAAAGTGCAGCAAGGTATTTTTGGGTTTTTTGGTTTATAGATCTGAAAATATATGATGGAAAATAGACCCGGGGGCCATAGGTTTCACTAGAGGCTTCTCTATTGATGAAAACATACGGTGGGTAAACAAATTACTGTTGAGCAATTGATAGAAAAGCGCATAATTATGAAGACATCTAATGCAATGATCCTGACAAGTAGACCGACTCCTGCCTGCATCTACTACTATTACTCCACACATCGACCGACTCCTGCATGCATCTAGAGTATTATGTTCATAAGAACAGAGCAACGCTTTAAGTAAGATGACATGATGTAGAGGGATAAACTCAAGCAATATGATATAAACCCCATCTTTTTATCCTTGATGGAAACAATACAATACGTGCCACACTACCCCTTCTGTCACTAGGTGAGGACAGCGCAAGATTGAACCCAAAACGAAGCACCTCTCCCATTGCAAGAAAAACCAATCTAGTTGGCCAAACCAAACAGACATTTCGAAGAGAAATACAAAGATATCTTAATCATGCATAAAAGAGTTCGGAGATGACAAAAATAATATTCATAGATAATCTGATCATAAATCCACAATTCATCGGATCTCAACAAACGCACCGCAAAAGAAGATAACATAGAATAGATCTCCAAGAACATCGAGGTGAACATTGTATTGAAGATCAAAGAGAGAGAAGAAGCTCTCTAGCTACTAGCTATGGACCCATAGGTTTGTGGTAAACTACTCACAGATCATCGGAAGGGCAGCAAGATTGCTGTAGAGGACCTACATGATCAAATCCCCCTCCGGCGGAGTGCCGTAAAAGGCCCCAAGATGGGATCTCATGGGAACAGAGGGTTGCGGCGGCGGAAAAGTATTTTTGGTGTGCCCTCTAGTGTAGGGGGAATATTTGAGGATTTATAGTGCGAAGATTATGTTTGGAAGGCCTACGGGGGGCCCACAAGCCCTGGCCCCCCCCCTAGGGCGTGCCCCTACGGCTTCTGGACACCCCATTGGGCTTCTGGCCTCCTCTCCAAGTCTCATGGGTTTCTTCTGGTCCAAGAAAAATCACTGTAAAGTTTTATTCCAATTAGACTCCATTTAATATTCCTTTTCTGTAGAAGTCAAAAACAAGGAAAAAACAGAAACTGGCACTGGGCTCTAGGTCAATAAGTTAGTCCCAAAAATAATATAAAATAACATATTAATGCATATAGAACATCCAAAATAGATAATATAATAGCATGGAACAATAAAAAGTTATAGATACGTTGGAGACGTATCAAGCATCCCGAAGCTTAAATCCTGCTCGTCCTCGAGTAGGTAAATGATAAAAATAGAATTTTGATGTGAAATGCTACCTAACATATTTACCAATACAATTTCCTTTATTGTGGCAAGAATATTCAGGTCCATAAGATTCACAACAAAAGTTTAATATTGACATAAAAACAATAATACTTCAAGAATACTAATAAAGCAATCATGTCTTCTAAAAATAACATGGCCAAAGAAAGTTATCCCTACAAAATCATATAGTCTGGCTATGCTCTATCTTCATCACACAAAATATTTCATCATGCACAACCCCGATGACAAGCCTAGCATTTGTTTCATAATTTTAATGATCTCAAGCTTTTTCAACTTTCACGCAATACATGAGCGTGAGCCATGGGTATAGCACTATAGGTGGAATAGAATATGGTGTAGTTGTGAGAAGAAGACAAAAAAGGATAAAGTCTCACATCAACTAGGCAAATTAATGGTCTATAGAGATGCCCATCAATTGATATCGATGCAAGTGAGTAGGGATTGCCATGCAACGGATGCACTAGAGCTATAAGTGTATGAAAGATCAAAAAGAAACTAAGTGGGTGTGCATCCAACTTGCTTGCTCACGAAGACCTAGGGCAAATTGAGGAAGCCCATCATTGGAATATACAAGCCAAGTTCTATAATGAACAATTCCAACTAGTATATGAAAGTGACAAAATAGGAGACCCTCTATCATGAAGAATATGGTGCTACTTTGAAGCACAAGTGTGGAAAAAGGATAGTAACATTGTCACTTCTCTCTTTTCTCTCATTTTTTTGTTTGGGCTCTTTAGCCTCTTTTTTTTGGGCTCTTTGGCTTCTTTTATTTTTTTAAGTCCGGAGTCTCATCCCAACTTGTGAGGGAATCATAGCCTCCATCATCCTTTCCTCACATGCGACAATGCTATAATAATGATGATCATCACACTTTTATTTACTTACAACTCAGGAATTACAACTCGATAATAGAACAAAATATGACTCTATATGAATGCCTCCGGTGGTGTACCGGGATGTGCAATGAGCAAGAGTGACATATATAAAAAATATGAATGGTGGCCAAGCCACAAATAATATGCCAACTACATGATCATGCAAAGCAATATGACAATGATGGTATGTGTCATAATAAACAGAACAGTGGAAGTTGCATGGCAATATATCTCAGAATGGCTATGGAAATGCCATAATAGGTAGGTATGGTGGCTGTTTTGAGGAAGGGTATATGGTGTGTTTAATGCACCGGCGAAAGTTGCGCGGTACTAGAGAGGCTAGCAATGGTGGAAGGGTGAGAGTGCCTATAATCCATGGACTCAACATTAGTCATAAAGAACTCACATACTTGTTGCAAAAAATTATTTATCCATCAAAGAAAAGTACTAATATGCATGCTCCTAGGGGGATAGATTGGTAGGAAAAGACCATCGCTCGTCCCCGACCGCCACTCATAAGGAAGACAATCAAAAAATAAATCATGCTCCGACTTCATCACATAACGGTTCACCATACGTGCATGCTTCAGGAATCACAAAATTTAACACAAGTATTTTTACCAATCCACAATTACTCACTAGCATGACTCTAATATCACCATCTTTATATCTCAAAACAAATGCAAGGAATCAAACTTCTCATATTATTCAATGCTCTTATATGAAAGTTTTTACTATATCCCTCTTGGATGCCCATCATATTATGACGAAATTCATAACCTAAGCAAATTACCAAGATGTTTAAAAACTCTCTAAATAATATAAGTGAATCATGAGAGTTCATAAATTTCTATAAAATAAAACCACCGCCGTGCTCTAAAAAGATATAAGTGATGCACTAGAGCAACTACCTAGCTCAAAAGATATAAGTGGCACATAGAGTATTCTAATAAATTCATGATTAATGTGTGTCCCTCTCAAAAGGTGTGTACATAAAGGATGATTGTGGCAAATTAAAAAGCAAAGACTCATATCATACAAGACGCGCCAAGCAAAACACATATCATGTGGTGAATAAAAATATAGCCTCAAATAAATTTACCGATGGATTGAAGACAAAAGAGGGGATGCCATCCGGGGCATCCCCAAGCATCCCCAAGCTTAGATGCTTGGTTGTCCTTGAATATTACCTTGGAGTGCCTTGAGAATCCCCAAGCTTAGGCTCTTGCCACTCCTTATTCCATGGTCCATCAAAACTTGAAAACTTCACAACACAAAACTCAACAGAAAACTCGTAAGGTACATTGGTATAATAAAATAAATCACCACTTTAGGTACTGTTGTGAACTCATTCTAAATTTATATTGGTGTTATATCTACTGTATTACAACTTCTCCATGGTTCATACCCACAGATACTACCCATAGATTCATCAAAATAAGCAAACAACACATAGAAAACAGAATCTACCAAAAACAGAACAGTCTGTTGTAATCTGGAAACTACGTATACTTCTGTAACTCCAAAAATTCTGAAAAATTAGGAAAACCTAGGCAATTTTTATATCAATCATTTGCAAAAAATTCAGATCAAAATCACGTTTCTGTGATTTTTTAAATTGCTAGCAATTAGCGCAAAAGTTTCTCTTTTTCAGCAAGATCAAATCAACTATCACCATAGACCATCCCAAAGGTCTTACTTGGCTCAAACAATAATTAAAATGCCAAAACACAATTACTACAGAGGTAATAATGTGTATTTATTAAAAACAGGAGCAAAAACAAAAAACACAAAATAAAAATTGGGTTGCCTTCAAACAAGCGCTATTGTTTAACGCCCTAGCTAGGCAAAAAACATAGATCTAGGTATTGTCATCTTTGGTATGCAATCCATAAGTGGCCCTCATAATAGATTCATATGGTAACTTAATTTTATTTCTTGGAAAGTTTTCCATGCCCTTTCTTAACAAAAATTGAAATCTAATGTTTCCTTCTTTCATATCAATAATTGCACCAATCGTTCTAAGGAAAGGTCTACCTAGAATAATAGGACATGTAGGATTGAAATCTATATCAAGCACAATAAAATATACGGGCACATAATTCCTATTTGCAAAAATAATAACATCATTAATCCTTCCCATAGGTTTCTTTATAGTGGAATCCGCTAGATGCAAATTCAAAGAACAATCATCAAATTTATGAAAACCTAGTACATCACATAAAGTTTTTGGAATAGTGGAAACGCTAGCACCCAAATCACACAAAGCATTGCACTCATAATCTTTAATTTTAATTTTAATAGTAGGTTCCCACTCATCATAAAGCTTTCTAGGGATTGAAACCTCCAACTCAAGTTTTTCTTCAAAAGATTTCAACATAGCATCAACGATATGTTTAGTAAAAGCTTTATTTTTATTATAAGCACGAGGTGAATTAAGCATGGATTGCAACAAGGAAATACAATCTATTAAAGAACAACTATCATAATTAAAGTCCTTGAAATCCAAAAGAGTTGGTCCATCGCTACTTAAAGTTTTGACCTCGCCAATCCCACTTTTATCAATTTCTCATTAAGATCTTCACCCTCCAAATTATTGGGATGCCTTCTAGCTAAAGTTGACTCATATCTAGTCCCATATTCATCAATTTTTATATTAGCCAACAAAGATTCAATAGGAGTCACACCAATCACTTTAAGATCTTCATCATTATTATCACAAAACCTATAAGAACATGCTTTTTCTAGCCAATCTCTCTTAGCGCACATCCTAGCGGCTCTCTTTTTACTTTCATTAATTGAAATTTTGATAGCTTTCAAAGACTCATTAATATCAATCTTGGGTGGCATAGACCTAATCTTAAAAGAATCAATCCCATGAGAAATTCTATCAACGTTCCTAGCCAAATCATCAATCTTAAGCCATTTTTCTTCTACCATAGCATTAAAAATCTTTTGAGAATTAATGAAATCTTTAATATTATTCTCAATATCAGAGGGTATTTTATTATAATTTCCATAAGAATTGTTGTAGGAATCACCATAATTATTAGAGGAATTACTAGGAAACGGCCTAGGGTTGAAATTACCTCTTTACGCGTTATTACCAAAATTGTTCCTACCAACAAAATTCACATCCATAGATTCATTATTACTTTCAATCAAAGTGGACAAAGGCATATCATTAGGATCAATAGGAGCACTCTTACTGGCAATCAATTCCATAAGTTCATCCATCTTTCCACTCAAAGTATTAATTTCTTCAATCACATGCACTTTTTTACTAGTAGAAGATCTTTTGGTACGCCATTCATAGTAATTTGCCATAATATTATCTAGGAGTTTAGTAGCTTCTCCTAATGTGATTTCCATAAAAGTACCTCCCGCAGCGGAATCTAAAAGATTTCTAGATGCCAAATTCAATCTGGCATAAAACATTTATATGATCATCCATAAACTTAAACCATGAGTACGGCAATTTCTTATCATCAATTTCATTCTTTCCCAATATTGCGCAACATGTTCATGATCAAGTTGCTTAAAATTCATTATATAGTTCCTAAGGGAGATGATCTTAGCGGGAGGAAAATACTTGGAAATAAAAGCATCTTTACACTTGTTCCATGAATCAATACTATTTTTAGGCAAAGATGAAAACCAAGTTTTAGCACAATCTCGTAGTGAGAACGGAAATAGCTTCAATTTAACAATATCATTATCTGCATCTTTTTTGTTTTGCATATCACACAACTCAACGAAAGTATTTAGATGGGATGCAGCATCTTCATTAGGACAACCAGAAAATTGTTCTTTCATAACAAGATTCAACAAAGCGGCATTAATTTCATAAGATTCCGCACTAGTGGCGGGAGCAATCAGAGTACTAATAAAATTATTATTATTAGTGTTGGAAAAATCACACAACTTAGTAATCTCTTGAGACATCGTGACAAAGCAAGCAATCTAGCACACAAGCAAACAAAAAGCAAATGAAAAGACGAATGAAAGAAGGCGTATAAAAAGGCAAATATTTTTGTGTTTTTCTGAAAACGTTTTAGAAGTGGGGGAGAGGAAAATGAGAGGCGAATGGAAAATAATGTAAGTGAAAGAGTTGAGAGTTTATCATAGGTACTTGGAATACTTGATGTAGAACCTCCCCGACAACGGCGCCAGAAATTCTTCCTGCTATTTCTTGAGCTTGCGTTGATTTTTCCCTTGAAGAGGAAAGGGTGATGCAACAAAGTAGAGATAAGTATTTCCCTCAGTTAAGAACCAAGGTATCAATCCAGTAGGAGGCACAAGAAAGTCTCCAATATATGCACTTGCACAAACTAACAAACACTTGCACACAACGCGAAAAAGGGGTTGTCAATCCCTTCACGGTCATGAACAAGAGTGAGATCTAATAGTGATGGGTATAAAAGATAAATAAAAGAGCAATATAAAGTAAATACAAATAAAGTGCAACAAGGTATTTTTGGGTTTTTTATTTTATAGATCTGAAAATATATGATGGGAAATAGACCCGAGGGCCATAGGTTTCACTAGAGGCTTCTCTCTTGAAGAAAACATACGGTGGATAAACAAATTACTGTTGAGCAATTGATAGAAAAGCACATAATTATGAAGACATCTAAGGAAATGATCATGAATATAGGCATCACGTCCGTGACAAGTAGACCGACTCCTGCCTGCATCTACTACTATTACTCCACACATCGACCGACTCCTGCCTGCATCTAGAGTATTAAGTTCATAAGAACAGAGCAACGCTTTAAGTAAGATGACATGATGTAGAGGGATAAACTCAAGCAATATGATATGAACCCCATCTATTTATCCATGATGGAAACAATACAATACGTGCCTCGCTACCCCTTCTGTCACTAGGTGAGGACACCGCAAGACTGAACCCAAAACTAAGCACCTCTCCCATTGCAAGAAAAACCAATCTAGTTGGCCAAACCAAACCGATAGTTCAAAGAGAAATACAAAGATATCTTAATCATGCATAAAAGAGTTCAGAAAAAACTCAAATAATATTCATAGATAATCTGATCATAAATCCACAATTCATCGGATCTCAACAAACGCACCGTAAAAGAAGATTACATCGAATAGATCTCCAAGAACATCAAGGTGAACTTTGTATTGAAGATCAAAGAGAGAGAAAAAGCCATCTAGCTACTAGCTATGGACCCGTAGGTCTCTGGTAAACTACTCACACATCATCGGAAGGGCAGCAAGGTTGGTGTAGAGGACCTCCATGATCGAATCCTCCTCCGACGGAGTGCCGGAAAAGGACCCAAGATGGGATCTCATGGGAACAGAGGCTTGCGGCGGCGGAAAAGTATTTTTTTTGTGCCCTCTGTTGTAGCGGGAATATTTGAGGATTTATAGTGCGAAGAGTAGGGTTGGAAGGTCTACGGTGGCCCCACAAGCTCTGGGGGCACGCCCCTCCTAGGGCGCGCCACTATGGCTTGTGGCAACCCCGTAGGGCTTCTGGCCTCCTCTCCAAGTCTCGTGGGTTTCTTCTGGTCCAAGAAAAATCACTGTAAAGTTTTATTCCGTTTGGACTACATTTGATATTCTTGTTCTGTAAAAGTCAAAAACAAGGAAAAAATAGAAAATGGCACTGGGCTCTAGGTTAATAAGTTAGTCCCAAAAAAATATAAAATAGCATATTAGTGCATATAAAACATCAAAAACAGATAATATAATAGCATGGAACAATCAAAAATTATAGATACGTTGGAGATGTATCATAATGCGGCACCCGGCAGGACAGGCCCAGGAGGTTTCCAGGGAGCAGGTTTTGGTGGTGGCGGCTCAAATTCTGGCAATCAGGGCCATGGTAACCATGGTGGTCATAATCAGCAGTTTGGTAAAGGTAATGAGCAGCAAAATAGTCAGACTGGATATCAGAGTAATCCTAAGTAGCTCAATAGTGGCCAGTACCATGTCTTCTCTACGAGCACCTGCAAGCGTGACCGGAAGGTCCATAAACGGGTTGTCAATGCGGTTGAGCCGGCCGTACCACAATATTTGAGGTGGTCTGAACACACAATCATTTGGAGCCGGGCGGATCACCCACCCCGGGTTGATGATCTGGGTCATCTAGCCCTGGTGGTAGCCCCTCAAGTGGGCAGTTACAAATTCACAAAGGTACTTATGGATGGTGGAAGCAGCATCAACATATTGTATTATGACACTTTTCGACGGATGAATCTGAAAGAGAAGGATCCTAAGCCGTCCTCTACAGTTTTTCATGGAGTCATTCCTGGCAAGTATCATATCAGAAAAATTGCTCTGGAGGTGGCTTTTGGTGATGAGTATAATTACAGAGTAGAGACGCTGTGGTTTGAGGTGGTTAAGATCAAAAGTCCTTATCATGCGCTATTAAGACGGTCAGCTTATGCTAAATTCATGGCTCGCCCTTGTTACATATATTTGCAGCTTAAGATGCCAGGGCCACAAGGAACAATCATAGTTCATGGAAATCGCAAGATAGCCCTGGAGTGCGAGGAAGGAGATGTTGATTATGCAAAGTTGGCTTGTGCTACTGATGATCTCAAGTTTTATACAGACAATGTTGACCCAGCTGATATGAACCCTCTGAACAAGCCCACCACCGAGAAGGACCCTCTGCTCAAGTTCAAGTCGGCCAAAGACACACAACAGGTTGACTTTGTTCCTGGGGATTCTTCTCAGTAGTTCACCATTGGGACTAGTATGGATCCCAAATAGGAAAGCGTGCTCAACGAGTTCATCCATGAGAATCGGGACATCTTTGCATGGAAACCTTCTGACATGCCAGGTGTACCAAGAGAATTCGCTGAGCACCACCTTAATGTGGATCCTAAGATGAAACATGTCTGGCAGTTTCTCCATCATTTTAACAAGGTGAGCATAAGGCCATTGGAGAAGAAGTGGCCCGGCTCTTAGCCGCCGGGTTCATAGTTGAAGTTTTTCACCCTCAATGGCTGGCTAGTCCCGTGCTTGTGCTCAAGAAGAATGGCACTTGGCGTAAGTGTGTTGATTACAGAGATCTTAACAAGGCCTGTCAAGCTGATCCGTTTGCTCTCCCCCACATTGACCAGATCATTCATGCCACGGCGGGTTGTGAGAGTTTTTGTTTCTTGGATGCTTATTCTGGTTATCATCAGATCAAGATGGCAGTGGAGGATCAGGAGAAGATGGCCTTCATCACACCCTTTGGAGCTTTCTGTTATGTGTCTATGACTTTTGGGCTTAAGAGTGCTCAGGCGACTTACCAGCGTTGTGTTTAGAATTGCTTCCACGGGCAGATTGGACGCAACGTTCATGCTTATGTGGACGACATTGTGGTTAAGTCAAGGAAGAAGGAATCCTTACTTCATGATCTGAAGGAAACCTTTGACAATCTCCGGGAGTATAAGATGATGCTTAACCCGGCCAAATGTGTTTCTGGTGTACCCGCAGGGAAGTTGCTAGGTTTTCTGGTTTTGAAGAGGGGCATCGAGGCTAACCCGGAGAAGATTGAGGCTATCACCTCTCTATCTAAGCCGGCCTGTATCAATGATGTCCAGCGCCTGGTGGGTTGTATTGCGGCTTTAAGCTGGTTTATAAGCCGCCTGGGTGATAAGGCAATTCCCCTGTACCAGATGATGAAAAAGACTGATCATTTTGTCTGGAGTGATGCTGCTAATGAGGATTTTGAGTCGCTTAAGAAGTAATTGGCCGAGCCGCCTATCTTAGCTGCTCCTATCGACAAAGAGTCTCTACTCATGTATGTGGCGGCTAATAACAAACATGTAAGCATGGCAGTTGTCGTCGAGCGCAAGGAGGTAGGCAAAGAATATCCCGTCCAACGACCAGTTTATTATGTTAGTGAAGTCTTGACGGAATCCAAGCAAAGGTATCCACATTGGCCGAAATTGGTGTTTGGGGTGTTCATGGCTAGGCACAAGTTAAAGCATTATTTGCTTTGGCATCCATTCACTGTTGTCAGTTCTGCTCCTTTGGGGGATATTATTCAAACAGAGAAGCCACAGACAGGGTCGCCAAGTGGGCTATTGAGCTTGGGCCTTATCACCTGAAGTATGTACCCAGAACTGCTGTCAAATCTCAAGCTTTGGTGGATTTTATCAATGACTGGACAGAGCTGCAAACACCTGAGCAGAAGCCGGATAATACATACTGGACAATACACTTTAATGGGTCAAGGCAATTGGAAGGCTCGGGGGCTGGAGTGATTATATCTTACCCTCGAGATGACAAATTTTGTTATGTATTGAGGCTTATGTTTCCCTGTACTAAAAATGCAGCTGAGTATGAAGCTTTGCTGCATGGGCTCCGCATAGCCAAGGAAATGAAGTTGAGCCGGGTTAGGTTCCTGGGCGACTCAGACCTTGTTGCGTAGCAAGTTTCAGGGAAGTGGGATTCTAAGGACCCGCTCATGGTAGCTTATCGTCAAGCAGTGACCAATATCGCAGGTCATTTCAAGGGCTATAAAGTGGATCACATTGACTGGCAGCTTAATGAGGTGGCTGATGCTTTATCTCGGTTAGAGTCTCAGCGTAAGCCAGTTCCCCCTAATGTGTTTCTTGATGTGCTACATAACCCTTCTGTTAAGTTGCCTTTAGAGGAAGATCTTGCTATTCCTGACCCGGAAGGACAGTTGGTGGCAGCTTTACGAGCTATTCCAGATTGGACACTGCCTTATCTGGCTTACCTGGGTCGGGGTGAGTTGCCAGAAGATGAAATTTTGGCACGACAAATCATCCGGTGGTCTAAGTCCATGACAATTGTCAATGGCGAGTTACACCGATGCAGTGTGACTAGCGTGTTCCAACGTTGTGTTTCACCTGAGGAAGGACGTGAGATTCTCCAAGAAATCCATAGTGGGGACTATGGTCATCATGCCGGGTCACGATCCTTAGTGGCTAAGGCTTTTTTACACGGTTTTTCCTTGTTGACGGCTCATGCTGATACAGAGGATATTGTCCGTAAGTGTGATGGTTGCCAGAAATTTGCACGACAAGCTCATGTGACAGCTCAAGAATTGCGGATGATCCCAATAAATTGGCCGTTTCCGGTCTGGGGGCTTGATATGGTTGGGCCATTTAAGAGGTCTAAGGTTAAGAAAACTCACCTATTAGTGGCAGTTGATAAATTTACCAAGTGGCTTGAAGGAGAGCCAGTGAGTAATTGTGGGTGGGTGACTGCAGTTCAGTTTATAAAAAAGTTGATCTTCTGCTTTGGTTATCCTCACAATATCATCACTGATAATGGGACCAATCTATCTACGGGTGCTATGAAAGAGTTCTGTCAAAGGGAACAAATCCGGCTTGATGTTTCTTGTGTGGCTCATACACAGTCCAATGGCCAAGCCGAGCATGCTAACCAGGAGATACTACGAGGGATCAAGCCCCGGCTCATGGTTCCTTTGGGGCGCACTCCGGGTTGTTGGGTTGAAGAGCTTCCTGCGGTTCTTTGGAGCATAAGAACTACCCCCAATAGATCAACAGGCTACACGCCGTTCTTCATGGTTTATGGAGTAGAGGCGGTTCTCCCAAGTGACATCCGACATGACTCGCCCAGGGTGGTGGCTTACATTGAAAGAGATAATGATTCGGCTCATCAGAATGCTTTGGATGCTTTGGAGGAAGAACGTGACCTTGTGGCAGCTCGAACTGCAATTTACCAGCAAGACCTGTATCGCTATCATAGCCGCAGGGTTCGAAGACGCACTTTCCAGGAGGGCAACTTAGTGCTCCGCCTGATTCAAGATCAGATAGGCATGCATAAGCTTTTACCTCCTTGGGAAGGGAATTTTGTGGTTAGCAAAAACCTCAACAATGGGTCATATTATCTCATTGACATATGTGAACACAATTAGTCACTTACCTCTGGAAGGAGACCAACAGGCCATGGAACATTTCTCTTCTTCGGCCTTATTATACCTGAGCCACTGGCTCCAATCATTGTACATACATATCATGTATATATTTTTTATGATCAAATATAATAAAGCCGGCACCCCCGAAACTCAGGGCCTCTGTCGTTTCATCTCATATATTGTCCATGAGCCTTTTATTTGTTGATCATAGGTCACTTGGGGGCTTCAAACTCACCGAGTTTAGCTTTCTCACCCTCTTGACCCGGCAAAAACGCCACATTATTGGTTAAACCTGCATGTATGCTTGATACTACTTCTAAAATATGACCCGCCGTACTCTTGACAATCAATCTTTATGCCCTGAACTTGTTAAGGTTAAAACGGCGGCTTAAGTCATGTGAGAGTCGGCTTACGGAAAGCGAGGTTAAACCAAGGCTATCATGCCAGCTTCATCGAAGCAAGACTTGAGCCTCGAAAGCCAGTCTTTTTGTCGAGCCTCGAAATCTGACTTATAATTCATTCTATATATATATATATATATATATATATATATATATATATATATATATATATATATATATATTATATATATATATATATATAATATATATCAATATTGGTTCTGTATCTGCAGGAATCTTTTGGTCTTAATTACATTATGGCAATGACTATATGTCTCTGGGTCAAAAAGAACTCCGGGTTGCTTGTGATGAGTATTGAGTTTTTGACCTTGAGTCACTAAATTATCAATTCAACATTACATTTTAGTAATCATTTGATAGGACTATAAGTCACCGATACATAACTCGCCGGATTATTTCACACCAATTATAACTTGGTGGAATTTTTGCAGATGTCGGAAGTCTCTGCATTTACAGGTTGCTAGAGGCGACTTATCAAACACAGGCACAAGTAATGGTTGTATGATATTCAAACATAAGACTCCCAAGGTGGGTCAAGTAGCATGCATTGATCCAAAAATTTCCAGCCAATAGGCAGATAAGTGTTTGTGCAAAAGTTACCGTGCACGAAGGAACGGCAAGAACAACTAAGTATTTCAGCTAAGCCTATTACAAGGCTCCAGCTGAGCCCACAATATTCCTTCATGCTTTTTAAAAAGGAGTTTCAAATACTCTTGTAAGCCGGCCTCTGTGTTGTCCGGGTTAGCATCTTGATGACCTCCAGCAGTTGAAGCTTCTCGGTTACCCCGCGCCAATTTTTCTGCCTCTTGAATCTGAAGGATGTCTAGATTCCAATTAATATCTATTAAAGCTTAAAAAGACGGCTTCTTCATGCAAGATAGGAGATGGGTCAATGTCAGGTGCAAAGAGATGATTACGTAGTTGTGGAGTCAAGTCAAAAGATTCTAGTATTGGCGGTGAAATTCGTGTGTTATTGCTGTCATAAGCCGGCTGGTATTTCTTCAACTCCATCTTTGCAACAAGCTAACTCACCAATACTCGTGTCTCCTTCACACAACGAGCGTAGTCCTCTTGCGAAAAATCAGACTTGTCATCCTTATATTGCGGGAACCCACCCGCCATCTCCACAAGGTCTATCTCTAGTGCATAAGCCATAGCCCGGCTTAGCGCCATTGTGGCTACTGATCGGGCGGCTGATCTCTCAGCTCTTCGACTTGTTTTGGGATGGTTGGCAGCCTCTTCAACACATCTCTTATGAATTGTGGTAGGTCCTTTTCACCTATTACATCCCTTAGAGTATGCATGCTTCCAGCATACAGTTGCTCTACGAGGGAGTATATAGCCTTCAGCTTCATTATATTGTCTTGAAGGTTGTGAGTTCTATCACCTGCAAAAGTAGCAACATGTGAGCCGCCATACGGGTTATTGCATATGCATGACTTGCCAGGCGAGTTACTACTTATCTATGGCTTGAATATGCAATTTTTTTATCAAAAAGCTTAAAGGTTGGCTTACCAAATATGGCCTGGGTCATTTGAGAGATGCGGCACTTCAACCCGGCCAGCTCTTTAGTAACCGGTGCCAATTGGCTTTCGGTGGCTTCTACGCATTGGATCAAGGCGGCTTTCTCAGACTCCAAGGATTTCTTCTCTGTCTCAAAGCGCGCCTTGATTTTCTCCAGCTCTTCCAAAGAGGATTGCAAGTTTGATTCAGCCTTGGCCCGTAGAGCCTGTTCAGCTTCAAAGTTTTTTCTCAAACAGTCAAATTCGACTCGGCCGTGCTTAAAGCCTCCTGCAAATAAGGGGATAATTCATTAAAAATACTGAAGCAAGCCGGTGACAATATCAAACCTGGTACTTGGGGGCTATGTCAATTCAATTTCAATGGTGAATTCCCAAGTAGGTTGCAACCAATATACTTAGCACTTGGGGGCTAATGAATGTCATTTTTCTCCCTTAAAGAATACAAGAAGACCCGGCTCATCTCATAAAGATGAGCTAGCCGTTGGGGGCTATAGGTTAATTCTTTAAAATCTCATAATATTGAAAGACCCGACTCATCTCAGGAAGATGAGCTGGCCCTTGGGGGCTACATGGCATTTCTTTTCCTATGAATTTATTGGAAGAACCGGCTTATCATTGATATGATAACCTGGCCCTTGAGGGCTACCTTACAAAACTTTAAGATATTGGTCTAAGTCTTAAACACACTCAAGTCTTCCTATATTTAAGACTTGGGGGATACATAAGAATATATATAATACTGGAAAGATGATCATACCTCATATTTCTTTCTCATCATGTTCACCATGCCGGCTTCTAGGTCGCGGCTGGTTGAAAGCCGGGCCAAGTATCCCGCGTGCAGATCTTCTATGCTAAATTCTTCATAACTAGGCAGCTCAAGCTTGGATTTGCCTTTCTCAGGCACGGGCGACTCATCCTTGGCTGTGAGCTTGTTCAGTACGGTGGAGGTTTCTGGAGGTTTATAAGCCTCCCGAGTGACGGTAATTTCAGCATCGTTCTTCTCAAGAGAAAGAACCACTTCAGCCGCCTTGGCGGGACTTGAAGCTGGAGCAGGATGATGACCCACAAGTATAGGGGATCAATCATAGTCCTTTCGATAAGTAAGAGTGTCGAACCCAATGAGGAGCAGAAGGAAATGACAAGCGGTTTTCAGCAAGGTATTTTCTGCACGCACTAAAATTATCGGTAACAGATAGTTTGGTTGTAAGATAATTCGTAACGGGTAACAAGTAACAAGTGTATCAAAGGTGCAACAAGGTGGCCCAATCCTTTTGGTAGCAAAGGATAAGTCTGGACGAACTCTTATATATAGTAAAGCGCTCCCGAGGACACATGGGAATTATTGTCAAGTTGGTTTTCATCATGCTCATATGATTCGTGTTCGTTACTTTGATAATTTGATATGTGGGTGGACCGGTGCTTGGGTGCTGTCCTTACTTGGACAAGCCCCCAACTTATGATTAACCCCTCTCGCAAGCATCTGCAACTATGAAAGAAGAATTAAGATAAATCTAACCATAGCATGAAACATGTCGATCCAAATCAACCCCTTACGAAGCAACGCATAAACTAGGGTTTAAGCTTCTCTCACTCTAGCAACCCATCATCTACTTATTACTTCCCAATGCCTTCCACTAGGCCCAAATCATGGTGAAGTGTCATGTAGTCGACGTTCACATAACAACACTAGAGAAAAGACAACATACATCTCATCAAAGTATCGAACGAATACCAAATTCACATGATTACTTATAACAAGACTTCTCCCATGCCCTCAGGAACAAACATAACTACTCACAAAGCATGTTCATGTTCAAGATCAGAGGGGTATTCAATATCATTAAGGATCTGAACATATGATCTTCCACCAAATAAACTAACTAGCATCAACTACAAAGAGTAATCAACACTACTAGCAACCCACAGGTACCAATCTGACGTTTTGGGACAAAGATTGAATACAAGAGATGAACTAGGGTTTGAGAGGAGATGGTGCTGGTGAAGATGTGGATGAAGATTGACCCTCCCTCGATGAGAGGATCTTTGGTGATGATGATGGCTTCAATTTCCCCCTCCCGAAGGGAAGTTTCACCTGCAGAATCGCTCTGCCGGAGCCCTAGATTGCTCCTGCCCAGGTTCCGCCTCGAGACGGCGGCGCTTCGTTCCGAAAGCTCTCCCCTTATTTTTTTTCTAGGTCAAAGCCCTCCATATAGCAGAAGATGGGCACCAGACGATGGCCAGGGGGCCCACAAGCCCTGGGGCGCGCCCTGGGGGGTAGGGCGCGCCCCACAGGCTTGTGGCCACCTGGTGGGTCCCCTTTAGTAGTTTCTTCGCCCAATATTTTTTTATATATTCCAAAATAATTCTTTGTAAAGTTTCAAGACATTTGGTGTTGTGCAGAATAGGTTTCTCAGATTTGCTCCTTTCCGGTCCAGAATTCCAGCTGCCGGCATTCTCCCTCTTCATTTAAATCTTGTAAAATAAGAGAGAAAAGGCATAAGTATTGTACCATAATGTGAAATAACAGCCCATAATGCAATAAATATCAACATAAAAGTATAATGCAAAATGGATGTATCTACTCCCCCAAGCTTAGGCCTCGCTTGTCCTCAAGCGAAAGCTGAAATAGGTAATCATGTCCACATGTTTAGAGATAGAGGTGTCGATAAAATAAAATACGGACATGACGGCATCATGATCATCTTTTTAAAACAACAATACATTGTCATATAACTTCTCATGCTAAAGTGACAATTCATTCACAAGGTAAAGTATGAATCAAAAACTTTATTGAAAACCAACAAACTATGATCTCGGTCATTGAGGCAATTGTAATTTATCATAACATCAGAAAGAGTTAATGTAAGAGCTTTTAGCAAGTTCACATACTCAACCATCACTTAATATTTCATGATTGCTAACACTCACACGATACTTATGAGATCAAAGTTTCAATCAAACACATAGGAAGATAGGGGCTTATTGTTTCGCCTCCCAACTATTTACCTCAAAGGTAACATCAACAATAATAATTTATCATCACCTACATCCGAGTGGATATATATGCCTGGATCTTCCGCAACACATAGTGCTTGCCAAAAAGAGAAAATATAAAAGGAAGTGTGAAGATCACCATGACTCTTGTATAAAGGTAGAAGGTAAAAGTAAAAGATAGGCCCTTTGCAAAGGGAAGCAGAGGTTGTCATGCGCTTTTATGGTTGGATGCACAAAATCTTAGTGCAAAAGAACGTCACTTTATATTGTCGCTTGTGATAAAGAACTTTATTATGCAGTCCGTCCTTTTTATTTCTTCCATATCACAAGTTCGTATAAAGCTTATTTTCCTCACACTAAAAGATCATACATATTTAGAGAGCAATTTTTATTGCTTGCACAGATGACAACTTACTTGATGGATCTTATTCGATCCATAGGTAGATATAGTGGACTCTCATGGCAAAACTGGGTTGATGGATTTCGGATGCACAAGTAGTATCTCTACTTGGTGCAAAATATTTGGCTAGCATAGGATGAGAAGCAAGCTCAACATGTTGGAGAATCCATGACAATATAACTTGTCTTCCTTGTCCAACATCAACATATTAGCATATACTATTTTAATGAGTGCTCATAATCATGAAAGATGTCCAAGATAGTGTATTTATATGTTAGACCTCTCTTTCTTTATTACATGCTATTAATTGCAACAATGACCAAAACTATGTTTGTCAACTCTCAACAAATTTCATGCGACATACTTCTTATATGTGAAGTCATCACTCTCCATAAGATTATTATATGATATTTTTATTTCTTTTATTCTCTTTTCCTTTTCATGATCAAAGCAAGAAAGCAAAGCCCTCAACTCGAAACTAATCTTTATTATATAACTCTCATACTCGATTACATACATGGAACACAAAGCAAAACTCAAAGATTAAATCATACTAAAAACTTTTATTCTACTAGATAGCGATAAAACTAAAAGGATTGAACTAAGGTAAATGATAATCATAAAGAAGTGATGGTGATACGATACCGGGGCATGTCCCCCAAGCTTGGCATAAGCCAAGGGGAGTGCCCATACCCATGTACTCAAGTCTTTTTCTTCGGAGGTGGTGATGATGGAGTTGATGATGTGGGAGGCTTGTCCTCTGTCTTCCAAGGCATAGGCTCACCATCGTAGAAGGATGAATGAGTCTCCGGAATCCTCAAATCTGCAGCCAAACTCATTCACTTAAATCTATATTCATACTCACAGTTTTGGTTTTGCAGGTCATAGATCTGGGCTTGGAGATGCTCAATTTTCTCATGAAGCATGAAGATGGCCTTTCCAATATCATTGGCATCCAGCTTGTGGTCATGGGTGAATTCCATGATCATGGAGTGATTGGCGTTGAGTCCGTGTTCCACCATCCCTTGGCACTTGAAGACCTCCTGCTCCACCTCTTCGAGCCTGGACTCCACGCTTCGGGTCCTCCTTGGCCCTTGAACATCTCGGACGTGAATCACCCCCTCGCGCATCTCAATGGTTTGGGGGTGTTGCAGCACCTCCGAAAGGTAGGTGTTGATGAACTTTTCGTAGAACCTGTCCTTCGAAGCGCCGTGGGACGTCATGGCGATCTAGATCTGTAAGAAAAATAGCTCAAAAAGGGAACAGAGGATATTGCCGTGATACGGTGGTCAAAACCTTCGAGAGATTATATAATGAATTTTTACCGTGCAAAACAAGTATTCTGGGAGAAAACGGAGTCCGGAGGGCACACGAGGTGGCCACAAGCCTGGGAGGCGCGCGCAGGGGGTAGGGCGCGCCCGCACAGCTTGTCGCCTCCTCGTGCGCTATTCGGACTACTTCTTATTTTCCTAATTTTTTAAATATTCCAAAATGGAGTAAAATTGCTTTTGGGAAAGTTTTGGAGTCGGTTTACTTACCATATCACACACCTATTCCTTTTCAGGGTTCTGGAGCGTTCTGGAAAGTTTCCCTTATGTACTCCTCCGGTGTTATGGTATGAATAATATTAGTTTCAACATTTATGGGCGTACCTGAGATATAATGTTTGATTCTTTGCCCATTCACTACCTTCGGGTTATTGCCCTCGGCATTGTTGATCTTGATGGAACTAAAACGATAAACTTATTCGATTATGTAAGGACCTTCCTATTTGGAGAGAAGTTTTCCTGCAAAAAATCTTAAACGAGAATTGTATAGCAAGACATGGTCACCTACATTAAATTCACGCTATTGTATCCTTTTTCATGCCATCTTTTAACTTTCTCTTTAAACAACTTGGCATTTTCATAGGCTTGGGTTCTCCATTCATCAAGTGAGCTAATGTCAAATAAACTCTTCTCACCGGCAAGTTTGAAATCATAGTTGAGTTCTTTAATTGCGCAATAAGCTTTATGTTCCAATTCGAGAGGTAAGTGACATGCTTTTCCATATACCATTTTATATGGAGACATACCCATAGGATTTTTATAAGCCGTTCTATAAGCCCATAATGCATCATCAAGTTTCTTAGACCAATTCTTCCTGGATCTATTAACAGTCTTTTGCAAGATCAATTTTATTTCTCTATTACTTAATTCTACTTGACCACTAGACTGAGGATGATATGGAGATGCAATTCTATGGTTAACATCATACTTAGCAAGCAATTTACGGAAAGCACCATGAATAAAATGTGAACCACCATCAGTCATTAAATATCTAGGGACTCCAAACCTCGGGAAAATAACTTCTTTAAGCACTTTAATGGAGGTGTTATGATCAGCACTACTAGTTGGAATAGGTTCTACCCACTTAGTAACATAATCAACAGCAACCAAAATATGTGTATACCGATTGGAGGAAGGAAAAGGTCCCATATAATCAAATCCCCAAACATCAAATGGTTCAATAACAAGTGAATAATTCATAGGCATTTCCTGACGTCTACTAATGTTACCAATTCTTTGACATTCATCACAAGACAAGACAAACTTACGAGCATCCTTGAAAAGAGTAGGCCAATAAAAACCATATTGTAATACCTTGTGTGCAGTTCTGTCTCCAGCCTGGTGTCCTCCGTAAGCCTCGGAGTGACACTTTCGCAGGATTTGTTCCTATTCATGCTCAGGTACACAACGTCTAATAACACCTTCTACTCCTTCTTTATAAAGGTGTGGGTCATCCCAGAAGTAATGTCTTAAATCATAGAAAAACTTTTTCTTTTGTTGGTATGTGAAACTAAGTGGTATAAATTTAGCAACAATAAAATTAGCATAGTCTGCATACCATGAAGTACTACGAGAAGTATTTATAACAGCTAATTGTTCATCAGGAAAGCTATCATCAATAGGTAGTGGGTCATCAAGAATATTTTCTAACCTAGACAAGTTGTCTGCTACGGGGTTCGTAGCTCCCTTTCTATTAGTAATATGTAAATCAAATTCTTGTAGCAAGAGAACCCACCTAATGAGTCTAGGTTTAGCATCTTTCTTTACCATAAGGTATTTAATAGCAGCATGATTAGTGCGAACAATTACTTTTGAATCAACAATATCATATCTGAATTTATCACAAGCAAACACAACTGCTAAAAATTCTTTTTCAGTAGTAGCATAATTTCCTTGAGTACTGTCTAGAGTTTTACTAGCATAATGGATAACATTTAATTTCTTATCAACTCTTTGTCCTAGAACAGCACCAACAACATAATCACTAGCATCGCACATGATCTCAAAGGGTAGGTTCCAATAAGGTGGTTGAACAATAGGTGCAGAGATTAAGGCTTTCTTAAGGATTTCAAATGCTTCTACACAATCATCATAAAAAACACATGGAACATCTTTTTGCAAGAGATTAGTGAGAGGCCTAGAAATTTTAGAGAAGTCTTTAATAAATCTCCTATAGAAACCAGCATGACCAAGGAAGCTTCTTATACCTTTGATATCTTTAGGACATGACATTTTTTCAATAGCATCAACTCTAGCTTTATCAACTTCAATACCTTGTTCGGAGATTTTATGCCCCAAGACAATACATTTGTTAACCATAAAGTGGCACTTCTCCCAATTCAAGACAAGATTAGTTTCTTCACATCTCTACAAAACTCGGTCAAGGTTGCTTAAGAAATCATCAAAAGAAGTTCCGTATATGGAAAAGTCATCCATGAAAACCTCAACAATCTTTTCATAAAAGTGAGAGAATATAGCAGTCATACATCTTTGAAAAGTAGCAGGTGCATTGCATAAACCAAAAGGCATACGTATGTAAGCAAAGGTACCAAAAGGGTATTTAAAAGTGATTTTTTTTCTTGGAAATCATCAAAAGAAGTTCCGTATATGGAAAAATCATCCATGACAACCTCAACAATCTTTTCACAAAAGTCAGAGAATATAGCAGTCATACATCTTTGAAAAGTAGCGGGTGCATTGCATAAACCAAAAGGCCTATGTGTGTATGCAAAGGTACCAAAAGGGCATGTAAAAGTGGTTTTTTCTTGATCCTCTTGTAACACAGGTATTTGGGAAAAACCAAAGTATCCATCTAGAAAGCAGAAATGTGTATGTTTTGATAGTCTTTCTAGCATTTGATCAGTAAATGGCAGAGGATAATGATCTTTTCTAGTAGCTTTATTTAATTTTCTAAAATCAATTACCATCCTATAACCTGTGATAATTCTTTGTGGAATCAATTCATTTTTATCATTAGGAACAACAGTAATACCTCCCTTCTTAGGGACACAATGAACATGACTTACCCATCTACTATCAGCAATAGGATAGATTATACCTGCTTCCAAAAGCTTTAGTATTTCATTTCATACCACTTCTTTCATCTTAGGATTCAACCGTCGCTGGTGATCAGCAACTGGTTTAGCATCAGGTTCCATATTAATTTTATGCTGACAAAGAGTGGGACTAATGCCCTTAAGATCATCAAGAGTATATCCAATAGCGGCACGGTGCTTCCTCAGAGTTTTCAATAATCTCTTTTCTTCATGCTCTGAAAGGTTAGCACTAATAATAACAGGATATATCTTCTTTTCATCAAGATAAGCATATTTAAGAGTATCAGGTAATTGTTTAAGGTCGAACACATGATCACTCTTGGGTGGAAGAGGATCTCCAAGAGTTTCAATAGGCAAGTTGTGTTTCAAAACAGGCATTTGTTTAAAGAATATCTCATCTATTTCATTTCTTTCGTTCATAAACATGTCATTTTCATGGTCTAGCAAATATTTTCTAAGGGATCAGTAGGAGGCACGGCAATAGAAGCAAGACCAATAATTTCATATTTAGTAGGCAATTCTTTATCATGAGGTTGTCTACAAAATTTGGAGAAATTAAACTCATGAGACCCATCACCAAAACTTACGCTAACAGTTTCTTTCTCACAATCTGTCTTAGCATTAACAGTGTTCAAGAATGGTCTACCAAATATAATGGGACAAAAACCATATTGTGTTGAACCAAGAACTAGAAAATCAGTAAGATATTTTATTTTCCCACATAAGACTTCAACATATCTAACAATCCCAAGTGGTGTGACAGTATCTCTATTAGCAAGCTTAATAGTAACATCAATATCTTCTATTTCAGCAGGTGCAATATCATTCATAATTTCTTGATACAAAGTAAAAGGGATTGCACTCACATTAGCACCCAAATCACATAAGCCATGATAACAATGATCTCCTATTTTAATAGAGACAACAGGCATGCCAACAACATGTCTATGTTTATCTTTTTCATTGGGTTTAGCAATTCTAGTAGCTTCATCACAAAAGTAAATTACATGCCCATCAATATTTTCACCCAAGTGATCTTTAACCATAGAAACATTAGGTTCAAATTTAATTTGTTCAGAGGGTGTAGTTGTTCTTGTATAACTCTTACGGACTACAACTGAAGCTTTAGCATGTTCTTTTATCCTAACAGGAAAAGGTGGTTTCTCAATATAAGCAGTAGGAATAATAGGATCAACATTATAAGTGGTGGTTTCTTCTTCAGCTTTAATGGGTTCTACTACTTTTACTTCAATGGGAGGATGATATTTAAACCACTTCTCCTTAGGGAGATCAACATGAGTAGCAAATGATTCACAAAAAGAAGCTACTATCTCAAAGTCAAGTCCATATTTTGTGCTAAATACACGAAAAACATCGGTATCCATTAAAGATGTAACACAATCAAACTTAACGTTTATACCTGACTCCTTACCTTCATCAATCTCCCAATCTTCAGAGTTGCGTTTCATTCTTTCCAAGAGATCCCATTTGAATTCAACAATCTTCTTCATAAAAGAACCAGTACAAGAAGTATCGAGCATGGATTGATCATTACAAGAAAGCCGAGCATAAAAATTCTGAATAATAATTTCTCTTGAGAGCTCTTGATTGGGGCATGAATATAACATTTACTTAAGCCTCCCCAAAGATTGACCGATACGTTTCTCCTTCATGAGGCCAAAAATTATATATATAATTCCGATCACGATGAACCAGGTGCATAGGATAAAATTTCTGATGAAATTCCAATTTCAATCGGTTGTAATTCCAAGCTCCAATATCATCACATAGCCTATACCATGTCAATTGCTTTCCCTTCAAAGATAAAGGGAAGACCTTCATCTCGACTTCATTTTCGGGCAAACCTGCAAACTTAAATAATCAACAAACTTCATCCACATAGATTAGGTGCATATCAGGATGTAATGTTCCATCTCCTGCATAAGGATTAGCTAGCAGTTTCTCTATCACCCGAAGGAATTTTACAATAAATATTTTCAGTAGGTGCAGTAGGTTGAGGAGCAACTCTTTTCTCTTCTGGTCGAGGTGAAGATACCCCGAACAAGCCCCTCAAAGGATGACTTTCCATAGTGACAAGTGATAGTAACTTTCAACACGTAATATAAATGTTTCCTTACTAGATTCCACTTACCAAAGGCGCTTCACTCCCCGGCAACAGCGCTAGAAAAGATCCTTGATGACCCACAAGTATAGGGGATCAATCATAGACCTTTCGATAAGTAAGAGTGTCGAACCCAACGAGGAGCAGAAGGAAATGACAAGCGGTTTTCAGCAAGATATTTTCTGCAGGCACTGAAATTATCGGTAACAGATAGTTTGGTAGTAAGATAATTTGTAATGGGTAACAAGTAACAAGTGTAGCAAAGGTGCAGCAAGGTGGCCCAATCCTTTTTGTAGAAAAGTATTAGCCTGGACGAACTCTTATATAAAGCAAAGGGCTCCCGAGGACAAATGGGACTTATTGTCAAGTTGGTTTTCATCATGCTCATATGATTCGCGCTAGTTACTTTGATAATTTGATATGTAGGTGGACCGGTGCTTGGGTTCTATCCTTACTTGGACAAGCCTCCCACTTATGATTAACCCCTCTCGCAAGCATCTGCAGCTATGAAAAAAGAATTAAGATAAATCTAACCATAGCATGAAACATGTGGATCCAAATCAGCCCCTTACGAAGCAACGCATAAATTAGGGTTTAAGCTTCTGTCACTCTAGCAACCCATCATCTAATTATTACTTCCCAATGCCTTCCCCTAGGCCCAAATCACGGTGAAGTGTCATGTAGTCGACGTTCACATAACACCACAATAGGAAAGACAACATATATCTCATCAAAATATCGAACGAATACCAAATTCACATGATTACTTATAACAAGATGTCTCCCATGTCCTCAGGAACAAACGTAACTACTTACAAACCATGTTCATGTTCAAGATCAGAGGGGTATTGAATATCACTAAGGATCTGAACATACGATCTTCCACCAAATAAACCAACTAGCATGAACTACAAAGAGTAATCAACACTACTAGCAACCCACAGGTACCAATCTGAGGTTTTGGGACAAAGATTGAATACAAGAGATGACCTCGGGTTTGAGAGGAGATGGTGCTGGTGAAGATGTTGATGAAGATTGACCCTCCCTAGATGAGAGTATCATTGGTGATGATGATGGCTTCGATTTCCCCCTCTCGGAGGGAAGTTGTCGGTGCAACAAACCCCCAGGTGTGTTGCTCGGACTGTACACAGGCTTAAGAGCAAGGTTACAACATTCAAGACAAGGCTAGCAGAAGAGATGGCTCTTTGAGAAATCAAAGGGCGGATCAAGAAGACCAAGACCAACCAAATAAGCAAGATATCACTAAGGAAAAACCTCCCTTGCCGGGCAGGCGAGCCTGGCGGGGTCGAGGTTACCCCAAGACAAGCCTCAAGACTCCCCCGGCAGGCTTGCCGGGGATGCCAAGGGCGGATTACCCCGCCAAAGCTCCATCGCTCCACCTCACAGCAACGCAAGTCACCCATCGGTGCGGTGTCGATCCCCCAAGTGACTAAGTGGTTGTTACTTGGTACGTGGCAGGTCATTTCTGAGGAAGATCATCCCTAAATGACACCCGTCCAGGCGACGTGTCGCGCGGGCAGGCGAAAAGGTGGCTGAATGGCACGGCAAGGCTTGTCGGGCTATGCCACGATGTGACACTAAGCAGCACATTTAATGCACCCTGTCCTATCTGCAGAGTTAGGTATGATAGCACTGTAGCTATCTAATCAGTGCATAATGACTGTTTTGCCATTGTGGTGACCCCTTGATCTATAAACGAGGGGCCGTGGCTACCTTAGAAAGGATTCGGACCCTTGTACACTTGTACGCGCGTAGCTTCTCTCGCCTCGAGGCGTCCTTGTTGGGCTAGAGTGCTACGTCTCCACCATGGTCCTTTCATAAATCCACCAAAGCAGGAGTAGGGTTTTACGCCTCATGGTGGCCCGAACCTGGGTAAGATTGCCTGTGTCACCGTTGACGTGCTGCTCTATGCTTTCTACTCTTTGTGCAATGCGCTCTTCCCCCTTGCTGAACCACAAGGGGCCGATGGCCCCATAGATGGTCATGTGATACCACGACATCTTTGGCGCGCCAGGTAGGGGATAAGCCGCTTGCACGAACCCGAGCGTGTAAGCAACGCGCCGTCTTCATCATCATTTTCTTCATCAACGGTTTCATCATCCATGGCGGCCAAAAAGAAATCCGATGCTTCAGCTCACCCGTCTGCCTCGAAGGCTCCCCCGCATGTGGCCACTAATGCCGTGGGGGCTGCGGGGGAACATGGGAATGCCGACGCCGCGGGGAACGTGACTGGCGCAGGCGGCGCCATCACCGTTCCCCCTGCGTCCTAAGCAGGAGCAGGAGGCACCGGAGGAGGGCGACACCAACAACAACCCGTCGGCCATGCTCCACAAGGTGTGGGTGGGGAGAACGCTCTGTCTCCGCCTCCCCACCTCGCCGAGGGACACAGCCACAGCGGTGGCACTCGCCCAGATGCGGATCGTAATCACTTAGCTGCCCCTGCCGCGGGTGCGGCTATAGGGCCCGCGCCACCCCAAGGGCAAGCTAGCCGAGATGATGTGCCAAATGGGGTCGTCAACCCCCAAGCGTGTCGGCCTCGTCGTCACGCTGACCTGGCGACTGGCTCGCGGCAGCGAGAACATGGCGCCGCCACTACAGGCACCATCAGAAGTTGGGTGACGCCGCGAACCGCATCGTTGTCGATGCCAAGCACCGCTTCGGAGGCCATGGCGCGGGCCCAGCTCTTGTTGAGATTTCCGCCAGTAGCCAATCAAATGGATGAGTGGAGGGCCACTATCCAGAGCTTGATTGGTTTCGCTGAGGCGTGAGGATCACAGCAGGTAGGCCCGACACGGCCTCCACCAATGGCGGTAACGGCCCAAGCCACTGACCGCACCGAGGGAGCCGTTCCGACGGTGCAGTCCCCTCCATGACAACCAGCGCAGGGGCCGCAACCAGGGCGACATGACCAAGAACCCAATGACATATCAATGGCTTTGTCTAATCCTCAGACACATTGAGACCAGCGACGGGTCCTGGAAGACAGGCGAAGGGAAGACGCGCGCGTCACCATCGAGCGACGCCGCGACACCCGCCGACAGTCTGATAGGCGCAATGGCCCCGATGTCGACGAACTCATGCCCGGTGGGGGCGGGTACCTGCCTTTCGAGGTTGGGTGCCCCACCTTCACTCGTGAGCTGTGACAAGTCCGTTGGCCATCTGCCCGTACGTTCAAACCAGAGATACCAGAAAAGTACAATGGAAGATTGAACCCGGCAGAGTTCTTGAGCATCTACACCATCGTTGTTCAAGCTGCCGGAGGAAGGGACGAGAGGGTGTTCGCCAACTACTTCCCTTTGGCACTCAAGCGAAATGTGAGGTCGTGGCTGATGCACTTACCAGAGAACTACATCTCGACCTGGGCTGATCTGTGCCATGAGTTTATTGGCGCCTTCACGGGCGGCCATCAAGAACAAGGGCGGCCCAGTGACTTGCAGCTCCTCCCACAAATGGAAGGAGAGAGTTTGCGGAAGTATATGCAGAGGTTCAGCCGGGTGCACAGGAACATTCCAGACATCCATCCAGCAGCTATGATAGCTGCATTACAGTCCATTGTGCGCAACCGCAACATATGTTCCAAAATGAGCGTTCGGTTGCCCAAGACTGTGAATGAGCTATACACTCTGGCAGACAAGTGTGCCGGAACAAAGGAGGGGAGGCGACTCCCCGGTGAAGAATATGGTGTCGATGTTGACTCAGAGGACGACGACGATGCCACCAACCAGAAGAAGAAGAACAAGAAACGCAACAAGAAGCGCAAGGATAAAGTAGTGATGGCTGTTGGAGGAGCGAGCATTCCTAATACTAGCAAGAAGGCCAAGACCGAGGCTCCTGGCAAGGAAGTTGCTGCGTGCGCTAACTGTTAGGAAGCTGCGGCTGCCAAGAAGGCTAGGAAGGCTGACGGGCCATACTGCAAGATCCATCGGACCAAGGGACACGATCTTCAAGGGTGTCATCAAGTTCAGCAGCTCATCAAGAAGCAGAAAGTTGAGTACGAGAAGCGTGACAAAGAGAGAGACCAAGATGGTGCTGGCAGGAAGAGCTGAGGTAGCAGAGGAGGTTGCCCCGGCAAGGCCCCTCAGTATCAAGCCAAACCGGCCAGAGGCCGTGAGAAGAAGGGATGCGATGATGGGAGTGATGAAGGAGATGAAGAGGAAACCAGTGAGGAGGGATTCTAGAAGGCCACTGATGCCCTGTGCAGTGACGGAGGTGCGTCCTTGCACTCCTCTCACCGCCAGCTCAAACAGTGGGCACATGAGGTCAATGCCGTGGAGCCGGTGGCAGATTCTCAGAAGCCGCTCTAGTGGTCCCGCACGCCCATCATCTTTGATGAAGAGGATCACCCTGACCGCACCACTACGGTAGGATGTTTGCCATTCTTGGTTTCACCAACGATTCACAACCTCAAAGTCACAATGATGTTGGTTGATGGCGGGGCCGGGTTGAATTTGATATATCCCAAGGTCATCAGCAAGCTCCAGATAGCAGATGAAGAGCTCAAGGTTACCGGTACTTTCCAAGGCATCAACTCAACAGGAGTCGTCCTAAGGGGAAGATCACACTGTCGGTAACATTCGTGGGGGGGGGGCGGAGCTGAACTACCGGACCGAGAATATCGTGTTTGATGTGGTCGACCTCCCCCTGCCATACAATGGAATCCTTGGCCGCCCTGCCCTGGCAAAATTCATGGCGGCATCTCACTATGCCTACAACACTCTGAAGATGCCAGGACCGATGGGCGTCATTTCCATTCCATCAGACAAGAAGGACGAAGTCATATGCGTGGATAAGATGTACCGGGAAGCAGTCACTGCAGAGGCAGCAGAAGCTACCGCTCCCGCCAAGGAAAGCAAGAAAGGAAAGAAAGCTAGCAAGGACGCCAGTAAAGAATTCGGGAAGCGCGCCTCTTCGGATTGCGCTGCGCCTGTTGATGATTTCCCAGAGAGTTCCACTAGCAAGAGATCAAAGGTTGCTGCACCTGCTATGAAGAAGGTCCCGGCAGGGTTGGTTGGCGCTGATGGTACATTTACTATCAGCTCCACCCTTGATGACAAATAGGAAAGCGCGCTCATTGCCTTCCTGCGGGCGAATGTCGATGTGTTTGCTTGGCAACCATCTGACATCCCCGGTGTTCCCAGGGAGGTAATCGAGCACCACCTTGCTGTCTGCCCACATGCCCGGCCCGTCAAACAGAAGGTTCGAAAGCAAGCTTTGGAGCGGCATCAATTTATTGCTGAGGAGATCAAGAAACTTGAAGCTGCTGATTTGGTCAGAGGAGTGTTGCATCCAACTTGGTTGGCCAATACAGTGGTGGTGCACAAGGCGAATGGGAAATGGAGGCTTTGCATAGATTTACAGATCTAAATAAAGCATGCCTGAAGGACCCATTCCCCTTGCCGCGCATCGATCAGATTATGGATTCCACCCCTGGATGTGACCTACTTTCCTTCTTGGATGCCTACTCTGGGTACCACCAGATTTTCATGTCCGAAGAAGACGAAGAGAAGACCGCGTTTATAACCCCATGTGGCATGTACTGCTTTGTACATATGCCCTTTGGGTTAAAAAGCGCTGGATCCACTTTCGCGAGAGCAGTACAGATTGGCTTTGTGTCCCAGTTGCACAGGAATATTGAAGCCTACATGGATGATATAGTGGTCAAAACCAAGGACAAATCAACTCTCATTCAGGACTTGGAAGAGACCTTTGCAAATCTACGCAAGATCAACTTGAAGCTGAACCCAGAGAAGTGTGTGTTTGGCATTCCTTCCGGCAAGCTACTTGGCTTCTTTATGTCCCACTGGGGGATAGAGGCCAACCCCGATAAGATCAAGGCAATTGAGCAGATTCAAGCACCCAAGACAGTTGAAGACGTGAGGCGTTTGACTGGATGTGTTGCCGCGCTAAGCAGGTTCATTTCCAAGTCTGCCGAACGCACCCTGCTGTTCTTCAAAATCTTGAAGAAGGCTGGGCCCATGGAGTGGACCCCGGAGGCAGACGCTGCGCTGCAGGATCTGAAGATCTATCTTTCCTCTGTCCCCACCTTAGTCGCTCCAAAACCACAAGAACCGTTGCTGCTATACTTAGCGGCAACCAATCAAGTGCTTAGCGTAGTGCTGGTGGCGCAACGGGAAGTAGTTGAAGAAGCAGCTACAACTGCTGTCCCCTCTGGAGGAGGAAGTGAACTCGCCCCGGCAAGATCAGGGGCAGATCAAGACAAGGAGGAATGGGGTAATGAAGACAGCTCCAAGGTCGCGGCAAGGAAGAAAGTGGTGCAGCGGCCAGTGTACTTCGTCAGCTCCCTGTTACAGGGGGCTAGGTCGAGGTACTCTAGCATGCAAAAGTTGATTTTTGGCCTCATCATGGCCTCAAGGAAACCGCGCCACTACTTCCAAGCCCACGAGATCACGGTTGTCACCCGCTTCCCCTTGCAACGCATACTGAGGAACCCTGAGGCCACTGGCAGGATAGTGGAATGGGCTTTGGAGTTATCCAGCTTTGGTTTGAAGTTCGAGAGCACGTCAACCATTCGGAGCAGAGCACTGGCGGAGTTTATTGCGGAATGGATACCTACCCCTAACGAAGAAGTGTTGGAGACAGTTATCCCCGGCAAGGAAGCGCCCCAAGAATGGATCATGTACTTTGATGGTGCCTTCTCCCTACAAGGTGCAGGAGCTAGCGTGCTTCTTATTGCTCCCTCTGGGGAGCACCTCAAGTACGTCGTTCAAATGCATTTCCCTCGGGAGAAGGCTACCAACAATACAGCAGAATATGAAGGACTCCTTGCCGGGCTCAGGATCGCAACAGAACTGGGAATCAAGAAGTTGATCATTCATGGAGATTCACAACTTATGGTGAGGCAAGTGAACAAGGATTATCAAAGCCCATTGATGGAGGCATACGTCGAAGAAGTGAGAAAGTTGGAGGAGCGCTTTGATGGATTGCAAACAGAGCACATACCGCGTGCGGAAAACAACATTACTCATCATCTGTCAAAGTGCGTTGCGCAAAAACTCCCTGTGGAACCAGGGACTTTCGTTCTCCATCTGACTCAACCCTCTGTATCCCCGGCAACAATGGCCAGGATGAGGAGGAAACTGGACTCTGGCAGGCCTCTCCCGGCAAAGCCCTCTGGGGTCCCCGACAGAGAGGTTGGCAGTAACAACTCCGTTTCGCCCGGTGAGCAGCACCCTCCCACTGAACCACCTGTTCCTGTGGTCGAGGCATGCGCTCCCGTGAATGAGGAGGTGCCGCTAGTCCTTGTTGCTGAGCCTCAGGCTCCAACATGGGCGCGGCACATAGTCCATTTCCTCCAAACAGGAGAACTTCCCGAAGAGGAAGAAGAAGCTGAAAGAGTAGCCCGGAGGGCCAGTATGTATCAGTTCGTTGACGACACGCTATACAGAATAAGGTCCAACGGAGTGAAATTGAAGTGCATTTGCCGGGAAGAAGGAAGGAACTGTTGGTAGAGATACACAAGGGTATATGCGGCTCCCACATTGAATCGATGGCCCTGGTTGGAAAAGCCTTCTGGCAATGTTTTTACTGGCCCATGGCCCTCCAAGATGCAATTGAGCTAGTCACCAAATGTGAAGCCTGCCAGTTCCACTCCAAGAATATCCATCAGCCTGCTCAAGCTCTCCAGACGATCCCTTTGTCATGGCCCTTCTCGGTCAAGGGCTCGACATCTTGGGCCCCTTCCCCCGTGCTACCGGGGGCTTTGAGTTCTTGTTCGTCGCTATCGACAAGTTCACAAAGTGGCCAGAGGTGGAGCCCGTGAGGAAGGTGACCGCACAGTCAGCTATCAAGTTCTTGAAAGGATTGGTGTGCCGTTTTGGAGTGCCCGCCAGGATCATCACTCACAATGGCACCCAATTCACAAGTCGCGCCTTAATGCAATATGTTCATACCCTCGGAAGCAAAGTCTCATTTGCCTCTGTTGCCCATCCCAGAAGCAACGGACAAGCTGAGAGGGCAAATGCTGAAGTGCTGTGAGGACTCAAGACAAGAACATTTGATAGGCTACAGAAGTGCGGCAGGCGATGGATCGACGAGCTGCCGGTGGTTCTTTGGTCCCTCCGTACGACACCAAATCGAGCTACCGGGCAGACTCCCTTCTCCCTAGTCTATGGGGCAGAAGTAGTTATCCCCACGGAACTCATATACGGATCACCTCGAGTGCTTGCCTACGATGAAATAGCGTAGGAACAGCACTGGCGTGACGACGCTGTGCCACTTGAGGAGAACCGTCTCCGGGCTGCTACGCGTGCTGCACGCTACCAGCAAGCCCTGCGTCGCTATCATAGCCACATGGTTCATGCCCGGAGCCTTGAGGAAGGCGACCTTGTCCTTAGCCGTGTTCAGTCCGCCAAGGGTGTAAACAAGTTGACGCCAAAGTGGGAAGGCCCTTACCGGGTAGTACGAGTCACAAGACCCGGCGCAGTCCGTCTGGAGACTGGAGATGGCATTCAGTTGCAAAACTCATGGAACATTGAGCATCTGCGTAAGTTCTACCCGTAAGGTGCGGCTGTCGGGCCCTGCCCGGCAGCCACCGTTTTGTACAAGCCTTGCCGATGTTGCATGTAACCCTTTGTACAAAGCCAGGCGCAGACCCTGAGCAACAGATGAATAAACGAAGCACTGGGGGCCCCCCGACAAGATTGCATGCATGCATAAGCATATCATGAGCATAGCATGATCATGTAGATGAGGTCGCATGTAGCACTATTTTCATCTGCACTAAGTTGCAGGGTTCTTGCAGTGGAATTGAACCTGAAGAGAAGAAATGAAGACAAGCCTACACAGTGATCCCCGGCAAGCCAAACAGATAAGTTTCTTCTTATCCATACCTGTTCTGTAAGGTAAAAACTTGTGCATATGAAAACCTCGTTACCTTCAAAACATAGGTGCTCCCATCCTTTGTCCCGAACGTTGCTTCGGACAAGGTGGTCGCAGTTGCCTTTGATGGAGAGAGTTCGACGAGGGGCCGGTTCCTTTTTATAGTTTTATGCCCGGTAGGCCTTGCCCCATGGCAGCAAACTAAGGGTACCGACAGGATAGTTTGCCGGGGAAACTTGTTTACTTGAACGTATAGAGGCACCTCACCTCTGCATGGACATGATACATGCACAAGTACCCGGCAAGGCTTGTCTTTTTCATCAATATGCTGATAAGCAAGTACAGATCTTACAGAGCACAAACATGGATAAAGAAGTTTACATAATTTAGACTAAAGTTTGGCAAGTGTCCACATGTTTTCGAGTGAAAAAAAGATAAGTGCCCCATAATCACTTTCTTGTCCCTCTCCTCCTAGGGACTAAAGTGGGAGGTGGAGAGGGCAAAAGGAGTGCCTGAGTGGAAGCCCAGCCCGATCCCGTTAGGACTTGCTGGGCGCAGCCTGACAAGATCAGGAGTGGCGAGGCTGTGAAGGAGAGGGGCAAAGGGAGCAGCTTGGCGGTGCCCTGGTCACCACCTCCAGGGCCAGCCAGAAGCCCCAGCACAAGCACCAGCAGAGAGAACTGCCGGAGCTCAGCTGGAAAGCTGCTGGAGGAGGCGAAGGCACCAAGAGAGCGCCCCCCTCCTCGGCAATCGTCCTAAAGAGGCCGGTTATGATGGTGCGGAGAGGGAGGGGAAGAGCGGAAAGATGAGGCAACGGGCCGGCAATACGAGATTAAGGCGTCGGTGCCATCATACTCTGACCTGATGGCCTACCACCCGCCTTCTCCATCTTCCCTCGTTCCTTCTTCATCACCACCACTCCAGGAGGACACCGACATCTCGGGCTGACACCTCCCACGGAGAAGCAGCAGGCGACGGCGGCGTCCGAGGCATGCGAGGAGCATCGCTCCCCACCTTGGAGGGCAGGAAGGTGCCGCCGTCTTCAATGATCGCCCCGACTCCGCCAGAAGGGGCAGTGATGGGATTACCAAAGATCCCGAGCGCTGCACCCTAGGCAGGCGCCGTAAGCCCCAGGAGCCTCGTCGTGAAGTTGGTGAACCTCGGCGTCTTGTGGCAAAGGCAAGCACTCTCCACTAAGTGGCCGGCTCGTGTGGGAGAGGCGGGCGCCTCACCGTCTCGGAGGAGTGTAACGTCTCCCACACTGTGGACAGTTCGGCGCCCACACCCCCGACCGCTGCGTCTCCTGCGCCCCTGGACCAGACTCACTCCCCCAGCGTCAATACGAGCATTCAACAACATCAACCCCAAGCTAGAGCCCGGGGCCCAGCCCCGGCCTCTCCCCCTCAACACAACAAAGAAGAAGGCAAGAAATAAAGAAAGAGAGGTGCGTGGATGGACACCTCTGTTTCATCCTTGCCCCCTCTTTTATAGGCAAGCTGGGGCTGGGGGCTGATCCTTCGCCCTGCCCCAGAGGGGTTTCTTTCTGATCCGACCCATCCAAGCTACCGCCGACGGCCGGATCCGATCGCCATCCTCTTACACCAACCAAGGAAGGCCGAGCTCCTGCCCTGGCTCTCTCTCCTGCACCACGCACCTCCGTCACCTACCCCAGTCAATGCATGCAACATATGTGGTAGAGGATAAGGACGTGGTGCGAAGAGTGAATTGGCAGTTACTCCCCCGTGCGTTAAAGTCATTCACGGGCCATTACAAAAGGTGGGCCCACTGCAATTGGCATCACGTGACACACGGGAAAACCGGAAACTGACTCAAGCATAGGTTAATGGAGAAGCAAAGGAGATCTCAAAGGACGAGCTAACACAACCCGCTCGCCTATGTACTAGACAGGGCCTACCCCGATGACGCTCGGTAGCGCGTTAAGGCCAGGCCCGGGGGCTCCTGTTGGTGCAACAAACCCCCAGGTGAGTTGTCCGAACTGTACACAGGCTCAAGAGCAAGGTTACGACATTCAAGACAAGGCCAAGCAGAAGAGATGGCTCTTTGAGAAATCAAAGGGCGGATCAAGAAGACCAAGTCCAACCAAATAAGCAAGATATCACTAAGGAAAAACCTCCCTTGCCGGGCAGGCGAGCCTGGCGGGGTCGAGGTTACCCCAAGATAAGCCTCAAGACTCCCCGGGCAGGCTTGCCGGGGACGACAAGGGCGGATTACCCCGCCAAAGCTCCACCGCTCCACCTCACAGCAACGCAAGTCACCCATTGGTGCGGTGTCGATCCCCCAAGTGACTAAGTGGGTGTTACTTGGTACGTGGCAGGCCATTTCTGAGGAAGATCATCCCTAAATGACACCTGTCTAGGCAACATGTCGCGCGGGCAGGCGAAAAGGTGGCTAAATGGCACGGCAAGGCTTGTCGGGCTACGCCATGATGTGACACTAAGCGGCGCATTTAATGCACCTTGTCCTGTCTGCAGAGTTAGGTATGATAGCACTACGGCTATCTAATCAGTGCATAATGACTGTTTTGCCATTGTGGTGACCCCTTGTCCTATAAAAGGAGGGCCGTGGCTACCTTAGAAATTATTCGGACCCTTGTACGCTCGTACGCGTGTAGCTGCTCTCGCCCCGAGGTGACCTTGCCGGGCTAGAGTGCTGCGTCTCCACCATGGTCCTTTCATCAATGCACCAAAGCAGGATTAGGGTTTTATGCCTCGCGGCCAAACCTGGGTAAAACTGCCTGTCATCGTTCCCGTGCTGCTCTATGCTTTCTGCTCTTTGTGCAATGCACTCTTCCCCCTTGCCGAACCACAAGGGGCCGATGGCCCCATAGGTGGCCGTGTGATACCACGACAGAAGTTTCCCTGGCAGAATCGCTCTGTCGGAGCCTTAGATTGCTCCTGCCCAGGTTCCACCTAGAGACGGCGGCGCTTCGTCCCGAAAGCTCTCCCCTTATTTTTTTTCTAGGTAAAAACCCTCCATATAGCAGAATATGGGCACTAGACGATGGCCAGGGGCCCCACAAAGCCCTGGGGGCGCGCCTTGGGGGCAGGGCGCGCCCCCAGGCTTCTGGCCACCTGGTGGGACCCTTTAGTAGTTTCTTTGCCCAATATTTTTTATATATTCCAAAATAATTCTCCATAAAGTTTCAGGACATTTGGAGTTGTGCATAATAGGTTTCTCAGATTTGCTCCTTTTCAGTCCAGAATTCTAGCTATCGGCATTCTCCCTCTTCATGTAAACTTGTAAAATAAGAGAGAAAAGGCATAAGTATTGTACCATATTGTGAAATAACAGCCCATAATGCAATAAATATCAACATAAAAGTATGATACAAAATGGACGTATCATAGGACTCGGCGGGTTAGGTGTACCCGCCGGGTTAACCTCGGTGTTCATTACCTCAGTTTCGGCTGGTTCATTCTGCTGTGGCAGTTCAACCTGATCGTCATTCTGGTCTTTAGGAACTTCAGCATGGGCCTCAGGGGTCACCAATGTCCGGTCTTCCAGCTCGGGGATCTCAGGGGCGGTTGATGAGTCGCCAATTCATCTTTTCTTGGCCTTAGCTTTGGCCCTGTGAACAAAACAACATGATCAAGTTATGTGATGCTAAGTATGATTAAGTAATACATGATGTAAGAGAAGTTTATCCTTGGTTAATGACGAAGGGTGGTAGCTTTGAAGCGGTTGAGTCGCCAGATGAGGGTGATGACTCCTGATAATTTGAATCAGAAGGATTAAGAGGCTGTCTGATAAGGGCGGCTTTTGGTAAAGAAGAAGTTGGGCTATGAGGCACCTCATTCTGCCTCTTGCGGGTGGTTGACTTATCAGGCAACCCTGCCACAAGGTTCCCGGCGCTTCTTCGGGTCTGGCGCCTTGACTCATGCTGAGTTTTCTTCAAAATAAAGTTCGGATCTAAATGAGCATCGGCATGGCAAAATCTTACTTTTTGAACGACCCGCCTTGTTTTCTCTGGAGACAAGGATTCTGAGCCGGAAGAGATGGAAATTACCTCAACATCATCAGCCCGGCTTGTGGCAGCATCACCCTGAGAGTAAGAAGTGTCAGTAAAGAGGCATCCACGGGAATCAAGTTCTACCTCTGACTAGTTATCAGCTGCTGGTGACCCGTCCTAGCTACAGGCTCATTCCGCAGCAGCAGATTTGTTCTTCTTTTGAGCCGGCACAGTTTTTATCTTGCTTACTTGTGTTTTCTTCCTCTTCTAGAAGGGAGAGTTGGCCTGCACAGTTGAATAAGGCCAGCAAGTGAACATTGGATAGATAAATATTGACAAGCCGGACAAATAACTTTGAATATACTTATTGGAGGAGCCGGTTTAAGACTACAGAAAGGATTTAGCCCCACTTTGTTGCAGGCATCTTGAGATTATCCAAGTAGTTTCTTCACAATTTTTGGTATTTCATCAGCCTCCAGGTTAATGTTGCTATATCATTGAGGGTCGTCTGAACCGCCAGAATAATTGCACATCAAGTCGTTGCGGCAACTCAGTGGTAGGATCCTCCAGGCAACCCAACATCGGGTTAGATCAACCCCGGTCAAACCATTGGCTAGCAAGGCCCTCAGTTTTGAATACGCAGGGGCGGTTTGAGCATGCTCTTCTGGAATAACCTGGCTAGGGATGTCAAAGTTCATACGAAGACGTTTAGGTCTATAACCCGGCAAGGGATTCTCACCAGCTAGAGCTGTGTTTCTGCAGTAGAACCAAGTCTTAGTACATCCTTTGGGGTGACTGGAGGAAAGCAACCATCTCTCCGCCTCTGAATTGAGACTCCGCCGAGTTCTAGACTGAGGCCATCGGCAAATTCTGTTTGGCGGTTGATATAGAAGAATTCTTTGAAGAGAGGAACAATGGGCTCCATTTGAAGATACACCTCGCATAGAACTTGAAATTGGCACCGATTGGATATAGAATTTGGAGCAAGATCTTGGGGATGAAGGTTGAAGAAATTCAGGATGTCCCAGAAGAATTTTGACCTGGGCGGAGAGAAGCCTCTAAGGAGATGGTCTATAAAGAACACGACTTCTCCCATGCCGGGTTGTGAAACATCGTCTCCTTGGGCAGCTCGCCAACCAATCTCTTCTTGAGACGACAGAAGGCCTTGTTCCTTATAGTCATTGAGTACTAACTGGGAAACTTGGGAAGGCACCCAGTTGCAAATTGTAGTTTTTGACATGTTGAGTCACCTAAAAAAGGATTAAGAACTACATAAACACGAATGGCGGGTTACTTATGAAATGGTAACTCGCCACATCAACAATGTTATGAGACTGCACTACTAGTTGTGGTTAAAGACAAAGACGGCATAATCATTACTGACAGATGAGTCTCCCAACAAGTGAGCCGGCTTGACAGTGGAGGCAGTTGCAAAATATTCAGCAGGTTACAATCTCAATGGTGAGCCAGTAAAAACATGAAGGCATCTCATACTAAATGGAAAGTTTTCTAAAAATCCACTAAGTATGATTACGAATGCATCTCATAGAAACAAGTTTCTACTGAAGTAGCTACAATTACAGATCTACCAAACAGTCTAAAAGGAGAAAATATTGCTAAACCTAAGACGAGGCTGTGGAGAAGTGGATGCCTAGCCTACAGATTCCTAAGGGGATCTAAGTATTTTAGATGCAAAAATGGTGCCGCTGTTCATGTCGCTGTATTTCTATAAGAAAGCTCATTAAAGCTATTTCTATGCTAGCAATGGTGATAAAGGAGTGTTGAACTCCGATGAACTCCGACGAACTACCATGGAAAAACTATAGATCTGAGGAGAAATGGGATAGCGCACCTATCGATTGCAGAAGACGGCGGAGATGCCGGACTGAGGTTAAGCGAAGAGGGAATGGCACCGCGGTCCTAGATGGGTTGGCCTGTGGCGGATAAACGGAGGCAATGGCGCAGCAGAGAGCTTCGGTTCGACGAAGAAGAAGAAGCGGCAAGGGCGAGGTAAAAGTGAAAAGGAGGCCCCCCTGTATGTATTTATAAGGCAAGGAGCTGAAGAGTAAATGGCAGGCGCGAAAAACAAGGGGCCATAGTAACTTTCGGAGCTAGAGACGCCTCAATTTTCATGATAATGGATATGCATAAAAGATTTGTTATGACGTCATCATGGATTTCTAGGATTTTCTGAAATGACGTCAGCAACAAGATGGGGAAATATAACAAGTCTGGAAGAATCCTAAGCCGACATTTATCGGTCAGGGGAAGATACAGGTTTGACTCAAGGACAAGCCGCCAGGTTGAAGGAGATTCACATGAATAAATTCAAATCAATCTGGGGGCTAATATTGGGGATATAACCCCACGATATAACATGCCATATTGGGCCGGGTCATCCAAGTGGCGGTTGAGGAGCAAGGCTCAAGACGGGCCGAGGTGTCCAGGTGGAAGACCAGCGGGGCGGCTCACAAAGTGGGCTGGCTTAGAGCCCAGCATCCGAAGACGGTAGTTCATAGCCCCGAAGTGCAAGTCGCCAGGAGTTTCCTTACTTAGAAGACAAGTTAGGAACATACTAAGTCATGGATCGTGGTACGACCCAGACTCTTGTAAGCCCTGGGTCTCGACCTGTATATAAAGGCGAGTCTCAGGGACAGATAGGACTAAGTTACAATTGATCAATAGCTAGGTCAAACGGATCTGCTCCCTTGTAATTGATCATCCAGCAATAAGCAAACAAGAACGAAGTAGGCTATTACCTCGATTGTGAGGGGCCGAACCTGGGTAACCCGTGTCTCTTGATTCCGATCAACCCCGACAAGCTAACCTCCTAGTTGGGATGGCCTCACAACTAAGTCCTCACACTAGGACATCTGCCATGACAAAACCATGACACTACCCATATCACAGGTCAAGTTAGACCAAAGACATTGTGGGGTGAATAGGAATCATCATGTTTCTCCAACTCTTCTGAAGAACTACATTTAACTGTTCCATCATATTGGATATCATTAACATCGAGTTTTTGGCCGTTACATTGCTCTACGAGGTTCTTCTAGTAGATTTGTTCCGGTATTCAATATCTTTGTGTGCAATAATATCTGACATGCATGGAAGACAACTAGTAGTGAGATTATGTAGTGAGTGCCTGTAGGAGATGACTTAAATAGTAGGACTGGACTCAACTAGCAGCAACAGGTCTCAAAACAAAAGAGAGAGCACATATGATAGCTACAGAATATGTATTATTTGCACTCAAGATTAGCTAGATGGCACACAAATTATTAAAGAACAATAGCATAGGTAATACTAGAAGGGGTATAATCACCAGCCTGTGGAATAGCATTAGCTGATGGATGATAACTATGGAATAGCGTTAACTCCTGAACAAGTCTCTTATTTGAAGTAAGACTCTTAAGAGATCGGCATGAATGTACAGTGACATGTGATAATCTATTTTCCATGCTTAGATGAATAACAAATTCATAAATGTTGCACATAAGTGAGATGAGGGTACAACCTATCTTGCCGCCCTCCATAGGAGTGAGCATCATCTGCTGACTTGTCTATGGCGCTGCGGTTGTTGTGGCTGTCCATGTCGGGTAGGCACATTTGAGGATTGGAACTCTTGAGTGGGGACTATAGCTCACTTTTGGTGTATGCTTCCCTGGTTGGATCAGCTCCTGTGAGAAGGAATACGGTGTGGTTGAAGATGGAGAAAACACACAATGTTAAGAACGAAACATATCTCTTATCTAAAGAAATATCCTAGGAGATCTGTCGGATTCAGCGCTCCGCAGACCCAAGAGAGGTTCGAACTCTGGAGTGCGTGTGAAGAACTCAATCTCCCCAGCCTACTGACTCGTTGATCTCACCGCCTAGCTCGATGAACAGAAAAGGAAAGGGACTCAGCAGTTTACCCAGGTTCGGGCCACCTTGCAGTGTAAAACCCTACTCCTGCTTTGTGGTGCATTGGCCTCGAGGTGGGCTGAGGATGAACTAGTACAGAGGGAGAACAACCTTAGGAGGAGTGTTCTTGTGCTGGTGTGAGCTGGTGAGGATGCTCTGGATCTCGTTCCCGTCCTATGGTGGTGGCCTAGCTATATTTATAGTGTCCTTGGTCCTCTTCCCCCAAAATGAAAGCGGGAAGGGATCCCACAATGGCCAAGTTTGAAGGGAGACAAGTAGTACATCATATCCTGACGAAAGGTGGTCTTCACCTGCAAAGCTTCTGGTCGTGACGTCGTGGTGGGCTCGGCGATGACCTCCGTCCTGCCATCCCGGTCCTGTAGCAAGGGACTAGAAACCTTTGGTTGATTCCTTGGGACTCTGCGTCTACACTTGCTTCCTTAGCACCGAAGAGGAAACCTGCTGTACTGCGCCTGCTGACGCCCGCTTGGCCTTGGTCGTCATGGCTTGCGTCATCTGAACCTCACGAGGTGGGGCTCGCATGGAAATCTCCGCTCCTAAGGAGTCGGCCTGGGGAAGCCGCTCCCTCCGGAGGTCTTGGCGTCGTCCGCCCCACGAGGCTTGGCCCCTCGCGAGGGTCTTGTGTTGTTGATGCTGGAGAAGAGCCATACCAGGACGCTGATGAAGCCACGCTGTGGGCCGTAGGCAGGCAAGTCTGGGTACCCCGGTTCCCAAAATGCCGACAGTAGCCCTCGGGCCCAAGGCGTGCTCGGACTTGGCTTCGAGGCGAAGCCAAAGGGCAAGGGTGAAGCGCCACAGGCCCTAACCGCCTGCGGACCGGTCGACGCGTGGCGCTTGCTGGGACATGGGTGTCTCCGCTTCCCCACGCTACCTCGGCAACCGTTGGACTTGACAATAACCTACTGCATGCAAAAAGATCATCATTACCGGAGATCGTGGAGGCCGGCAGTTGGCCTCCCTTTGGCTATAAATGGGAGGAGGGGCGGAGCCCCCTACTCATCTCCGTCTTCCCGCTGCTTGCTTCTCCATCCTTCTTGCCTCGCCGCCTTGACGAAACGTCCATGGCGCCGATAAGGAGGTTTTCCATGTCGGAGAAGGGAAAAGTCCCTCGGGAAGAGCCCGGGCCACTCCCGCCGAAGAAAAGGCTCGGCCGCCCCCGCGACGCCGGCGAAGGGGCCGAGGTGACGCGGCCTTGGCACGAGCGGGCTCAACCGGGCTTCCCGATCCCTATGTACGGCCGCGCGTAGGGCCCTGCGCTCGGAGACAGCGCCCAGCACCGCATGGGCCAGGGTCGCGGAGGAGGACAGGCGATGGTTGCCCGGCCTTCCGGCTTGCGAACTCATGCCGAAGGTACGTCACGCAAGTTCGTGGTGTGGGCAGCAATGCCGCCACGTATGTGGATCTGACTCCCACAGTTCTTCGCTGAGGAGATACCGCCAAGGGGGCCCGTTGAGCTGTGGCTGCAACACGCCGGGTGCTGCAGCCAAGCTACCGAAGCGGAGGTCGAGGTCGTCCACCCTGGCGAAGTCTTCATGACACGGGAATGGGGCGAGGTCGCCCACACCTGCTGCCCGGAGGGGGCCCTCGCCATCCACTTTGAATACGCCCGAGCCTCCATGATTTTCTTCAAGTTCTTCGGCGAATAATGCCGGCGCCTCCGGAGGAGGCGATCCACACAGCGCGGCCACGGGCGCTGAACTTGCCCTTGGGCTTGCCAGCAGCTCCTCTGGTGACATCAACTGTCCGAAATCCAGCGACTCTCCAGAGTCCAGCGACGACGACAGCTATGAGCCGCCGAGCTCTCACCACGCTCGGAGCGCGGCAGCGGCATCGACTCGGTGCCATCGGTGACGTCCTGAGGCCGGGGTCCTCCAAAATCCCTTCTTTTGTTTTTCCTGCACAAAGTCATGACGAGCCCCGTGGGGGCATGTAAGAACTGTAATGCTTTTGCCTTAGTGTTATTGTTGCTAGTTCGATGCTGCGATCGCGTATCTCATTTTGGCATGGTGCTCCCTTTCGTTCTAGCGGTAGCTTTAGCGCTCTACGTTGATAGGACGCAGTCCCCAGGCGGCTCCAGCCGTTGCTAGTATGCTAGGTCGCGATGCCGTGGTTAAGGCCAAAAGGTGGGCGGCCCGAGGTCCGGTAAGAGCCCCTGAGGCGCGATGCTCAGGAGGTCCCCTTAAGCGCGCAAGCAGCCCCCGGAAGACCGATAAGGAAAACAGCCTTGCCCGAGCGAGATCGCGAAAATCTAAACATCGGGTCGTGACACTTATGTCGACATGTATGTGGTCACTTATCTTGGCAGGCCTGCAGCGATTCTTCCGCACGACGCCTGACTGCGTCCTGGTGGTGGCGGTTCTAGGCAGGGCTCACCCCGGTCCCCTTTTCTTGCTCATCTGGATGCTCTATGTTCTCGGGTCCCAGCCCTCGAGCGAGGCTCAGTGGCCGCTGGTATGCCAGGTCGCGATGCCATGGTCAAGACCATGGGGTGAGGGCTCGAGACCCAGTAGGAGTCCCTGAGGCGCGATGCTCAGGGACCCCCCTTTAACGTGCAAGTGAATTGCGTAAAAAAGGAGTGGCTTGCGGGAGCCGCTCGTAGTCTGGTTCCGGAGGTTCTTGCCAGTAAGTACACATAGCCGCGCTTGCCTTCCAGCCGTTGATCTTTCCGCAAGAAGACAAAGGCACTGAGGATCCGGTGAGGTGACGCGCGTGGGGCGGACCATGAGCTAGAGCTTGATCTCTCAGGTTTATCAGCACTGCAGGGACGGACCCGAGCACAGGCGCCATGCCAGCAGCCCCGTGGCGGGATGAGCAACAGGCGGGTTCGCAATGCGCGGAGGCCGCAAAGGGGCGACAGGACACCGGGCAGGCAGGTGATAATCATAAAGCAACTCATGAAGAGGTAAGGCCAGCTCTGATAGACGCAAAGAATGATACATGCCATAGGGACGGACCCACACGGCTTGGGGATAATGCAGCCCAAGGGGCGCCCCCAACTGAACAAACTGAAAAATGTCATCTCGCACCGTTGCTTAAGAAGTGTTGGAGTAGCTGAAGACGCGAGCCGCAGAAGTCGTTCCTCATGAGCCGTCCAGGTCCTGAGCCTCGTGAGGCCCCGGTGGCCCATGGGGCTCGTGAGGGTCCGGCGCCTCCTCCGACAGGATCGCCTGGTGCCTGGCCTCGTAAGCCGCAAGGATGCTCCACATGTGGCGCTGGTGCGTGGCAGTCTGGTTCAGCAAATCGAAAGGAATGCGAACGTAGCTGTGAGGGGGGGCCTCGCACTGGCCCATGTGGGACGGCCAGTAGAGCTCCTGAGACGCTGCCCGGTTGAGCCCTGGGATGTTGAGGCAGACGCGCAGCCCGCTGCCCTCGTCAGAGGAGGGAGCTACGCCTGGTAGTGCGGGGCGACGCTCGCCTCGCATGGCCCTCGCCTCCTGAAGATCCTCGATCGCCTTGGTGATGAACTCCCGAGCGCCTGGCGCCTCGCACCCTGCACTCTTCTCGCGGAAGCACGCATTGAAGCACACCTCCACTTGGTGCCCGAACGCCTACCTCATGACGCTGGCCAGGTCTGAGGCCCTCCAGAGGAGAGCCCCCGAGCCCAGCCTGAGAAGGACGCCGGGCGCGCCTTCCTATGTGAGAGGGGAAGGCGCCCCGTCAGTGGGCGCGGGTCCTGAGGCACGGTCGTCGGGCACCCCATCCTCCTGGTGTCCCAGGCGGAGCAGCTGCTTCTTCTTCTTGGGGACGTCCTCGGGAGGGTAGGTAGCGCCCTCATCGTCTGGGTTCTCGACCGCTGCAGCTTGGTAGGCGCGCTCGAGGAAGCACACCGCATCCTTCTTGTCGCAGGCGACCGTGATGATGCCGCCGCTCCCTGGCATCTTGAGGACATTGTAGCCGTGGTGAGTGGTGGCCATGAACTTGGCTAGGGCTAGATACCCAAGGATGGCATTATATGGGAGGCGGATGTGGGCGACATCGAAGTCGATGAGCTCAGTGCGGTAGTTGTCGCGCTTGCCAAAGGTGACAGGGAGGCGGATCTGCCCTATCGGGGTGGTGGAGCCGTCGGTCACTCCGGAGAAGGGCTTGGTAGGCTGAAGCTGGTCGTACGGCACCTGGAGTCTGTCAAACGTCTCGACGGAGAGGACATTGAGTCCCGCACTGTCATCGATGAGTGTCTTGGTGCTGAGGACGTTGCTGATGGTAGGAGAGCAGAGCATTGGGAGCGCACCGGCAGCGGCCGCACACTTGAGCAGGTCAGTAGAGTCGAAGGTGATGGCGTACTTGGACCACCTGAGCAGACGCATTGCCTCGAGCTTGGGGAGGGCCGCGTTCACCTCACAAGCGAATTGCTTGAAGATGCGGTGAGAGGCGGGAGCCTGAGCACCGCCCAGGATGCTAGCCACGGCACGAGGCTCTTGGAAGCCCCCAGCCCCATCATCTTGGTGGTGGTCATCATTACTCCTTGGCGGCGGCGGCAGCGGAGGAAGGCCGGCGTTGCCCTGAGGGCGGTCCTCACGAGGCTGATCCTTCCAGGGGCCCTTGCTAGGCTGGCCCTGCCAGCGATCTTCGCGTGGCTGGTCGCGCCAGTCCTGGCGGGGGTCGCGGTTGTCCCAGCGTCTGCCACCTCGGCCTCCTCCATGGCCGTAGTCGCGGTCGTTGCGCTCAGGGCGGCGGCCAAGGCGCCTGTCCCGGATGGCCCTGAGCTCTTGGCAGTCGTTGGTATTGTGGCTGTGCACATTGTGGAAAACGCAGAACGGACGGCTGCCCTTGGAGGACTCCGGGTAGTCGCAGCCGCGCTTCATCTCAGGTTCAGCCGTGAGCACAACTGGCCCCTTGCACTTCACGTCCTTGGCCTTGGCCTTCTTGTCTTCTGGGTCAGCTTCTAGGAGCTCGAGGAGGGTGAGGCGACCTTCCTCGGCCCTCGCACATCTGGCTGCCATGTTAAACATTTCCAGAGCTGAGCACAGGTCCTCGTGCATGGCGAGCTCTTCCTTCATCTTGACATCCCGGACGCCATCAGTGAACGCGGAAATGATGGCCTCATCCGTCACCTTGGGAATCTTGAGGCGAACATTGGTGAAGCGCTAGATGTACTTCTGCAAGGTCTCCCCAGACTGTTGCTTGACGCGCCGCAGGTCGCCCACAGCTGGAGCGCGGTCTCGAGTGCCCTAGAATTTGGCGATGAAGCGCTCTCGCATCTCATCCCATGAGGAGATCGATCCAGCGGGGAGGTTCAGGAGCCATGAGCGTGCGCCATCCTTGAGGGCCATGGGAAACTAGTTCGCCATGACCTTCTCGTCGCCGTTGGCCGCCTCGATGCTCAGCTCGTTGAGCTGGAGGAACTCTGCAGGGTCGGGGGTGCCATCGTAGCGTGGAGGCAGGTCTGGCTTGAACTTCCATGGCTAGACGACGCCATGCAGCTCTGGGGTGAGCGCACGACAACCCGCCGCGCCCACGGGAAGCCGCCGTAGAGGGGGAGCCTGGACTTGGCGCTCACGCACTGCCGCCTCAGGCAGCACACGGTCTTGATGTGGCAGAGCTGGGAGCACGCGTGCCTCTCCTTGTGGGCGCTGCACCACTTGGCAGCTTTCTTCATCGCGCGCCAAAGCCTTGCGCGGCGGATCGCGCTGAGGAGCCTCACGCCTTGGCTCGAGGGCGACTTCTTGCCTGTGAGGTGGAGGAGGCGCACCATGGGCCATGTCGCCCACAAGAGGTGGCTGGGGAGGCAGCGGGCGAGACGGAGCAGGGGTCTATCCGGCGGCGCTGACAAGCTCGGCGATGCGGTCCAGCCAGTCTTCGTAGAGGTCGTAGGTCAGGCGATAGCGCAGAAGCTCGCGCGCCATGAGCAACGCGGCTTGCGTGTTCGCCGGGCCGCGACGGGCGTGGGAGGATGAAGCAGCCGCCGGAGTCAGCGACTGGGTGGCGGTGCGCCCGTCGCGCCATACAGAGGCATGCACCGACGAAGCCTGCTGCTCGTGGGCTGCGGGGCCGATGGCAGCGTTTGCCGCAGGCTACAGGGAACGCCGGGGGGCGCCGTTGCCCGCTGGTGCAGTCCGGGCAACACGGGCGGCGAGAGCAGCCCGGCGCTCAGCGCGAACCCGACGAGCATCGGCCATGGGAACGGTGTAACGGCGGTGAATCGGTCGGCGGAAGAGAGGCTCCGACGCACCCCTACCTGGCGCGCCCAATGTCGGAATCAGGGCTCCGCAGACCCAGGAGAGGTTCGAACTCTGGGGTGCGTGCGAAGAACTCAATCTCGGCAGCCTACCGACTCGTCGATCTCACCGCCTAGCTCGATGAATAGGAAAGGAAAGGGACTCCGCAGTTTACCCAGGTTCGGGCCACCTTAAGGTGTAAAACCCTACTCCTGCTTTGTGGTGGATTGGCCTCGAGGTGGGCTGAGGATGAACTAGTACAGAGGGAGAACAACCTCAGGAGGAGTGTTCTTGTGCTGTTGTGAGCTGATGAGGATGCTCTGGGTCTCGTTCCCATCCTATTGTGGTGGCCTAGCTATATTTATAGTGGCCTTAGTCCTCTTCTCCCAAAATGAAAGTGGAAAGGGATCCCACAACGGCCAAGTTAGAAGGGAGACAAGTAGTACATCTTATCCTGACGAAAGGTGGTCTTCGCCTGCAAAGCTTCTGGTCGTGACGTCATGGTGGGCTCGGTGATGACCTCCGTCCTGCCATCCTGGTCTTGTAGCATGGGAATGGAAACCTTTGGCTGATTCCTTGGGACTCTGCGTCTGCGCTTGCTTCCTTAGCACTAAAGAGGAAACCTGCTGTACTGCGCCTACTGGCACCCGACTGGCCTTGGTCATCATGGCTTGGGTCATCTGAACCTCACGAAGTGGGGTTCGCATGGTAATCTCTGCTCCTCAGGAGCCGGACTGGGGAAGCCGCTCCATCCGGAGGTCTTGGCATCGTCCGCCTCGCGAGGCTTGGACCCTCGCGAGGGTCTTTTGTTGTTGATGCTGGAGAAGGGTCGTACCAGGCCGCTGATGAAGCCACACTGTGGGCCGCAGGCAGGCAAGTCTGGGTACCCCGGTTCCCAGAATGCCGACAAGATCAACACTAAGGTATGAGACTGGTCACATGTCAGTTGACTGAAAACTAAATTGGGGTCACACGCTTTTTTGTACTATCCGATCTACGCTGGATGGCTGGATGGGCGTCTTATGCCTCCCGGCTAACACTGTTCAGGATCTTCCCTGAACAGCCAGTGACCATCGGTAGAGCAGCCTAGCTCCGTTGTCCCTGGCCGCGACAGCTCAGACCAAGACCCCACCCCCGGCCATACCTCAAAGAGTAGCCATCATCCAGATCCGACGGCAGCAGTACCTTGAACCCACACAATCCTAGGATAGGAAACTAAGTGTTGCTTCTGCCGCAAACATTCGCCCCTGCACCCCTATGATAGACACGGAGGCACTGCTACCCCGGCAAATCGGCAGCCTAGGAGCTCTGCCGCCTCGAGGGGTGCTGCTTCTATCCATTGGGAATTGACTAACACAGAATAAAAATTCAGGCAATTGATGCCTAGATAGTGATTTAAGATGAGTATATGACCTATCTTGTGGCCCACTGAAGTATGCAGCTCCAGCTGCCGAGTCGGTGAGCCCGACGTGGTTGCGGTGGCTCCCGGCGGCGGGAAAGAAGATATGTAGCGGCAGTCGACGGCTACGGGCACTACAGGAATAAGAGAATTTTCCTTCTGCCAGTTCTTTGCCATCTGCTAGCGGACGACACAGAAGGTATTTGCCATCCGCTTTCAAAAAGCAGATGGCAAAGAACTGGCTGATGGCAAAGATATAGTTTGCCATCAGTTCATTCATTGCCATCTGCCAGTAGATGTCAAAGGGCCCAAAGGCAGACGACAAAGAGCCCAGCTGGGCCCCACTGGACCGTGGAGCTGGCAAGGTCAAATGGACGGGCTGGATGCTATCCGCCAAATCTTTGTCGTCCGCTTTTTTCTCTTTGTCGTTAGCTAGTAGAGGGCAAAGAAGTTGCCTAACTAACGGTCGTGTACCCTCTGGGCCCACACCCTTCTTTGCCGTCTGCTAGCAGACGGCAAAAAACTTGCCTAACTAACGGTCGTGCACCCCCCGGCCCCACCCCCCCTCTGTCTCTATCCCCCTCTCTATCTCTCCCACACCTCACCCACCGCCCTAGCCCCACCGTTCCCGCCGCCGCCGCCAGCCAGACCCACCGCCGGCCCCTGCGGCTGCCCCTCCCCCGACGACCTCGGAGCCCGGGCCGAATCCAAGCCGCGGCGAGCCCGGCGACGCCCCACCACAGGAGCCAGGCCGTGGCGCCGACCCCTCCCCGCGGCCTTCCTCCTGCTACTTCTTGAGCTTGCATTGATTTTTCCCTTGAAGAGGAAAGGGTGATGCAGCAAAGTAGAGATAAGTATTTCCCTAAGTTAAGAACCAAGGTATCAATCCAGTAGGAGGCACAAACTAACAAACACTTGCACACAACGTGAAAAAGGGGTTGTTAATCCCTCCACAGTCACAAACAAGAGTGAGATCTAATAGATATAGGTATAAAAGATAAATAAAAGAGCAAAATAAAGTAAATATAAATAAATTGCAGCAAGGTATTTTTGGGTTTTTTGGTTTATAGATCTGAAAATATATGATGGAAAATAGACCCGGGGGCCATAGGTTTCACTAGAGGCTTCTCTCTTGAAGAAAACATACGGTGGTTAAACAAATTACTCTTGAGCAATTGATAGAAAAGCGCATAATTATGAAGACATCTAAGGCAATGATCATGAATATAGGCATCACGTCCGTGACAAATATACCGACTCCTGCGTGCATCTACTACTATTACTCCAGAAATCGACCGCTATCCAGCATGCATCTAGTGAATTAAGTTAACAAGAATGGAGTAACGCTTTAAGTAAGATGCCATGATGTAGAGTGATAAACTCAAGCTATATGATATAAACCCCATCTTTTTATCCTTGATGGCAACAATACAATACGTGCCTCGCTACCCCTTCTGTCACTAGGTGAGGACACCGCAAGATTGAACACAAAATTAAGCACCTCTCCCATTGCAAGAAAAACCAATCTAGTTGGCGAAACCAAACCTATAGTTCAAAGAGAAATACAAAGATATCTTAATCATGCATAAAAGAGTTCAAAGAAGACTCAAATAATATTCATATATAATCTGATCATAAATCCACAATTCATCGGATCTCAACAAACGCACTGCAAAAGAAGATTACATCGAATAGATCTCCAAGAACATCGAGGAGAACATTGTAATGAAGATCAAAGAGAGAGAAGAAGCCATCTAGCTACTAGCTATGGACCCATAGGTCTGTGGTAAACTACACACATCATTGAAAGGACAGCAAGGTTGGTGTAGAGGTCCTCCGTGATCAAATCCCCCTCCGACGGAGTGCCGGAAACAGCCCCAAGATGGGATCTCACGGGAACAGAGGCTTGCGGCAGCGGAAAAGTATTTTTGGTGCGCCCTCTGGTGTAGGGGGAATATTTGAGGATTTATAGTGTGAAGATTAGGGTTGGAATGTCTACGGGGGGCCCACAAACCCTGGGGGCGTGCACCTACGGCTTGTGGCCACCCCGTAGGGCTTCTGGCCTCCTCTCCAAATCTCATGGGTTTCTTCTGGTCCAAGATAAATCATCGTAAAGTTTTATTCCGTTTGATATTCCTTTTCTATAAAAGTCAAAAACAAGGAAAAAACAGAAACATGCACTGGGCTCTAGGTTAATAAGTTAGTCGAAAAAATAATATAAAATAGCATATTAATGCATATAAAACATCCAAAATAGATAATATAATAGCATGGAACAATCAAAAATTATAGATACGTTGGAGACGTATCAAGCATCCCCAAGCTTAATTCCTGCTCTTCCTCGAGTAGGTAAATGGTAAAAACAAAAATTTTGGTGTGAAATGCTACCTAACATATTTATCAATGCAATTTTCTTTATTGTGGCAAGAATATTCAGATCCATAAGATTCAAAACAAAAGTTTAATATTGACATAAAAACAATAATACTTCAAGCTTACTAATAAATCAATCATGTCTTCTCAAAATAACATGGCCTAAGAAAGTTATCCCTACAAAACCATTTAGTCTGGCTATGCTCTATCTTCATCACACAAAATAGTTCATCATGCACAACCCCGATGACAAACCAAGCAATTGTTTCATAGTTTTAATGTTCTCTAGCTTTTTCAACTTTCACGCGATACGTGAGCATGAGCCATGGATATAGCACTATAGGTGGAACAGAATATGGTGGAGGTTGTGAGGAGAAGACAAAAAAGGAGAAACTCTCACATCAACTAGGCAAATTAATGGGCTATGGGGATGCCCGTCAATTGATATCGATGCAAGTGAGTAGGGATTGCCATGCAACGGATGCACTAGAGCTATAAGTGTATGAAAGCTCAAAAAGAAACTAAGTGGGTGTGCATCCAACTTGCTTGCTCTCGAAGACCTAGGGCAATTTGAATAAGCCCATCATTGGAATATACAAGCCAAGTTCTATAATGAAAAATTCCCATTAGTATATGAAAGTGACAAAATAGGAGACTCTCTATCATGAAGAACATGGTTCTACTTTGAAGCACAAGTGTGGAAAAACGATAGTAACATTGTCCCTTCTCTCTTTTCTCTCATTTGTTTGTTTGGGCTCTTTGGCCTCTTTTGTTTTTTGGGCTCTTTAGCCCCTTTTATTTTTTTAAGTCCGGAATCTCATCCCAACTTGTGAGGGAATCATAGATTCCATCATCCTTTCCTCACATGGGACAATGCTCTAATAATGATGATCGTCACACTTCTATTTACTTACATCTCAAGAATTACAACTCGATACTAGAACAAAATATGAATCTATATGAATACCTCTGGCGGTGTACCGGGATCTGCAATGATCAAGAGTGATATGTATAAAAAATATGAACGATGGCCAAGCCACAAATACAATGCCAACTACATGATCATGCAAAGCAATATGATAATGATGGTATGTGTCATAATAAACGAAACGGTGGAAGTTGCATGGCAAAATATCTCGGAATGGCTATGGAAATGCCAGAATAGGTAGGTATGATGGCTGTTTGGAGGAAGGGTATATGGTGGGTTTAATGCACTGGCGAAAGTTGCGCGGTACTAGAGATGCTAGCAATGGTGGAAGTGTGAGAGTGCGTATAATCCATGGACTCAACATTAGTCATAAAGAACTCACATACTTGTTGCAAAAAAATTATTATCCATCAAAGCAAAGAACTACTACCTCCGTCCTGGTTTATTAGTCCTCTTTGTATTCTGTACCAAATTTTGACCTTAAATTTAACTAATAAAATGTTAATGGATGTCATAGAAAATAAAATAATTGGAAACTTTGTTCAAATATAAATCCAACGATATAATTTTTTGTGACATGCATAACTATTTTGTTAGTAAGATCTCTATCAGATTCAGGGCTCCACAGACCCAAGAAAGGTTCGAACTCTAGGGCGTGTGCGAAGAACTCAACCTCTCCAGCCAACCAACCCGTCGCCCTACAGCCTAGCTCGATGAACAAGGAAGAAGATGAACACGGCAGTTTACCCAGGTTTGGGCCACCTTACGGTGTAAGACCCTACTCCTGCTTTGTGGTGGATTGGCCTCATGAGGGGCTGAGGATGAACTAGTACAGAGGATGAACAAGCTCGCGGGGCTTGCTCTTGTGTGGGTGGAAAGGATCTCTATGGTCGTATCAGCCCGGATCGGATCCCCTCTACTGTGGTGGCTAGCTTATACTTATAGTGGCCTCGAACCTCTTCCCCGAAAATGTAGGCGGGAAGGGATTCCACAACGGCCAATTTGAAAGGGGACAAGTAGTACATCTTATCCTGACGAAAGGTGGTCTTCACCTGCAAAGCTTCTGGTCGTGACGCTACGGTGGGCTCGGCGATAACATCTGTCCTGCCGTCCTGGCGGTCTTGGTCTTGTTGCACGGGAATGGAAACCTTTGGCTGATTCCTTGGGAACCCACGCCTGCGCTTGCCTCCTTAACACCAAAGAGGAAACCTGCTCCTCTGCGCCTGCTGGCCTCCGCCTGGCCTTGGTCATCATGGCTTGCGTCACCGCAACCTCATGAGGTTGGGTACCTGCATAGAAATCTCCGCTCCTCAGGAGGCAGCCTGGGGAGGTCGCTCCCTCAGGAGGTCTTGGCGCTGTCTGCCTCTCGGGGGTTGGCCCCTCGCGAGGGTCTTGTGTTGTTGGTGTCGAAACTGGGCCGTACCAGGCCGTCGATGGAGCCACGCCGTGGGCCGCAGGTAGGCAAGTCTAGGTACTTTGTTTCCCAGAACGCCGATAGTAGCCCCCCGGCCCAAGGCATGCTCGGACTTGGCTTCGAGGCGAAGCCAAAGGGCAAGGGCGAAGCGCCGTGGGCCCCAATCGCCTGCGGACCAGGCTGACGCATGGCACTGGACGGGGTGTTGACGCTCTTCTTCAAGGTCTTCGGAGAGGACGGCCGATGTCTGGAGTGCTGCCCTAGGGAAGGCGATCTAGACGGCTACCCCCTCATAGGCCGGCAAATCGGCGAGGCCCCTCACGGTGAACTTGACCTTGGCCTTGTCCGTGATTCCTCCAGCAGCAGCGACGCCTCCTCCGAACCAAGCTTAAGCGATGACAACAGCTACGAGCCGCCGCGTCATCACGCTAGGGCTTGAGGGAGGAATGGCGCCGGCCAGGCGTCATGGGCGACACTGCCTGGGTCGCGATCCTTAGGAGGTCCTTTCCTTTCGTTTCATTCCTGCGCAAAAGTCATGCAGGGCCCCGCGGTGGTGTGTAAAGATCGTGACACTTTTACCTTAATTTTAGCGTCCCCAACTTATCTTGTGTTTGCATGTCTCGCTTGTGAACGGTTCCCCCTTTTCATTCTTGTGGTAGCTTAGTGCTCTACGCTGACAGGACCCAGTCCCCAGGCAAGCTTCGGCCGTCGCTGGTATGCCAGGTCGTGATGCCGTGGTCAAGGCCAGGAGGTCAGCGGCCCAAGGTCCAGTAAGAGCCCTCGAGGCGTGATGCTCAGGAGGTCCCCTTTGGCGCGCAAGCGGCTCCGGAAAGACTGAAAGGGGAGTTCCCTTGCCCGAGCGAAATCACGAGAGATGAAACGTCGATTATGAGGTTCGCGCCCGGGTGTGCAAAGCGACTTATCTTGGCGAGCCTGCGGTGGTTTCCTTGTCGCGAGGGCGAGCTTCTTGTGCGACATTAGGCTGCGCCCTTCTCCTGATGGTGCACCCCCTCGCAGGGCTCCTACCGACTCCATCTCTCCCGCTCGTCAGGGTGCTCTACGTCCTCGGGACCCGGCTCTCGAGCGAGGCTCAGCCGCCGCTGGTATGCCAGGTCGCGATGTCGTGGTCAAGGCCAGGGGGTGAGGGCTCGAGGGCCGGTAGGAGCCCCTAAGTCGCGGTGCTCAAGGGCCCCCCCTTTAACGTGCAAGCGACCTTCACGAGAAAAGAGTGGCTGGCTCTGAGGGGATACCTAGGAGGGGTTGTGCCCCATGGCACGTAGCGTGGTATCCTTCCATGGTGGCGAGGTGTTGGCGAAGCTGCTCATGATCCTACCTCCGGAGGTTCCTATCTCTGAGGCTCCAGCAGCAGAAGTCGAAAGCGGTGAGGACAATTGCAGCATTATCGACGAGGGGCATCCAACGAGCGGGGCAGGTGGCGGCAGTGGCGTTCCTTCTTAGTTTTACCCTGCAACATTTATCGTGCCTTGTGGAGGCGTAAGACTTCTGTTTAAGCTTGCGGAACAATCTGTGCTTGTAATAATTATTAGGACCCCGTGGTTTCCTTATTGCGCCAAGTTTCCTTCGTGCTTGCTTTTGTGCTCTGCGTCGACAGGGCCCAGCCTCGTGCATACCTCGACCACCGTTGGGGCATCCAGATCACCAGGACGACACCAAGGCTCGAGGGGCTAAATGGCTAGTAAGGCCCTTGAGTCGCGATGCTCAGGAGGTCCCCCTTGATGTGCGAGCAACCCTCATGAAGGAAACATGGACACCGGGGTGTTGGACTTCACGCTCTGCGTCGGCAGGGCCCAGCCCCGCGCTATCGGATTCAGCGCTCCGCAGACCCAAGAAAGGTTCGAACTCTGAGGTGCGTGCGAAGAACTCAATCTGCCCAGTCTGCAAACTCGTCGATCTCACAGCCTAGCTCGATGAACTGGAAAGGAAAGGGACACAACAGTTTACCCAGGTTCGGGCCACCTTGCGGTGTAAAACCCTACTCCTGCTTTGTGGTGGATTGGCCTCGAGGTGGGCTGAGGATGAACTAGTACAAAGGGGGAACAACCTCAGGAGGTGTGTTCTTGTGTTGGTGTGAGCTGGTGGGGGTGATCTGATTGATCCGTCTCCTTCTATGGTGGTGGCCTAGCTATATTTATAGTGGCCTTGGTCCTCTTCCCCCAAAACGAATGCGGGAAGGGATCCCACAATGGACAAGTTTGAAGGGAGACAAGTAGTACATCTTATCCTGACGAAAGGTGGTCTTCGCCTGCAAAGCTTCTGGTTGTGACGTCGTGGTGGGCTCGGCGATGACCTCCGTCCTGCCATCCTGGTCTTGTAGCATGGGAATGGAAACCTTTGTCTGATTCCTCGGGACTCTGCGCCTACGCTTGCTTCCTTAGCACCAAAGTGGAAACCTGCTGTACTGTGCCCACTGGCGCCCGCCTGGCCTTGATCGTCATAGCTTTCATCATCTGAACCTCACGAGGTGGGGCTTGCATAGGAATGTCCGCTCCTCAGGAGCCGGCCAAAGGAGGCCGCTTCCTCTGGTTGTCTTGACGTCGTCCGCCACGCGAGGCTTGGCCCCTCGTGAGGGTCTTGTGTTGTTGATGCTGAAGATGGGCCATACCAGGCCATAGATGGAGCCATGCTGTGGGCTGCAAGCAGGCAAGTCTGGGTACCCTAGTTCCCAGAACACCGACAGTAGCCCCTGGGCCCAAGGCGCGCTCAGACTTGGCTTCGAGGCGAAGCCAAAGGGCAAGGGCGAAGCGCCGCGGGCCCTAACCGCCTGCGGACCCGGTCGACATGTGGCGCTTGATGGGACGTGGGCATCTCCGCTTCCCCACGCTGCCTCGGCAACCGTTCGGCTTGACAACAGCCTACTGCATGCAAAAAGGACATTATTTCTGGAGATCATGGAGGCCGGCGGCTGCCCTCCCCCTGGCTATAAATGGAGGGAGGGGCGGAGCCCCCTGCTCATCTCCGTCTTCCCACTGCTTTCTCCTTCTTCTTCCTTCTTATCCCCCTGTCTCCTCAAAGCATCATGGCGCCGGCGAGGAGGTTTTCTGTGGCGGAGAAGGGGAAGGCCCCCAAGGAGGGGCCCGACTCGCCGCCGCCCAGGAGAGGCTGTGGTAGACCTCGAAAGCACAGAGCGACTCCGGCAGCGGCCCCTTGGGGGCACGGGCGCGCTCTTTCGATGGCCGGCGCTACCTCCGGCAGCCACGGCGGAGCTTCTTCCCGCGGCAAGGGCTGCCGCAGATAGGCGACCTCGGTGATGAGGGGAGGCGCGCGGCGATCGTCCGGCCGCCACGACCGCGCTCCCACTCAGCCAATGCGCCCCCGGAGTTCATCGTGTGGTCGGAGAGGCCAGCGGGCATTTGGTTCCAACTGCCACACTCCTTCGCGTGCGCGCTGCGGGCCGGAGAGCCTGGTGGCCTCTGGTTGCAGGCCGACGGCTGCTGCAGCAAGGCCTCATGGGTGGATGTTGAAGTCACCGCCGCCGGCAACGTGTTCCTGAACAGCGGGTGGCAGCCGTTTGCCCGCGCACGCGGCCTGCATGGGAGGTGCACCCTCCACTTCAGGTACGACGGCGCCGCGACCCTCTATGTCAGGGTCTTCGGGTAAGGCGGCCGGTGCCTGGGGTGCTGCCCGGAGAGCGACAACGACGATGATGACGACGGCGATAGCGCCGTTGCTGGCGGTGAGCTTGCCCTTGGCGACGGCTGCGCCGGCTCCTCTTCTGGGCAGAGTACGAGTGACAGCGACTACGACGAGCCGCCACGCCGCTGGGCTCGGACCGAGGAGGGAGACGAGCCGCATCACCGACGTGCCCCCGTGAAACAGGAGGAAGATTCCGACTGAGCTTGGGTGCTGCCGGGGCCGAGCCTCAGGAGTCACCGTAGTCGCGCAGCTTGCTTTTGTTTCTTTCGTCCTCCTACATTCAAAGAAGTAGAGGGCCCTGTTGGGGCGTGTAATGAACCATGGCGCATGTGCCGTTATGCTATGCTCGTTGTCTTCATATCATGTTGTGATATCCATGTTTCTACTAGGTGCGTTTAGGGTAACCTAGCTCGATGTGCTCGTGGTAGACTTCCATGTCGCGAGGGCATGCCTTTCCAGGGGCATCTTCCAAGGGCTTCCTTCATGAAAACTCAGGAGTCGTTGAGCCTCGGGAGGTGTCATGTAGCTGCAGGGTTAGGAAACCTCATGAGGCGTCTCGTCCTACCTCGCGCAAGCCCCCGAGCGTGGGTTGGTTGTAGCTAGTACACCGCGTCGCGATGCCCGGAGGCATGGACTTAAGAGGGTGCGCATGCCCGTGAGCTCGTTCGAGGGCATCACGCGAGGATTAAGGCACCGAAGTTGGGGCAGCAAGGTTTTGGCGAGGTGTGGTCGCGGGCGAGCCCGGGCGCGCACACACCGTTCCTAGCCCCCGCACGCGGGACTCGCGAGGAGGAGCGACGGGCAACTGCCGCTCTTCCTGGGTCAGGGTTGGAAAGGAGAACACTGTGAAGAGAAAAAGAAAAAGAGAGAAACTTTCCAACCCTTGCAAATGAAAGACACGAAAGCTCCAAATTTGATTCGAGAAGTTGCAAACCAGCTACAGAAAGCAAGCAAAAGAACAGCCGCGTCCGGCACATAGACTAGTCTCTTGTCTTCCCACCAGCGCGTAGCATGGGGCCTCCACTAGGACGTGGGTGGGAGCCCCTGTGAGGCTCAGGGGCGGCACTCAGGAAACTCCGGGGCGTCTACAGCCCCAACTCATTATTACGTGAGAGTGTCATGAGCGGAGACCTTCACAGGCGCTGGGCCTTGCTTCATGGGTAGAACTTCCGGAGGTGCTGGATGTTCCAGGCGTTCTGGATGGGGATCCCGTCCTGCGTCTCCAGGCATGCGGCGCCAGGCCTGGAGACACGGGCGATCCTGAACTGGCCCTCCCACATGGGCGAGAGCTTATACAGCCCTTCCCTAGAGAGTACCCGCCTTAGGACGAGATCACACACCTCGAGCGTCCTGGAGTGGGCGCTGCGGCAGTGGTACCGCCGCAGCACCTGCTGGCACCTCGCTGCTCGGAGCAAAGCTTGGCGGGGGCGTTCCTCTCCCAGCACGAGGTCCATCCCCCGCGAGGCATCCTGGCGTGCCTCGTCAAACGCCAAGACCCGCGCGGAGCGATGCCTGACCTCGTGAGGGAGGACCGCCTCGTCTCCGTAGACGACGAAGAACGGAGTCTCGCCCGTGGGCTTGGCCGCGGTGGTGCGGATGGACCACAGCACGGACTGGAGCTCATCGAGCCAGCCCCTGCCGTAGGCCTCGAGTTTCTTCTTGAAGGTCCTTGCCTTGAAGCCCCTCAGGACCTCTGCGTTGGTGCGCTCATCCTGGCCATTGCTCCGAGGGTGTGCCACCGATGCATAGCATATCTGCGTTTCAAGGATAGCACAATATGTTTTGAAAAGGTTGCTGGTGAACTGCGAGCCGTTGTCGGTGATGAAGCTGTTGGGAACCCCGAAGTGGCTCACGAGGCCCTTGATGAACTTGACAGCTGAGCCAGCTGGGATGGTGCAGACGGCCTCCACCTCCGGCCACTTGGTGAATTTGTCGATGGCGACGTAGAGGTAGCGGTAGCCCCCGGGCGCTCGAGGGAACGGGACCAGGATGTCCAATCCCTAGACCACGAATGGCCACGAGAGCGGGATGGTCTGGAGGCCCTGAGCAGGCTGGTGGATCTGCTTAGCATGGAACTGGCAGGCTTCACAAGATCTCACCAGCTCGGCTGCATCGTTGAGCGCCGTGGGCCAGTAGAATCCGCTACGGAACGCCTTGCCCGCGAGGGTGCGCGATGAAAAGTGGTGCCCGTAGTCCCCACCATGTATGTCGGCCAACAGCTCACGCCCCTGCTCCCTGGAGATGCATCGCAAAGAAACGTCGTTTGGGCGCCTTCGGTATAGCTCACCGTCCTGGATGCAGCTGTGGCCTGGCGGGCCACATGCTCCGTGTCTTCCTCCTTCTCTGGCAGGACACCCCGAAGCAGGTACATCTTGAACTCCTCGGACCAGCACCCCTCCTGAGGCTCGAGTGCGAGGAGCAGGCGGGCCCCTGAGTTTGGGCCACAGGCTGGGGTGCCAGAGGGAGGCGTCGGGGGATTTCCTCCTGAGGTGATGCCGGTCCCACAGCGGGGGGAACTGCTGACGGCCTGAAGAGCCGCTCCTCTAAGATGCCGGGCTCCTGAGGTAGGCGCCGGGATGCCCTCTTGGCGATGTCATCTGCCTCCTTGTTCGTGCCGCGCGGCACGTGCTGCAATTCCATGCGCAAGAATCGTTTCTCAATTTTGCTTACCTCTTCAAGGTATGCCTCCATGTGCTCGTCCTTTGGCTTGTATGCCTTGTTGGAGAAGTTGACAAGGAGCTAGGAGTCGCCCCTGATGGTGAGGCACCTCACCCCCAAGGCCGCTGCAGCCTTGAGGCCGGCGATCAGGCCTTCGTATTCCGCGATGTTGTTGGAGACCTTCTCGCCATGCTGGAAGCAGAGCTGCACGGCGTAGTAGAGCTTGTCCTGGGTGGGCGAGATGAGCACGGCTCCAGCCCCCGCGCCCTGGCGCGCGAATGCGCCATCGAAGTACATGACCCAACCATCCGGTGCTTCATCTCTGGGCACGAGGGAATGGTTCTTGCCCACTCCCCGGTCGGGGGCATCAGTCCATTCCACCACGAAATCAGCGAGGGCAACACCCTTGATGATCCTGGCGGTGCTGAACTCCAACTGGAACGCCTGCAGTCCAACGTTCCACTCGGTGACCCTTCCCACCGTGTTGGGGCTCCGGAGCACCCTCTCCAAGGGGTAAGCTGAGACAACCTTGATGGGGTGGCCTTGGAAGTAGTGACGCAGCTTTCGAGAGGCGATGAGGAGCGCGAGCAAGAGCTTTTACGGCATGGGGTAGCGCACCCGCACATCGCGCAGCACTGTGCTGACGAAGTACACCGGGTGTTCGACGAGGGCGGAGGCATTGGCGGGGTGCTACATCTCTTGATACCTTGGGGCCTTGGGAGTCTGGTCATCTGTTGGGGCAGCCGTGGCCTCAGGGGCAGCATCCTCGGGGGCCATGCTGACCAGTGGAATGGCCGAGGCCTCAGGAGCGCCATCCTGAGGCTGCGGCGTTCCGACCGAGTGCGAGGAGCTGCTCCGCGAGTCCTTGACCAAGCGCTTCTCCCGGACCGCCTCCAGCGCTGCGCTGGCAGAGTGAGGCGTGGCGGCCAAGTAGAGCACCAAGGGTTCAAGGGGGCGTGGTGCCACCATCACCGGTGGGCTGGTGAGGTATCTCTTGAGGTCTTGGAAGGCCGCGTCAGCCTCCGGAGTCCACTCGAATGGGCCCTTCTTTTTCATCAGCTTGAAGAAGGGGAGGGCGCGCTCTCCTAACTTGGAGATGAAACGCCCGAGCAAGGTCACGCAGCCTGCTAGCTTCTACATCTCCTTGAGGGTTTTCGGTGGACTCATCCTTTCTATGGCCTTGACCTTCTCTGGGTTGGCCTCGATCCCTCGGTGCGACACCAGGAAACCCAGCAGCTTGCCAGACGGGACGCCAAACACGCATTTTTCCGGGTTGAGACACAGGTTTACTTTGCGCAGGCTAGCGAACATCTCTTCCAGATCTTCGATAAGGGTTCTCGCCTCGTGAGATTTCTCCACTATGTCGTCGATGTATGCCTCAGCATTCCTCCCGAGCTGCCGCCCCAGGGCGATCTGCATCAACCGTTGGAAGGTTGCTCCTGCATTACGCAGCCCGAACGGCATGCAGGTGTAGCAGTATATCCCGCACGGGGTCAGAAAAGCCGTTTTCTCAACATCCTGCACCGCCATCTTGATTTGGTGATAGACCGAGAAGGCGTCCAGGAAGCACAGTAAATCACACTCGGCGGTGGAGTCAACGATCTGGCCGATGCGCGGGAGAGGGAAAGGGTCTTGAGGACAGGCCTTGTTGAGGTTGGTGAAATCAACGCACATGTGCTCCTTCCCGCCCTTCTTGGGGACGATAACCGGGTTCGCATGCCAATCTGGATGCCGCACTTCCCGAATGACGCCGGCTTCCTATAGCTTATGGGTTTCCTGGACGATGAACGATTGCTTCTCCGGGGCTTGCCGTCGTGCCTTCTGCTTCACTGGGCGTGCGTTGGGGCACACCATCAGGTGGTGCTGGATTACCCCATGCGGAACCCCTACCAGGTACGCAGCTTTCCACGCAAAAACGCTCTTGTTCGCGCGGAGGAAGCTAACCAGTGCCTCCTCCTGGTCTAGAGGGAGGTCGGCGCCTATGGTGAAAGTAGGGCATGATCCTCCTCCTTCGTCGACCGGCACCTGCTTCGTCTTAGCCTTGTCTTGAGAGAACAATTGCTTCTTCTTTCTTGGCGCAGCACCCGGGCCCTCCGGAGCCCCCTCCCCGCTCGGCCGCGTGGCCACCGCGGCTCTGTAGGCGAGCTTGAGGGCTGAGAGCGCATCCTTGGTATCCCCCGCCACCGTGAGGACACCGCTGCTTCCCGGCATCTTCATAAGGTTGTAGCCAGGATGGGTTGCCACCATGAACTTGGCCAGGGCCGGGTACCCGAGAATGGCGTTGTACGGGAGGCCAATGCGGGCGATGTCGAAGTCGATGAGCTCGGTGGTAGTTGTCGCGCGTGCCGAAGGTGACGGGGAGGTGGATCTGCCCTAGGGGGCAGGTGGAGCCATCATCGACCCCAGAGAAAGGCTTGGTGGGGAGGAGCCGGCTGTAGGGCACGTGAAGCAGGCCGAACGCCTCCATGGAGAGGACGTTGAGGCCGGCGCAACCGTCGATGAGGGTCCTGGTGACTGCTACGTTTTAGATGGTGGGGGTGCAGAGCATAGGGAGCGCGCCAGCGCCGACCGTGGTCTTGGGGTGGTCCCTTGAGTCGAAGGTGAGGTCGGCCTTAGGCGCCGACCAGCCCGGAGGAGCTCCCCGCTGCGCGCGGGCGGCATCCACTTGGCGGAAGAACTGCTTGACATGGCGATCCGAAGCCGGCGCCTGCGACCCGCCGAGGATGGCCGCGATGGCGTGGGGCGCCGGCGCCGCGGAGCGCTCGATGGAGAGGTCGCCAGCGCTAGCCGGTGCTGTCCACGCGACCCGGGCGGCGAGGGCGGCCCGGTGCTCAGCACGAACTCGACGAGCGTCAGCCATGAGAACGGCGGAGCGGTGGCTGATTGTCCGGCAGAAGAGTGGCTCTGATGCACCCCTAACTAGCGCGCCAAATGTCGGATTCAGGGCTCCGCAGACCCAAGAAAGGTTTGAACTCTGGGTGCGTGCGAAGAATTCAATCTCCCCAGTCTGCCAACTCGTCGATCTCATGGCCTAGCTCGATGAACTGGAAAGGAAAGGGACACAACAGTTTACCCAGGTTCGGGCCACCTTGCGGTGTAAAACCCTACTCTTGCTTTTTGGTGGATTGGCCTCGAGGTGGGCTGAGGATGAACTAGTACAAAGGGGGAACAACCTCAGGAGGTTTGTTCTTGTGTTGGTGTGAGCTAGTGGGGGTGATCTGATTGATCCGTCCCCTTCTATGGTGGTGGCCTAGCTATATTTATAGTGGCCTTGGTCCTCTTCCCCCCAAATGAAGGCGGGAAGGGATCCCACAATGGCCAAGTTTGAAGGGAGACAAGTAGTATATCTTATCCAGACGAAAGGTGGTCTTCGCCTGCAAAGCTTCTGGTTGTGACGTCGTGGTGGGCTCGGCGATGACCTCCGTCCTACCGTCCTGGTCTTGTAGCACGGGAATGGAAACCTTTGGCTGATTCCTCGGGACTCTGCACCTGCGCTTGCTTCCTTAGCACCAAAGTGGAAACCTGCTGTACTGCGCCCGCTGGCGCCCGCCTGGCCTTGATCATCATAGCTTGCGTCATCTGAACCTCATGAGGTGGGGCTTGCATAGGAATCTCTGCTCCTCAGGAGCCGGCCTAAGGAGGCCGCTTCCTTTGGAGGTCTTGACATCGTCCGCCTCACGAGGCTTGGCCCCTCGCGAGGGTCTTGTGTTGTTGATGCTGAAGATGGGCCGTACCAGGCCGCACATGGAGCCACACTGTGGGCCGCAGGCAGGCAAGTCTAGGTACCCTGGTTCCCAGAACGCCGACACGCGCATACCTCGACCGCCGTTGGGGCGTCCGGATCACCAGGACGACACCAATGGGCTTGGGGCTACGTGACTAGTGAGTCCCCTGAGTCACGATGCTCAGGAGGTCCCCCTTGATGTGCGAGCAGCCCTCATACCTTTGACCACCTGCTTTCACCTGGGGGGAACGCGAGAAGACCAGGTATCCGGACCTGGTAGGGTTGCATGTGCTAGGCGGGCCCTGTGCATAGCCCCCGTGTCCAGCCCCCTCGTGAGATCCTCCCGAGGGGGAAGCTGTGGCGAGATCCTCATAGAGCCGAGAGGCTATCCTTAGGTTGGTGCTGTCGCGAGGGCACGCTCAGTTGTTTATTCACCAGTGCGGAGCATGGTGCTTCCACTTTATCATGGGCATAGCCGCTCCTCGACCATGTCGTCCGCCAGTGCGGAGCATGGGGCTTCCACTGGTACGTGGGTGGGAGTTCCCGCTAGGGGAGACTCTGGGGCATGTACAGCCCCGTTCGTACGCGTGGCTAGCATGGCAGAACTGGAGGAGGTGTATCTGGGCACTCGTGAGCCAGCGCGGGACTCACGAGGCCCTACCTCAATGCGGTTTGTGCCTGATTATTGCAGCGTAGGGTGCGCGTAAGAAACCTGTGGGATGATGGGGGTCCTGCGCCGAATGCCCCTCCAGAGGTTATCGCATGTGAAGGCCAGACACCAATGACCCCAGGAGGTGACGTGAACGGGGCCGGCCTGCCAGACAGGGCTCAGCCATTGGTTTTATCGACCCTACAAGGACGGACCCGAGCACAGATGCTGTGCCATGTCTTCTAATGCAACGATCCCACGGAAAAACAGCCGACGCACGGCTCCCGCTGTGGCGAAGCGCCGAACTGCGGTTGTACGAACCGGGCCGTGTGCCCGCACTTGCCCACACGCTATTAGCTCATGCGAGAACAAGGCACCAAGGACCACGGGAGGTGACGCGCATGGGAGCTGGCCCACGGGACAGAGCTCGGTCGCTTGGGTTTGTCGACGCTGCAGGGATGAACCCGAGCACAGACGTCGTGCCAGTCCTTAATGATGAGGCGGTCGCAGGCGGATTCGCGAGGGCGCAGCGACATCATAGTAACAAAGCACCGGACAGGCAGTTGAGATACTTAGGAAACTCATGAAGGCAAAGCCAATTCTGCCTGAGGATGATGCAGCCCGAGGGGCGCCCTCAGTTGAACAAACCAAAAAGTCACCTGGCACCATCATTGTAGAAGCGTTCAGGTAGCTGAAGACGCGTACTGTAGAGATCGCTCCTCACGAGCCGACCGGCTCCTGAGCCCCGGGAGGCTCCAGAGGTCCGGGGGGCTCGCGAGAGTCCGTCACCTCCTCGGTCAGGACCGCCTGGCACCTGGCCTCGTGAGCCGCCAAGGCTCCCTGCATGAGGCGCTGGTACCAGGCGGCCACGTTCAGCAGGCCGAACGGCATACGAACATAGCTGCAGGGGTAGCCCCCGCTCCGACCGACGTGGGACGGCCAGAAGAGGTCCTGCGAAGCAGCCCTGTTGAGGCCTGCGATGTTGACGCAGACGCGCAGTTCGCCACCATGTCAGGGGTGGAAGGTGCACTAGATGATGCAGGGCGATGCTCACCACGCATGGCTCACGCCTCCCGAAGCTCCGCGATTGCCTTGGTGATGAACTCCTGAGCGCCTGGCGCCTGGCGCCTTGCGCCTTGCTCACCGGGGCACACATCGAAGCACACCCCCACGTGGTGCCCGAACGCCTCCCTCGTGATGCTGGTCAGGTTGGGGGCCCTTCAGACGAGAGCCCCTGAGCCCATCCTGAGAGGGGCTCTGGGTGAGCCTTCCTATGTGAGAGGGAAGGGCACCCCAGCAGTGGGCGCGGTGCCTGAGGCACGATCGTCGGGCGCGCCAGCCTCCTGACAGCCCTTGGGGAGGAGCTGCTTCTTCTTCTTGGGGATGGCCTCAGGAGGCTGGTTGTCACCCTCGCCATTTGAGTTCTCGACCGCCATCGAGTGCCCTGGATGTTGGTGATGAAGCGCTCGCGTAGCTCGTCCCAGGAGGAGATCGACCCCACCGAGAGGTTCAGGAGCCAAGAACGCGCACCATCCTTGAGGGCCATGGGGAACCAGTTCACCATGACCTTGTCGTTGCCGTTCGCCGCCTCGATGCTTAGCTCGTAGAACTGGAGGAACTCAGCGGGGTCGAGGGTGCCGCCGTAGCGTGGAGGCAGATCCGACTTGAACTTGCCAGGCCAGACGACGCGGTGCAGCTCCAGGGTGAAAGCACCGCACCCTGCCGCACTCACCGGGGCCAACCGCAGGTGAGGAGCCTGATCTCGACACCTGCGCGCCACTGCCTCTGGCGGTACGCGGTCTTGACGTGGCAGTGATGGAAGCGCACGCACTTCTCCTTGGGGCCGCTGCACCACCTGGCACCTTTCTTCATCGGGCGCCGACGCCCTGTGCGGCGGGTCACGCTGGGGTGCTTCATGCCTTGCCTCAAGACCCACGCCATGCAGAGGAGGAGGAGGAGGAGGCGCGCCGTGAGCCACGTCACCCGCCAGGGACTGCGGAAGGCGAAGCGAACGAGACGGCGCAGGGGCCTTGCCAGCGGCGTTGATGAGTTCGGTGATGCGGGCGAGCCAGTCGTCATAGAGGTCGTTGGCCGGATGATAGCGCAAAAGCTCGCGCGCCATGGGCAGCGCAGACTGCGTGTTCGCCGGCCCACGACAGCCATGAGAAGACGACGCCATGGCTGGAGTGGGTGATGGAGTCACAGTGCGGCTGTCGCGCTGCACGGACGGTGGCAGCGACGAGTCCTGCTATTCGTGGGCAGCAGGGTCGGTGGCGGTGTTAGCCACCGGGGAGGCAGAGCGGCGAGGTGCGCCGTCGCCCGCAGGTGCCGTCTGGGCGACATGAGCGGCCCGGCGCTCGGCCCGAACACGGTGAGCGTCGGCCATTGGAACGGCGGAACTACGGTGGAGCGAGTGGTGGGAGAGAAGCTTCGACATGCCCCTACCTGGCGCGCAAAATGTCGAATTCAGGGCTCCGCAGACCTAAGAAAGGTTCGAACTCTGGGGCGTGCGCGAAGAACTCAACCTCTCCAGCCAACCAACCCGTCACCCTACAACCTAGCTCGATGAACAAGGAAGAAGATGGACACGGCAGTTTACCGAGGTTCGGGCCACCTTGCGGTGTAAGACCCTACTCCTGCTTTGTAGTGGATTGGCCTCACGAGGGGCTGAGGATGAACTAGTACCGAGGATGAACAAGCTCACGGTGCTTGCTCTGGTATGGGTGGAAAGGATCTCTATGGTCGGATCAACCCGGATCGGATCCCCTCTACTGTGGTGGCTAGCTTATAGTTATAGTGGCCTCGGTCCTCTTCCCCGAAAATGTAGGCGGGAAGGGATTCCACATCGGCCAATTTGAAAGGGGACAAGTAGTACATCTTATCCTGATGAAAGGTGGTCTTCGCCTGCAAAGCTTCTGGTCATGATGCTGCGGTGGGCTCAGCGATGACATCCGTCCTGCCGTCCTAGCAGTCTTGGTATCATTGCACGGGAATGGAAACCTTTGGCTGATTCCTCTGGATCCCACGCCTGCCCTTGCCTCCTTAACACCAATGAGGCAAACTACTCCTCTGTGCCTGCTGGTGCCCGTCTGGCCTTGGTCGTCATGGCTTGTGTCACCGCAACCTCGTGAGGTTGGGTACCTGCATAGAAATCCCCGCTCCTTAGGAGGCAGCCTGGGGAGGCCGCTCCTTCAGGTGGTCTTGGTGCTGTCTGCCTCACGAGGCTTTGCCCCTCGCGTGGGTCTTGTCTTGTTGGTGTCGAAACTAGGCCGTACCAGGCCGTCGATGGGGCCACGCCGTGGGCCACAGGCAAGCAAGTCTGGGTACCCTGGTTCCCACAACGCCGACAATCTCTAGTCAAAATTTGGCACAAAATACAAAGGGGACATATAAACCAGGACGGAGGTAGTAATACGCATGCTCCTAGTGGGTTAGATAGGTAGGAAAAGACCATCGCTCGTCCCCGACCGCCACTCATAAGGAAGACAATCAAAAAATAAATCATGCTTCGACTTCATCACATAACGGTTGACCATACGTGCATGCTTCGGGAATCACAAACTTTAACACAAGTATTTTTACCAATCCACAATTACTCACTAGCATGACTCTAATATCACCATCTTTATATCTCAAAACAAATGCAAGGAATCGAACTTCGCATATTATTCAATGCTCTTATATGAAAGTTTTTATTATATCCCTCTTGCATGCCCATCATATTAGGACTAAATTCATAACCTAAGAAAATTACCATGCTGTTTAAAGACTCTCAAACTAATATAAGTGAAGCATGAGAGTTCATCAATTTCTATAAAATAAAACCACCACGGTGCTCTAAAAAGATATAAGTGAAGCACTAGAGCAACTACCAAGCTCAATAGATATAAGTAGCACATAGAGTATTCTAATAAATTCACGATTAATGTGTGTCCGTATCAAAAGGTGTGTACAGCAAGGATGATTGTGGAAAAATAAAAAGCAAAGACTCATATCATACAAGTCGCTCAAAGCAAAACACATATCATGTGGTGAATAAAAATATAGCCTCAAGTAAATTTACCGATGGATTGAAGACAAAAGAGGGGACGCCATCCAGGGCATCCCCAAGATTAGATGCTTGGTTGTCCTTGAATATTACCTTGGGGTGACTTGGTCATCCCCAAGCTTAGGCGCTTGCCAGTCCTTATTCCGTGGTCCATCAAAACTTTACCCAAAACTTGAAAACTTCACAACACAAAACTCAACAGAAAACTCGTAAGATCCGTTAGTATAATAAAATAAATCACCACTTTAGGTACTATTGTGAACTCATTCTCAATTTATATTGGTGTTATATCTACTGTATTCCAACTTCTCCATGGTTCATAACCCCCGATACTACCCATAGATTCATTAAAATAAGCAAACAACACATAGAAAATAGAATCTGTCAAATACAGAACAGTGTGTTCTAATATGGAAATTTCGTATACTTATGTAAATCCAAAAATTCTGAAAAATTAGAAAACCTATGCAATTTCTGTATCAATCTTGTTTAAGAAATTCAGATCAAAAGCACTTTTCTGTGATTTTTTAAATTTCTGGCAATGAGCACAAAAGTTTCTGTTTTTGACGCTGATGCCCGAACGCCTCCCTCGTGACGCTGGTTAGGTCAGAGGCCCTCCAGATGAGAGCCCTCGAGCCCATCCTAAGAGGTGCTCCTGGCGCGCCTTCCTATGTGAGAGGGAAGGGCTGAGGCACGATCGTCGGGCGCGCCAGCCTCCTGACGGCCCTTGGGGAGGAGCTGCTTCTTCTTCTTGGGGATGGCCTCAGGAGGCAGGATGGCACCCTCGCCATCTGAGTTCTCGACCGCCGTCGAGTGCCCTGGAAGTTGGCGATGAAGCGCTCGCGTAGCTCGTCTCAGGAGGAGATCGACCCCACCGGGAGGTTCAGGAGCCAAGAACGTGCGCCATCCTTGAGGGCCATGGGGAACCAGTTTGCCATGACATTTTCATTGTCGTTCGCCGCCTCGATGCTCAGCTCGTAGAGCTGGAGGAACTCAGCGGGGTCGGGGGTGCCGCCATAGAGTGGAGGCAGATCCGGCTTGAACTTGCCGGGCCAGACGACGCGGCACAGCTCCAGGGTGAAAGCACGGCACCCTGCCGCACTTACCGGGGCCAGCCGCAGGGGAGGAGCCTGATCTCGAGCCCGCACGCGGCTACCTCTGGTGGTACGCGGTCTTGATGTGGCGGTGATGGAAGTACATGTGCTTCTCCTTGGGGCCGCCGCACCACCTGGCAGCTTTCTTCATTGTACGCCGGCACCCTGCGCGGCGGGTCGCGCTGGGGTGCTTCATGCCTGGGTTCGAGACCCACGGCATGCAGAGGAGGAGGAGGAGGCGCGCCGTGAGCCACGTCGCCCGCCAGGGACGGCGGAAGGCGAAGCGAACGAGACGGCGCAGTGGCCTTACCAGCGGCGTTAACGAGTTCGGCGATGCGGGCGAGCCAGTCGTCGTAGAGGTCGTTGGCCGGACGATAGCATAAAAGCTCGCGCGCCATGAGCAGCTCAGACTGCAAGTTTGCCGGCCCAGGACGGCCATGAGAAGACGACGTCGTGGCTGGAGTGGGTGATGGAGTCGCGGTGCGGCCGTTGCACTGCACGGACGATGGCAGCGATGAGTCCTGCTGTTCGTGGGCAGCAGGGTCGGTGGCGGCATTAGCCACCGGGGAGGCAGAGCGGCGAGGGGCACCGTTGCCCGCAGGTGCCATCTGGGCGACACGAGCAGCCCAGCGCTCGGCCCGATCACGGCGAGCGTCGGCCATTGGAACGGCGGAACGGCGGTGGAGCGAGTGGTGGGAGAGAAGCTTCGACACGCCCCTACCTGGTGCACCAAATGTCGGATTCAGGGCTCCGCAGACTCAAGAAAGTTTTGAACTCTCGGGCGTGTGCAAAGAACTCAACCTCTCCAGCCAACCAACCCGTCGCCCTACAGGCTATCTCAATGAACAAGGAAGAAGATGAACACGGCAGTTTACCCAGGTTTGGGCCACCTTGCGGTGTAAGACACTACTCCTGCTTTGTGGAGGATTGGCCTCACGCGGGCCTGAGGATGAACTAGTACAGAGGATGAACAATCTCGCGGGGCTTGCTCTGATGTGGGTGGAAAGGATCTCTATGGTCGGATCAGCCCGGAATGGATCCCCTCTATTGTGGTGGCTAGCTTCTACTTATAGTTGCCTCGGTCCTCTTCCCCGAAAATGTAGGCAGGAAGGGATTCCACAACGGCCAATTTGAAAGGGGACAAGTAGTACATCTTATCCTGACAAAAGGTGGTCTTCGCCTGCAAAGCTTCTGGTCGTGACGCTGCGGTGGGCTCGGCGATGACATCCGTCCTGCCGTCCTGGCAGTCTTGTTCTCATTGCACAGGAATGGAAACCTTTGGCTGATTCCTCGGGAACCCACGCCTGCGCTTGCCTCCTTAACACCAAAGAGGAAACCTGCTCCTCTGCGCCTGCTGGCGCCCGCCTGGCCTTGGTCGTCATGGCTTGCGTCACCGCAACCTCGTGAGGTTGGGTACCTGCATAGAAATCTCCGCTCCTAAGTAGGCAACTTGGGGAGGCCGCTCCCTTAGGAGGTCTTGGCCCTGACTGCCTCGCGAGGCTTGGACCCTCGCGAGGTCTTGTCTTGTTGGTGTCGAAACTGGGCCGTACCAGGCCGTCGATGGCCATGCCGTGGTTCGTAGGCACGCAAGTCTGGGTACCCTGGTTCCCAGAACGCCGACAATCTCTATTCAAAATTTGGCACAAAATACAAAGGGGACATATAAACCAGGACGGAGGTAGTAATACGCATGCTCCTAGGGGGATAGATTGGTAGGGAAAGACCATCGCTCTTCCCTGACCGCCACTCATAAGGAAGACAATCAAAAAATAAGTCATGCTCCGACTTCATCACATAACGGTTGACCATACGTGTATGCTTCGGGAATCACAAACTTTAATACAAGAGTTTTTATTATATCCCTGTTGCATGCCCATCATATTAGGACTAAATTCATAACCTAAGAAAATTACCATGCTATTTAAAGACTCTCATAATAATATAATTGAAGCATGAGAGTTCATCAATTTCTATAAAATAAAACCACCACCGTGCTCTAAAAAGATATAAGTGAAGCACTAGAGCAACTACCTAGCTCAAAAGAAATAAGTGAGCACATAGAGTATTCTAATAAATTCACGATTAATGTGTGTCCCTCTCAAAAGGTGTGTACAGCAAGGATGATTGTGGAAAAATAAAAAGCAAAGACTCATATCATACAAGATGCTCAAAGCAAAACACATATCATGTGGAGAATAAAAATATAGCCTCAAGTAAATTTACTGATGGATTGAAGACAAAAGAGGGGACGCCATCCGAGGCATCCCCAAGATTAGATTCTTGGTTGTCCTTGAATATTACCTAGGGGTGCCTTGGTCATCCCCAAGCTTAGGCTCTTGCCAGTCCTTATTCCGCGGTCCATCAAAACTTTACCCAAAACTTGAAAACTTCACAACACAAAACTCAATAGAATACTCGTAAGATCCGTTAGTGTAATAAAATAAATCACCACTTTAGGTACTGTTGTGAACTCATTCTAAATTTATATTGGTGTTATATCTAATGTATTCCAACTTCTCCATGGTTCATACCCCCCGATACTACCTATAGATTCATCAAAATAAGCAAACAACACATAGATAACAGAATCTGTCAAAAACAGAACAGTCTATTGTAATATGTAAATTTTGTATACTTATGTAACTCCAAAAATTCTGAAAAATTAGGAAAAACTATGAAATTTGTAAATCAATCTTTTGTAAGAAATTCAGATCAAAAGCACTTTTCTGTTATTTTTTAAATTTCTAGGAATGAGCGCAAAAGTTTCAGTTTTTGACGCTGGTGTCCGAACGCCTCCCTCGTGACGCTGGCAGGTTGGAGGCCCTCCAGACGAGAGCCCCCGAGCTCGTCCTGAGTGGGGCGCTAGGCGTGCCTTCCTATGTGTGAGGCAAGGGTGCCCCAGCAGTGGGCGCGGGGCCTAAGGCATGATCGTCGGGTGCGCCAGCCTCCTGACGGCCCTTGCGGAGGAGCTGCTTCTTCTTCTTGGGGATGGCCTCAGGAGGCAGGATGGCACCCTCGCCATCTGAGTTCTCGACCGCCGTCGAGTGCCCTCGAAGTTGGCGGGAAGCGCTCGCGTAGCTCGTCCCAAGAGGAGATTGACCACACCGGGAGGTTCATGAGCCAAGAATGCGCGCCATCCTTGAGGGCCATGGTGAACCAGTTCGCCATGACCTTGTCATTGCCGTTCGCCGCCTCGATGCTCAGCTCGTAGAGCTGGAGGAACTCAGTGGGGTCGGGGGTGCCGCCGTAGCATGGAGGCAGATCCGGCTTGAACTTGCTAGGCCAGACGATGCGGCGCAGCTCCGGGGTGAAAGCACGGCATCCTGCCGCACTCACCGAGGCCAGCCGCAGGGGAGGAGCCTGATCTCAACGCCCGTGCACCGCTGGCTCTGGTGGTACGCGGTCTTGACGTGGCGGTGATGGAAGAGCATGCGCTTCTCCATGGGGCCACTGCACCACCTGGCAGCTTTCTTCATCGCGCGCCGGCGCCCTATGCGGCGGGTCACGCTGGGGTGCTTCATGCCTAGGCTCGGGACCCACGCCATGCAGAGGAGGAGGAGGCACGCCGTGATCCAGGTCGCCTACCAGGGATGGTGGAAGGCAAAGCGAACGAGATAGCGCAGGGGCCTTGCCAGCAGCATTGACGAGTTCGGCGATGCGGGCGAGCCAGTTGTCGTAGAGGTCGTTGGCCGGACGATAGCGCAAAAGCTCGCGCGCCATGAGCAGCGCAGACTGCACATTCGCCGGCCCACGACGGCCATGAGAAGACGACATCGTGGCTGGAGTGGATGATGGAGTCGTGATGCAGACATCGTGCGGACGGTGGCAGCGATGAGTCCTGCTATTCGTGGGCAGCAGGGTCGGTGGTGGTGTTAGTCACCGGGGAGGCACAGCGGCAAGGGGCGCCGTTGCCCGCGGGTGCTGTCTGGGCGACATGATCGGCCCGGCGCTTGCCCCGAACATGGCAAGCGTTGGCCATTCAAACAGCGGAATGGCGATGGAGCGAGTGGTGGGAGAGAAGCTTCGACACGCCCCTACCTTGCACGCCAAATGTTGGATTTAGGGCTCCGCTGACCCAAGAAAGGTTCGAACTCTGGGGCGTGTGCGAAGAACTCAACCTCTCCAGCCAACCAACCCGTCGCCCTACAGCCTAGCTCAATGAACAAGGAAGAAGATGAACACGACAGTTTACCCAGGTTCGGGCCACCTTGCGGTGTAAGACCCTACTCCTGCTTTGTGGTGGATTGGCCTCACGCGGGGCTGAGGATGAACTAGTACAGAGGATGAACAACCTCGCGGGGCTTGCTCTGGTGTGGGTGGAAAGGATCTCTATGGTCGGATCAGCCCAGATCGGATCCCCTCTACTGTGGTGGCTAGCTTATACTTATAGTTGCCTCGGTCCTCTTCCCCGAAAATGTAGGCGGGAAGGGATTCCACAACGGCCAATTTGAAAGGGGACAAGTAGTACATCTTATCCTGACGAAAGGTGGTCTTCGCCTGCAAAGCTTCTGGTCGTGACGCTGCGGTGGGCTCGGCGATGACATCCGTCCTGCCGTCCTGGCAGTCTTGTTCTCATTGCACAGGAATGGAAACCTTTGGCTGATTCCTCGGGAACCCACGCCTGCGCTTGCCTCCTTATCACCAAAGAGGAAACCTGCTCCTCTGCGCCTGCTGGCGCCCGCCTGGCCTTGGTCGTCATGGCTTGCGTCACCGCAACCTCGTGAGGTTGGGTACCTGCATAGAAATCTCCGCTCCTAAGTAGGCAACTTGGGGAGGCCGCTCCCTTAGGAGGTCTTGGCCCTGTCTGCCTCGCGAGGCTTGGACCCTCGCGAGGTCTTGTCTTGTTGGTGTCGAAACTGGGCCGTACCACGCCGTCGATGGCCATGCCGTGGTTCGTAGGCACGCAAGTCTGTGTACCCTGGTTCCCAGAACGCCGACAATCTCTATTCAAAATTTGGCACAAAATACAAAGGGGACATATAAACCAGGACGGAGGTAGTAATACGCATGCTCCTAGGGGGATAGATTGGTAGGGAAAGACCATCGCTCTTCCCTGACCGCCACTCATAAGGAAGACAATCAAAAAATAAGTCATGCTCCGACTTCATCACTTAACGGTTGACCATACGTGCATGCTTCGGGAATCACAAACTTTAATACAAGTATTTTTACCAATCCACAATTACTCACTAGCATGACTCTAATATCACCATCTTTATATCTCAAAACAAATGCAAGGAATCGAACTTCTCATATTATTCAATGCTCTTATATGAAAGTTTTTATTATATCCCTGTTGCATGCCCATCATATTAGGACTAAATTCATAACCTAAGAAAATTACCATGCTATGTATAGACTCTCATAATAATATAATTGAAGAATGAGAGTTCATCAATTTCTATAAAATAAAACCACCACCGTGCTCTAAAAAGATATAAGTGAAGCACTAGAGCAACTACCTAGCTCAAAAGAAATAAGTGAGCACATAGAGTATTCTAATAAATTCACGATTAATGTGTGTCCCTCTCAAAAGGTGTGTACAGCAAGGATGATTGTGGAAAAATAAAAAGCAAAGACTCATATCATACAAGATGCTCAAAGCAAAACACATATCATGTGGAGAATAAAAATATAGCCTCAAGTAAATTTACCGATGGATTGAAGACAAAAGAGGGGACGCCATCCGAGGCATCCCCAAGATTAGATTCTTGGTTGTCCTGGAATATTACCTAGGGGTGCCTTGGTCATCCCCAAGCTTAGGCTCTTGCCAGTCCTTATTCCGCGGTCCATCAAAACTTTACCCAAAACTTGAAAACTTCACAACACAAAACTCAATAGAATACTCGTAAGATCCGTTAGTGTAATAAAATAAATCACCACTTTAGGTACTGTTGTGAACTCATTCTAAATTTATATTGGTGTTATATCTAATGTATTCCAACTTCTCCATGGTTCATACCCCCCGATACTACCTATAGATTCATCAAAATAAGCAAACAACACATAGATAACAGAATCTGTCAAAAACAGAACAGTCTATTGTAATATGTAAATTTTGTATACTTATGTAACTCCAAAAATTCTGAAAAATTAGGAAAAACTATGAAATTTGTAAATCAATCTTTTGTAAGAAATTCAGATCAAAAGCACTTTTCTGTTATTTTTTAAATTTCTAGGAATGAGCGCAAAAGTTTCAGTTTTTGACGCTGGTGTCCGAACGCCTCCCTCGTGACGCTGGTCAGGTTGGAGGCCCTCCAGACGAGAGCCCCCGAGCTCGTCCTGAGTGGGGCGCCAGGCGTGCCTTCCTATGTGTGAGGGAAGGGTGCCCCAGCAGTTGGCGCGGGGCCTAAGGCATGATCGTCGGGGGCGCCAGCCTCCTGACGGCCCTTGCGGAGGAGCTGCTTCTTCTTCTTGGGGATGGCCTCAGGAGGCAGGATGGCACCCTCGCCATCTGAGTTCTCGACCGCCGTCGAGTGCCCTGGAAGTTAGCGGGAAGCGCTCGCGTAGCTCGTCCCAAGAGGAGATTGACCACACCGGGAGGTTCAGGAGCCAAGAATGCGCGCCATCCTTGAGGGCCATGGTGAACCAGTTCGCCATGACCTTGTCATTGCCGTTCGCCGCCTCGATGCTCAGCTCGTAGAGCTGGAGGAACTCAGTGGGGTCGGGGGTGCCGCCGTAGCATGGAGGCAGATCCGGCTTGAACTTGCCAGGCCAGACGATGCGGTGCAGCTCCGGGGTGAAAGCACGGCATCCTGCCGCACTCACCGAGGCCAGCCGCAGGGGAGGAGCCTGATCTCAACGCCCGTGCACCGCTGGCTCTGGTGGTACGCGGTCTTGACGTGGCGGTGATGGAAGAGCATGCGCTTCTCCATGGGGCCACTGCACCACCTGGCAGCTTTCTTCATCGCGCGCCGGCGCCCTATGCGGCGGGTCACGCTGGGGTGCTTCATGCCTAGGCTCGGGACCCACGCCATGCAGAGGAGGAGGAGGCACGCCGTGATCCAGGTCGCCTGCCAGGGATGGTGGAAGGCAAAGCGAACGAGATAGCGCAGGGGCCTTGCCAGCAGCATTGACGAGTTCGGCGATGCGGGCGAGCCAGTTGTCGTAGAGGTCGTTGGCCGGACGATAGCGCAAAAGCTCACGCGCCATGAGCAGTGCAGACTGCACGTTCGCCGGCCCACGACGGCCATGAGAAGACGACATCGTGGCTGGAGTGGATGATGGAGTCGCGATGCAGACATCGTGCGGACGGTGGCAGCGATGAGTCCTGCTATTCGTAGGCAGCAGGGTCGGTGGCGGTGTTAGCCACCGGGGAGTCACAGCGGCAAGGGGCGCCGTTGCCCGCGGGTGCTGTCTGGGCGACATGATCGGCCCGGCGCTTGCCCCGAACATGGCAAGCGTTGGCCATTCAAACAGCAGAATGGCGATGGAGCGAGTGGTGGGAGAGAAGCTTCGACACGCCCCTACCTTGCACGCCAAATGTTGGATTTAGGGCTCCGCAGACCCAAGAAAGGTTTGAACTCTGGGGCGTGTGCGAAGAACTCAACCTCTCCAGCCAACCAACCCGTCGCCCTACAGCCTAGCTCAATGAACAAGGAAGAAGGTGAACACGACAGTTTACCCAGGTTCGGGCCACCTTGCGGTGTAAGACCCTACTCCTGCTTTGTGGTCGATTGGCCTCACGAGGGGCTGAGGATGAACTAGTACAGAGGATGAACAACCTCGCGGGGCTTGCTCTGGTGTGGGTGGAAAGGATCTCTATGGTCGGATCAGCCCAGATCGGATCCCCTCTACTGTGGTGGCTAGCTTATACTTATAGTGGCCTCGGTCCTCTTCCCCGAAAATGTAGGCGGGAAGGGATTCCACAACGGCCAATTTGAAAGGGGACATGTAGTACATCTTATCCTGACGAAAGGTGGTCTTCGCATGCAAAGCTTCTGGTCGTGACGCTGCGGTGGGCTCGGCGATGACATCGGTCCTGCCATACTGGCGGTCTTGGTCTCGTTGCACGGGAATGGAAACCTTTGGCTGATTCCTCGGGAACCCATGCATGTGCTTGCCTCCTTAACACCAAAGAGGAAACCTGCTCCTCTGAACCTGCTGGCGCCCGCCTGGCCTTGGTCGTCATGGCTTGCATCACTTCAACCTCATGAGGTTGGGTACCTGCATAGAAATCTCCGCTCCTCAGGAGGCAGCCTGGGGAGGCCGCTCCCTCAGGAGGTCTTGGCGATGTCTGCCTCACGAGGGTCTTGTCTTGTTGGTGTCGAAACTGGGCCGTACCAGGCCGTCGATGGAGCCACGCCGTGGGCCGCAGGCAGGCAAGTCTGGGTACCCTGGTTCCCAGAACGCCGACAATCTCTAGTAAAAATTTGGCACAAAATACAAAGGGAACATATAAACTAGGATGGAGGTAGTAATACGCATGCTCCTAGGGGGATAGATTGGTAGGAAAAGACCATCGCTCGTCCCCGACCGCCACTCATAAGGAAGACAATCAAAAAATAAATCATGCTCCGACTTCATCATATAACGGTTGACCATACGTGCATGCTTCGGGAATCACAAACTTTAATACAAGTATTTTTACCAATCCACAATACCTCAGTAGCATGACTCTAATATCACCATCTTTATATCTCAAAACAAATGCAAGGAATCGAACTTCTCATATTATTCAATGCTCTTATATGAAAGTTTTTATTATATCCCTCTTGCATGCCCATCATATTAGGACTAAATTTTTAACCTAAGAAAATTACCATGCTGTTTAAAGACTCTCAAAATAATATAAGTGAAGGATGAGAGTTCATCAATTTTTATAAAATAAAACAACCACCACGCTCTAAAAAGATATAAGTGAAGCACTAGAGCAACTACCTAGCACAAAAGATATAAGTGAAGCACATAGAGTATTCTAATAAATTCACGATTAATGTGTGCCCCTCTCAAAAAGTTTGTACAGCAAGGATGATTGTGGAAAAATTAAAAGCAAAGACTCATATCATACAAGACGCTCAAAGTAAAACACATATCATGTGGTGAATAAAAATATAGCCTCAAGTAAATTTACCAATAGATTGAAGACAAAAGAGGGGACGCCATCCGGGGCATCCCCAAGATTTGATGCTTGGTTGTCCTTGAATATTACCTAGGGGTGCCTTGGTCATCCCAAATCTTAGAATCTTACCAATCCTTATTCCGTGGTTCATCAAAACTTTACCCAAAACTTGAAAACTTCACAACACAAAACTCAACAGAAAACTCGTAAGATCCGTTAGTATAATAAAATAAATCACCACTTTAGGGACTGTTGTGAACTCATTCTCAATTTATATTGGTGTTATATCTACTCTATTCCAACTTCTCCATGGTTCATACCCCCGATACTACCCATAGATTCATCAAAATAAGCAAACAACACATAGATAACAGAATCTGTCAAAAACAGAATAGTCTGTTGTAATATGGAAATTTTGTATACTTACGTAACTCCAAAATTTTTAAAAAATTAGGAAAACCTATACAATTTTTATATAAATCTTTTGTATCAAATTCATATCAAAAGCACTTTTCTGTGATTTTTTAAATTTCTGGCAATGAGCGCAAAAGTTTCTGTTTTTCAGCAAGATCAAATCAACTATCACCATAGACCATCCCAAAGGTCTTACTTGGCTCAAACACTAATTAAAACATCAAAATACAATTAATAGATAGCTAATAATGTGTATTTATTTAAAAACAGGAGCAAAAACAAAAAACACAAAATAAAAGTTGGGTTGCCTCCCTACAAGCACTATTGTTTAACGCCCCTAGCTAGGCATAAAACATAGATCTAGGTATTGTCATATTTGGTATGCAATCCATAAGTGCCATCATAATAGATTCATATGGTAACTTAATTTTCTTTCTTGGAAAGTGTTCGATGCCCTTCCTTAACGGAAATTGAAATCTAATGTTTCCTTATTTCATATCAATAATTGCACGAATCGTTCTAAGGAAAGGTCTACCAAGAATAATAGGACATGTAGGATTGCAATCTATATCAAGCACAATAAAATCTACGGGCACATAATTCCTATTTGCACCAATAAGAACATCATTAATCCTTCCCATAGGTTTCTTAATAGTGGAATCTGCTAGATGCAAATTCAAAGAACAATCATCAAATTTATGAAAACCTAGCACATCACATAAAGTTTTTGGAATAGTGGAAACGCTAGCACCCAAATCACACAAAGCATTGCACTCATAATATTTAATTTTAATTTTAATAGTAGGTTCCCACTCATCATAAAGCTTTCTAGGGATTCAAACTTCCAACTCAAGTTTTTCTTCAAAAGATTTCATCATAGCATCAACGATATGTTTAGTAAAAGCTTTATTTTCACTATAAGCATGAGGTGAATTAAGCATGGATTGAAACAAGGAAATACAATCTATTAAATAACAATTATCATAATTAAAGTCCTTGAAATCCAAAAGAGTGGGTTCATCGCTACTTAAAGTTTTCACCTCGCCAATCCCACTTTTATACAATTTTTCATTAAGTTCTTCACCCTCCAAATTATTGGGATGCCTTCTAGCTAAAGTTGAATCATATCTAGTCCTATATTTATCAAGTTTTATATTAACAAACAAAGATTCAATAGGAGTCACACCAATCACTTTAAAATCTTCATCATTATTATCACAAAAACTAGAAGAACATGCTTCTTCTAGCCAATCTCTCTTAGCGCGCATCCTAGCGGTTCTCTCTTTACTTTCATTAATATAAATTTTAATAGCTTTCAGAGACTCATTATTATCAATCTTGGGTGGCATAGATCTAGTCTTAAAAGAATCAATGTCATGAGAAATTCTATCAACGTTCCTAGCCAAATCATCAATCTTAAGCAATTGTTCTGCTACCATAGCATTAAAAATCATTTGAGAATTAATGAAATCTTTAATATTATTCTCAAGATCAGAGGGTATTTTATTATAATTTCCATAAGAATTGTTGTAGGAATTACCAGGAAACGCCCTAGGGTTGAAATTACCTCTATACGCGTTATTACCAAAACTGTTCCTACCAACAAAATTCACATCCATAGATTCATTATCATTTTCAATGAAAGTGGACAAAGGCATATCATTAGGACCAATAGGAGCACTCTTACTAGCAGTTAATTTCATAAGTTCATCCATCTTTCAACTCAAAGTATTAATTTCTTCAATCGCATGCACTTTTTTACTAGTAGAAGATTTTTCCGTATGCCATCGAGAGTAATTTGCCATAATATTATCTAGGAGTTTAGTAGCTTCTACTACTGTGATTTCCATATAAGTACCTCCCACGGCGGAATCTAAACGATTTCTAGAAGCAAAATTCAATCCGACATAAAAAAATTGTATGATCATCCATAAACTTAAACCATGAGTACGGCAATTTCTTATCATCAATTTCATTCTTTCCCAAGATTGTGCAACATGCTCTTGATCAAGTTGCTTAAAATTCATTATATCGTTCCTAAGGGAGATGATCTTAGTTGAAGGAAAATACTTGGAAATAAAAGCATCTTTACACTTTTTCCATGAATCAATACTATTTTTAGGCAAATATGAAAACCAAGTTTCAGCACGATCTCGTAGTGAGAACGGAAATAGCTTCAATTTAGCAATATCATTATCCACATATTTTTTGTTTTCCATATCACACAACTTAATGAATGTATTTAGATGGGATGCAAAATCTTCATTAGGACTACCAGGAAATTGATCTTTCATAACAAGATTCAACAAGGCGGCATTAATTTCATAAGATTCTGCACTAGTGGCGGGAGCAATCGGGGTACTAATAAAATCATTATTATTAGTGTCGGAAAAATCACACAACTTGGTATTCTCTTGAGATATCGTGACAAAGCAAGCAATCTAGCACACAAGCAAACAAAAAGCAAACGAACAAACGAATGACAGAAGCCGAATAAAAAGGAAAATATTTTTGTGTTTTTCTGAAAACATTTTAGAAGTGGGGGAGAGTAAAACGAGAGGTAAATGGAAAATAATATAAGTGCAAGAGATGAGAGTTTATGATAGGTACTTGGTAAGCTTGATGTAGAACCTCCCCGGCAACGGCACCAGAAATTCTTCCCGCTACTTCTTGAGTTTGCGTTTATTTTTTCCTTGAAGAAGAAAGGGTGATGCAGCAAAGTAGAGATAAGTATTTCCCTTAGTTAAGAACCAAGGTATCAATCCAGTAGGAGGCACAAGCAAGTCTCCACTATATGCACCTACACAAACTAACAATCACTTGCACACAACGCGCAAAAGGGGTTGTCAATCCCTTCACGGTCACGAACAAGAGTGAGATCTAATAGAGATAGGTATAAAAGATAAATAAAAGAGAAAAATAAAGTAAATATAAATAAATTGCAGCAAGGTATTTTTGGGTTTTTTGGTTTATAGATCTGAAATATATGATGGAAAATATACCCGGGGGCCATAGGTTTCACTAGAGGCTTCTCTCCTGAAGAAAACATACGGTGGGTAAACAAATTACTGTATAGCAATTGATAGAAAAGCGCATAATTATGAAGACATCTAAGGCAATGATCATGAATATAGGCATCACATCCGTGACAAGTAGACCGACTCCTGCCTACATCTACTACTATTACTCCACACATCGACCGCTATCTAGCATGCCTCTAGTGAATTAAGTTAACAAGAACGGAGTAACGCTTTAAGTAAGATGACATGATGTAGAGGGATAAACTCAAGCAATATGATATAAACCCCATCTTTTTATCCTTGATGGCAACAATACAATACGTGCCTTGCTACCCCTTCTGTCACTAGGTGAGGACACCGCAAGATTGAACCCAAAACTAAGCAACTCTCCCATTGCAAGCAAAACCAATCTAGTTGGCCAAACCAAACCGATAGTTCGAAGAGAAATACAAAGCTATCTTAATCATGCATAAAAGAGTTCAGAGAAGACTCAAATAGTGTTCATAGATAATTTGATCATAAATCCACAATTTGTCGGATTCAGGACTATGCTGACCCAAGAAAGGTTTGATCTCTGGGGCTTGTGCAAAGAACTCAACCTATCTAGCCAACCAGCTCGTCGCCCTATGGCCTAGCTTGAGGAACAAGGAAGAAGATGAACACGGTGGTTTACCCAGGTTCGGGCCACCTTGCGGTGTAAGACCCTACTCCTGCTTTGTGGTGGATTTGCCCCATGAGGGGTTTAGGATGAACAAGTACAAGGGATGAACAACCTCGCGAGGTCTGCTCTGGTGAAGGTGGAAAGGATCTGATCCCGGGGGATTCGTCCTCTCGGGGGGTTCGTTCTATCTACGGTGGTGGCTAGCCTATATTTATAGTGGCCTTGGTCCTCATCCGAAAACATAGGCGGGAAGGGATTCCACAACGACCAATTTGAAAGGGGACAAGTAGTACATCTTATCCTAACGAAAGGTGGTCTTCACCTCCAAAGCTTCTGGCGTAACGCTGCGGTGGGCCCGGTGATGACATCCATCCTACCGTCTTGGTAGTCTTGGTCTCGTTGCACAGGAATGGAAACCTTTGCCTGAGTCCTCGGGAACCCACGCCCGCCCTTGCCTCCTTAGTACCAAAGAGGAAACTGTCTCCTCTGCGCCCGCTGGCGCCCGCCTAGCCTTGGTTGTCATGGCTTGCGTTACCGCAACCTCATGACGTTTGGGCACCTGCATAGGAATCTCCGCTCCTCAGGAGGCAGCCTAGGAAGGCCGCTCCCTCGGGAGGTCTTGGCGTCATCTGCCTCGCGAGGCTTGGCCCCAAATGAGGGTCTTGTCTTGGTAGTCTTGTAGATGGGCCGTACCAGGCGGTCGATGAAGCCACACCATGGGCCACAGGCAGGCAAGTCTGGGTACCCTGGTAACCAGAACGCCGACAGTAGCCCCCGGGCCCAAGGCGCGCTCAGACTTGGGTTCAAGGCGAAGCCAAAGGGCAAGGGCGAAGCACCGCGTGCCCCAATTGCCTGCGGACCAGGCTGACGCGTGGCACCTGATGGGACATGGGCGTCTCCACTTCCCCACACTGCCTCAGCAACTTCTCGACTTGACAACTGCCTGGTGCATGCAAAAAGGCCATCATTGCTTGGGGCGTGAGAGGCCGGCGGTTAGCCTTCCTTCGCCTATAAATGGGAGAGGGGGGCGGAGCCCCCAGCTCATCTTCATCTTCTTGCCGCTTGCTCCTTCTTCTTCTTTGTTCCGCCATCTTGCAAGAGCATCCATTGCGCCAGTGAGGAGGTTCTCGGCCGCCGAGAAGGGAAAGGCCCCGCAGGTAGAACTGGTGCTACTCCCGCCGAAGAAGAGGCATGACTGGCCCCGCGAGCCCTCTGCAGGGCCCACAGAAGCACGGCCCTGGCACAAACATGCATCGCCGGGTTTCCGCGTTAGCATGCATGCTCGCGCGCGTAGCCCTGTCCGTGGGAGCAGCCGTGGAAGTCGCGGAGGATGGAGTCGTAGGGAAGAACAAGCGATGGTCGTGCGGCCGCCCTGCCCGCAGGCCCACGCCGATGGCACGGCCTGCGAGTTTGTGGTGTGGGCAGCGATGCCGCCGTGCACGTGGATCCAGCTCCTGCGGTCCCTAGCGAGGGAGATACCATCGAGGGGGCCCGTCAAGCTGTGGCTGCATCACAACGGCTGCTGCAGCCAAGCCTCAGAGGCGGAGGTCGAGGCCGTCGACTCCGGCAACGTCTTCATGACCCGGGGATGGGGCGCGATCGCCCGCGCCTGCATCTCGGAGGGGAGGCATGCCAACCACCTCGAGTACGACGGTGCGTCGACGATCTTCTTCAAGGTCTTCGGGGAGGATGGCCGACGCCTGGAGTGCTGCTCCAGGGGAGGCGAACAAGACAGCGGCCCCCTTTCAGGCCTGCTAGGCGGCGAGGCCTCTGGTGGAGAACTTGCCCTTGGCCTTGTCCGCGATTCGTCCGGCAGTAGCAGCGCTTCCTCCGGACCATGCTCGAGCGATGATGATAGCTACGAGCCGCCGCATCACTGCGCCCGGGCCTAGGGGAGGAGCAGTGCTAGCCTGGTATCATGGGAGGCGCTGCCCAAGCCATGATCCCTGGGAGGCTTTTTTTCCTTTTGTTCATTCCTGCGTAGAGATTACGAAAGGCCCCGAGGGGGTGTATAAAAACTATGACACCTTTGCCTTAGTGCTTGTGCCCCCAACTTATGTTGTGCTTGCATCTCTCGCTCGGGCTCGGTTCCCCCCTTTTACTCTCACGGTAGCTTCGTGCTCTATGCCGACAGGACCCAGTCCCCTCGCAAGCTTCAGCCGTCGCTGGTATGCCAGGTCATGATGCCGTGGTTAAGGCCAGGAGGTGAGCAGCCCAAGGTCTAGTAAGAGCCCCCGAGGCGCGGTGCTCAGGAGGTCCCCTTTAGGGTGCAAGTAGCTCCCGAAAGACTAAGAGGGAAGTTTTCCTTGCTCGAGCGAAATCGCATGAGGCCAAAATGCTGGTAATGGGGTCCACGCCTATGCGTGTGAGGTAGCTTATCTTGGCGAGCCTGCACTGTCTCCTTGCTGCGAGGGCGAGCTTCTCGTGCGACGTAGGCCGCACCTTTCTCCCGACGGTGCCCCCTCTCTTTTGCAGGGCCCCTACCGACTCCATCTCCCCCGCTCGTCAAGGTGCTCTACGTCCTTGGGACCTGGCTCTCAAGCGAGGCTCGGCCGCCGTTGGTATGCCAGGTCGTGATGCCGTGGTCAAGGCCAGGGGGTGGCTCGAGGGCCGGTAGGAGCCCCTGAGGCGCGGTGCTCAAGGGCCCCCCCTTTAACATGTAAGCAATTTGCGCGAGAGAGGAGCGGCATGCCCCGCGAGGGCGCCTGAGATGGGTCGAGCCCCTTGGCACGCGGCGCGGTGCTGGCGAGGCCACCCGCGGTCCTTCCTCTGGGGGGGGGGGGGGTTCCTGCGAGTTAGCCGTAAAACACAACAGGCAGCCGCACTTGCTATCCCGCCCGTGATCTTTCCACGAGAAGACGAAGGCACTAAGGACCCGGTGAGGTGACGTGAGCGGGGCTGGCCGCGAGCCAGAGCTCAGTCTCTTAGATTTGTTAATGCTGCAGGGATAGATCCGAGCACAGATGCCTTGCCAGCAGCCCCCGTTGCAGGACGAGCAAGAGGTGGATCAGCAATGCGCGGATCACGAGAGGCAACACCACAGGTAACGAGTCAATAGGCGTAACGTTAACCACCATAATAACTTGAGCATGCATAACTGATCTGGGGTACATGAATCAAAATGACGCACTGCTGGGCTGGGCCCTGGCAGCCTGAGGATGATGCACCCTGAGGGGCGCCCTTAGTTTGAACAAACCAAAAAGTAACCTGGCACCAATGTTGTAGAAGCACTGGAGTAGCTGAAGACGCGTGCTGCAGAGGTCGTTCCTCACGGGCCAGTTGGCTCCTGAGTCCCGGGAGGCCCCGGAGGTCAAGGGGGCTCGCGAGGGTCCGTCACCTCCTCGATCAGGACCGCGTGGTGCCTGGCCTCTTGAGCCACCAAGGCTCCCTGCATGAGGCGCTGGTACGAAGCGGCCATGTTCAGCAGGCCGAACGGCATGCGGACGTAGCTGCAGGGGAAGCCCCCACTCCGGCCAATGCGGGACGGCCAGAAGAGGTCCTGCGAAGCAGCCCTGTTGAGGCCTGCGATGTTGACGCAGATGTGCAGTTCGCCACCCATGTCAGGGGCGGCAGCCGCACTGGATGACATGGGGCGACGCTCGCCACACATGGCTCACGCCTCCTGAAGCTCCTCGATTACCTTGGTGATGAACTCCTGAGCGCCTGGCGCCTCGCGCCTTGCGCCTTGCTCACCGGGGTGCACGTCGAAGCACGCCCCCACGTGGTGCCCGAATGCCTCCCTCATGATGTTGGTCAGGTCAGAGGCCCTCCAGACAAGAGCCCCCGAGCCCGTCCTGCGAGGGGCGCCGGGTGCGCCTTCCTATTCGAGAGGGAAAGGCGGCCCAGCAGAGGGCGCGGGGCCTGAGGCACGATTGCCAGGCGCCCCAGCCTCCTGACGGCCCTTTGGGAGGAGCTTCTTCTTCTTTTTGGGGATGTCCTCAGGAGGCAGGATCGCACCCTCGCCATCTAAGTTCTCGACCGCCGTAGCTTGGTACGCACGCTCGAGGGAGCACACCACGTCCTTTTCGTTGCAAGCGACTGTGATGACACCACCACTTCCTGGCATCTTGAGGATGTTGTAGCCGTGGTGAGTTGCCGCCATGAACTTGGCGAGGGCCGGATACCCGAGGATGGTATTGTACGGGAGGTGAATGTGGGCGACGTCAAACTCGATGAGCTCGATGTGTTAGTTGTCGCGCTTGCCGAAGGTGACAGGGAGGCAAATCTGCCCTATGGGGACGGTGGAGCCATCGGTCACCCCTGAGAAGGGCTTGTTGGGCAGAAGCTGATCGTAGGGCACTTGGAGCGTCTCGAATGTCTCAACACAAAGAACATTGATCCCCGCGCATTCATCGACGAGGGTTTTGGTGACGAGGACATTGCTGATGGTCGGCGCGTAGACCATCGGGAGCGCGCCAGCGGTGGCTGAGCACTTGAGCTGGTCCGCAGAGTCGAAGGTGATGGCGTACTTGGACCACCTGAGGGGACGCGATGCCTCAAGCTTGGGAAAGGCCGCGTTCACCTCGCAAGCGAACTGCTTGAAGATGCGATGAGAGGCGGGGGCCTGAGCACCACCCAGGATGCAAGCGATCGCGCGTGGCTCCTGGAAGCCCCCAGCCCTATCATCTTGGCAGTTGTCGTCATTTCTCCTTGGAGGCGGTGGCAGCGGAGGAAGGCAAACATTGCCCTGAGGACGGTCCTTGCGGGGCTGGTCACTCCAGGGGCCGTCGCGAGGCTGGCCCTGCCAACGGTCCTCACGAGGCTGATCGCGCCAGTCCTGGCGGGGGTCGCGGTTGTGCCAGCGGCCTCCACTGTGGCCTCCTCCACAGCCGTAGCCATGGTCATTGCGCTCGGGACGGCGGCCAAGGCGCCCATCACAGATTGCCCTGAGCTCCTGGTAGTCATTGGTGTTGTGGCTGTGGACGTTGTGGAAGACGCAAAACGGGCGGCTGCCCCTGGAGGATTCAGCGTGGTCACAGCCGCACTTCATCTCAGGTTCAGCCGCGAGCACAGCGGGGCCCTTGCGCTTTACCTCCTTAGCCTTGTCCTTCTTGTCTTCAGGATCGACCTCCGGAAGCTCCAACAGGGAGAGGCGACCTTCCTCTACCCTCGCGCACCTGGCGGCCATGTTGAACATCTCCAGAGCCGAGCACAAGTCCTCGTGTTTGGCGAGCTCCTCCTTCATCTTGACAAGCCGGACGCCCTCGAAGAACGCCAAAATGATGGCCTCGTCCGACACCTTTGGGATCTTGAGGCAAACGTTTGTGAAGCGATGTATGTACTTATGCAAGGTCTCGCCCGACTGCTACTTTATGTGCCGCGGGTCGCCTGCTACAGGAGCGTGGTCGCGAGTGCCCTGGAATTTGGCGATGAAGCGCTTGCGGAGCTTGTCCTAGGAGGAGTTCGAGCCCACCGGGAGGTTCAGGAGCCAAGAGCATGCGCCGTCCTTGAGGGCCATGGGGAACCAGTTCACCATGACCTTCTCATTACCGTTTGCCACCTCGATGCTCAGCTCATAGAGCTGGAGGAACTCATCTGGGTCAGGGGTGCCGTCGTAGTGTGGAGGTAGGTCCGACTTGAACTTGCTGGGCCAGACGACACGGCACAGCTCCGGGGTGAAAGCACGACAGCTGCCGCACTCACAGGGGCCGGTCGCATGGGAGGAGCTTGGTCTTGGCGCCCGCGTGCCACCGCCTCTGGCGGAGCGCGGTCTCGACGCTACAGCGCTGGGAGTGTGTGCGCCTCTCCTTGGGGCCGCTGCACCACCTGGCAGCTTTCTTGATCGCGCGGGCGCTCTGTGCGGCGGGTCGCGCTGAGGTGCCTCACGCCTGGGCTCGGGGTCCGCGCCGTGCAGAGGAGGAGGGGGAGGCACGCCGTGAGCCATGTCGCCCGCCAGGGATGGTGGATGACGAAGCGAACGGGACGGTGCAGGGGCCTCACCGGCAGTGTTGATGAGCTCAGCGATGTGGGCGTGCCAGTCGTCGTAAAAGTCGTTGGCCGGACGATAGCGCAGAAGCTCACGCGCCATGAGCAGCGCAGCCTACGCGTTCACCAGCCCGCGATGAACATGAGAAGATGATACTGCGGCCGGAGTTGGTGATGGGGTCGCGGTGCGGCCGTCGCGCCGCACGAACCATGGCAGCAACGAGTCCTGCTGTTTGCGAGCAGCAGGGTCGGTGGTGGCATTCGCCACCGGGGAGGCAGAGCGGCGAGGAGTGCTGTTGCCTGCGGGAACCGTATGGGCAATAGGAGCGGCCCGGTGCTTGGCACAGACATGGCGAGCGTCGGCCATAGGAACGACGAAACGGCAGCGGAGTGAACGGTGGAAGAGAGGCTTCGACACGTCCTACCTGGCGCGCCAAATGTCGGATTCTGGGCTCCGTACACCCAAGAAAGGTTCGAACTCTGGGGCGTGTCCGAAGAACTCAACCTATCTAGCCAACCAGGTCGTCACCCTATGGCCTAGCTCGAGGAACAAGGAAGAAGATGAACACGGCAGTTTACCCAGGTTTGGGCCACCTTGCGGTGTAAGACCCTACTCCTGCTTTGTGGTGGATTTGCCTCACGAGGAGCTGAGGATGAACAACCTCGCAAGGTCTGCTCTGGTGAGGGTGGAAAGGATCCGATCCCGGGGGGTTCATCCTCTCGGGGGGTTCGTTCTCTCTACGGTGGTGGCTAGCCTATATTTATAGTGGCCTTGGTCCTCTTCCCAAAATGTAGGCGGGAAGGGATTCCACAACAGCCAATTTGAAAGGGGACAAGTAGTACATCTTATCCTGACGAAAGGTGGTCTTTGACTGCAAAGCTTCTGGCGTGACGCTGCAGTGGGCTCATTGATGACATCCGGCCTGCTATCCTGGTGGTCTTGGTCTCGTTGCATAGGAATGGAAACCTTTGCCTGAGTCCTCGGGAACCCACGCCCGCGCTTGCCTACTTAGCACAAAAGAGGAAATTGTCTCCTCTGCGCCCGGTGGCGCCTGCCTGGCCCTGGTCGTCATGACTTGCGTAACCGCAACCTCATGAGGTTTGGGCAACTGCATAGGAATCTCTGCTCCTCAGGAGGCAGCCTGGGGAGGCCGCTCCCTAGGGAGGTCTTGGCGTCGTCTGCCTCGCGAGGCTTGGCCCCTCGCGAGGGTCATGTCTTGGATAGTCTTGTAGATGGGTCATACCAGGCCGTTGATGAAGCCATGCCATGTGCCGCAGGCAGGCAAGTCTGGATACCCTGGTTCCTAGAATGCCAACACAATTCATCGGATCTCAACAAACGCACCGCAAAAGAAGATTGCATCGAATAGATCTCCAAGAACATCGAAGAGAACATTGTATTGAAGATCAAAGAGAGAGAAGAAGCCATATAGCTACTAGATGTGGACCCATAGGTCTGTGGTAAACTACTCACACATCATTGAAAGGGCAGCAAGGTTGGTGTAGAAGTCCTCCGTGATCGAATCTTCCTCCGGCAGAGTGCCGGAAAAGGCCCCAAGATGGGATCTCACGGGAACAGAGGCCTGCGGTGGCTGAAAAGTATTTTTGGTGGGGAATATTCGAGGACTTATAGTGCAAAGATTAGGGTTGGAAGGTCTATGGGGGGCCCACAAGCCTTGGGGGAGCCCCCCTAGGGCGTGCCCCTATGGCTTGTGGCCACCCAGTAGGGCTTCTGGCCTCCTCTCCAAGTCTCGTGGGTTTCTTCTGGTCCAAGAAAAATCACCGTAAAGTTTTATTCCGTTTGGACTCCGTTTGATATTCTTTTTCTATAGAAGTCAAAAACAAGGAAAAAACAAAACTGGCACTGGGCTCTAGGTTAATAAGTTAGTCCCAAAAATAATATAAAATAGCATATTATTGCAAATAAAACATCGAAAACAGATAATATAATAGCATGGAACAATAAAAAATTATAGATACATTGGAGATGTATCACCTCCTCCCTGCGCCGGCCCTCCTCCACCGGCCCTCCACCACCACGCCGGCCCTCCTCCACCGGCCATCCTCCGCCGGCCCTCCTCCACCAAGGCGAGGTTTTGTTGTTTTTTCTATTTTTTACTGTTTAGGTTTAGGTTAATTAGTGCTAGGTTTAGGTTTAGATAATTACAAGAAGAAGAAGAAAGATGAAAAAAAAAAGAAGAATAAGTAGAAGAAGAGAAAAAAGGAAAAGAAGAAGAAGAAGAAGAAGAAGAGGAGGAGGAGGAGAAGAAAAGATGAAGAAGAAGAAGAAGAAGAAGAAGAAGAAGAAGAAGAAGAAGAAGAAGAAGAAGAAGAAGAAGAAGAAGAAGAAGAAGAAGAAGAAGAAGAAGAAGAAGAAGAAGAAGAAAAAGAGGAGAAGAGGAGAAGAGGAAGAGGAGAAGTATAGGAAGAAGAAGAAAAAAAGGAGAAGAGGAGAAGAAGAGGGAAAATAGAAGATGGTCTGAAGAAGAAGAAAAAGAGGAGAAGAAGAGCGAATAGAGGAGAAGAAGAAAAAAATAGAAAAGTAGTTATATGTGCAGTTATATTTTATCAGGATTGAATATTCGTGTTGATCAGGTGGATTTAAATGTATAGTTGTTTCGTCGCTGCGAGGGTCTGGTGTTCGATGACCTCCCTGTGCGTTTGACGAGCTCCCCTGCGTTCATGGGTGAACACAAACTACATTTCCTACTCCCCCTTAATTTGCTCTGTTCCGGTCTTCGTGCCGATGAAACTTGCTAGCTATAGGTGTTTTCAATCATCAGTATGCATCTCCCATTTGAAAGGGCAGCATCTATAAATATGCATGTATTTGCATATTTATAACCGCCATCCTTTCGAATTGTCCATGTTATCCATGGACAGCCCGAGTATGTGTAGATTGGGTTCATTTTCCCATGTGCTCTGCTCCGGATCCGATGCAGAATTTTGTCAGCGCCTCCCTATTGTTCTTCGGGTACACATGCTCTATGTTTAATGCCGACACGTGTATCAGGAGAACATCGGGGAGGTGCAGCCAAAATTTTGCGTCGGATCCGGAGTAGAACATGGAAAAACGAACCCAATCTACACATACTCGGGTGGGAATAGGACCTATCTTTACCTATTAGCGTGTAGGTTGCATGGACGTAATAAAAATTGACAAAATTCATTAACTGATGAATATATATGATGAATTATATATATATATATATATATTTCTTGGGTGTTTAGTAGGTACGCACGATGAGTGATCGTGCATGGATGTACATCGGTCACACTAGTCAGGAAGAGATGACCAATGAATGGTTAACAAAAACCAAGGGGTTTGTGAAAGCCACATTTGCAAATGGCCAGAGAAAAACCTGGTGCCCCTGTGCTAGGTGCGACAACTTTTCTCAGAGGAAAGAGGATGAAATGGGTAAACACCTACAGAAGTGGGGGTTTACGCCTGATTATACGGTGTGGACATTTCATGGAGAGTCTGCCCAACGTACCAGAGCTGAGGTGGTTTGTCGTCGCACCGACGAGCATGGTACCGGGATCGAAGACATGGTGCAAGACATTGATGATGCTCGGGATTCAGATGATGAGATGGAGGAATCTGCTAAGGCCTTCAATGAAATGTTGGAGTCTTCAAAACGTCCTCTCCACGAGCACACTGAGCTTTGTCAGCTAGATGCCATCGCACAAGTAATGGCTCTGAAGGCTCGATTCAACATGGGCAGAGAATGCTACGACGCGATGATGACAGTATTTGGACACTTTCTACCCAAAGGCCATGTAATGCCTGCAAACATATACCAGTCGGACAAAATCCTCCGTGCACTTAAGATGCCCTACGAGAAGATAGATACCTGTGAGAAAGGAAGTGCCTTATTTATGCTTGAGTATGCGGACTTGAACTATTGTCCAATTTGCAACTCTTCCAGGTATGTTGTGGTAGACAACGATATGGGTGAGAAGAGGTAGACCAAAATCCCCGTTAATGTTCTTCGGTATCTGCCAATCATACCAAGACTTCAATGTCTTTTCATGGTCGAAGAGATGGCTAGAAAGATGACATGGCACAAGATGGGCAAAAGAACCGAACTAGATGCAGATGGGAATTAGATCACTAAAAAAAATACACTTCCGTGATGATACATGTTTGTCACAGTAGGTCACGTTTTCTGTCATGCATGTACATCCATGACGATTTTATGACAGAATCAAGATAGTCATACCTGTGTTGTCGTAGAAGTGTTCCATGACAATACCAAAATTATCATCATGGAAGTGTCCACTTCCATGACGATAAATGGCGCGTCATGGAAGTGTTTTCGTCAAGGGTAACCGACATGTGGCATCCACCGTAACGGGTCACTGTTAAACTATTGGGTTCTAGTTTGGATCCGATAACCCGTTAACAGCCCCGACCAATGGGGATTTCCCACGTGTAAAATTCTCATTCGCCGGAGGATCCACGTGTCGGCTCAGCTTTGCGATAGATGTCATCCACTCATTGTATGGGAGGCGCCTATGATACGTTGGCACGTGGCAAGGCCCAACAGTGGCCCATTTAGGTGAAAGAGGTTGGCCCAGTTAAAATTAGCAAGCCAGCCCATATAGGGCTTACTTGTGTCTGGTCCATTTAAGCCCACAGCCCATACGAGATGTGCCAATTCGGCCCGTCAATGGCCCATTAACTATTGGACACCATTGCAGCCCATCGTCAGTTCGAGCTCGTTAACAGCCTGCTATATATTTAGGCTCAATATCGGCCCCATGTGGTTTCAGCCTCTTAACGGCTCATTCAAGGGATGGGCCAATTTTCAGGATGTAGGTCTTTCGGACTTTTAGCGACCCATTTAAGTGTTGGGCCAATTTCCAGCCTGGTGTGTCTTTCAGCCCGTTAACGGACCATAAATTAGTTGGGCCATTTGCAGTTGGACCTGAGTTTTGGCCTCTTAATGGCCCATGCTCTTCATGACCAATACCAGCCCGGTTTCTCTTTCGGCCTGGTAAAGGCCCACAACACAGTTGGTCCAGTACGAGCCCGCTGTCTCTTTCGGCCTGCTAAAGGCCCAAAATACAGTTGAGCCATATATAGCGCGACCTTAGTATCGGCCTGTTAACGGCCCATGAAGTCGAATGGGCCCACTTATTGCCCGCTTCGATGTCGGCCTGTTAACGACCCAGGAGGTAACAGGGCCGAGCATTAACTATTGGCTCGTTTCAATTATAGTGGCCCAATAGTGCTTTCAGCCTGGTTATGGCCCATTAACTTAATGGGCCCGCTAAAGTTCGAACATGTCAGTAGGCCCAACTAGATAATGTCGATTCCGGCCCAGCTATAATTTAAGCCCATTACGACGAGAAATTATGGACAGGACAAAAACTGATCAATTAAAGGCCTATGAGAATTTTGGCCCATGCGAGCCCATTAGGGAAGCCCATTAAGGGCAGTGGGCTGCCTCCTTCATATAGGGCCCATGACTGTTCGTGCTAACTAATAATTTCACTGCTTTTTTCCATCCTAACGACCAGTTAGCTAGAATGCGAGGCGCGCTAAGCAAACGTATGACATAGAAGGAAAAACGTTGCACATCCAGCATATATTACATGAAATTACATCCACTGGGCAATCAAAGATTGATGCTAGTGCAAATAAATGAGCATAACTTAACAATCTACAACCTTAGCACGGATGATGCCCATAAGCATGTGAGCAAGTTCTTCCTTGTTTGCTACACTGTCTCTAAAAACATTGATCAGTTGTTGTTGCGCAAGAATGTGCACCTCTGATTCCTCCACGATTTCCATGATTGCTTCAGCCAGTAATTCGTTCACAAACATACATTTTTTCCGTTGGATTCAAGACAGAGGAAACTCAACAGATTCAGACCACTGCATCATAACATAAATTAGGAGGGGAACCAAACTGATTAATCAAGAGTTATTGCCATATTACCTGGCCTAGATTTATTGGAAAGAAACAATGGGGTTGCCTTGCTATTTTCAGAGTTTGTCTTCTTATCTTCAGCAGCCAGCACCAAATTAACACACTAGCATTATCATTGGCCAGGTCAGATAATAGGAAAGCAACATTGCACAACGAATGTTTGGGCAACCAGACCACACCAGCCTACACCAAATTAACACAATATGGCACAGCTATCATCAGCCAGGTAAGGTAATAGGAAAGCAACATTGACACGATGAATGATTGGGCAACCAAAACATCACTACAATTTAGTAATGTGCATGATATGAGATAGTACACTCATGCAGCTCAGTATGCAAAACTACCAGGCAGTTTTCCTTAGAAAAATCAACATTGTCGCCTTTAATTATACATTTTGCTACTAGTAAATTTAGATCAGATAAAGGTTGGATTCACGCTGATTAACAAAATACATGCTGATGTAAAAATTTAGTGATATACAACAGGTACTTACATTAGCATTGGAGCATAGAGAATTCCCGCAAGATACTTTCCTCGAACACGATCCCAGTTTAGAAAGTCTTCTATCCTTTAAGCTTATTTTCTAAAAGAGAGATGGGTAAGAAACATGTAGAAAATATGATCTGAATGCTATAAAATTTCATGATGTGAGGATACGCACACACTTTTTAGAATGGAGTTTGACATATTTTTGCTGTACTGGAGTGGACAAGTTCTTTGGACATTTAAATCTGCTTATTATCAGTAGGAGTTGGGTTTCTCTATGCTGGAGAAGTATCTATGAACACTGGAGTTGGCTTACTATCTCCTGGTGTTTTAATCTTTTGCAAAGACCTTGTTTGTAACCCTTCAGATTCTAACATAGCCGTCTTCCCCTTGCATGCCTTATATAGAAGAATGGTGCTTCAGTTATAAAACATGCTACGGCAGAGAGATGGAATAGGTACTGAAGAATAGAAAGGCATGACATATTGACATGTATTCCCTCCATCCGGAAATAAATGGATGTGTCTAGGCGTATTTCAGTTCTAGATACATCCATTTTTATCCATTTCTGCGACATGTAATCCGGACGGAGGGAGTATGATGTAAGAGCTAGGGATACGACAGGACAACAGAGTAAAAAAAACACTAGTTGAATGTAAAACTGTATGATAGCGGAATACATACAGAAAAAGACTAAGGCAACATATGCGTGTATGATTGTGAAACTAAGATGGCATTGCAAAAGACCACTACAACAGCACTTCAATGTAAAAAAACATGGTATGGTAGACAGATGAAGTACATTCTGATGAATAACAATGCATAAGATATTCAGAAGCATAATGTCCAAACTAAGCAGATGGCATTGCAATAGAGTAGAATGACAGTACTTGAATTTGAAAACATTTTATCATGAATGGAATAGGTACTAAAAAACAGGAAGGCATGACATATTTACATGCATGATCAGCAGGCTAAGCACATGGCTTTGCAACAGAGTAGATGCACTCCAGGACATTATATGCATGCTGTACCCATATCACGGCCCAAGTTAGAGCAAGGACCTTGTGGGGTGAATAGGATTCGCCATCTTTCTGCAAGTCTTATGAAGAACTGCCTTTACATGTTCCATCATATTGGGTATCATTGACGTCAAGTATGTTGGCCGTTACATTGCTCCGTGAGGTTCTTGTGGATATATCAGTGTGGGCAATTATATCTGACATGCATGGAAGAAAACTAGTAGTTAGATTTATGTAATGAGTGCCTATAGAAGACGACATAAATAGTAGGACTGGGCTTAACTAGTAGAAACAAGTGTCAAAAACTAAAGGGAGAACGCAGATGAAAGCTACAGAATATGTATCGTTTGTACTCGAGATTAACTAGATGGCACACAAAAGTATTAAAGAACAACATAGGTAATACTAGAAGTGGTATAATCACCAGCCTGTGGGATAACATTGGCTGATGGATGATAACTATGGAACAGCGTTACCTAAAGAACAAGTTTCATATCTGAACTATGGTACAGCGTTAACTCCTGAACAACACTCTTAAGAGATCATCATGAATATAAAGTGAAATGTGATAATCTAGTTTCCATGCTTAGATGAATAACAAAGCCATAAATGTTGCACACAAGTAAGATGAGGGTACAACCTATCTGGCCGCCATCCATAGGAGTGAACATCATGTGATGACTTGTCGATGGCCCTTAAGTTGTTGTGGCTGTCCATGTCGGGCACGCACATTCGATGAAGGGAACTGTTGAGTGGGGACTATAGCTCCCTTCTGGTGTATGCTTCCCTTGTTGGATCAGCTGTGGTGATAAGGAAGACGGTGTGGCTGAAGATGTAGAAAATGCAAGATGTTAAGAACGACACATATCTCTGATCTGAAGAAATACACTAAGAGATCAACAGTAAGGTACGAGAGTGGTCACACGTCTGTTGACTGAAAAGTAAAATGGGTCACATGATTTTATTTTATTTTGGTACTGTCCGTTCTACGCCGGATGGCTTGATGGCCATCTTGTGCCTCCCGGCTGACACTGTTCTGAATCTTCCCAGAAGAGCCAGCGACCACTGGTAGAGCAGCCTGCTTCCGCCGTCCCTGGCCGCGAGGGCTCCGACCAAAAATCCGCTCCCCGCCCCACCGCACTGCCGTGGTTGCGCCGCCCCCGGCTAATCCACAAAGACTCGCCATCATCTAGATCCGGCAGCAGCAGTACCTTCAACCAGCGCAACTCTAAGATAGCCACCTAAGCGATGCTTCCACGGCGAACTTGCGCCCCCGCACCCTTACGTTAGACACCAGCCAACCGGCAGCCTAGGAGGTCCGCCGCCTCGAGGGATGCTGCTTCCCATTGGGAATGGATTGGCCCAGAATAAAAATTCAGACAACTGACGCCTAAATAAAGTGATTTTTGATGAGTGTATGACCTATCTTACGGCCCGGTGAAGTAGGCAGCTCCAGCTGCCGAGTCGGTGAGGCCGGCGCGATTGCGGTGGCTACCGGCGGCAGGAAAGCAGAGATGTCACGACGGTCGACGGCTATGGGGAAGCAACGCTGGGGCCCTGGATGCATCCGAAGTTGGAGCCACTCCGGCGCCGTGCACAACGGCGGGGGTGAATCAGCTTCGGTACGGTTCACGCGGCCGACGTTGAGGCAGCTCCGGCAGCACGGAGTAAGAGGCACACGGCCCAGTGCATGACGGCAAACGGACAGTGTCTTCGGCATTGGTGAGGAGGGCGGCGGTGAATTTGGTGCAGTGGGGGGCGCCATGGAGGAGGGGCTGAGGTTTCACGGCTGGGGAGAAGGGAGCTTTCGGGGAGAAGGTGATTTGGCACCCACGATGTATGAATGGGGAATTGGGAGGGGGAACCATGTCTTACGGACGCATTTGTCTGAAATGTGGGGGGAGTTACAGTTCTACCCCTGCCTTTAGGCTTCTGGGCTTGGGTCTGTGTACTGAGGGTCGAGGATAGTAGAGTAACTTTGCTTCTCCCAAATAGTGGGCGCGAGCAATTTCGGGCGAGGAGGGCGTGTTTTGAAATAGTGGGCGTGAGCGATTTCAGGCGAGGAGGGCGTGTTTTGAAATAGTCGGCGCGAGCGATTTCGGGCGAGGAGGGTGTCTTTTGAAATAGTCGGCGCGAGCGATTTCGGGCGACGAGAGGGTGTTTTGCCGCCCATGGTTTATGAATTATTCGGCACCTGCCATTTTGGCCGAGGAGAAGGCGCGCTTGGATGAAGTTACGAACCTACCGTCGATGTACAACGGGCCAATTCATGCGTGTCCCACATAGGCCGATAATTTCGCGTGTCCCATTTATTTGCTCGAGCGAATTCCACCGAGCAGAGGGTGTTTAGCGGTTCATTCAAATTTTGGGAGAACGAGCATCCACGTCTACCTTACCAAGTCGATTCAAATCAAATTTCAAAATATTAGCTTGCCACTTCTTTTTTAGATGGTGAGATGATGCTCGGGACTAATGTGTTTTTACATGCTCGTTGCTAACAATTTACTATATGATAAATAGTTGACCCACTAAAAAACGGGAATCAAACCCAAAATAAAATATCTCGATTCAATGAAATAGCTTGTTCACCAGGTCAAAATAGTGAACAAAATCAAAAATTGAATACCTCAATTGAGTAGCATGTTGTATTGTATTATAGTACTCCATGAACATGTGGAAAGTCAAATTAATGAACTTGTTTGATACGCATATCTCCGTTCATGTGTGGATTGCAGACAGCATGTTCTCCAATTCAATATCGAAACATGGTTTATATCAGTCTTTGATGTATAAACGCGACCTCCCCCTCTCCCGGACTCATGTTCTCTCTCTCGCCGACAATCTTCAATTCTATCGCACGCATCCAAACAAAAACCTTGTCGGCCCCTCTCCATCTCTCTCTTTATCTCTCTCTCTATGTCGGGGGGGAGGGGGTCTTTCTAGTTCGCATGCACACTCCATGTATAGGTCTCTCTGGCACAATATGTATGATTCTCTAGTCCAAGCTAAATATCTTGGGTGCACTCATCGTACGCACACAAATTCCCTAGCTCGTTGCCCGTAACTCTCTCATGCACCACTCTGCCGTCTCAGAGCTCTTCCCTCTCTCTCTCAAACTCTCCATCTCCCTGGGTCACACATACACATTCATATCTCACTCGCACTCTATAGACCCATCTAAAACTCTCTCTCTCTCCCTCCTTCTCTCTCCATCTCACACGCACACATACACAATCTCACGCCTAGCTAAGTATGATTGTCTCTCACTCAATTGTAGGCACACACAGTCCCCCCTATGTATATGACTAATACTTAGTCTCCATCACAAACATGTACATTGTCTCTTTCCCTCACTTGGTCTATCTAGATTTCTCTCGAGGCATCTTTCTATCGCACACACACCTTGTCCCGCGATCTCCCACCCATATAGTCCCCTCACGATATCGAGGGGATCTCTCTATCACAAACACACCCTCTCTGCCTCCCCATGCATCCATCTTCTCCATGCGTCCCTCTCAACCTTTGTCCCTTGTTGGTAAGACATCTATTGGACATGTGCTATAGGGGTTGTCTCTCTCCGTTGCAAACAATCACGCACTAGCTATCTCCATGTATCTCCTCACCTCGCTTTTCTATCTCGGAGATGCATGCGTGATATGTTTGCATAAGAAATGAACACTCTCTCTCTCTCTCTCTCTATTTTATCGTTTGTTGTCCCTCTCTCTTTCACACACACACTCATTTTGCACACTCACTCATTCTCCTTCACACACACTTGATCTCTCTCAACTTAGGCACTCTCTTCGGTCCATAGCATATAGATTTATTAAAAAGTCAACATCACAAAGTTTGACCATGTACGTGGAGAAAAACATTTACATCTAGAACCACAAACATATATCATTAGATTCATCATGAGATGTAGTTTTGTATGATGTATCTTTGGTATTGTATATATAAATAATATTTGCATAAACCTGGTCAAAGTTTTCAAAGTTTGACTTCTAAAAAATTTATATGCACTTCATTATCGAACGGATGGAGTATCTCTTTCCCCCTCTCAGCTATCTGGCGCACCACTCAGCCGTATTGGGGCTCCTCTATCACTCTCAAACTTTATATCTCCCTGGTTCACACATACACATATCTCGCTCGCGCTACATAGACCCATCTAACACTATCCGCCCTTGTTCTTTCTCTATGTGACACGCACCCCCCCTAAGTACCATAATCCCTCACTCCATCATAGGCACACGCACTCCCCCCCTAAGTATGACTATCTCTCACTAGCCATCAGGACCACACGTATTGTCTCCTTCCATCCATACATCTATCTCGTTATCTCTCGGGGTATCTTCTATCACGCACATACCTTGTCACTCGATCTCCCACCCATGTAGTCCCATCATGATCTCTAGGGGATCTCTCTGTCACAAACATACACTCTCTCCTCCCCATGTCTTCATTTTATCCATACGTCTCTCTCGACCTCTCTCCCTTGTTTGTTAGACCTCTCTTGGCCACGTGCTAGTGCTCTTTCTCTCTCGGTTGCAAACAACGACACACTATCTCCTCAACTCGCTTCCGCTGTCGAAGATGCATATGTGATATGTTTGCATAAGACACACACGCTTTTTCTCTACTTTATCGTGTGTTGTCCATGTCTCTTTCACACACACACACACACTTTTTTCACTCACTCTTTCTATTTCACACACTCTCTCTCTCTAGTTAGGTACTCTCTCACGTCCATAAACATATGGATGTTTTGAAAAGTCAAACCTCAGAAAAGTTTGACCAGGTATATGTGGAGAAAAATATTTACATCTGGCACGATCATTAGATTCATCACAACATGTACTTACTTCATACTATCATTTATCTTTGGTATTGTAGATATAAGTAATTTCTTTATAAACTTGGTCAAAGTTTCAAAAGTTTGACTTTAACAAAAATATAGGCACTACATTATCGAACGGAGGGAGTAGCTCTTTCTCTCTCTCTACTATCTCTCACGGGCCTCCCCTCTCACTCGATCTCTCTATACCGAGGGATTATACGGTCACTGTGTCAGCGTATAGCTCCGTATATTGTTTAGTTGACCGGTCAAACAGTCCACATGCTGCCTTGTAAGCTCGTGTTCTCTATCTTCGTGTGCTGGCCCATGTGGCAGTGGGTGAAAATAAGTAAACTAGAGGCCCATCTGACACGCGGTGAAGTAACAGTAATGCTACACCCACGTAAACTAACATATGGTTTTTATGTAAAAGAGGACATGGAAACAAAGGATTGGTTCGGTGGGGATGGAAGGGCCCACCCCCTTGAAAATTAGGGGGGAGAAGAAAAGTAGTTAGGAAGATTACGTAGGTTTAAGTAGCTTTTACGTAGATGTAGGATTATTGGTGAAGTAAACAAAGTTGAAACCACTCACGGTAGCATACCGCACGTTAGTAAATTGAGGGCACACTTATTCCGCGTGAAGGACGCACACGCGCACACTTCACCACTGCGCGGTGGCATGCACACAAGGACGCACTCGCGCACACCCAGCACACAATACACACCAAGCACACGTGTACACCGGCGTCGCCGCCGGCTGAGATGGACGGCGAGGCAGCCAACAAGCGGAGGCGGCTCGAGCCAAAACCGCATCCGGCGAGCCTGGACTTCATCAGCAGCCTCCCGACAACATGCTGCTCATCATCATTGGCCTCCTCCCCACCAAATCTGCCATGCGGACCACCCTGCTCTCCCGGCGGTGGCGCCCCCTCTGGCGCTGCGTCCCCCTCAACCTCACCATTGACAGCTGCCTCTGTGACGGGGATTGCAAATGCATGGCCGCAGTCTCCAAGATCCTTTCATCGCACCCTGGGCCAGCTAGACGCCTTGACATCCGAATGTTCAGTACCAACTGCAAGGTCCAAGCCAAGTTCGACGAGTGGTTCTTATCCCCCACCCTAGATCAGCTCGAGGAGCTCAGGTTTGAAGCTGGATGATGTCGCTCTCTACCGCCGTCCGCGCTCCGCCTCATGCCAACGCTGCGCCGCGCCGCGCCAGCTTCAGCTCCTGCTATTTTCCCCAGATTAATGTCGCGCCCGCCCTTCTTCTCCCTCAACTCAAGCAGCTTGACCTCTTCGATGTTGGCATCTCGAAGAAGGATGTGGAGCACCTGCTCCGGAGCTGTACTTCGCTCGAGTACCATCATCTTCGGCAGATCCACGGGTTCATTAGCCTCCACATCGCCTCGATGAATCTCCGATGGATTTATGTGTCCTGCTGGCCCCGCAACAGGACATCAATTGGGAAGAGATCACTCCAGCTATTCCATGTAATGGTCATTGAGAATGCGCCTTTCCTTGAGAGATTGCTTGTATCTGATCTACAAGGTCGAACAAAAATTAGGGTCATTGACGCGCCAAAATTGACAGCGTTGGTGTACTTGTCTGCCAAATTCTCCGAACTCTTTATTGGATCCGTAATCGTTCAGGTACAACACTCATCTTCTTCTCCGTCTTCTTGAAATTCACATTTTTAAATTTCTTCTTGATGTATTTACGACTGTCATCCAGAAAATGATTCCCACAAGCTTGATCCAGTCTGTGCGCACAGTGAAGATCTTGGCAATAAAATCTATCGGCCCCAATCTGGAACAAGTTGTTGGATTCCTTACATGCTTTTCGTGCACGGAGAAGCTACTCATCGAGCTGAAACTTCTTTCCGATTAGTAAACGGTAATCACAAGGTAGCTCAATTCTTTCGTAATTTTCCCAAATTACGATGACAAGTGTAGTGTTCAAAACTGCATCTACGCACTGCACCAAAAGAAATGTTTTTAGTATTTTTTTCTCACGTGATCACCTGCATCATTTTTGTTGTTGTACTACTATTAGCCTAGGCTAGTCATAGTGGCAAGTAACTTAGACTAGTAACTCTATGGTTAGCCTAAAGCAAGTACTACCCCCGTCCTGGTTTACTCTTCGTATTTTGTAGTATCAAAATTTGACCATAGATTTAACTGACAAAATGTTAATGCATGTCACTAAAAATTATATCGTTGGATTTTTATTTGAACATAATTTCAAATGGTATAATTTTTGGTGACATGCATTGGCATTTTCTTAGGTAAATCTATGGTCAAAATTTTACACTAAATACAAGGTAGTACAAAAGTGGGCTATAACGGCCCTCCACTATGTAGGCCAAAACACGTGCCAAATTCACTTCTGATGCATTTGGCATCGATGCCCCTCCATTGCTCACCTGGTGCCCCAATCTGGATCACCTACTTTGCTATGGTGCAAAATTAACTCACGCAATGAAAAAACACTTGCGTGGGAGAGGGAGAGGACTGAGGCAATAAAAAACACTTATTTGGGAGAGGGAAGGCTGGTGTAGTTGATTTGATTGATTTGTTTATACATGTGGGTCTGTGTGCACAACGGTGCCAACTCTCTCACATCGCTAGAGCGGTGCCAAAATCTTTTGATTTGACATCGATGCGTATTATGCGGCATACTTTTGAGAAGTATGGCATCGGCCACATAGTGGAAGGCAACAAATGCCCAAGCTCTTCACGTGCTCCTAGGTAAATGAGAGGAAAGAGAAAGAGAGAGAGAGTGAAAAAATATCACTAGCCTTAGAGCCAACCGTATCATATGAGCGAATGATACTCGTACCTCTTGATGACACGACAATCTTATACAGCCAGCTGCTCTAATATGTTCTCTTCTTTTGCAGATAAAAAAGACCCAAAAGTGAAAAATGTGCTGCACTATAACAATCTCACCGAATGCCTTGATCTCCATCTTATAGAAATTGATTTGATCGACTACCGAGGCAGCACATCTGAGATTAAATTGGCTAGGTTCTTTGTTCTGGAGGCAAGTGTGCTCAAGGTAATGAGGTTTGGCGTTCTCTGGCGCAACAATGAATGGCGTGCTGATCACCGCAAGCATCTAAGCCTAAATGACGAAGTCTCTGCAGAAGCTGAATTTGTTTTTGAAACATCAAGTCGCCAGAGACTAAAAAATTTATTTGCCCATTAGTGACTTGTCAGGGTGGTGGATTTTAGTTTGTACGATAATGCTGCATCCACCTAAAGTAACGAAAGTTCTTACGTAAACTTCCTAATAATTCCCTCTTCGTAGGCGCAGCATTACTCCTAGCATTTGTAATATCAGTTTGAAACTTGTAGTAGTACGACTATCCAGCATGAGGTACTATGTAACGATAAATGTTCGTGTGCATAGGCGCGGCAACGATATACCCATTACTCGAGTACAATATTTATTATTACCAGCAAGAGGCCCATGCGCACGGAACATCAAGATGCATTTATACAAGTTGTTTATCTTGTGGGAGACGAAGATGAACAAGGGAAGGCCTTATCTGCAAATGTGGAGAGGGGTGAGGGTATCTTTTTGCAAAATTGCCATAGTTTGCTTTCTATCCGTCAGATATAGATCGGATGGTCTATATTGCAGGATGGTAGGCACACCATCATCACCAACTTGGTTTTTTATAAGAGTTTCTCTATTTCTCTATACTACTCCTATAAAAACCTGAGGGATCCTTTGATTCAAGGGAATTCTATAGGATTTTTGGACGATTGAAATCCTTTGAAATTTTTCCTACGTTTGTCCTTTGATTCATAGGATTGAATCCCATAGGATTTTTTCCAATGGAAGGTTTTGTACTACATTTCATAGGAAATCTAACATCCACTCTAACCTCTTTTTACAATTCCTTTGCTTTTCCTGTGAAATCAAACGCTCCTTGCTAATCCTATAGGATTCAAGTGGCCATGACACTCCAATCCTATACTTTTCCTATTCCTGCATTTTCAAAATCATACTGATCAAAGAGGTCCTATGTTGGTGATGATGGTGTGCCTGCCATCTTTCACCAATAGCTGTCGGATCTAGATCTGACGCATACAAAGCAAACTGCTACAGTTTTGAAAAAGATGCCCGCACTTGTTCCCTATTTACAAACAACTCCGTGTCTCTCACAATCAGCCTTATCTCTTCCCAACCACATCTAGAAGGCCATGGAACAATCTTGGTGTTCCGTGCAATGCACGGGCATCTTACTTCTATAAGAAAAGAGTAGAGATACTCGTGGCAACACACGGGAAATTATGTCGAACATGGCTAGTTGTAAGCAGGCTAGCTCTACAGCCATGATGATAGTGACTGCACACGGTGAGGCTGACTTTGGTATGCCAAACACGGCGCCTACACTCATGTGTCATCTCCGGCGCAGGGTCTTGTCACTTCACTATGATGAGCAGCACGTAATAATTTGACCAAGGGGTAGTACAGTACTACTAAATTGGTAGTACTACTACTAGTCTAGCACCACCGTCTGGATTTAGTAGTACTACTACCACGTCCGTCTGGATTTAGTATTTGACTAGCAATATCTAGTAATGCATGTCACAAAAAATATACTACTCCCTTTGTAAATAAATACATGGAGTATTGTTTTATTCGGTTTTGAATGTAGTTCCCGATGATATTATACACTCTCCCTTCCGGTAGATGGCTCAAATCTGAAATCTCATCAATCAGACTACTATTGTACTCACCGAGCGGTCAGCTTGATAAGCTACCAACTAAAAATTGCAATCAAATACTAGTTTCCAATGATATTATTTTTGGTTAAATGCATGTCACCAAAAATTGTATCATTGGATTCGTATTTGAACATAGTTTCCAATGATATTATTTTTGGTTACATGCATCAACATTTTATTAGTTAAATCAAAGGTCAAAACTTGGCGCAAACTGCCAAGGGGACCAATAAACCAGTAAACATCAAAGTTCTCTCGTTTTGCCCCAACTTGGTCTCGTTGAGAGGACTATACTGCACAGGCACAGAGGGAGGGCCGAGGAGTAGATGGCCAACACACACGTGAATGCAACACAGTCTGCACTTCTCATACAAAAGCTCCCCGTCAGTCCAATCTATGAAATCCTACGCACCTACGCACCCTAACCAAGGGCAAGAGTGATCTCTCCAATCGCAAGATCAATTGACTAGAAGCTAGACCCATGGTGGCGATGAGCGTGAGCATCAGCCGGCTGTGCCAGATGGTCCATGACGCAGGCCTGCGGCCCGGCACCAAGGAACGTCTCCAGGTCGCGCTTGAGGCCGCCAGGGCGAGAGGCCTCTTGGATGACAACTTCGTCTCCTTGTTCGATGAGGTCCTCGTCGGCTTCCTCGACAAGTTCACCGTCATCAAGAAGTTCGCGGACGACCTTGACGTACGCCTCTAGCCCATGCACCAAGGCTCTGTGATGCCCACCACCCTCAACGGCCTCTATTGTTACAACCTCTTCGATGCACTGGTGGCCCTGCGACTGCCCGCCGTCGCGCCAGAGAATGTCCACCTCGAGGTCGCGCTCGCCGCGCAGCGCCTGGCGCAACAAGACACCATCGACATAATCACCCACGTCTACGCGCAAATCATCCACAAGGACTACTACGTGCAAGAGGAGGACGATAGGATGGTGGCCTTCTTGGACTACAGGGCAACCTTGGACGGCATTGTTCAGAAGCACGTTGAGCTCGCGGCCAACGCCGCTGCTCCTCACACGTCGGTTGGTGACCCGGCGCACTAGGGCATGAGGATGTCGTTGATGGACCCGTATGTATCTTTATCTTTCCATCAATTCCATGTAGTAGTATATTGTACTAGTAATTATCTTACCTTTCGCATCAACTTCATAATTTTCGTACATACTCCATGCATGAACTGCGCCCGAACCAAACTTTTCATTACACTAGGGAAAATCGTTATTTTTATCTATTAGTCCCGCCATGGAGCAGAAGCAAATTTTACAAGTTACAAGTTCAAAAGGAAAAGCCTGCCATGTTTGCGTCGCAACCCCACACGGTTGGTCCGGCACGCCGCTCAAGGGGGAATGCGTGCTGTGTTGCATTTTCACTTACAAGTGGGACCGCAGTTGAGCAAACCGATTATCGGCAAACCCCCACCCCGTCCATCGCGCGATTGCTGAGTTAGAGAAAACAGGAGGGAGAAGAGATAGATGTAGCACGGACTCCAAGAAAATTGGTGTCAGGTGGGACTCGTGTGGGTGGCGTGTGCCGTACTGCTAGACGTGAATGCTAGTTATGGCCCATGCCACCCCACTATATCGAGGTGCTGGTTACATAGAGCGAACACATTATCTCTACAGGAGTACGGTACACCACTAGTACTACTCACATTGTCGCGAAATTTCCTGGAGTCCGTGCTCAGCCCTCCTCTCTCTCTCTCTTCTCAGCCAGCCAGCAGACGCGCGAAGTGTGCCCATCATCTGTTTGCTCCCATGCAGTCCCACATGTTAGTGAAAATGCAAGACGACCCAGAGAACCTGCACATCTTTCACCTCGATGTGCTGGTGATGAAAAACAAATCCAATAAAGATATTCGGTGGCCGCTTTTGGAGTTACTCAAGAGTAAGATTCTATTTACAGTTTAACTCAAGATGCACATCACGTGGCTTCAACTAGCACTCCATTTTCTTGCATGACACGACCTGGATGCTGGATGTCCCACGTGTCGACAAAAGGAGGTAGAACTCGACCAAATCTTCTCCACATTTAGACCATAGGAGTAGGAAACACGGCAAGCCCCGTGCCTACATCATACTATGTACTACAAGCCCACCTCACGCAGTCACGCTATCACCATATTTCTTGGCCTCCGTGCGACACCTAGCTCTAGTTGATGGTATACTACTACTAGGACTAACTATTGCACTAGCATACTCCACTATTAGGTTGGCTCTATGTGATCTGGCAACTTCATATAACCAGATGCTGGCTATACTACTACGGTACTCACACTCCAAGAAGTGACTCAAAAACCATTCATAAATTGAGTTTATGACATGCATATGCTAATGTACCATTCATTACATACAACAAGTCATCAACACACAACGACAATGAGGATACATGTTGGATTATAGATTATTTCCAAAAAAACATTCTAGTAAATGCTAAAGTTTTTATCACACAAGAAATAACAAGCAATGAAATGAACTTAAGCTCAACCAATCCTCGGCATTGGAAACGCTTGCTTTGAACCATAATTAAGCCTCTAGGAAGGGGAAGCTATTGTCAATATCGAGACCAACGCAGGACTCATCATCCAGGCTGAAGCGCCCTATATCAGGACGCATATTGTCATAGCTAGGGTAGGGAACCGTAGCAATGTCCGAGGTATAGATACAATTGCTTCTCATAAATGATAGTAACATTGTGCCAACAGCAGCTGGATCGTGTTTCACCATCATTGGATAGTTTTGTCCAAGGAAGAGCGAGTTTTCTCCAAGACTATCAATACGGAACCAGGCAGAAGGTGCTAGCGCTAGCACACTAGTATCCATCCCGAATAACCTGCAATGGATGTTGGAATAGGTCCGGAGAGTGCGACCATGGGAGACAACACCTGCTTCCTTATTAAGATCAGCAGTGCCCTGTATACATACAAGAAGAGGTGATCCATCGAAATAAGTTGCCAGGCGCCACTGAGTATGTAGGTCCTGCTCGTCCTCAAGCTCATGATCATCACCATCGTCATCTCCCCCTTGGTTATAAATTTTTTCAAGTATAGGTGGTGGAATGTTCACAGGACCTTGGAAACACAAGAAGGTTAATTAGTATGGGGATACTAACTCGCATGCATGTGGATGAAACAATTCTAATTATGGTGGAAGAAAACATACCGAAACAATAAGGATTCCATGCAAAAACAGTGCTACGAGTGGTGGCAGCAAACACAAGACTCTCGTATTGAATTGCATCACAGTACTCATCTGTGTACAGAAATTGATTTGTGAGCAATATCCATTGAGGCGTGGAAGTAAGGACGGCAACAAGCTTGTCGAAGATAGCAACAACATGATAGTTCATGTAATCCCAAGAGCAGTTGGGAACTCGACAAATTGCTATCTTCTGTAGACGACAGTCACCATGATCGTATTTGAACCTATGTAGATCATTTGTGTGCTCAACTTCAGGGCACTCTGAGATTTTTGGAAGTGGAACCCGGTGACGAGTGTACACATTCACAAGTTCTCACTTGCAGTTGTAACCAATATAAACAACCCAATCTCCATTTGCGCCTGCCCAGGCCTTACCCTTAAGCGATGGCATCTTAACATCACATGTATCATTATCAAGCGGCATCAACTTGCACGAGGCGAGGCTTCCGTCGTCCCCGCGCCAGCGAGCAGGGTCATGGCGAAGAAGATAGGGGAGATCAAACCACTCTTGAACCCTTGGGTTCTTTGTAATGATGTTATTTGTTGAGTCGAGAATGGTATTGAATGAACCTGCCATGCTGGCCAAGGTGATGACATCGCACCGATCAATGAGTTCCTCCACCATGTCAACTTTTAGATCGGGGCAAGAATAACAGGGTCGTTTCCGGCCTGTTCCCTCCATGGAGAAGATGATCGAACAATGGCAGAAGGAAGGGTGAAGGAAAATGGAGGGAGGAAGAGCGTGCGACAGCAGTTCCAAATCGAGAGGGAAAGGCGAAGAGGCGGTGGACGATTGCCATGGTACAGGAAGAGGCGTCCCGGCCTACATAGACGTCCTTTCGGAAATTGTACAAAAGGACTCGCCGTCCTCTCACTGACATGTTGGAATGGGACCACATGTCAACGAAACATGGTGTGTCAATTCTCGTGCAAAATGTGATCTGGCCGCGTTGGCCCGAGGTGCCGCATTATATCTTGACTTTATTTTTTTAATGGCGTGCCGTTCAGTTTTGAAGCACGACTAATTGGTACTGTATGCAGAGAAAATATAAACTACTCTACCACTAGTATCAAAAAAGATATATAGGCTGGAGCTTTAGCGTTTGCTTGCTAAGGGCTGCCCACTTGCTTCTCACACTATCACCCTCTCTCCAGATCTAAAAAAGACGGAGGTGCCCCTCTCTCTCCCTCCTCACCAGTGGTCACAGATCCGCCGGGGAAGAAAAGAAAGTGTAGCGTTGACGCACTCATCGGCGGCGAGCGAGGTCACGCACTGACGACAAGGCCGTCCTCTCAGGCCAAGCGCCCGCGCGGGATGGCCTCCGTCCCCAACCTCACAGCCGTAGTGTGTGCGGAGGACGGCGACCATGAGTGAATCCACTTCCCGCCGACCCTCAGGTGTGCTACCCCTTTTTGAACCATACCCTTGTTCTATTGCCCCATCTGCCACGTCGCTGCATGTGGATCATTTTCCACTCCACCATCTCCCTAATTTGCTATCCTCTGTTGTGCTAGTCACGCAGACGAAAACCTTAATTTGCACTATTAAAGGAAACCCTACTTCATGCAGACTAATCCATGTCTGGGTTGAATAAGGAAAGGAAGGGAGAAAGTACTGTCGAAGAGACTAAGCATCGAACCCGCATCTAAGTTGAAAAGGGGAAAATCAGTAGCTAAGGAACGAGTCTCGTGTCTCTTGGTTGAAAAAGGTAGAAAGGCATGACAACGCAATAGAGAATGACCAGGCCGATCAGTTTGTTGTCCTCACATAGGAAAAAGGTGGCTAAAAAGAACAAAAATGGGACGTAATCCACATATGCTGCGTGGATATTTGTTGCTCTAGGCAACCATCCCTCCCTCACCACTCTATGCGTCTGTGGAGGTACATCGTACTGGTGCGCCCATTATCCGAATGGGCCTCCCATACTCTTATTGCGACTTTTTTGCTGTTAGTATAACGCCAGCAGTAAAGTCAAGCAATGCTACTGCTAAAGTGATGCAACATTTAACTAACGCCGCACTCAGTGTAATGCCCCCGATAAATTTAAGCAATGCCATTTAATGTCACTGGATTATTTCAGGGTTAGCTGTTGATTGTGGATGTATTAAAGATTTTTCAGCTAAGGCAATCTTATGCTGTTGCACAGCCAGTATACCAACGATGAAACTTGTTACTACCTTCAGATTTTTGCACTGTTAATGCTTATAGATTACATACCTCACTTTCATGAGATAAGTCAATTTTTTTGTATAGTGTCACTAAAATGCCAAGGCGCTGATGTCATTTTATTTTGGTTAAACTACACAAAAAATTATGAAGAGAAGAGGAAAGGTCAAGAGTGGGCACCTCCTCCTCCGGCTGTTTTCTTGATTCGGTTGATAAAGTTTTTATGTTTGATCGATTATCAAGATTGGGATAGCAATTTTTCAAGTCCCCTAGAGTTCTAAATGATATTTACCTTGAAGGTACATGGTTTGCAATTTTTTTATACTGTCATTAGTTAAAAATGCTAGTTACCTTCAAAATTTTGTATTTGGTTTAATGCTGTTGCACAGCTAGTATACCAATGCTGAAACATGTTACCTTTACATTTTGTATAGTTAAGGCTTATAGAAATCTTCCAGTGCTAGCTTATGGAAATCTGTTCAGTAAAACCATTGTACTGTACCCCGTAATAAAAAAACAACTCTACTGTTGCACTAGCCACTGGATTAGTGTATATTTGTACTATTCGAATGGTGTTGCATTAGCGTATGGACATATATAAGGTGTGGGAAGCTTTCGCAGATATGTGCTCAAGAAAACTACTACCTATTTTTCTAAATACTAGACGTTTGGGTACTTTAAATTTAACTGCGAAAACATCTTATATTAAGGAACAGAGGGTGTAGAGTTCACTCAAATTATGCTGTTAAAGCTAGTCACACCTTTGTTAAAATTAATGTTCATTATGTTATCAGAGGAGGTCTGCATGTTTGTCTCTAATGCCTATCGATCACATACCTGACATCATGATGTAATGGTAAGTCATTGCTTTTTGTATAGTGTCACTGAATTGTCAAGGTGGTGATGGCGTTTTATTTTAGTTGAACTGCACAAAATATGCTTAAAAGAAGAGGAAAGGTCAGGAATGGCTCAATCTTTCAGAAAATACTATGTTTGCCTTCCTGACATCAGCCGTTGTTGCCTTATTTATTCCTTCAACAAGGTGGTTAGAAATAGTCTTGCTACCTTTTCCCATTAACAAATTGGAATGCTTATATTTGTGAGTCTATGCTTCAACTAGTGCCACTTTTTATAGTAATCACACTTTCAATATCTGTGCAAACAAGGATGCTCAATTTTAGTGGAACTGCACAAAAAGTTCAAATGGTTCAACATTATGAGCATGTTTTCTTCCAAACCGGTATATCCAATTGGTGGCACTATGAGCTGTTCATTATGAAGGTACATGGTTTGCTGTTATCTTGCTAATCTTTTTGTACTGTCATTAGATAGTAATATTAGTGGTTTGCATGTGAATTTATTGGCAGGGTGGACCTACATTGGAGGTGCAGGACATGATTCAATGATAGGATGCTCAATTTCGGTTGTATCGATTTCACCTCTTCCATCACTGCAAACATGGATATCCTTAGTCTGATGAAGAATAGGTGCCTGTACTAGCAAATCAATTCAGTACGAAATTGTGCAGGGCAAAACATGATAGTATCAAATTGTCCAATGCAAAACATGACAGATGGTAAGGGGAAACGACTAGAAGAGACGTGTTTAAACAAAAAATACAAGGTGCGGTATATGTTTACTAGCTGCTTGATATTTGTGCAGACAGATGTCTGCCCGTTGCTATTTGGCAAACAAAGAAAGTGACCTCAATTTTGGTGGAACTGCACAAGAGAATAGTATAGTCACTGCATGCAGTGCCATTTGAAAATAGACACAGAAAGATTGGATAGTCACTTCATGGACTGCACAAAAGTAGTACTGTACTATTTATTGGCCAACACTAGGTGCTTCATTTCTTTGGTCTGATTATACAATGGGCATCATTTTGCCAAAGTTAAAGTTTGTATTCCGAAAATAGTCTCGCCGTGTGATCGAGAGAAGACCAAATCATATTGCAGTGGATGTTCCTCCATCATGTGTGGTTCATTCTCATGGTTCCAGCTGTTGGTGAAACCACTTACGTTTGCAAGAGGAATTGTAGACTTCACAAACAAATTTGTCTTTCACTCTATACTGAATGTTGGCCCAGAGAACATCCATGTTAGTAGCAAGAACAGATGTTTTTTCTAGATCTTTGCTTTTGGAGCTACATATTTGTATATGATCTGTGAATCATTGAGATGCATTAACATGTTGATCTTATGTATGGGAATCGTACTAGTTGGTTGTTAATTTGGGCTACTAATGTGAACATATTACAATGCCAGGCCTGTGAGTCTCGTGTGAACATTTCAAACGGATCAGCTCTTACTACTGTGCATAGCAAGATCCTTATTTTTGTGTGCTCGGTGTTTACAAGTTACTAGTAGTTCCTTATTTCTGTTCGCTCAGTATTTACAAGTTACTGATCGATCACTAGCTAGCCTACTAATACACTCCTGGCAGTTTTAGTTGCGACACAAGATTTGAAGGTGGCAGTTTTTTGAATAAAAATGCCTACCTCTGAAGAAACTGACATGCTGTTCTGAAGAAAATGCCATGCGAATCTGAAGAAACTGCCAGCAAAAACGTTCGCAAATGCCTTATCTTCCAGCGAACGTTCATCAGCTATTGCAATCCTACACGTACACTATCCGACCGACTCGATCCTACGCGATTAACCAGCGGATCACGTATGTACCTCATCTGGATGAATCGAGCGCACTCCTTTGACCGTCATGCCGACGTGCGACCCAACACGGACGAGACGCACCACTAACGGGATGGGATGGGACGGCACAGTCATAATTTCAGTTTTTCTAGTTTTCCACGGCAAGCTGGCGTGCTAAGCCAAGCCTGCTTATGCATTGAATTTCGATGACCGCGATGACCGTCGCGTTTCCCGCGACACGCTGGTTCACCTACCTTCCGCCTATAATTACTGGTTCTCGGCGTTCTCCGGTGGCACCATCACCCAACTCGCCCTATCCTCCTAAGCCCCCACCGGCCCGACGTCGCTCACCACTTGCCCTCACTCTCGCCACATCCATCATGCCCCCTCCCATCCGCAATAGGCAACGCCGAAGGCGGTCACCACCGGAACTAGTGTTCGATTTTTCACCGGAAGGCAGACGGACGGAGGAGGCATTCTATCGGTCTTTAGATGGCAATGCGGAGTATGAGGACTTGTTGGAGCGCGACCGCCTTGCGGAGGAGCAGCGTATCGCCGATTTGCGCCACAAGCGGGGCATGGAGCAGCAGCGCACCCACGCTCTGAGTCACGAGCAGAGCGCCCGCAACTGGGCCGACTACATGGAGGCCGGCGCCCGGCAAATAGCCCTGGAGGCTGTCGGGCAAACACGTGTTCGCGACTCCGAATTTTACTACCAGCTCGTCAAGTGGGTTTCCCGCTTAGAAGCTGATGCTTCAGTGGACCACGCTGGCATGGAAAGGGCCAACGCGCGCTAGCAACGTGCCCTATCGCACCTCCGGCAAGTTCGAGGCGAGGAGGAGGACGTCGGTGCCGGTGTTTAGCATGTACCGCAGATGGCTGCCGGCATGGTCTAGTTAGCTAAGAGTAAGTTAGACCTTGTACACTACTAGAGTATTAGGGGGAGTAGATAGTTAACCTGGCTATGATGGTTGTCAATGTCGAAGTTCAGTACTCTATATCTGGATCAGACCTGTTACTTTGCTCGGAATGTTGAAATTTTCATTTGAACGTACGGAATGGGCTGTTATTTTTTTAAATGGGCTGTATTTGTCCGCCACGGGTTTAGAGGCTGACTTGTGGGCCTACTAGGTTGACGCGTACACAATCAGGAGATGATTGTACATGGAGAGGATGACAGCAGGGACCCACCAAGGTCATGGCAGTACGCAAGCAAGTGCCTCCTTATTTCAAGCCAAAAAAATGGTTCCTCCTAATGGATTTCTGACATCTGAGTCCCATGCCATTGTCAACGTAGTGAAGAAATGAGAGAATTGCACAATGAGCGGCTGACACCAGGGACCCAGCAGCTCGCCCAGTTCTTTTTGTTTTTGAGACTGAAGCAGGGTGTCAACTGGGCTGTGCGGGGCACTCTGGCCTGTCTAGCCAGCCTTTTATTTTATGTTTACCACAAGACCAGCCCAGTAGTTTTTTTTCTTTCTAAAAATGGCTAGCCCATTTTTTTTGTTCTTTTGCAGAATACCCAACCGAGGCCTACTTCTTTTGTCAGCCCTGCTGGGCTTCAAATCTTTCAAGACGAGGAGAGTTTCATTCGGCTTGCCCATAAAAGGGGCTATCAGTAATGAGAAATGGGTTGTACATTTTTAAAACACATCAAACCGGCAATTAGTTTCAAATTTCTTTTTTTTTTCATTTCAAGATTTTAAATTCCATTGATTTTTATGCATGGACAACTATTTGGATTTTTTATTTATATAAATTTATTTTTCAAATTAGTTTGAATGTGACCTAAAATTTCGGGATTAAAAACAGTTGGGACCGCACCGAAATATGCAAAATTTCGTATATTTTTTTAACCGTGGCCAGAATATGGGTTGTAATGCTAACAAAAAGAATATGGGCTCCAAAAAAATCCTTAAGAATTAGCAAATGGGCTGTAAATTATTAGAAATAATGGCAGATGGGCTGTATGCTGTTTTCCACACATTTGAGGCTGACTTGTGCGCCTACTATAGGGTTGACGCATACGCTTTCCTAAAAAAAGGTTGACACACACGCAATGCCATGTCAACTTAGTCAACACACGAGAGCAGTGACTATTGGATGTCCATCCAACGGCCGTCGTGCTTCTTCAAATTATGCTCTTCCTGTTCCAGCCGCTCAAACAAGCGCCGGTGGGACTGCCTGCTCCCTCATCGCACGGCCGGCTGTGCTGCCGCACAGGCCTCACCGCCCCACCGTACTCCCATCACTGGCCTAGCCATCCCACTACTCACCCAGACCTCCTGTTATTCTCCGGCGATGGCAGCCTCACACTGCAGCTGAATCAGTAAACCCTCGTACTCCCCTCCGTGTGGGAAACAACTGCCAAGTCTTCCCCGGCTCCTGGTCATTCCCTTCCTAGGCCTCGCCGTCATCCCCGCCTTGGTGCTCTCGACGCAGCATGGTCAACGTGGTCAAGGAATGACTTCCATTAGAAGAGGACTATACGTGGAGAGGCTGACAGCTGGGTCCACGGCCGCAGCAAGGAAGTGCCTCCTTATTACGCGCAAAATAATGATTCCTCCACCTGACAGCGGGGACCCACAGGAAGGGCCTCTGTATTTCGCGAAAAAAATAATCCCCCCGCTGACAGCTCGGACCAACCAGCTATATCTTCGAACGCAGGGAAGTGCCTCCTTATTACGCCCAAAAAAAATGAACACCCCAGTTGCTAGGTGGGACCCACCATATTTGAAGGCTGACTTGTGGGCCTACTAAGTTGACGCAAACGCAGGGCTTTGTCAACTTAGTCAATATAAACAATTCTAGCTGTGGTGACTGTACGATGTCCATCCAATGGCTGTCGTGCTTCTTCAACCTCTGGTCTACTTGCTCCAGCCGCCCAAAACATCATGGGCCGTGCCGCCTGCTCCTGCCTCTCGTGGCCGGCTGTACTGCCGCGCAGCCCTCACCGCCCCTCCTACTCTAACCTCTGGCCAGGCCATCCCTCTACTCACCCACTACCCCTGTTATTCTGCGGCGACGGTAGCCTCACAACACAGCCGAACCAGTCAACCCTCGTACTCATCTCCGCGTGGGCATCCACTACCGTGTCTTCCCTGGCTCCACGTCGTCCCCTTCCTAGGCCTCGTCGTCGTCCACTGCCTTGGTGCTCTCGGCGCCGCGTGGTCAACGTGGTCAAGGAACGACTTCCATCGGAAGAGGACTGTACATGGAGAGGCTGACAGTTGGGTCCACGGCTGCAGCAAGGAAGTGCCTCCTATTACGCGTAAAATTAATTATTCCTCCACCAGACAGCAGGGACCCATTGGAAAGGACACTGTATTTTGTGAAAAAAATGTTTCCCCCCTGACAGCTGGGACCCACCAGGTACATCTTCGCACGCAAGGAAGTGCGTCCATACTACGGGCTAAAAAAATGATTCTTCCCCCTGATAGCTGTGACCCACCAGCTATATCTTCGCACGCAAGGAAGTCCGTCCTTATTCACCCTGACAGCTGGGACCCACCCGGTCGAAGCGTACGTAGCGTTGTCGCGAATGTGTACATACATACTGGTCGATTGGTCTATCTGCAGCAATGAACTGTGGCCGAGTAAGGAGCGGCACGTGTCATAGTAGAGGCGCGGACGTAGCATGTCATGCAATCCCGTCTATATCGTGTACACGTACTTACAACCATGCTGCAAGAACGTAAATACGGCTATGTACGTACATACGGGCGGGGTCTCAAACGCGTACAGCGATGTCGTCCTATTCATCGGCAGCCAACCGGCTAGGTAGCAATGGAGGAAACAGCGTCGTGTTCATCGGGAGGCAACATAATACATTGTGTTCATCGGGAGCCAACCGGCTTGGACGGAACAGCCTAAACGAGGTCTGGCGTACCGCAGAACGGAGGAAATGGGCCTTCTGTTCGACCGCGTATGGTCGAAACGGGGCCTGTTCATCAGGAAGGGTCTGGTGTACCACAAAACGGAGGAAACGGACTTGTGTTCGAGTGCCTATGATCGAAACGGGGTCCTGTTAATCGGGAGGGGTGTGGCGTACGGCAAAACGGAGGAAACGGACTTGTGTTGGAGCGCCTACGGTCGAAATGGGGTCCTGTTCATCCATTGTCTACTGCCTCGCTCCAGCCTCCACGGGATACTGTTCATCCACCGTCGACCTCCTCCAGCCTCCACGGGCTACTGTTCATCCACGGGGCTACTGTTCATCCAGCCTCCACCGACTGCTGTTCATAGAGCCTCCTGGGGTCCTGTTCATCCACCCCCAACTGGCTGGGGTGCGGCGGCCTCCTCGGGGTCCTGTTCATCCAGCGGCAACGGCCTACTACCACGGGGTCCTGTTCATCCAACCCCCAACGGGAACTATTCATCCACAGCCAACCAACCGGCTCGACTCACCACATCTCGACTCGTTCTACGTACCATGCGCACGGTAGCAATGGTCACTATTCATCGAGAGGCAAACCAACACCGGTTGGCTACGTCTTGCACGGGGGCTCGATCAGCTTCAGTAAGCAGCAGCAGTCATCGATCGCTCGGTTCAGTAAGTTGCAGCAGCGAAGGAATCGCTCGGGTTCAGTTAGCAGCCAAGGGATCGATCGCTCGGGTTCAGTTAACAGCGAAGGGATTGATCGCTCGAGTTCAGTAACGTGCGATCGCTTGGGTTCAGTTAGTCAACGCCTCGCACACACGCGCGTACACGAGAGAAACGCGCAAACCTCCGTGCATCGCTCGGCCGCGACGACCCACCGTAACCGGGAACTCCTCGATATTTTCCTCGCCCTCACTTCTACCATGATTTTTTTCGTCATGGACGGCCCAAAGAATGTCATGCAGCTGCGTCTCCAGCCCGCCCAAGACGAAAAGCCCATTTTCTGTCATGATTTTTTTTCATAGAAGTAGGAGCCAACCACATCTATGATGATACGTGCTTTTCTCACAATTATCGTCATAGAAGTGTCATAAGCATGACAGAAAAAAAATTCATTCGGCCCAAAAAATCACAGATGTGTCTTTTTTTGTAGTGGATGTTGGTACACACATCGGACGGTTCTGCGTGGAAGCACTTCGTTGCATTACATGAGCAAAAGGTGGCAGATCCAAGCCATCCTCGAGTCTGCATCAGCACGGATGGGTTCAATCCATTTGGTATGACAGCAACCCTGTACAGTTGTTGGCCTGTATTTGTCATTCCACTCAATCTCCCCCCGAACAGATTATGCAAAGAAAGACCATTTTCCTGACGTTGATAATTCCAGGGCCCAACTATCCGGGGAAGAATATGAATATGTACATGCAGTCACTTAAGGATGAATTGCAAGAAGCTTGGGATAATGGGTTCAAGACATACGACGCCGCTAGCAAGCGAAACATCATAATGCGTGTCTGGTACATGTACTCGATGCATGACTTGCCGGCGTATGCACTATTCGTTGGATGGTGTACACATGGAAGGTTCCCGTGCCCCATATGCAAGGCAGCTCTTCAGTTTCATTGGCTGCAGGTGGGTCACAAGTATTCCTGCTTCGACTTGCATAGACAGTTCCTAGATCCTCGCCATAAGTTCAGAAAAGACAAGAAGAACTTCACCAAAGGTAGAGTTGTCAAAAACTCTGCACCACCTGCATTGACTGGCCGACAGATCCTGGTTCAGTTAAACGCTCTCAAGCCTGATCTAGAGCGTCCAGGGTATTTCAATGGGTATAATTCAGAACACGCCTGGACTCACAAGACATGCTTGTGGGATCTGCCTTACTTCAAAGACCTCCTTCTTCCACACAACATCGAGATGATGCACACTGAAATGAATATCAGCGAGGCCATTTTTGGTACATTGTTCGGCATAGATGGGAAGTCAAAGGATAATACTAAGGCTAGAGTCTATCTGCAGACTCTATGTGATAGACCGTTACAAAACATGCGACAACCAAAAGGAAAGCAGAACTGGTCCACAAAGGCCTGGTTCAATCTTGGAAGGCCAACTATGAGGGAAATTATCTTGTGGGTGAAAATGCAGTTGATGTTCCCTGATGGGTATGAAGTGAATCTAAAGAGGGGAGCGAGTCTTGAAAAATTGAAAATATTTGGTCTCAGAGTCATGATTGGCACATATGGCTTGAGCGGGTAATGTCGGTGAGCGGACACTGAATTGAGACAAGCCGCTAATGGTTTTGACTATAAGGTCCATTCATTTGAGAAATACGACATCAATGAGTATCACATTCATAACTTTGGCAAAGAGATATCTATGGCCGACCGAAAATCTACAAATTGTGGTGTCTCTGCTATCGGAGAAGGAGGTACTGAGTATTATGGAAGAGTTGAGGCAATTTATGAACTTGTATTCTATGATGAAAACCCATCGAACGTCGTTGTCTTCAAATGTTATTGGTTCTAGCCGAAGGAGACTAGAAGGACTCATAAACATATAGGGCTAGTCGAAATCAAACAAAGCACCCATTTGGATGTTCCCGATGTCTATATTATGGCTCAACAGGCGACCCAAGTTTTCTATCGACCGTGGGCCTACCAAACTAATGCAAATCTGAATGGTTGGGATGTCGTTTATGAAGTGCCGCCACATGTTAGACCACCTCCACCCAATGAAGAGGATTATGAACCTCACATTAACCCAGACACATATGATGGAGAATTCTCCCAAGAAACATGTCTTTCCAAGAAACATTTCAAGAACCGCTATACTTCACCCAAGAACATGGAAGTAGATAGCAACAGTGAATCTGACTTCACCCCTCAGCTGGAACAAGAAGAGACGGAACAAGAAGAGGTTACTGCTGCGGATGACCTATTAATGCTTGACCGATTACAGAAAGGCCTTCCACATGTTGATGCCGCTGAACCCGATGAGCACGTCATTCATGACGACATGCGTGATAGTGATGATGATGATGCATCTATTGGTCCTGGAGCATATCTAGACTATCTAGACTATTATTAGTTTGTATGCATCCCAACTTAAATTATATACATATTATTATTCATATCATGTATTCAATTTTTTTTTTGTTGTACTAATTTTGTTTACTCTTTGTCATGGCAGGTGTTGAAGGATGGTGGGCGTGGGTCCAGAGCACACCGCGGGTACTTCTTCGTCGGCACCCCGCGAGAGGGGTACTTCCATTCCACCCCTACATCTCCGGAGAGCGTTGATAGATGGTATGGGGACACCGCCTGGGGGCGGTTCTTCGTCGGCGTCATTGCCCATCGGGAGATGAGGCCGGGGAGGGAAGAAGAGAGGAGGTCAGGGAGGACGTGGCCGCGGGAGAGGTAGGCAGGCTGCTATGCCTTCCTCGCCGCCACCCCCAGCTGATTCACCCGAGCACAGGACTGCTAGGGTGGACTCGTCTGAGGTGCAGGCTATGGGGACTCCGGACCAGGAGCCTAGGGTGGATTGGCCATCGGCCCATGAGACTCCGGTCCCAGAGGCTTCGGCCCATGACACTTCGGGCCACGAGACTCCGGACCAGGCTACGTCCGAGGAAATGTCCAAATGGGGTACCTGGCCGGATCATCCTAAGGGGCCGAGTGGCCATGCTAATGGTGGCGGGGATGAGTTTACTGATAGTGAGGGCAAGGTGGTTGAGGGGGCCACCATGTACCAGCGTGGTGGTACATGGCTTCCGGCCCTGCCGGCAACCCGCGAGTAGAGGCTGGGGATTAGGCCTGATGGGGAGAAGTAAGTGCATTTACTCTTTTTGTACATTTTTCCTTCACATTTCTTCAAATATCTAATGTGTTGGCCCTGTCATACTATAGGGGTTGGGTACATGCCAGGGATGTCCGCAGGCCAAACAGCGTCCTTGGTGTGCTTTTCGGCAAAATTTCTTGTGGTTTGTCACGTTGCCCGGTGAGGGTCAGTTTCCACAGCTAGGATTGAGCTGGGAGCACTACTTGGCTGCCCAGGCCCTGCCGGAGCATATGATCGATGGTGTCTTGTGCCACACGAGGGCCGAGATGGTGATCAGAAGCTTTTGGGTAATTTCTCCTTTACACAATAAAAAATTAGCAATAGCTAGTTATTGTACTAATTAGAGTTGTCCCGTTTTATTTGAGACCTTCTACAGGTGTGAGGAGGGATACGAGGAGGACGCGGCAAAGGTTATCGATAACGAGTGCAAGTGCCCACTACAAAACTTATGGCACGAGGCTCGGCCATAGGCTGTTCGAGCCTACTACGCCAAGTGTGGTATTAAGAAGGACAAGCCGTCGTGCCGGGCTAAGTTTCTGAAGAAGGATCAGTACATGAAGGTAATTACCTATTCTTAAGGCATTGTACTTAGTTTCCTTGATTTGATTCGTAGGCATAGCGCTCAAATTTCTCTTTTCTAACTTAGGTGCCCCCAAGATGGTGTGCGAATAAGATGGATTGTTGGGAGGCGTTGGTGGATGAGTGGTGCACAGGCCGCTGGCGAGCCGTCCATGACAATGCCAAGGACCGCCGTGCCCAAATGGTTGGTGTGCCACACCATCAAAGCAGCGCCAACTTATATCAGTTCGGGCAGAACTGGGTATGTGGTTTGCTTCATGATTCATGCAATTCATTCTTCATGCTAGCTTGAGCCCTTTAATTACTAATACTTTGTTCCTCTCTTTTAGGCATGACACAATAACACGGAGGTGCCAGAGGTGCATGACCTCTATGCCATGGCCCATACTGCCTCGTACAAGAAGGCCAAGGCATTCTTTGAGTCTGACCTCAAGCATCCAGAAAATTTCACCAACATCTCCTCCCACCACAAGCTCGTGAGGTACAACCAGGAGGGGAAGGCGAGGACTTTAACTCGAGCCAGAATCCATTTGATCCAGAGCTGGTGATGATATCTGGTGGCGGGAGGCCCCATGGCTCGATGGCCATTGGAGATGGACTGATACATTGTCCTCTCACTCTCCCGGAGATCAAGGCGCGTCAAACGAGCTCCTGTCCTGAGATAAGGACTCATCCACGGCCAGTCAAGCTCGCCATCGAGGTAAGTTAAACGGACTAAGATTTCTTTCCTCCATTACATTCTGTGTGCGCCATTGATGATTACAATGCTAACGAGGAGTGGTGTTGTAGGCTGCTCTTCAAAAAGAGAGAGCAACAACCCAGGCACTTCTAGAGGAGAGGGACCGGGTGGCGGCGAAGGAGAAGACGGCTAGGTTGTTGAAGGAGAGAGGTCATGGAATGAGGCGGCTCACCGGGCCATGTACGAGCTCCTCATGGTAAGTTTCTTCTGCATATTAGCCAAATCATGCACGTAATGTTCGTTTCATTACTAACTAATACGACTGACTCGTCAAAACCAAATGTGCAGTCTTTGTGCCAGAAGACCGGTCAGACCCCTCCGCTGATGCCGATCATTACTGTGGTGGGAACTATGAGTTTCATTTCAATGGTCATTAGTTACTAGTCTTAACATTTGAGTGTCATCATGCTAATGAGACATTGCAAATGATCTTTGGCGCAGCATAACTCCCAAGCCGCATCGCACACCCCTTCTCCAGGGCAACCTTCTCCAGGTGACGGCCAGAGCAACCCCGGTGCTTGACCTCCGTGATGACGATGATGGTAAGTTTTCTCTAGTGTTTTGCTTAACAAATGCATACTTAGCTTCTTACATGCTAGTTGGCCCTAATATGTCACATACTTAGCTTATTTTCCCCCCAAAAGACATACTGAGCTAATTATCCTCCAAAATGACATACTTAGCTTATTTAGTTCATTTATGACATAATTAGCTTAGTTAGGTAAAAAAAAATGACATAATAACTTTGGTTAGCTCATAAATGTCATATACTTAGCTTATTTTCCTCCAAAATCACATAATAAGCTATGTTAGCTCAATAATGACCTATACTTACCAAAGTTAGCTAAAAATGGCATAATTACCTAAGTTGGCACAAAAATGACCTATACTTACCTTATTTTCCTCCAAATTGATATAATAAGCTTAGTTAGCTCAAAAATGGCATAATTACCTAAGTTTGCTCAACAATGACCTATACTTGCCTTATTTTCGTCCAAAATGACATAATTAGCTTATTTAGCTAAAAATGGAATAATTACCTAAGTTAGCTCAACAATGAGCTATACTTACCTTATTTTCCTCCAAAATGACATAATAAGCTTACTTATATCTAAAATGGCATAATTACTTAAGTTAGCTGTAAAATGACACAAATAATGAATAAGAAGAAAAAAAACAAGGAAGAGGAGAAAAAGAAAGAATAGAAGAAGAAAGAGAAGAAAAAGAATGCATAAAAGAAGAAAAATGAGAAGGAAAAGGGTAAAAACCTTCTTCTTCTTCTTCCTTTTCTTCTTCTTCTTCTTCTAGTCTTCTTCTTCTTCTTCTAGTATTCTTCTTCTTCTTCTAACTTGCTTAGTCACATTTTTGCTGATTTGATTCACGTCATGGAAGCTGGCATTGATGGACTGCTAGTTTTAGTTTCTGTTTTGATTTTGTGTTGATGAACAATGTGAAACTATATGTATGTATATATGGATGAACTCCGTGAAACTATGTATGTATTGGATCTTTGAATACCCTATGTGTTCTCATGCATTGATGGACTGATAGATGTTGGATACATCACCTGCTATATATATATCATATTTGTGTTTTGAAAATGCAGGGAAATAACAGAAAACAAACAAAACTGTGGCAATACAGGCGTTTTGTCGTCTGCCAGCCGACGACAAAGATCTTTGTCGTTGGTAGGTGGACGGCAAAGGGGACACATGGCAGCAACGTGTGCAACCTGGGAGCACTAGGTCTGGCCCATTTGGTCATTATGCCGTCTGCTGGCTGAAGGCAAAGACCTACCAAGCAAACGGCGAAGACAGAGCAAGAGTGACGTGCAGGCACAACCCTGCTGACGTCATATGGCAGACGACAAAGGGCTTTGGTTGTTTGCCATCAGTAGGCGGACGGCAAAGTCTGCCATTAGCCACCTAACAGGGCTAACAACTATTCTTTGTCGTCCACGATTTTTGTCGTCAGCTTGGCCAGGAAAGCGAACGGCAAACATCTTTGCCGTCCGCTGTCATTATGCAGACGGCAAACAAGGTCATTACTGTGACTTTCAGTGCCGGGAGTGTTTGCCGTCCGTGGCAGATGGCAAAGAGGTTTGCCATTGGTGGCCTTGTTCATTGCCATCTGCTACGGCGGATGGCAAAGTAGCTGATTCCTATAGTGGGGGAATAGTGCTGGGGTGTTGGACCATTCGAAGATGGAGCCGCTCCGGCATCATGCACAACAGCGCAGTTGAATCAGCTCCGGTACGGTTCACACGACCATCATCGAGGCAGCTCTGACAGCACGGAGTAAGAGGCACATGGCCCAGTGCACGAAGGTAAACGTACAACAGCTCCGACATTGGGGAGGAGGGCGGTAGTGTATTTGGTGCAGTGGGGGGCATGGAGGAGGGGCTGAGGTTTTGTGGCGAGGGACAAGGTGATTTGGCGCCCACGGTGTATGAATGGGGAATTGGGAGGGGGAACCATGTCTTACGGACGCATTTGTCTGGAATGTGGGGGAAGTTACAATTCTACCCCTGCCTTTTGGGTTGTGGGCTTATGTCTATGTCTTGAGGTTTGGGGATAGTAGGGTAACTTTGCTTCTTCCAAATAGCGGGCGCCAGCGATTTCGGGGGTGGAGGGCGTGCTCTGAAATTGTGGGCGCGTGCGATTTCGGCCGAGGAGAGGGTGTTTTGCCACACATGGTTTATGAGTTATTTGGTGCCTACCATTTCGGCTGAGGAGAGGTTGTTTTGCCGCCCATGATTTATGAATTATTTGGCGCCTGTCATTTTGGTCGTGGAGAGATCGCTCTTGGATGAAGTTACAAACCTACCCTCGATATACAACGGCCTAATTGATCCGGGTCCCAGATAGGCTAGTAATTTCGCATCTCCCATTTATTTGCTCGTGGGAATTTTACCGAATAGAGGGTGTTTTGCGGTTCGTTCAAATTTTGGGAGAACAAGCATCCACGTCTACCTTACCAAGTTGATTCGGATCAATTTTGAAATATTAGTTCTATAGTGTTGCATCTTGCCAATTCTTTTTTAGATGGTGAGATGATGCTCGGGACTAATGTATTTTTACATGCTCGTTGCTACCGATTTATTTGACAAATAGTTGACGCACTGAAAAACGGGAATCAAACCCAAAATGAAATATCTCAATTCAATGAAATAACTTGTTGACCCGGTCAAAATTGTGGACTAAATCCAAGATTGAACACCTCGATTGAATAGCATGTTGTATTATAGTACTCCATGAACATGATCAAAGTCAAATTAATGAAATTGTTTGATACACATATCTCCTTTCATGTGTGAATTGCAAACACCATGTTCTCCATTTCAAAGATTTGAATGAAATTTTATACCGAATCATGGTTTATATCAGTTTTCGATGCATAAACACGACCTCTCCCCTCTCCCGGACTTCCGCTCTCTCTTCTAGACAACAATCTTTGTTTCTTTCGTGCGCATACAAACACAATTCTTGTCGCTCCCTCTCCCCTCTCTCTCTCTCTCTCCAGGTCTTTCTAGTTTGCATGCACATTCCATGTATAGGTCTCTCTCGCACACAAGGTATGACTGTCGAGTCTAAGCTAAATATCTAGGGTACACTCATCATACACACATAAATTCTCTCACTCGTTGTCCGTAACTCTCTCACGCACCACTCCGCCATCTCGGGGCTCTTCCCTCTCTCTCTCTCTCGACCTTTCTATCTCCCTATGTCAATCATACACATATCTCACTTGCACTAGATAGACCCATCGAAAACACTCTCTCTCTCCCTCATTCTCTATCTCTCTATCTCACACGCACACACACACACAATCTCCCGCCTAGCTAAGTATGACTATCTCTCACTCCATTATAGGCACACATAGTCCCCCTAGGTATATGACTACCTCTCACTCTCCATCACAGACACACGCATTGCCTCTTTCCCTCGATCGGTCTATCTCAATCTCCTCCGGGGCATCTTTCTATCGAACCCACACCTCGTCTCTCTATCTCCCACCCCTATAGTCCCCTCACGATCTCGAGAGGATCTCTCTATCACAAACACACCCTCTTTCCCTCCCCATGCCTCCATTTTCTCCATATGTCCCTCTCGACCTCTGTCCCTTGTTTGCCAGACCTCTCTTGGACGCGTGCTATAGGGGTCCCTCTCTCCGATGCAAACAACCACACACTAGCTATCTGCATGTAGAGAAAAATATGCAGAGAAAAATATAAACTACTCTACCACTAGTAAGAAGAAGAATAGTACTAGTAAGATATATAGGCTCGAGCTTCAATGCTTGCTTGCTACGGCTGCCCACTTACTTCTCACACTATCACCCTCTCTCTAGATCTATAAAATACGGCGGCGGCTCCTCTCTCTCTCCCTTCTCACCGGTGGTCACAAATCCACCCGGATCCCGTCCGCCGGGGTAGAGGAGGACATGTAGGGTTGACACACTTATCTTCGACGAGTGAGGACGCACACTGATGACAAGGTCGTCCTCTCAGACATAGGGCCGGTGCAGGATGGCTTCCATCCCAAGATCGCTACCGTAGTGTGTGCGGAGGACGACGACCACGAGCGAAGCCACTTCCCACTGACCCTCGGGTATGCTACCTCTTTTTGAACCATACCCTTGTTCTATTGCCCCATCTGCCCACATCGCTTCATGTGTATCTTTTTCCACTCTGATACGTCTCCAACGTATCTACAATTTATTATTGTTCCATGCTATTATATTATCCATCTTGGACGTTTTATATGCATTATTATGCTATTTTATATCATTTTTGGGACTAACCTATTAACCTAGTGCCCAGTGCCAGTTGCTGTTTTTTCCATGTTTTTGTCTTCTACAGAAAATCAATACCAAACGGAGTCCAAACGAACGAAACTTTTTGACGATTTTTCTTGGGCTAGAAGACAACTAGGAAGCTTTGGGAGGAGGCCAGAAAGTCCACATGTGAGCGACAAGCTCACCAGGCGCGCCCTAGGGGGGGCGCCATATGAGCTTGTGGGCCCCCCATGGCTCCTCTAACCCTAATCTCAGCTCTACAAATATCCAAATATTCCCCGTATACTAGAGGGCACACCAAAAAATACTTTTCCGCTGCCGCAAGTTTCTGTCCTTGTGAGATCCCATCTGGAGACCTGTTCCGGTACTCTGCCGGAGGGGGATTCAATCATGGAGGGCCTCTACATCAACCTTGCTGCCCTTCCAACGATGTGTGAGTAGTTTACCAAAGACCTACGGGTCCATAGCTAGTAGCTAGATGGCTTCTTCTCTCTCTTTGATCTTCAATACAATGTTCTCCTCGATGTTCTTGGAGATCTATTCAATCTAATCTTCTTTTATGGTGCGTTTGTTGAGATCCGATGAATTGTGGATTTATGATCAGATTTTCTATGAATATTATTTGAGTCTTCTCTTAACTCTTTTATGCATGATTAAGATAGCTTTGTATTTCTCTCCGATATATTGATTTGGTTTGGCCAATTAGATTGATTTTTCTTGCAATGGAAGAGGTTCTTTGTATTGGATTCAATCTTGCGGTGTCCTCACCCAGTGATAGAAGGGGTAGCGAGGCACATATTTGGATTGTTGCCCTTAAGGATAAAAAGGTGTGGTTTATTTCATATTGTTTGGATCTATACTTCTACATCATATCATCTTACTTAAGGCGTTACTCCATTCTTATTAACTTAATACACTAGATGCATGCTGGATAGCGGTCGATGTGTGGAGTAATAGTAGTAGATGCAGGCAGGAGTCAGTCTACTTGTCACGGATGTGATGCCTATATTCATGATCATTGCCTTAGATATCATCATTGTCGGGCCCGTGGGACTGAGGCTACCCAGGCCAATCTGTCTGCGGCCCAAGACGCAGCATGTGATGTGGGCCCAGCGCGGCCCACCCTCAAGGCTTCACGAGCAAGACCCTCGCGAGGTGTGCATCAGCAAGCGTCGTCAAGAGCTCCCCGAGGGCCTCACGCAGGCAGCCTCCCGAAGGTGCCTCCCAAGGCCCCTCATGGGGCGGATATGACTAGGCTCGCCAAGCCCCACCTCGTGATGCATGTGGGTGACGTGAGCCACAACAAGCGGAGCCAGCAGGGTGCCAGCAGGAACGGATAAGTATGTTTTCCTCTTTTGAGCTAAGGGAGAAAGGATAGCACGCCAGTTCCCGAAGCAATCCCCAAAAGTTGCCACTTTGGTGCTAGAAGACCAGGACGGCGGGCTTGCCAGGACGGAGGTCATAACCGAGCCCGCCGGCGTGTCGTGGCAGGAAGCTTTAGCAGGCGGAGACGACCTTTAGTTAGGATAAGCTGTACTGTTGTCCCCCTTTGAAATTTGCCATTGTGGCAACCCTTCCCGCCTAGTATTTTGGGAGGAAGATGGCTGAGTCCAGTATACGTATAACTAGGGCACCACACGAAAGCCTCCCGAGGTCACTTGTACTCTCATACTCATCCTCCCTCATGAGGCAATCTACACACAAAGCAGGAGTAGGGTCTTACACCGCAAGGTGGCCCGAACCTGGGTAAACTGCCGTGTCCTTGTTCTTCTTCCTCGGCTCGGGCACGCCGGAGCATCACCGTGAGATAGTGGGCTGAGAGGCCGGGCTTAGTGAGGTTCTGTGAGCACACCCTAGAGTTCGAACCTTTCTTGGGTCCCTGGAGCACCATTTCTGACATTTGGCGCGCCAGGTAGGGGTGTGCCTGAGTTATTCGGCTTCGCTCCAGTTCAAGCTCCACCATCTACAAGGCCGACGCTCATCGGGTTCACGCCGAGCGCCGTGCGGTTCGCGTCGCCTGGACGGCGCCCACTTGAGGCAGCAGCTATTGCCACCCTCCCGAGCCCATATCCATTGCCGCCTACCTCGCCATTTTCTTCAGCGCTGTGGGCTGCCCGGATTTCACCGTTAGCCTGTGTCAAGTGAATTGGCCGCTGAGGTTCAGACCGGGGCTGCCCCTGCACTACGATCGTGCTGCCGACCCCGAGGAGTTTCTTCGGCTCTATACCCAAAGCATCCTGGCGGCAGGCGGCGGCGACAAGGCCATGGCGAACTGGTTCCCCTAGCGCTCATGGGCACCCCACGCTCCTGGCTCCTCAGCCTTCCCGGGACCTCGGTCTCTTCCTGGGGCGAGGTTCGTGATTGATTTGCTGGGCGCTTCGCACCCCAGGGGCCCCATGCGGTCGCATGAATCCTCGGCGGGTCCCAGGCGCCTGCGTCCAACTGCCACTCCAACAGCTCTTTCGCGGGGCGAACGCCATGCAGCCCCAGCACGAGGCTGAGCGACCTCGCGCGCGGTCTGAGTGCGCCATCACCTTTGACTCCCGAGACCACCCCAAGTCCGCAGTCGTCGCCGGCGCACTTCCCATGCTGTGCACTCCCACCATCAACAATGTCATGGTCACAAAGATCCCCATCGACGTGGGTGTTGGCCTCAATGTGATCTCCGCCGAGACCTTCGATACGCTCCAGGTGCCCTGGGATCAGTTGGCGCCGATGCGACCCTTCTCTGGGGTAACTGATGGCTCCACCACTCCCCTGGGGCAGGTGCGCCTCCCCGTCACCTTCAGCACCTGCGACAACTACCACACCGAGCTCATTGACTTCGACGTGGCCCACATTGGCCTCCCGTACAATGCCATCCTAGGGTACCCCACGCTCGCCAAGTTCGTGGCGGCAACCCATCCTGGCTACAACGTCGTCAAGATGCCCGGCAGCGGCGGCATCATTACTGTAGCCGGAGACACCGAGGACGTGGTTCGAGCCCTCAAACGCGCCTACGGGGATGTGGCAGCTTCACGCCTAGGCACCGAGGACAGGGCAGAGGCCCCGGAGGCCGCGCCCATAAAGAAGAAGCAACTGTTCTCCCAGGACCGTGCCGAAACAAAGAAAGTGATGGTCGATGGTAGCGGCTCGGGCCCCACCTTCACCATCGGCCCCGGCCTCCGCCCGAAGCAGGAAGGTGAGCTCATCACTTTCCTCCAGGCGAACAAGGATGTGTTCGCTTGGAAGGCGTCTGACCTGGCAAGCATCCCGAGGGAGGTGATGGAGCACCGTCTGGCGATGTGCCCCAACGCTCGTCCCGTCAAGCAGAAGGCGCGGCGCCAAGCACCGGAGAAGCAGGTGTTTATCATCCAGGAGGTGCACAAGCTACAAGAGGCGGGGGTCATACGAGAGGTGCGTCACCCCGAGTGGCTCGCCAACCAGGTTGTTGTCCCCAAAAAGGGTGGGAAGGAACGCATGTGCGGTGACTTCACAAGCCTCAACAAGGCATGCCCCCAGGATCCCTTCCAGCTCCCACGCATCAACCAAATCATGGACTCCACCGCCGAATGCGACCTACTGTGCTTCCTAGATGCGTTCTCGGGCTACCACCAGATCAAGATGGCGACGGAGCATGTTGAGAAAACGGCCTTCATCTCCCCATGTGGTGTCTTATGCTGCACCTGCATGCCGTTCGGCTTGAGGAGCACCCAGGCCACCTTCGAGTGGTTGATGCACATCACGCTGGGGCTGCAGCTGGGCCGAAACACACAGGATTACGTTGATGACATCATGGTCAAGTCACACGAGGCCAGAACACTAATCGAAGACTTGGAAGAAACGTTCGCCAATCTGCGCAAGGTCAGCTTGAAGCTTAACCTTGACAAGTACGTCTTTGGAGTTCCCTCTGGCAAGCTTCTCGGCTTCCTCATCTCCACCGAGGGATCGAGGCCAATCCCAAAAGGATCAAGGCCATCGAAAAATGTGCCCCCTAGGCCCTCAAGGAGATGCAGAGGCTAGCAGGGTGCATGGCTTCCCTGAGGCGTTTCATTCTCCAAGCTCGGCGAGCGCGCCTTGCCATTCTTCAAGTTGATGAAGAGGACAGGCTCCTTTGAGTGGACCCCGGAGGCAGATGCAGCCTTCGAAGACCTCAAGAGGTACCTCACAAGCCCGCCCATCATGGTAGCGCCATGCTTCCGCGAGCCCCTGGTGCTCTACCTGTCGGTTACCCCACATACGGCCAGTGTCGTGCTCCTGGCAGTTCGGGAGGAGCGCGTCAGAACCCAAGGGAGGCACCATGGGCCCCATGAGCCTGTGGACCCTCGCAGTCCCCAATGCTGCAAGACGGCGCCCCTGAGCTCTCGTTCCTCCCCCACTTCATGAAGCTCTCGGGCCCCTAGCGCCCCCTCAGGAGCAGGCGATCACCGAGAATGCACGCCTCATCAAGCACCCTGTGTACTTCGTCAGCACGGTGATGAGGCATGCACACGCTCTACCCTATGCAGTAGAAGCTCCTTCTCGCGCTCCTAGTCGCCTCCAGGAAGCTGCGCCATTATTTCCAAGGCCACCCCATCAAGGTCGTTTCTGCGTATCCCCTGGAGAAGGTGTTGTGCAGACCTAACACCGTCGGCCGAGTCGCCGAGTGGAACATCGAGCTGCAGGCCTTCTAGTTGTAGTTCTTTTCCACCAGGTTTATCAAGGGGGCGGCCCTTGCCGACTAGCCCCTCTTGCCTGGGGATGAGGCGGCCACCAGTTGGGTCATGCACTTTGATGGCACCTTCTCCAGGCAGGGCGTGGGGGCTGGGGTCGTGCTCATTTCCTTAGCCGTAGACAAGCTTTACTACGCCGTCCAGCTATGCTTCCTGCATGGCGAGAAGGTCTCCAACAACATCACAGAGTACGATGGCCTGATCATCAACCTCAAGGCCGCCGCTGCCTTGGGAATCAAGCGCCTCACCATCAAGGGTGATTCCCAGCTCCTCGTCAACTTATCCAATAAAAAGTACAAGCCAAAAGACGAGCACATGGCGGTGTATCTGGAGGAGGTACGAAAACTCGAGAAGTGTTTTCTGGGTTTGAAATTATAGCGCGTCCCGCGCGGCGTTGACAAGGAAGCCGACGACATCACCTAGTGAGCATCCCGCCGCGAGCCCCGAAACCCTGGCTTCTTCGAAGAGAGGCTCTTCGGGCCATCAGCTGCGCCCCCAGCTGTTGGCATGATGCTGCTCCTTGAGGAGCTCCCGCCCGCGCCACCCACAGGCGCACCAGCCTATGCCCCGACCTCCAGGGCCCTTCTGCTGCTGGTGTTGGAGCCTCAGGCGAACAGTTGGGTCGAGGAGCTCAAGGCTTACCAACTCCACGACACCTCGCCGGAACTAGATGCAGAAGCAGAGCATGTGGCCCGGCAGTCCACTTCCTGCTGCTTACGAGACGGCGAGTTGTACCGCAAGTGCCCCAATGATGTCGCGCTGTGATGCATTTTAGAAGAGCAAGGGCGCCATCTACTAGTCGACATCCATGGGGAGATTGCAGGCACCACTCCTCGTCGCGCTCCCTCGTGGGCAAGGTGTTCCGTGGTGGGTTTTATGGGCCTACGGCGCTCCTTGACGCCGCTGAGCTGGTCCAATCCTGCAAAGCCTGCCAGTTCCACGCCAAGCAAATCCATCAGCCCACGTAAGGGCTCCAGATAATCCCCCTCTCATGGCCCTTCGCAGTGTGGGGGCTGGACATACTGGGCCCATTCCCTCACGCCGCCGGCTGCTACCGTTACCTCTACGTCGCCATCGACAAGTTCACCAGGTGGGCGGAGGTGGAGTACGTGCGCACCATCCCGGCAGGCTCGGCCGTCAAGTTTATCAAGGACCTCGTGAGCCGATACGGCATCCCCAATTATATCATCATCGACAACGGCTTGCAGTTTATGAGCAATCTCTTCAGGTCATATTGCACTAACCTTGGAATGCAGATATGTTACGTTTCTGTGGTGCACCCGCGAAGCAACGACCAAGCCGAGCGTGCCAATGCTGAGGTCCTCAAGGTCCCAAAGACTAGGAGCTTCAAGAAGAAGGTTGAGGCCTACGGCAAAGGCTGGCTGGATGAGCTGCAGTTCGTGTTGTGGTCCATCCGCACCACCACGACTAAGTCCACCGGCGAGACCCCCTTCTTCCTCGTCTATGGGGCCGAAGTGGTCCTCCCCTCGGAGCTCAAGCATTGTTCCCTATGAATCCTGGCATTTGACGAGGAGCGTGAGGACGACTTGCGAGAAGCCGATCTTGTGATCCTCGAGGAGGCCCATCGCCGGGCCGCCCTTCACGCCACGAGATACTAGTAGGCCTTGCGGCGCTACCATAGCCGCAACATCCGCCCTCGCACTCTCGAGGTCGGGGACCTCCTCCTGCAGCTGATCCTCTCCAGGGAGGGCCTCCACAAGCTCTCTCCCATGTGGGAAGGCCCTTTTAGGGTCTCCCATGTCTCCAGGACAGGCGTTGCACGCCTGGAGATGGAGGATGGACTTCCTGTGCAGAACGCCTGGAACATCTAGCACCTCCATCAGCTCTACCTGTGACCCTCTCACGTAAGAATGAGGTGGGGCTGTACATGCCCCAGGGCCTTCCGGTGCGTCACCCCACGGCCCTGTGGGAGCTCCCACCCACGCCCATGTGGAAGCCCCATGCTCCGTGCTGGCGGAACGGTTGAATCGCAACCATGCCCACGCCCAAGTGGAAGCCCCATGCTCCTCGCTGGTGGAACGATCGAATAGCGATTATGCCCATGCTCAAGTGGAAACCCCATGCTCCGCGCTGGCGGGAAGATCAATGAAGGTGCCGGACGTGGTAGCCATTTTCATTTTAGCTTGTAAACTAGTTTGCAGTTCCTCTATGTAAAGACTGTGGTTTTTGCGTCTTCTCTAAGAAAGGAATTTGGTTTTCTTTGCGGCATTTTGCTGGATTTCATTCTTTTCATCAGCCATGCGCGCCCGGAGCCTCACTCATGAGCTTCATGCAAGCAGGGGCTGGGCATGGTCCTTAAGCTTGGGCCAGTCCCAGCAGCATTAAGAGCCCAAAGAGTCGGGCTCTCGGCCGCGGGTCTGCTCCCGCATGCACCATCCCACCAAGGCCTTGGTGTCTAATGTCCTCGCCCAACGCACATGAGCGACCAACGAGCACGCGCTGCGCCCCCCAAGTTGTTCGCCTCAGGAGCACTCGCTAGCCCTGGCGCTCTCACCTCCTGGCCTTGCCCAGGCATCGTGACCTAGCATACCAGCGACGGTCGAGCCCCACTTGGGGGCTGTGGTCTAACGACATAAAGCACGAAAGTTGGCGTGAAGGAAAAACAAGCCTCATGAGAACACAAATGTTGTTTGGTACACCATTAAGGATTCCAACAAAATGTTCCTCACGCCCCCATGGGGTCACAATTAAGTATCGACAGGAAAGAAAAGAGGGGCGGCCTAAGGAGACGCGATGCCGCTGCCATCGCCATGCCATCGTTGCCCTCATGTTCCTTGGACCCGTGTCGGTCTTCGCGGCTGTCAGGGGCGAATCATGCGCTCATCGCATCCACGTGGTCCTCCACCCATTCCCCAAGGACATCGCGGATCACTTAAGGGGCAGGGCCTATCATGGCCTCGAAGTCGAAACAGGGGTCGGAGCAGAAGAGATGGCTGAAGACGCGTGTCGAGGCTTGGGCAAGGAGGTCACGGCTTTCCTCTTCGACAAATTTGCCCACCTTCCTCGCGCCCCCTTCAAGCCGCTCCACAACCTTTGTGAATAAGGCGAGGTAGCCGGCGTCGTTGGGCATGAGAAGGCTGGAGACGTCCTCCATGCAGATGGAGCCCTGGGCACGGCGAGCCCTCAACTCAAGGTCCTGGAACATCTTGGAGCGTGTGTGCTGCAGCCACCGAGCCTGGTTTGCTTCATCCGCCGCCTATTCCATGAGGGATGTAACGCCCCCACCTGCTCCTGAAGCGATGCCAGCTCGGCCTCGGCGACAGCTTGAGCTCCCAGCGCGGTTTCTTGCCGCTGATCTGCTTCAGCCAGCCTCTTCTTGAGGTCGTCTATCTGGCCATCAGCTCCCCGCGCCGAGCTCAGAAGCGGGATTCCTGAAGCTTTAACTTTTTGCGGTGGTCCCTGATGAGCGCCCGGCGGCCGTTCACAATCTTCTCGTTGGCCTCTGCCTGGATTGTCGTTTCCTTGGATGCCAGGGATGCGTTGGCCTTCTCCCGCGCTGGGCTAGAGAAGCTTCAGCGGCTGCCACCTGGCGGTCCAGCACCTCTAGCCGCTCGCGCTCTAGGCTCTGCTTAGACGAAGTCAGCGCGAACTCCTGCCCAAGGTCCTTCAGGCCCGCCTCTCGTGTCGTCAGCCCTTCCGCAGAGGCGGAGAGGGTGTCTCTGTGTGCTTGGATTTTCTGCTCCAGGACGGCATTTGAAGCTAGGACCTCTTGCTCATGAGCCTCCGATGCCTCATGCCGCCGGTCCACTGCCTCGGCCTCCTGGAGAGCGCGCTCACAAGCTTCTTTCACCACGGAGGCAGACTCATCGTCCTTTGAGCGGGCGGACTCGTGCTGGAGGTGGCTAAAGTTAATGGCAACCTCAAGTTGGTGCCACCCGCATGCCAGCTGCAGGTGCTTATCCGTAAGGCGCACGTGAACATCATGAAGCTCCGCCTCGAGCTGGCTCAGCGCGCCCTTCGCATTCTACAGAAGATCGTGCCTGACTGCGGCCTGGCCACTCACGAGCACCAAGGCCCAGCCAGGTCTGAGCCCCACGCTCCCGCCCACTGCCGTGGCATGAGAAGACTCGGCTGCACCAATCGGGGGCTAGAAGCTGGCAGGCGCCTCTTCCATCCCCCTGGGCAGGGAGACGCACCCCGCGGGCTCGGCGACTTTACGCAAGCGGCTGTTAGCCCACAGCTGCCTCGGGCCCCGGCTTGGGCAAGCATAGCGGCCGACGGCCTCGCCTTCGCCGTCTTGGTGCTGGCCTTGACGGTGGATGCCCGGGAGGGAGGGGAGGAGCTCACCAAAGGCTCCCTCGGAAGAACCACCCTCGTCCCCATGCATGCAGGGCTGCCTGCGGGGACCAAGGAGTGCATGGTTGTTCTGCACCCCGCGCCTCCAGCTGGCGGCAGAGAAACCGCCCTTCGCCCAGGGGCGATCGCAGTGCCTTGGTAAGCCATGACCTTGCTGCGCCCCACGGCCGCGGCGAGTGGCGAGGAGGCGGCCGCTCGGCTCGGGGGCTCCTTCACCTTCTCGCCTGAAGAGGCCCTGCGAGAAGAAAGAGCTTAGGTATGCTTGTCGTGTAGGAGGCAAGGAGAAAAAGGCGCTTACTCATCCATGGCGACCCACTTCCTCTTCTTCAACGCCCGTGGCACTGCGCCGATGCCGCTCTCCGGCCGGATCCTCCTCCCGGGGGCGTGCGGCCCGGGGATCGTCGTCCTAGAGGTATGCGAGCTGCTCGTCAGGCCAGGAGTGGAGGCCCCACCCCCTGGCATGGTGATGCTATCGGCATCTGCTGGTATAGGGCTGTGCTGACAGGCAGCCCGTGGAGACGGGTCGCCACCGCCCTCCACCGCTGCGGCCAGGTGTATCACACTCGCGAAGCCCTCTGGCTGAGGGACCACCAAGAAGGGGTTGTCCCAGGGCCCCTCGTGGCCTTCGGTGAGTAGCCCCCACTGATTAAATCACGGCATCCTTCCCGCGAAGACCTCCTTGCTCGTGCAGTTATACAGGGGGTACCCTTGCCTGGGAAGCTCGCTTGCCTCTTCGTCGGTCATGACTCGAAGTATCCTGCTTAACACATCAGGAGGCAGGCAGCCTGTTTGGAGCCACATTGTGTCTTCTGGGCCGGTGAAGGCCCACATGGGGCGGGAGTGGCGTTTAAGGGGGGTAATTCACCGAGGGAGGAATTCCCTCACCACCATCAACACTGTCACTCCCGCCGCCCTCAGATCGGGCATCCTCGCCAAGACCCACGACAGCCTCGGGTCATTGAGCCTCTCGTGCCCCCATTTGGAGCTCGCCACTACTGGGGACGATGGAGTCAGTAGCAGGGGGTTAAACTGGGCCGCGTCCATGTACACCCATTGTCGCCTGAAGCCCTCCACTTCGTGGTTGATCTCCATGTCGATGCCGTCACCCACCGTCGCGCCCACGGCATAGAGCGACACGCACCCAGAGTGCTAGTCGGCGGCGGTCAGCCGAAGGCAGAAAAATGGCGGAGCAGCGCCACCAAGGGGGTCAAGCCCACAAAGGCTTCGCATAGGAAGGTGAAGGCTGAAAGGAGGAGAACGGATTTTGGGTCTTGGTGCAGCGCATGCACTTGATAGTGCGAGAGCACGACGTTGAAGAAGTCTGAGAATGGGAGGAGCAAGCTAGAGAAGATCGCGGGGAGATGAATGGCGATGGTGGTGGCATCCAGATTAGTGAGAGGTCGCGAAGCGGGCCAAATCTTTGTCGCCCCCCACTCATTGAAGTCATCCGTGATAATTGGGCAGACCTTATCGAGCCCCTCAAGGTTGAGCACTGTGGACCGGCCCAGGGCGGACTCTGGTCCAGCTCGGCTGTTCGCCGCTGTCGCAGCCTTGCCCTTCTTCCCCAGCGGCGCTATGGTGGCACAGTAGGACGCAAGCGGCGCGGGTCTGGCGAAGGAGATGCAAGCTTGCTCGAGAAGGAAGGAGATGAAGGACGGGTGCATGGGAAGGCGATGATGGCCGCGTAACCAGCACAGGCTAGCTTTATGTCAGTCGGGCGGTTACCGAGGCGTCGGGGAAGTGGGGGCGTACCGCGCCCTGTTGCGCGCCACACATCGAGCCTAGCCCGCAGGCGGTTGGGGCGCACGCAATTTTGCCCCCTCCCTCAATGGGCAGGGTCATGCACGCCGCGAGCCCAGGGGCTACTGTCAGGCCCGTGGGACTGGGGGTACCTAGGCCCATCTGGCTGCGGCCCAAGACGAGGCGCGTGCCATGGGCCCAGCGCGGCCCATCCTCAAGGCTTAATGAGCAAGACGCCTGCGAGGGCCCCCACCTCGCGAGGTGTGCGTTAGCAAGCATCGTTAAGAGCTCTCGGAGGGCCTCATGCGGGGTAGCCTCTCGAAGCTGCCACCCGAGGCCCCTTGCGGGGCGGATATGTCTAGGCTCGCCAAGCCCCGCCTCGCGATGCACATGGGTGACGCAAGCCACAACGAGCGGAACCAGAAGGGCGCCAGCATGCGCGGATAAGGATGTTTACCTCTTTCCTGCCAAGGGAGCAAGGATAGCATGCCGATTCCTGAAGAAATCCCCAAAGGTTGACCCTTTGGTGCTAGAAGATCAGGATGACGGGCTCGCTAGGACGGAAGTCATCACCAAGCCCACCGGCGCGTCATGGCAGGAAGCTTTAGCATGCGGACACCACCTTTAGTCAAGATACACTGTACTGCTGTCCCCCTTTGAAATTGGCCGTTGTGGCAACCCTTCCCGCCTAGTGTTTTGGGGGGAAGAGGACCGAGGCCCGTATAAGTATAGCTAGGGCGCCACCTTAGAGAGGGGAGATCGAGGCTCCCCGAAAGTCTCCCAAGGCCGCTTGTACTTGCATACTCATCCTCCCTCGTGAGGCAATCTACACAAAAAGCAGGGTCTTACACCGCAAGGTGGCCCGAACGTGGGTAAACTGCCGTGTCCTTGTTCTTCTTCCTCGGCTCAGGCACGCCAGAGCATCCCCGTGAGATAGTGAGATGAGAGGCCGGTCTTAGCGAGGTTTTGTGAGCACACCCAGAGGTCGAACCTTTCTTGGGTCCTCGGTGCCCAGTTTCCGATAGTCATAACTTTGCGCTTTCTATCAATTGCTCAACAGTAATTTGTTTACCCACCGTATGCGTTCTTTCAAGAGAGAAGCCTCTAGTGAAAACTATGGCCCTCAGGTCTATTTTTATCATATTATTTTCAGATCTATAAAACCAAAAACCCAAAAATACCTTGGTGCAATTTATTTACCTTTACTTCATTTTGCACTTTTATTTATCTTTTATACCTATCTCTATCATATCTCATCATTGCAAGTAACCGTGAAGGGATTGACAGCCCTTTTATCGTGTTGGGTGCAAGTATTTGTTTGTTTGTGTAGGTGCAACCATTGGTGACTTGTGTGTTCCTCCTACTGGATTGATACCTTGGTTCTCAAACAGAGGGAAATACTTATCTCTACTTTGATGCATCACCCTTTTTGCTTCAAGGGAAAACCAACACAAGCTCAAGATGTAGCAGGAAGAATTTCTAGCGTCGTTGCCGGGGGAGGATCTACATCAAGCCTACCAAGTACCCATCATAAACTCTCATCTCTTGCATTTACATTATCCACCATTTACCTATCGTTTTCCTCTCCCCCACTTCCAAAACTTTTTCAGAAAAATATAAAAATATTTTCCTTTTTTATTTGCCTTTTTTTGTTTGCCTTTATGTCTTACTTGGTTTGTTTGCTTGTTCGCTTGGTATAATTGTAAGTTTATTGAAAATTAGAAAAAGAAAAGCTCATGGATCCTCATCCACTTGCTAATATTTTTAAAAGATCCAATTATTATGAACCAATTGCTACTGAGTTGAGTGCACTAGATTATCTTTATGAAGTTTTGCTTGAAACTCGTGAATCTGAAAATTGTGATGAAGTGCTAAAAGAAGAAATTTATAAAGTGATTCATGATAGCTCCTTGAATGAAAAGCATGATTGCAATGATGTTATTATAAATTCTATTAACGTCAATTGTGCTAAGAATATGCAAAACCCCAATTTTGCTATGTCCACTACTTATTGCAATGATCATGATTGGGGTGATAATGCTTCTTATGATCTTGAAAATTTATTTAAGCCTCATGATGAATATGTTTGTGACAATATTGAAAGTGGTTTTGGAAGAGTGTCAACTCTAGGTAAAAATAATCCCACATATTTGGAGAATGTTCAATCTTATGGAATTTTTTATAAAAGTGGGTTTGGAAAGGTCATGACTCTAGTTGATGTTAATCCCACTACCTTAGAAGATTATAAAACTTTTATGCATGTGGATCATAAAGAGAAATTTTTATGTGATACCTATATTGTTGAATTTGAATATGATCCCACATGCAAATATTATGATAGAGGAAAATATGGTTGTATAAATCTTCATGTTACTAAATTACCTCTCGTTATGTTGAGATTGCTATTGTTTCTCTCTTCTTCCTTGCATATGGTAGATTTTGCTTGTCTTGATAAATCTTTTACCTATAAAATGCCTATGCATAGGAAGTATATTATACTTAAACTTGTTTTTCACATGTTATATTATGCTCTCTTTGTGTTTCAACTATTATCTTTCATGTGAGCATCATTGAAATCTCAAGCCTATCTTGAGGGCTATAAAGAAAGAGCTTGTTGGGAGACAACCCAAATTAATATTTTCTGTTTTCTTGTGTATACGCAATTATACTTCTGTTATGATTGTGTTTTAATGTTTTAGTTAGTGTTTGAGCCAAGTAAGACCTTTGGGATGATTTGGAAGATCGTTGATTTGATTTTGCTGAAAAACAGAAACTTTTGCATCCAGTAGAAGAATTGTTAAAGTTTGACAGAACATCGAAAAATTCTGAATTTTTTACAAAATATTGATATACAGATTGTCTACTTTTTCCTTATTTTTCAGACTTTTGGAGTTACATAAGTATTACATTAATTTGGGTCTTTACAGACTGTTCTGTTTTTGACAGATTCTGTTTTCATTGTGTTGTTCGCTTATTTTGATGGATCTATGGGTAGTATCGGGGGGGGGGGGTATGAGCCATGGTGAAGCTAGAATAAAGTAGATATAATGCAAATATAAAATTGGAATGAGTTTACAATGGTACCTAAAAGTGGATATTTGTTTTATCATACTAACGGATCTCACGACTTTTTGTTGAGTTTTGTGTTGTGAAGTTTTAAAGTTTTGGGTGAATTTTTGATGGACTATAGAATAAGGAGTAGCAAGAGCCTAAGCTTGGAGATCCCCGAGGCACCCCAAGGTAATATTCAAGGACAACCAAGCAACTAAGCTTGGGGATGCCCTGGATGGCATCCCTTCTTTTTTCTTCAATCCATCGGTAAATTACTTGAGCTATATTTTTATTCACCACATGATATGTGTTTTGCTTGAAGTGTCTTGTATTATATGAGTCTTTGCTTTTTAGTTTGCCACAATCATCCTTGCTGTACACACTTTTTTGAGAGGGACACACATTAATCGTGAATTTATTAGAATACTCTATGTGCTTCACTTATATCTTTTGAGCTAGGTAGTTGCTAGTGCTTTACTTATATCTTTTTAGAGCACGGCGGTGGTTTTATTTTAAAGAAATTGATGAACTCTCATGCTTCACTTATATTATTCTGAGAGTCTTAAAAATAGTATGGCAATTTGCTAAAGTTATGAATTTAGTCCTAATATGATGGGTATTCAAGAGGTATATAATATAAACTTTCATGAAGATCATTGAATATATGAGAAGTTTGATTCCTTGCATTTGTTTTGAGATATAAAGATGGTGATATTAGAGTCATGCTAGTGAGTCATTATGGTTTAGTAAGAATATTTGTGTTAAGGTTTGTGATTCCTGAAGCATGCATGTATGGTCTCTCGTTATGGGATGAAGTTGGAGCATGATTTATTTTTTATTGTCTTTCTTATGAGTGGCGGTCAGGGACGAGCGATGGTATTTTCCTACCAATCTATCCCCCTACGAGCATGCATATTAGTACTTTGCTTCGAGGGCTAATAAACTTTTGCAATAAGTATGTGAGTTCCTTATGACTAATGTTGAGTCCATGGATTATACGCACTCTCACCCTTCCACCATTGCTAGCCTCTTCGGTACCGTGCATTGCCCTTTCTCACCTTGAGAGTTGGTGCAAATTTCGTCGGTGCATCCAAATCCCGTGATATGATACGCTCTTTCACACATAAGCCACCTTATATCTTCCTCAAAACAGCCACCATACCTACCTATTATGTCATTTCCATAGCCATTCCGAGATATATTGCCATGCAACTTCCACCGTTCTATTTTATTATGACACACACCATCATTGTCATATTGCTTTGCATGATCATATAGTTGACATAGTATTTGTGGCTTGGCTACTGTTCATATTTTTTGATACATGTCACGCTAGATCATTGCACATACCGGTACACCGCCGGAGGCATTCATATAGAGTCATATTTTTGTTCTAGTATCGAGTTGTAATTTTTGAGTTGTAAGTAAATAAAAGTGCGATGATCATCATTATTAGAGCATTGTCCCATGTGAGGAAAGGATGATGGAGACTATGATTCCCCCACAAGCCGGGATGAGACTCCGGACTTAAAATAAAAAAAAGATGCCAAAGAGCCCAAAATAAAAAAAAAGAGGCCAAAGGTCCCAAAACAAAAAAAGAGAGAAAAAATAATGATAATAATAATAATGAGAGAAAAGCAGAGAAGGGACAATGTTACTATCCTTTTTCCACACTTGTACTTCAAAGTAGCACCATATTCTTCATGATAGAAAGTCTCCTATTTTGTCACTTTCATATATTACTAGTGGGAATTCTTCATTATAGAACTTGGCTTGTACTCCCTCCGTCCCAAAATAAGTGTCTCAACTTTGTACTAACTCTAGTGTAAAGTTGTACTAAGGTCAAGACACTTATTTTGGGACGGAGGGAGTATATTACAATGATGGGCTTCCTCAAATTGCCCTAGGTCTTCGTGAGTAAACAAGTTGGATGCACACCCACTTAGTTTTCTTTTGAGCTTTCATGCACTAATAGCTCTAGTGCATCCGTTGCATGGCAATCTCTACTCCTTGCATTGACATCAATTGATGGGCATCTCCATAGCCCATTGATTAGCCTCGTCATGTGAGACTTTCTCCTTTTTTTTCTTCTCACACAACGTCCACCATCATATTCTATTCCACCTATAATGCTATATCCATGGCTCACGCTCATGTATTGCGTGAGAGTTGAAAAACCTTAAGAGCGTTAAAAGTATGAACCAATTGCTTGGCTTGTCATCGGGATTGTGCATGATAAATACTTTGTGTTAGGAAGATAGAGCATGACAAGAATATATGATTTTGTAGGGATAACTTTCTTTAGCCATAATATTTTGAGGGACATGAGTGTTTTATTAGTATGCTAGAAGTATTATTGTTTTTATGTCAATACTAAACTTTTGTTTTGAATATTATGGATCCGAATATTCATGCCACATAAAGAAAGATTACATGATAAACATGTTAGGTAGCATTTCACATCAAAAATTCTGTTTTTATCATTTACCTACTCGAGGACGAGCATTAATTAAGCTTGGGGATGCTTGATCCGTCTCCAACGTATCTATAATTTTTTATTGTTCCATGCTATTATATTATCCATCTTGGATGTTTTATATGCATTATTTTTCTATTTTATATCATTTTTGGGACTAACCTATTAACCTAGTGCCCAGTGCCAGTTGTTTATTTTTTTCGTGCTTTTGTCTTCTACAGAAAATCAATACCAAACGGAGTCAAAATGGAACGAAACTTTTTGATGATTTTTCTTGGGCCAGAAGACAACTAGGAAGCTTCTGGAGGAGGCTAGAAGGTCCACGGGTGAGCGACAAGCTCACTAGGCGCGCCCTGGGGGTGCCCTATGAGCTTGTGGCCCCCCCCCCGTGGCTCCTCTAACCCTAATCTTAGCTCTATAAATACCAAAATATTCCTCGTATACCAGAGGGCACACTAAAAAGTACTTTTCCGCGGCCACAAGTTTTTGTCCTCGTGAGATCCCATCTGGAGACCTGTTCCGGTACTCTGCCGGAGGGGGATTCAATCACGGAGGGCCTCTACATCAACCTTGCTGCCCTTCCGATGATGTGTGAGTAGTTTACCACAGACCTACGGGTCGATAGCTAGTAGCTAGTTGGCTTCTTCTCTCTCTTTGGTCTTCAATAGAATGTTCTCCTCGATGTTCTTGGAGATCTATTCGATGTAATCTTCTTTTGCGATGCATTTGTTAAGATCCGATGAAATGTGGATTTATGATCAGATTATCTATGAATATTATTTGAGTCTTCTTTGAACTCTTTTATGCATGATTAAGATAGCTTTGTATTTGTCTGTGATCTATTGATTTGGTTTGGCCAACTAGATTGATTTTTCTTGCAATGGGAGAGGTTCTTTGTAGTGGGTTCAATCTTGAGGTGTCCTCACCCAGTTTCGGAAGGGGTAGCGAGGCACGTATGTTTATTGTTGCCATTAAGGATAAAAAGATAGGGTTTATTTCATATTATTTGGATCTATCCCTCTACATCATGTCATCTTGCTTAAGGCGTTACTCCATTCTTGTTTGCTTAATACACTAGATGCATGCTGATAGCGATTGATGTGTGGAGTAATAGTAGTAGATGCAGGCAGGAGTCGGTCTACTTGTCACGGACGTGATGCCTATATCCATGATCATTGCCTTAGATATCTACATAACTTTGCGCTTTTCTATCAATTGCTCAACAGTAATTTGTTTATCCACCGTATGACACTACAAAAAAAAAGACACATCTGTGACATTTTGGGCCGAACGAATTTTTTTTCCTGTCATACTTATGACACTTCTATGATGATAATTGTGACAAAACCCAGTATTGTAGCGACCCGACCCGAATGGATCAAAGTCTCTGTGCTTAAGTGTCATCCCTGGATCGGTATGCTGACACACACAGTACTCGAGGATTTATAACAGAGGTAAATCACATGTATAAAGTAACGTAAATACTATTACCTCAATCCATAAAGCGGAAGTAACAACAAGGTTGTGGATTCCCATCAACACCAACGGCAAAGTTGAGTGTAGAAATCGTAACCCAAACGTATCACTTACTCGTCGTAAGAATTCCTGCAACATGAGACGTTGCAGCCATGTAGGTCAGTACATTGAATGTACTGGCAAATTCACACCATAGGATAATGATGAATAATAGCTATCACTATATGCATATATGGCTGGTGGAGGCTCTATGGTTAATATGTTTTGCGAAAAGCCAATTTTTTCCTACATCAAAGGAATATATTTTGTTTAACTATCATGGTGGTTGTTGAACATTGAGAAGGTAAATCCCCCTCTCAATCCCAATTAAAAGTAATCATTAATCCCAACAAATTAATTTAGAGTGATGGGATTCAATATGATGATCCAAGAACCAGATACTCAAGATGTCCATAACCGGGGACACGGCTAATCATGATTAGTTTGTACACTCTGCAGAGGCTTGTGCACTTTTCCCCACAAGACTCGATCTCCTCCGTTGGATTTCTCGCACTACATGGTGTTTGAGAAACGGATGACCGAGACACAGTCTTTCAGAAACATTTACTCTTTACTCTGGGTAGACCGTTACACCTACTTTCCCCTACATCTGCTAGCCTACCACTGAAAGAGGTCATGTAACATACTCAACTATGCTAGAGCCCATAATAGCTTGTGGCTGCACACGGAAGTTTCTAGCATGAACAATCTTATGATCCCTTTGAGCCTGGGTGGCGGACCATAGGAGGATCACACGGTATATCCCCGGGATCTCCTAGGACAACACTGGTATATCCCCAGGTGCCCAAACAAGCAATCCACCCAGATGTGTATTAAAGTTGCCACCTTAAGTTGAACCATTAATTAAAAATCTCACATCTGTCATGGATACACTCAAAACCCAATCCACGTCTACGAGCATAGCATGGCAACATAAGCATAGCGTAGAAGTAACTCCCAAGGGTTTGTTATTAAAAGGGCAATAGGTTCTACCTCATCATCTACTTCCCAATACCCACAAGTTAATCACATCCTAATCATGCAATATTAGAGGGTAAAACTAATGCATAAAAACTGGGTATAGAAGAGTATGATCAAAGTGTGAACTTGCCTTGTACTGTTGATGAAGATCCTTCGCACTCATAATTCCTGATAGTTCTACTCGTCACACTCCGTTCAATCTAACGTGAGCAAGCAATTGCATACATAAGCACTCATGCAAAAGAATCGAAGAAAAGATCTCGAAAAACTTCGAAAAACTAGCAATTAACTCTTGCAACAGAAAACAATTTCTAACAGTACCAAAATTGGGTGGATTTGGTCTTATCAGAAAGTTTAGGTCAAGAGCTTCAATTAGCAAAAAGAATCAATTAAATCGGAGTTACGAAACTCAAGTTATAGCCAAAACAAGTTTGAATATGAATCTGAACAAATTTCGAAATTTAAAAGTTGCAAAAAGTTTATTTGATAGATTCACTAGATAGGTGGAGTCAAGACGAAAATGTAGACGTTGGTTTCGTCTAATTTGGATGAACGAGTAAAAAGTTATGGCTATTTGAAAAATCAGGGCCAAGCTGTTTTACGGAAGAAAAAGAGTTATGGCTAAAAGAATTCTAGTCCTAAAATGTAAATACAAGGACTAATTTATAAATCTAATTATTCTACCGTACTAGTCTAGAAATAATAAGCTACGGGAGTATATAAAAAAATACGAAGAAAGATACCTTTATAAGGTAGAGAAAAGATGACTTCCGAGAGAGAAGACAACTTTCAGAAGTCCCGCCGGAGAGAAGAAAAATATTTTTATTTAGTGAATCTAGTCAAACCAAAATATATTGATTTAACCCGAATCGGATGATTTTTTTGGAGGCTCTATGGGTCTATATTTATAGGTGGAAAGGAGGCTTAGAGGTCAAAAGCTAGGCAATGTGGGACTAAACGTAAACAAAAGGCAGACGAAAGATATAGGAAAAACAAAAAAAAGAACGACGCCGCATGGGCCTTCGGCCGGCCTGCGCGTGTGCGCGCATGTGTGCGTGTGTTTTTTTTTTTTTTTTTACAGAAAATAAATAAATAAAGGACACTGGAAAAATAATATAGTCCGACCTGCAGCTATTGTTGCGCACGCTGGCGAAGGATAGCAGTCGGTCGCTCGTACGTTTTTTTTTTTTTTTTTAGAATAAAAAAAAGGTAACGGAAATAGAAAAATTTCCATAGGCATATTATATATAAAATTTTCAGAAAAAGATTTCCTAAAAGATGAACATATTTCAGCGGCAAATAAATTTCACAAAAATTTAAATAAAGCAAACAGTGCTACTGCTGCAATAAAACCTAATAAAATCATTTTAAAAATACCAAATGATTTCAAATTTATTTCCCTCTAATTTTATATTGAAGGGAATCATTTTACCCTAATTTCCATATATTTTATTTTGGATAAAAACAATTTGAAAAACCAAATAACTCCAATTGAAAATAATTTCAAGGGACTTTAAATTCGATTGTTTTAAACTTCCAACTCATATTTCATATAATTTGAAGAAGTCATTTTATCTCCTCTCATGAAAATCATTGAGTTGCATAAAGTTTTCGAATTTGGAATATTTCCAAATGGAATTCAAATCTTTTCAAAAACCCCTTTTTAAATAGAAGAAGTCATGTTATCTTCACTCTAGGGTTTGTAATGAAGTAAACTTGAATTCAAGAGATCATAAATGCAAGGGTGAAAGTTTGGGAAAGTCATTTATTCCCTCTCATTCAACTTTCAAAAAGTTCCAAATTTCACTCAATTTCACACAGCAACCACACCACAATCAAACAATCAATCAAAACTATTTTTTAATATAACATTCCAAAATTTAGAATTTTGGGATGTTACAACCTACCACCCTTAAAGAATCTCGTCCTCGAGATTCGGAGAGGCTAGAAAGAAATAGGTTAGGTTTGGGTGTCTTCTCAAAATCCTCGTATCGTCACAGGGGGTCTTGGGTGCTACCACCTTAGAAGCATTGTTACGTTCATCAAAACTTATATACTCCATCCTTATTGTTGACAGGGTCAGTCCTCTGAACCTGATCCTCGGGAAAAATCCTACTCTGGCTTCCTTAGGGGCATAACTATTTTCCTCAATTCCCGTGTCCCTTTCATCTTGGTAAGGTTCTTCTGTTACCGGGTCTTCTTAGCTGACGGGTCTGGCGCCAATACTAAACAACTATCGATATCTCATGGTGGTCAACAATTTATGGTTTCTCCTGCAGGAAATGGGTCTGGGTTGAACCTCACCGCATAACCTACGGTTGGCAACAACTGCCGTGTACAAGGGGAAAAATTGTCACACCATTCTATGGTTTAAACAAGGTTTTGATCGTCGTCGCTCTACTATGGGTAAGTCACTCAGATTTACCATCCCATATAGCAAGGCGAATAATAAGAGTAAGTCGGTATGGTGATCAATCCATCCCGCACCCAAATCATTACCTTGTATACGGTTTAGCGAATCTCGCATTCTAACACTTGGTCATCCTCACAAGCATTGCAGAATTTCTCTTGTCGACGAACCAAGTTCGGATAATCCATTGATTCTGCAAGCCAGACAAACAATCTATCGTTCCTTCACATCTCTCAGGTTTTGCGTAACTCCTATAAGATCGTCTATTGATAAAGGCATATCCTCTTCCAGGGTTTTTCCTTCAGTAAGAATGTGCTTGCTTCTTGGCAGGTCCTGGGGCCTGTGGGTTATGGCCCATCTCATCACTTGCAACCTTGAGCTCAACATCGGGGCAACGGATCCTTATTCCAACCTTGAGCTTCCCAGCATTCTTAAATCCATCCAATTATACTGTCTCCCCTCCTTCTATTGGTACTAAGACGTGATTACTCAGACTCATCATGGAGTTACAATTGCTCCATATTACCAACATTATACCTCCTTTATATCCAATAGCACTTCATCCCTTCATATTCTTGGGATATCCCACCTATCGAGACAAAACTCATACTTATTTTGTCCGAAGTCCACTCCATGGAATATCATTATCTTTTCCAGAGGTCAAGTGTCCTCACAGGGTACTACCACCCTTGAAATGCACAAATTCATCAGTAGACCATATTTCTCATATCCTCGAAAATGGTCAAAATCTTTCTTCATAGAGTAGCAACTCATAAAATCCAAATCAGTACCAACAATAATGCTAACTTTATTGATTCTCAAATTATTACAATCTCCTGCATTTCCATTACATGCCTCAACTCAACACCTCAATATAAAGGAAATGTTCTCACTACTACTACTATACTTCTCACGGACACAACTAATTATCACAAATCTCCTTCTCCTTGGGGCATTCTCTGGCAAAGTGCCCTGCTTCATTACAACGAAAACATATTACTTCTGACAAGTCTCGAGGTTTCCTTTTTGGGCAACTGTTGAGGTAGTGCCCTGAATCCTTGCACCTATAACAGGTGATATGACTCAGATCCTTCCTGGAATCCAATCTACTTCTTTTTCTGGACTTTTCCATTCCAAACAGGGCTTCTATTTCCTGTGGGTCATACTCTACTTCCTTCGTCGGGAATTCTACTAGATCCCCATTCATACAATTCTGGGAGATGTGTCCTTCTTCTCCACATGAATAGCATGACTTGGTGCAGAGTTTAATTGGGTCTTCTTCGGGTGTGTCCTCCACCTCTTCCTTCATCACAGGTTCTTCTAAAATTTCCATGAGAGCTCCTTTCATTGCTTCTTTCTTCTGCTGGATGGTTCTTTGTACCATGGGGTAAATGTGACACTGAGCAGGGTAGTGGGTAGTCCCTTCACACAAGAAACAAGTAATCTACCTAGTTGGGCATTCTTCAGCTGGGTGAATTTCTTCACAATGAGGGCATTCATCCTTGTGTTCTTTATGGTTGTGTCCTATTTCTCCACAGAGCTTGCATGCACAAGGTTTCTTCATATCATTTCCATAAGGCTTCAACTTCTGGGACACAAGCCGAGACTTTAGCAGAGTCAACTTAAATTCTTTCCAAGTGGTTACTCTTTGCCATCCATTGATGGTTTGGTACATCCTCCACCAAGTAGCAGCACCTCTTTCAAAGCACTGAAGAGCATGCTGGGCCATATCCTTTCCAGCTATAGTGTTATTCTTCATGTGATCTTCCATGTTTTGAATCCATCGGTCCGTCTCCAATTGAGTCATCGGTCCATAAAATATGAGCTCTTCTCCACTCATCCTCTATTGGTTCCAAGGGTTTTTTTTGGGGTGAGACAAGAGAGATAGAGAGGGATACACACAATCCAAACAAAGGTTTTGAAGAGACAGATTTTTATTTTGTGGCTGTCGGAAAAACATCAAACAAATGACAGCTCACAATCGTCGTATCTAACGTAAGTATATAACAGGGGTTTGGTATTCTAATGGTCAATAAATCTTCAAAGTCGCCAAACCCTTCAAGTCTTGTTCATGCCTCCGATGGGCTTCTTCCGATCGTGCTTGACCTTCTCAAGTTCTTTTGCCAAATCATCTCTGTTGACGCGAAGTCTCTCGTGACGTCCTTTAATATTCTAGAGTTGCATTCCAAACTTCTGGGTTTCAACATCCTTGGCAATGAACCATGGTCCTACTGTCCTTCAGTTCCTGACGAATCTCTGGTATCTCGAGGTTTTTCTCCTCCAGCTTGGCTACTTTCAGCTTCTGGGTCCTGAGTTCTTCACGAAATGCTTCCTTGTCAAATACGGCTTCCTGAAGGTCCATCTTAAAATTCTCGATGTAATACTCCAGATCCTGTCGATACACCAGCTAAGGTTAAACTTCATCTTTTGCTGATAGATGCTCCATTAGCCCTTTTGTCATCCAATCCTTCCGACGAAATGCATGCTTAACTCAGCACGACGACAATAGCATAAGCGGGCGATAACATCATGGATAGCAGTGTTTCTGCCCTTGTCATTGCCATGAGCTATCATTCCATAGTTGATATCTCCTGCCTTAGGGTTTTCTTGACAAAAACTTTGAGTTTTAACGCTCCATGTTCCGGTCTTTCTCCGACACACCTTGATCTCGGGTATTGACAGCTTCAATAGTCTGACAAATTCCATAAGGGTAGCCTTCCTAGGTCATACCAATCTGGAAATTCTTCAGGAACTTCAAATTCTCCTAGTCTTCGGAGTCTTCAACTGTTGTAGTTTCCATTATTATAATGCACGGTAAAATCCTCTTCATTCCGAAGTGGTCTTAGTTGTCCGATATCTTGTACTTCTTGGATTGGTCTCATCAGTTGAACCTTCGAGTGGTCAAAAGGGCAAAGGGGTATAGTCTAACTAAAAGGAAATTTGATAAAGCTTAGAAAAGAAGAGAGGTAAGAGATCCTTTTGAAAAGAAAGTTGTAGAGAAAAATCTTTCCTATGGGCTCGCCAGTTTCTAGGGTCACGTCCTACAGTCAACATGTGCTCTGATACCATCTTGTAGCGACCCGACCCGAATGGATCAAAGTCTCTGTGCTTAAGTGTCATCCCTGGATCGGTATGCTGACACACACAGTACTCGAGGATTTATAACAGAGGTAAATCACATGTATAAAGTAACGTAAATACTATTACCTCAATCCATATAGCGGAAGTAACAACAAGGTTGTGGATTCCCATCAACACCAACGGCAAAGTTGAGTGTAGAAATCGTAACCCTAACGTATCACTTACTCGTCGTAAGAATTCCTGCAACATGAGACGTTGCAGCCATGTAGGTCAGTACATTGAATGTACTGGCAAATTCACACCATAGGATAATGATGAATAATAGCTATCACTATATGCATATATGGCTGGTGGAGGCTCTAGGTTTAACATGATTTTGCGAAAAGCTAATTTTTTTCCTACAACAAAGGAATTTATTTTATTTAACTATCATGGTGGTTGAAACATTGAGAAGGTAAATCCCCCTCTCAATCCCAATTAAAAGTAATCGTTAAACCCGACAAATTAATTTAGAGTGATGAGATTCAATATGAAAATCCAAGAACCAGATACTCAAGATGTCCATAACCGGGGACACGGCTAATCATGATTAGTTTTTACACTCTGCAGAGGTTTGTGCACTTTTCCCCACAAGACTCGATCTCCTCCGTTGGATTTCTCGCACTACATGGTGTTTGAGAAACGGATGACCGAGACACAGTCTTTCAGAAACATTTACTCTTTACTCTGGGTAGACAGTTACACCTACTTTCCCCTACATATGCTAGCCTACCACTGAAAGAGGTCATGTAACATACTCAACTATGCTAGAGCCCATAATAGCTTGTGGCTGCATACGGAAGTTTCTAGCATGAATAATCTTATGATCCCTTTGAGCCTGGGTGGCGGACCGTAGGAGGATCACACGGTATATCCCCGGGATCTCCTAGGACAACACTGGTATATCCCCAGGTGCCCAAACAAGCAATCCACCCAGATGTGTGTTTAAGTAGCCACCTTAAGTTAACCATTAATTAAAAATCTCACATCTGTCATGGATACACTCAAACCCAATCCACGTCTACGAGCATAGCATGGCAACATAAGCATAGCGTAGAAGAACTCCCAAGGGTTTGTTATTAAAAGGGCAATAGGTTCTACCTCATCATCTACTTCCCAATACCCACAAGTTAATCACATCCTAGTCATGTAGTGTTTGAGGATAAAACTAATGCATAAAAACTGGGTATAGAAGAGTATGATCAAAGTGTGAACTTGCCTTGTATTGTTGATGAAGATCCTTCGCACTCATAATTCCTGATAGTTCTACTCATCACACTCCGTTCAATCTAACGTGAGCAAGCAATTGCATACATAAGCACTCATGCAAAAGAATCGAAGAAAAGATCTCGAAAAACTTCGAAAACTAGCAATTAACTCTTGCAACAGAAAACAATTTCTAACAGTACCAAAATTGGGTGGATTTGGCCTTATCAGAAAGTTTAGGTCAAGAGCTTTAATTTGCAAAAAGAATCAATTAAATCGGAGTTACGAAACTCAAGTTATAGCCAAAACAAGTTTGAATATGAATCAGAACAAATTTCGAAATTTGAAAGTTGCAAAAAGTGTATTGGATAGATTCACTAGATAGGTGGAGTCAAGACGAAAATGTAGACGTTGGTTTCGTCTAATTTGGATGAACGAGTAAAAAGTTATGGCTATTTGAAAAATCAGGGCCAAGCTGTTTTACGGAAGAAAAAGAGTTATGGCTAAAAGAATTCTAGTCCTAAAATGTAAATACAAGGACTAATTTATAAATCTAATTATTCTACCGTACTAGTCTAGAAATAATAAGCTACGGGAGTATATAAAAAAAATACGAAGAAAGATACCTTTATAAGGTAGAGAAAAGATGACTTCCGAGAGAGAAGACAACTTTCAGAAGTCCCGCCGGAGAGAAGAAAAATATTTTTATTTAGTGAATCTAGTCAAACCAAAATATATTGATTTAACCCGAATCGGATGATTTTTGGTGGCTCTATGGGTCTATATTTATAGGTGGAAAGGAGGCTTAGAGGTCAAAAGCTAGGCAATGTGGGACTAAACGTAAACAAAAGGCAGACGAAAGAAAAGAAACGACGCCGCATGGGCCTTCGGCCGGCCTGCGCGTGTGCGCGCTTGTCTGCGTGCGTTTTTTTTTTACAGAAAATAAATAAATTAAAGGACAACTGGAAAAATAATATAGTCCGACCTGCTAGCTATGTTGCGCACGCTGGCGAAGGATAGCAGTCGGTCGCTCGTACAGTTTTTTTTTTTTAGAATAAAAACAAAAAAAAGGTAAACGGAAAATAAGAAAAATTTCCATAGGCATATTATATATCAAAATTTTCAGAAAAAGATTTCCTAAAAGATGAACATATTTTCAGCGGCAAATAAATTTCACAAAAATTTAAATAAAGCAAACAGTGCTACTGCTGCAATAAAACCTAATAAAAATCATTTTAAAAATACCAAAATGATTTCAAATTTATTTCCCTCTAATTTTATATTGAAGGGAATCATTTTACCCTAATTTCCATATATTTTATTTTTGGATAAAAACAATTTGAATAAAAACCAAATAACTCCAAATTGAAAATAATTTCAAAGGGACTTTAAATTCGATTGTTTTAAACTTCCAACTCATATTTCATATAATTTGAAGAAGTCATTTTATCTCCTCTCATGAAAATCATTGAGTTGCATAAAGTTTTCGAATTTGGAATATTTCCAAATGGAATTCAAATCTTTTCAAAAACCCCTTTTAAAATAGAAGAAGTCATGTTATCTTCACTCTAGGGTTTGTAATGAAATAAACTTGAATTCAAGGAGATCATAAATGCAAGGTGAAAGTTTTGGGAAAGTCATTTTATTCCCTCTCATTCAACTTTCAAAAAGTTTCCAAATTTCACTCAATTTCACACAAGCAACCACACCACAATCAAACAATCAATCAAAACTATTTATTTAATATAACATTCCAAAATTTAGAATTTTGGGATGTTACAAGTATCATCATAGATGTGGTGGGCTCCTACTTCTATGACAAACAATCATGACAGAAAATGGGCTTTTTGTCCTGGGCGGGCCGGAGACGCAGCTGCATGACATTCTTTGGGCCGTCCATGACGGAAAAAATCATGGTAGAAGCGAGGGCGAGGAAAATATCGGGGAGTTCCCGGTTACGGTGGGTGGTCGGGGCCGAGCGATGCACGGAGGGATTGCACGTTTCTCTCGTACACGTACGCGCATGTGTGCGAGGCATTGGGCTCTAACTGAACCCGAGCGAGGCGTTCGCTTACCGAACCCAAGCGATTGCACTGGTTACGCGTTACTGAACCCGAGCGACGATCAATTTATCCCTGGCTGTTAACTGAACCCGATCAAGCGATTCCTTCGCTACTGCTGCTAACTGAAGCCGATCGAACCTGCTGCCTCTTGATGAACAGTGACCATTGTTGGGGCTTGGATGAATAGTTCCTGATGGGGGTTGGATGAACAGGACCCCGTGGTAGTAGTAGGCCGTTGCCACTGGATGAACAGGACCCCGATCAAGGAGGCCGGTGGAGGGTGGATGAACAGGACCCCATGGAGGCTCCATGAATAGTAGCCGATGGAGGGTTGATGAACAGGACCCCGTGGAGGGCTGGTTGAACAGTAGCCGGTGGAGGCTGGATGAATAGGCCCCCGTGGATGAACAGTAGCTGGTGTAGGCTGGAGGAAGTCGACGGTGGATGAACAGTAGCAGGTGGAGGCTGGAGCGAGGCAGTAGACGATGGATGAACAGTAGCCCGTGGAGTCCCGTTTTGCGGTACGCCACACCCCTCCCGATGAACAGGACCCCCTTTCGACCGTACGCGCTCCAACACAAGTCCGTTTCCTCTATTTTACGGTACGCCACACCCCTCTCGATCAACAGCACCCCGCTTCGACCGTAGGCACTCGAACAGAAGGTCGTTTCCCCTGTTCTGGGTATGCCAGACCCTTTCCGATGAACAGGACCCCGTTTCGACCGTATGCATTCGAATAGAAGGCCGTTTTCCTCCGTTTTGAGGTACGCCAGACCCCGTTCTGGCGGTTCCGTCCAAGCCGGTTGGCTCCCGATGAACAGGATGCGTTCCGACCCAGTGGCTTCACTCTCGATGAACAGGACGCGTTTCGACCCAGTCACTTGGCTCCCGGTGAACACGATGTTGTTTCCTCCATTCTGACCCAGCCGGTTAGCTGCCGATGAACCGGACGACGTCGTTGCCGTCCGTTGCCTCTCCATGTACACGAGCCCTGACCGTAAGTATGTGCGCGTACACGTTCGAGACCCCGCCCGTATGTACGTACATAGCTGTATTTACTTTCTTGTAGTATGGTTGTACGTACGTGTACATGATTTATACAGGACTGCCTCAACTGCTACGTCACACGTGCCGCTCCTTGCTCAGCCACGGTTCATCCTTGCAGAGATACCGATCGACCAGTATGTATGTACACGTTCGCTACCAGAGAGACAACCCTACGTACAGTTCGACACGATGGGTCCCAGCTGTCAGGGAGGATAAGGAGGCACTTCCTTGCGTGCGAAGATATAGCTGATGGGTCCCCTGCTGTCAGGGGGAGGAATTCAATTTTTTTGCCCATAATAAGGACACACTTTGTTGCATGCGAAGATGTAGCTGGTGGGTCCCAGCTGTCAGGGGGAGAAAACATTATTTTTCAGGGTAAAAAGGATGCAGTTGCATGCATGCATCCATGGGTGTGGTGCGTCCCCACTGTCAGCCTCTCACGTACAGTCATCTTCCGATGACTCTCGTTTGTTGACCATGTTGACCACACCGTGCCGAGCGCACCAAGGCCGGCGGACGAAGGCGAGGCCCCAGACTAGAACGACCCAGAGATGGGGAAGACACGACAGTGGAGTCGCAGATGGAGAGGAGTGGGAAACTTGACTGGTTCGGGTGCGCGGCAGCACTGCCGCCCACGGGAGACAGGAGGAAGAACAGAGGTTAAAGAAGCAGCACGACTGTTGGATTAACATCCAATGGTCAAGCTGTTAGAATCATTTGTTGATTAAGTTGACAAAGCCCTGTGTACGCGTCAGCTTGGTAGGCCCACAAGTCAGCCACAAATCTGCCGGATCCCAGCTGTCATCGGGAGGAATTGTTTTTTTCGCATAACAAGGAGGCACTAACTTCCGTGCGAAGATACAGCCGGTGGGTCCCAGCTGTCAGCAGGAGCAATCATTTTTTCGCGTAATAAGGAGGCACTTGCTTGTGTGGGTCCCTACTGTCAGCCTCTCCACTTACATCCCTCTTTCGATGGTTGTTGTTTGTTGACCATGTTGACCATGCCCCGCCGAGAGCACAAACGCGGTGGACAAGGGCGATGCCCAGGAAGGGAACGACCCAGAACCGGCGAAGCCACATCAGTGGATGCCCACACTGATGGGAGAACGTGGGCTGACTGGTCGGCTACGGGGTGAGGCTGACGTCGCCGGAAAATAACAGTATGCGCGGGTGGGTAGAGGGATGGCCTAGCGGCAGCACAGCTGGCCACGGGAGGAGGGAGCAGGCAGTCCCGCCAGCGCTGGTTTGGGTGGCTGGAGCAGGAAGATCAGAGATTGAAGAAGCACGACGGCCGTTGGATGGACATCCAACAGTCACTGCTCTGTGTTGACTAAGTTGACAAAGCCTTGTGTACGCGTTAATTTTTTTTTAGGACAGCATCATCGTCAACCTAGTAGGCCCAGAATTCAGCCTCCAAATCTGTGGAAAACAACATACAGCCCATTTGCCATTATTTTCAATAATTTACAGCCCATTTGCTAATTCTTAAGGATATTTTGAAGGCCATATTCTTTTTATTAGCATTACACACCATATTCTGAGCACTGCTAAAAAAATCAGCGAAATTTTGCATATTTCGGTGGGGTCTGAACTCTTTTAATCACGAAATTTTGAGTCACGTTAAAAATAATTTTTTAAAAATTATATCAAAATAAAATTCAAAAAAAATTCTCCGCAAAAAAATGAATGAAATTTAAAATCTTGAAATCCAGAAAAAACGATATTTGAATGTAATTGTCGGTTGGCTTTGGTTTAAAAATTTACAGCCCATTTCTTACTACTTATAGCCCATTTTTTGGTGAAGCCGAATACATCCCTCCTCGTCTTGAAAGATTTGCAGCCCAGCAGGGCTGAGAAAAGCAAGTAGGCCTCGGTTGGGTATTCTCCAAAAAAAATAGAACTGGGCTAGCCATTTTCAGAAAGAAAAAAGATATCAACTGGGCTCGTCATGTGCTTAAATAAAAGCGTAAGCGTGGGCTAGACGGGCCACAGCCCCCGCACAGCGCGCAGTTGAGCTCCGTCTCTAAAACTAAAAAACAATTGGGCAAGCTGCTTCTTCTAAAAAAAAATTGGGCGAGCTGCTGGGTCCCTGGTGTTACCCGTTCGTTGTGTAATTTTCTCATTTATGGACTACATTGACAATAGCTTGGGACCTAGTTGTCAAAAAATTAGGAGGAAGTATTTTTTTTGGCTTGTAATAACGAGGCACCTGCTTGTGTAATGCCATGACCCTGGTGGGTCCCTACTGTCAGCCTCTCCACATACAGTCATCTCCTGATTCCTCTCGGTTGTTGACCATGTTGACAACACCAGACGGCGGCGGGCACAGCGAGCGAACCAAGGCGGAGAATGATGGCGAGGCCTTGGACAGGAACGAACAGGAGCCGTGGAAGATGCGGCAGTGTAGTGGCAGGTGGAGGGGAGTACGAGGGCAACAACATGTAACTCAAGCTTACAAACGGTACAAAAGCCCAAGGATTAATTGTTCATCAAATTTAGACAAAACCCATATTGAACATGGCAATAACATCTAACCCAACCACTGTTTTTGGCAGTCACAAACAATGGATTGGTCTGATCCATAAAATGAACATCCTGTGGCAAAAAAATTATTGGAGCATGACCACAAGTTGTTGTAAATAGAAGCCGAGCACGTTCATAAGCCCATTTGTCCACCTGAAACTTCTTTTTTTGCTGTTCAACATGTTCGTCCGTGAGAAATTTCTTGTTGAAAAACTTAAGCCTCATGGACAATAGTAACCTCGCATTCAACAGGAAGAATGTGACAAAGCTTCTGTTTGCCTGGTTGGATGCATATCCTTCCATCGTTATTGTCCTCAAACGAATTTCATGAGAACTGAGAAAATCCCGGTGCTTATTACGCCACCGATTGGTTATATGTTTTTCTCCATGTGTTAGTGCCTAAGTAGACATGAAGATTGAAAACAGTTAAGGTCTGAAAAAAGAGTATGTCGAAAGAGCGAATGCTGAACGGTTAATTCTAGTACAATATATACGGGCTTTCAATGTGCATGAAATCATCACCTTTATATATAAATTATCCAGACATCGAAAGCATCGCAGCAAGCCAATAATTATGTTCAGATCATAACTAAACATTCCGATATATAAGATCTTGATAGAATCCAGCAGCATTGATAGGCTATCCATGGACGAACCCTTCATTGAGCATATAACATAATATTAGTACCCAAAGTGTACTCCAAGATGATATAAAACTTATGCACACAAATGAAAAATGCAGCTTATGATTACAAATGTGTAGATGATAATATACGGTACCTGAATAAGTGTGGAGCCAAACACCAACTTGTGATCATTAAACGGATCACGAATTACACCCAAGGTCTCCAGTTTTGACCATAGGCGGAGAGACGACAGTTATTTGCGAAGGTATATAGTAATAATGAAGGAGCAACCTTTGAAGTGAAGGGGCATCTTCGATGATGAGCTGCTGTCCTTCAAAACAAATTCCAGTGCTTTTAAGTTGAGGTGACTTTATTTGGAGACAACTAATACGGATTTCTATTCCCAAAACAATCAGCAAGCACTCCAGGGTAGGGCAACTAGAGTGGATGATGCTGTGCAGTGAGGCCTCGGACAGATAAACCACCACAAGCGAATGTTTTTTTAGCAGTGGGAGTCGAAGCATTTGTACCAGATCGTCTGGTAGATGGCATCGGGCGAAGGTGGCGGTGTGGAGAGAGGAGGAAAACCACAAGATGGACAATGGTGGTGTGGGCACAAATTCTTGGTGTTCGGTTCATGGTATGAAACTTTCGTGGTAATGGTAGAACTCAAACTGCTGGAGTTTTTCGAATTTAGGGGATGTCAGCCAAGCATCCACCGTGTAGGGTATGGACGCAGGTAGCGTGTCGGGATGCATAGGCATTGAACGGAGCCCTGGTGGGAGGAGATGATGGCTCTGAGGAGTTCAAAATCATGAGCGACAGATAGTTGACGATAGTCGAGATTGAGGGGCATGGCGCGCCATAGAGGGCGCCACCGAGTTGAGAGGACTTGGGTGCGGCAGCAATCCTTGGTGGGGAGAGGCGAGATGATCTCCCCAAGGATGGAGTCCGGGAGATCACTGATGTGGTCCACCCGAGATTCTACGGGTTCCTCAAATCCGGTGGGGGGCCTGCCGCTTCTCCCCGCGCTGTCGGGTGCGGGATCTACAATCGGCATCGCCGCTGGTGGGAGCCTCATCTTCTTGGCGCTGGGGCCAGCCAACACCATTTTCGTTGCGGGCGTCGCGCCGAGCTCACGGGTTTGAGTAGAGTAGCCAGAGACGAGCCTAGTGGCAGTGCGAGTGGGGAAGAAGGAGGGTTGGGGTTTTCTGTAGGAGTGGAAGAAGAGGAGCAGGCATTTTCTGTACGAGCGAGGAATAAGGTGAGCGGGATTTTTCTGTACGAGTGAGGAAGATGGGAGTATTTAACAAAAAACTACCACATTTCGTGGAATCGTGGCTACAAACTACCACTTTACAAATTTGTGCCAAAAACTACCACTTTTTGATTAATTTTTCCACAAAAACACTAGTGACTACTTCGGCTGAAATTAAACATGATTATGATAGGGTTGGCCCACACGTAGACGCTGACATGGCATAGTAGTCAACTTCATTAGATTGACCGTTATGTTGACCGTTATGACATGTGGGGCCCGTATGTCAGGGTTAGTTAAATTTCTCAAGTTTTTAATGAACATACTAATTACTTTTTTTTCGAGAAACACGGCCGAAATACAACTAGTTAGGCTAATCTAATCCTGCGGGCCCAGTGGTCATTGGCCCATCTAATCCTAACAAACCACTAACCTATCCCTAACCTACCCACTAACCCATCACCTAACCAAATCTTACCGCTCGCGCCGCTCTGCCCAGGCCTTCGGCGGCCGCGCTGCCGGAGTAATGCAGGCCGGGACACACCGTGGGGAGGCCCAGGCCGCCGCCCGTTGGCTCACTGCACGCGGGGAGGCATGTCCCTGGCGTTGGTTTGGGACTGGAACGATGGCGCAACCACGGCGGCTGGAGCTGTGGGAGCGGCCGCCGAAGCTGCCTGAAGTTCCTCCCAGGCCGTCGGCGCCACCACCCGACGTAGCTCCTCGATGACAGCTCCAAACACGCACGCTCACGGCGACGGCGGCCAGCCGGCCAGCACGCGGCAGTGGCTACACGCACGGCTCCGCACACGCACGCTCGCGGCGACGGTGGCCAGCCTGCTAGCACGCAGCTGCAGCGGCTACGCGCACGGCTCTGAACACGCCAGCACGTGGCGGCGGCTGCGGCTACACACGCACGCAAGGCCGCGGCCAGCATGCACACAAGCTAGCAATACACGCGAGGCTAAGGCTAGCATGCAAGCCAGCGCAACGCGTTGCACACTTGCGGCCGCGGCCGAGCTAGTCAAGGAGCCCACCACGGCCGAGGTGGCTCCAGCCGGCGTGGTTGCGCCGCCGTCTCCAGTCCCGACCAGCGCCGGAGAGGTGCTTCGCCGGGGCATTGCCATGGAGAAGAGCGCGAAATGCACATGAGGTGTTCGAGGAAATGCTATAGAGAGAGGAGGAGGAGGAAGAAGATTGATGCTGATAGGTGGGCCCCACCTGTAATAACGGTCAACTTAACGGTCAAAGTTAACGGTCAACCTGACTTGTGGGCCCATCCTGTCAGAAAGGCATTTAGAAGAGGTGAATCGGGCACTTTCCCGACATGGTAGTTCTTAGTCAAAGATTAGTGAAAAAGTGGTAGTTTTCGGCACAAATTTGTAAAGTGGTAGTTTGTAGGCACGGTTCCATGAAATGTGGTAGTTTTTTCTTAAATACTCGGAAGATGGGGAGCGGGGGGAACTGGGGGGCGACGGAAGCAGGAGAGTCCAGCGAGCTGCAGTATAAGTGGAAGAAAGGAGGAAGGAGGGTTTTTCTGGGATCGCCCCCTCTTCAAGAAATATGGGTTTTTCCTCGCTAAAAACAAAAATAAATGGGCTTTAAGATGGATAGTCTTTTATATCGGCCCAGTCGGCTGCCCGTGTTTTGTACTGGAGGGCCTTAACACTAGAGGCAGCCCATTAGAGAAACTCTCCACCTCTCCAGCTTATTGCCCATTCGAAAGAAAAAAAGAGACGCCTCCAGCTCAATTATGGCTCTTCATCGGTAACATTTTTCAACTTGAAAAAAAGTTATAGCTCCTTTTCAGGCCGGCTTGGCATCCACCAAATTAGAGGATGGTGTACTGCATGCAGACACCCACACTGGTCGTAGCGCGGCAAAATGAGGGGTCAAATAACACGCCCACAATATACATAGATTGTAAAGGTTGACACGCTAACATTCACACTAAACTAAGCTTCACAAGATATGGTATGCATACTAGCTAACATTCACAAGCACTTAAGTTCAGCATGTTTATGCATCTAAATGATTCACAAGACTATAACCAAGACAAAGCTGTGAGAAGGTGTAGAAATAAAGAAAAAATGATAGATGCTTCTCTGAGCAAAGGGCCTCCCTACGCACGCATTAATTTCCCGGGCATGCTTCTTTCTGCTTAATGTTGCATACACTTTGAGCATGTTGGCAACTCCACAGCTAGCTTGATTGCTCACCTTGCAATTTATGCTGACACATTGCAGCAAACAGAGGAGGCAATAGAGATCACTCAACATCAGACCATTTTGTGCAGTTCCACTGAAATCATCTTCATTGTCCTGAATGTGAAAAGATAGGAAAGCGCTGTACTTAAACGGTGTCGCGAAGCAGTAGCAGATATCAATAGCTCGGCATGACAAAACATGATTATCTGGATAAAGGGGATACTGACCTGCGTGAGGAAGATTATGCATAATTTTATAGGTGGTTAGTTGATTTCCACCTTGGGATCTCCTATGATGGCACGGAGGAAATTCTATGCAATCGATGAGCGCAATTCCTTCCGTGTGGCTGTAGAAAATTTGTCTGACTAACCCTAATATCTTGTTTGTGCAGTTCCACTAGAATAATGCACCGCTGTTTACACGACCCCTACTCACCGGCCAGGCCATCAATGACTCGGTCTTTTTTATCTTGCGTGGACGGAGCGGCTGAAGTGCTTGTTTGCTCCTCCACACATGACAGGATCGTTCCACACTGCAAACAGCAAGTCAACGTACGAATAAACTTATTTCATCTTGCGTTTGTCATTCTACCTAGTTAAGAATGTAGGAATACCTGGAGCACCGTGAGGTTAGCTGGCAGCAGGTTCCACTAAAATTGAGGTTTGTGCTTCCGTTTGCACAAATAGACACCATATGGAGATAGACAAACCTGTTTGCACAAATATGTAACAGGGTTATTTAAGCAGCGTCATTTTTTTGCAGTGGCATATGATTAACAGCAGCATCTCATATGTTATCAATGGCATTACATTGATAGTATGAAAAAGTGCCATTAACTAAGGAGTGCCATCACATCAAATCAACACTGGCACTACATTAACGGAGGCTTACATTAACATGCATAATAATTGCATTATGACTATGTGATGACAGATTGGGAGGAGCACTTGATTAGTACGTACGTGCATGATTAACAGGAACGATCATTTTAACAAAGGGTGATACGGAAAGGAGGAACACACCGTCGTGTCAACCATTGTGCAATTAATTTTTGTGCAGTTCAACCGAGATGCCGCTATGTTACGGCCCAAAACGGTGGTGGCATTGCTTCATTTTATCAATGGCAATAGATTGACAGCAGCATTACTTAATAGCGACATCACATTAACAGTGGCATTGTTTCAATTTACATGTGATGTTAGATTAACAGCAGCAGTAAGGGCATAGGGACAGGGGAGGCACAAGCACATTTTACATCCATCGAGGCATAAAGTGGTGAGGCACAGGTGTTGCCGAGTGTGGCAAGCATACAAAGCATGTCTGGATTTGTGCATTTTTTGTTCTCGTCAGTGACCTTTCCTATGTGACAACAAGAAATCTAGACGTGCTCATTCTGGGTTGCATTGTTGACCCAACACCCCCCACTTTCTGTCCTTTTTCGACCAAGAGACCGGTCAGGCCAGCATCTTTATTTCCCTTTCCAACCAAGAGATCGGTTCGTTAGCCAGTATCGGCAGTACCTTTTTTCCTCTAATAGTAAAACTTTACGTGGTGTTCGAGTGTTCGACAAGCCAACGGAGCTAGCTACATGGAGAGCTTTGTAATACTAGAAGAATATCCACATGCAGGATGCAGCAACGTGGGGAGTAGTCCTAACTTGATGAAAAAAAGGGATGCAGTGACGTGGGGAGCTGGGCCATTAGAACAAGGCCGGTTCTAAAAAAAGTTATACCTCCGGTCGGCAGGATGTGGTGAGGCAGGCGGTGGGATCTGCCAACTCGACGGTGGGGAGCAAGGGTGAGGAGGACCTCCCACGCCGGCGCCAGGTCAGAGAAGGCAGCGCGCGTCAGCTTCCTCCCTCGCCACTGGTGACCACCAGCGGAAGGTATCCGACCGGATCTGTGCTAACCGGAGAGAAGAGAGAGAGAGAGACAAAGAGAGTGGACACCATGGTCTTGTTTAGATCCGGAGAGGATGAGAGAGTGAGAAGAAGAAAACAACCCTAGGAAGCGAGTCCCGAAGTGGACTAGTGGAGTAGTAATTGGTTTTCCCTCCATAGCAATCATTTTAAATTGAATACGCGCGCAGCCATATTTTTTTATTTAACGTACCAGTAAAAAGAAACTCGATCCATAACCGCTCTACCGTGTTCAGGTCGCACTTGGTATGGCTAACATTTGGTCCCAGACCCCACATTAAGTGGACGACTAGATGTCTCCAGTTGTCACGTTACCTGCCTTTTCGTGTGCAAATGCGCTCCACCGTGAGTGTACCCGGGCATGTGTGTGAGGGGAGAGTGAAGTCCGATTTATAAACCTTGAGGTTGTAGAGATAGTCGGAAACAAACCCTGACCTTTAAATCCTTGAAGTTTGTACCCTGTCCTCTGTAATCCCGGTCATTTTTAACCTTAAGGGCATGTGCGGTTCAAGGGGTTTTAGCGGGGATTAACAGGGATTGTGGGGGATTAAACCATGTTCAAGCCAAATTCCCCTCCATTCCTCTCCAAACCCCTACCTAGTGTATTGGGGATAAATGGGGATTTGAAGGGATTGGGTGAAGGTTGGGGTTTCACCCAATCCCTATGGGGATTATCCACACCAATCCCCTCAAAAACCCTAGTACCAAAAAAGGCCTAATGGACCTTGACGGTGTACGTCACCTTGTGTCCAGATCTGAGATGCCACATGTACCAGATGAATGACTCCAAGTTCGACCATCGTGATGCTAGGTGCGAGCCGAGGAACACTGTTGGAGAGACCCCCCTCATAATTTTCCTACATTGATCGTTTGATTCATAGGATAGAATGCTATAGGATTTTTTTTCCTATTAAATCATGTGTTAATTGGCAATCTAGCATCCACTCCAACTTTTTTTTCACTTCCTTTGTTTTTCCTGTGTCAAACACTCTGGTTTTTTTTAGGGGAACACTGTGTTAATGCTATTGGATTCAGGTGGACATGCCACTCCAATCCTTTATTTTTTCTATTCCTGCGTTTTAAGTTCTTACGAAGAGAGTACTTACTCTAAATGATGTGCTGCTGCAAGAGCCGCCTATATTAATTAACCATGCTCTAAAAAGGTGGACCAGCTATGGCTATAGTATACTGTACTAGGTTAGTAGGTGACCTTGCGCTTGACTATTCGCCTCTTCCGGAAGTCGAACAATACTGATGGTACTACAGTAGTACTTCTGGCAATCTGACACCAAATGAACTGCTGCACGTCCACCGCTTGTAAGCAAAAGTTTGTCCTCGTGCTGCGAGCCATCGTGCACACGTGGGCGAGGGAGAAGATGTAGTAAGCAAGCTTCTTGTCATTCTGTGAGTTGACGGGACACATCAAAGTTATTTAGTACTCTCTCCAAAAAGGGCCGACCATGTCCATGGCTACCATCCCGTGCTCCGTCATTGAGTACATGCACTATTCACGTGCCACCGAGGAGAAAAAATATTGCGTAGTACGTGCCATCGAAGTGCACGACTCACTTACGCACTGCTTATCTCCATTTTCTTGCATGACACATGCACCATGATGCTAGATGTCTCGCGTGTTCGCAAAAGGATGAACAAAGCTCACGTAAAAAAAAGAGTGGAAGAACATAGATTCCCGACGACCGAGAAGGAGCAAGGAACCTCGCGGTGGAGCTTCTGCACTCATAATATTTTATATTATTCAGCGATATAAAATCAACCAAATCTCTACACATTCCTATACCATTATATAGTGTGAGAATAACTTTGAATGTTACCTCCGTGGGACACCTAGTTATAGTATATCCAGCAGCCCGTATCACTTCTTGCTCCTCATACTTATAGCCTGCCGACTGTACCTTATATATACTTGCTCTTTGAGCAAAGGCCTCCCTAAGCACGCATTAATTTCCTGGGCATGCTTCTTTCTACTCAATGTTGCGTGTACTTTGAGCACGTTGGCAACTCCACTGCCAGCTTGCTGGCTCATCTTGCAATTGACGCTGACACATTGCAGCACTCCTACAAGGCCCAGAGGTTAATTTGAGATCAAGTACCTCGAGGTTAATTTGATAGACATGCCTTATAGGTTGACAGAAGTCATATCACTTTTTTTGGAAAGATGTCGTGAAGTAACACGATAGACCTTCTTTCAAGCCAATTAACATGTGTTCAAAAAACAAAAATTATCAAAAAGTAACGCCATAGACCTTCGATTAACATGTGTTCAAAAAACAAGTACTCCTGCAAGACCCAGAGGTTAATTTGAGAACAAGTACCTCGAGGTTAATTTGACAGACATGCCTTATAGGTTGACAAAAGTGATATCACTTTTTTTGGAAAGATGTCATGAAGTAACACGATAGACCTTCTTTCAAGCCAATTAACATGTGTCCAAAAAACAAAAATTATCAAAAAGTAACGCGATAGACCTTCGATTAACATGTGTTCAGACAACAAAAAATGTCAAAAATTACAAAACAAAGACCTCGTGGTTCAACTAATAGGACGGAGCACTATATACATTTAAGCCAATTAAACATTTATAGTAACCCAAGTGTCTATTGAGGTCATTTTTTATTCGCCTTATTGAAGACCCGACTCATCACATCGTAATGAGCCGGCCCTTGGGGGCTACCAATTGCTCCTGTCAAAAATTCAAAGTACACAAGCTCTTAACCTTATGGTCGTGGGTTCAAGCCCCACGGTGGGGGTTACATCATATGATGTTATTTTCAATGAAGTATATATAAAGTCCCAGCTCAGTATTATCTTACTAAGCAGTCCCTTTGGGGCTACACGTTGCTGCTCAAATCTGCATGATCATATCTACAAAGTCCCTGCTCATTATTGCATAATGACCCGGCACTTGGGGGCTACACATGGGAAGTACAAAATGTTCAGTTTTTGATTGATGATTTACATGAACAATCCAGTTTTCTCCAAAGTTGCAGCATTTATATTGAAGCAAGTCTTAAGCTGTTACTACACTCCCTTCTTAAGACTTGGGGGCTACAGGTGATATGCATATAAGGGAGGTACACTTTCAAGCTTGATGTTAGCAACAATTATGACCCGGTGCCATCAATATTTACAAACCGGCAATTTTGGCAATCATACCTCGGCAAGCTCTACATCTTTAAGCCGGCTGAAATTCAGATTGACTATGAAGCTAGTTTATTGACCCGGATTTTTCCAGAAGAAGGAAATGACAAGGACTTAAGGATGATCAGGTATCGGCTCAGATTTTTTTTTTAATCCAGAGCACAACCTGTCAAATTTGTTCTTGTGTTTATTTTGCAGGATCAGTTTTACATGGTTAAATCCAAATTAAACTGGGGGCTAATGTCGGGGATATACCCCGCGGTATGAACCGGCCGGATATATGACCCGGCCGGACTTGGCGACTCACTGGAGACCCGCCCTGACTTGGCGACTCACTGGAGACCCGCCCTGACTTGGCGACTCACTGATGACCCAGCCAAGCCAGGTGACTCATTCGTGAGCCGGCAGGCGGGTCAGAGGAGCGACAAGACCCGGAGGCCCAAAAGGCGGTTCATGGAAGACCGGCTTGTGTTATGGTGGGCCGGCTTAAGATGAAAGGCATGAGGAATATTTTCCTTACAAGGAAGCAAGACCCGGACTTGTATCCGGCTTGTAATAGAAGATAGACTAATCCTAATCCTAGTAGGACTCCACATGTAACCGGCCCATTCAACTTATATAAGGAGGGGCGGGGCACCCCAAGAGGGACAAGTTTTACAAGTCAATAGCTCTCGAGAAAGAGGTAGCGAAAGAGCACCCTTGTAATCGTGAGCACCATGATCAATATCAATGAAGCAGGATGTAGGCTTTTACCTCAACCATGAGGGGCCGAACCTGGGTAAAACCTCGTGTCTTATCATTCCCACTCAACCCCTCTTAAGCTACCACATAGATGCGTTGGCCTCATGGCTAAGTCCTTTTTCACGAGGACATCTGCCGTGACAAATCCACGACACATTCGGTCACCCATCTGATGACTACTCCAGCCTCAGCACAATTAACTTGGGAGTTCTTATTGGATAAGCAATCGGTACGGAAGCTGGTCATTGCCGATGTAGGAAGCCTCTTCGCATCCTTTATTGCATACCCGGATGACCGCGTGTTGCATCCTTCCCATTCGGTTCACGCGTTTTCCCCTGTTTTTTGCTGCCTGCCCACCTATAGATCCGCCTCGCGCCAGCCAATTCCTCTCCAAACACCTAGGGAGGCGGTTGAACCGAAAAAATCTAACTTGTTTCTAGTGGGTACATTGACGTGGCATCGAAAGGGTGTGATAGCTGACTCTGGCAAAATAATTGACTACCACGTTGGCATACATGAGCATGGGGCCCAGTTGTCAGCGTGCTGGACGGAGGAAGGAACACAAGACAAAATGGAGCGTGGAAGGGTGCGAATCGATTGTTCATGTGTGATGACCACTGGAGCAATCCACTCAGATTGTACTACATTAAAAAATTCGTGCAAACACGGTCGGTTATACTGTGAGTAGGTGACCATGCGCTTGGCTCTTTGCCTCTTCCGGAAGTCGAACAATGATGATGGTACTACAGTATAGATACTTCTAGCAATCTGACACCGATCGAATGAACTGCTACACATCCACCGCCTGTATTAAGCACACTATCATAAAGCAAAAGCTTCTCCTCGTCCTGCGAGACCGCGCGCGCGCGTGAGCGAGGGAGAGGTCGTACTAGTAGTAAGCAAAGCTTCCCCTCGTTTGTGAGTTTACGGGACACATCAAAAGTAGTGTATTAGTCTCCAAAAAGGGCTGACCATGTCCATGGCTACCATCCCGTGCTCCGTCATTCAGTGCATGCACGATTAACGTTCCATTGAGAAAATAATGTTGCGTACGTGCCATCGAATAGAATAACTTAATTTATAAAAAAGGCGCCACCGCGTCATGATCGAACTTTGATTCGTCCACGTGTGGTTCCCATGAACAACTAGTACACTTGCCAAATTATCAGGTGAGCTGCCTCTTCGTACAGAAATGAGCTCACCGTGTACCCGCGCGTGAGTATTAGGGAAAGAGGCAAAGAGTACATGCGTCAGTTCCTGCACCTCTTCTCTTCGTGCTCATATTCCTTTTTTTCGGGTGATTCATGCACGTACTCCACCTACATTCGTGACCGTTGGTGAGTTTCTCCGACTATACTTAACTCCATTTTCTTGCATGACACGTGGACCTGGATGCTGGATGTCCCACGTGTCGGCAAAACTTAGAAGAACGCTTTCCGATAACCGAGAAGGAGCAAGAAACCTCATGGTGGAGCGCCTGGACTCTTTAATATTTTTATTCAGCGATATAAAATCTACCCAATCTTCTCCACAGTAGACCGGAAGAGTCCGAAACACGGCAGCCCAGTGTAGTTACATCATACATGGCCAACCCATGCTATCACCATATTTCTTGGCCTCCGTGCGACACCTAGCTCTAGTATAATCCACCAGCCCGTATCGCTTCTCGCTCCTCATCTCTCTCAAAGTGCGGCGGGCTGGCGATTTTGCCGTCTACTGATGTTGGTTAACTCATCACTCACTCCCCATGTTAGCGACATGCCAAGAGCATTCTAAAAAAGTTACTGTACTCTATTGTTATGCTAAGAAGAGGAAGCGCTTTGACCGACGGACCAAACGAGACAGGCGAGCCGTGCCGTGAGTGGGTCCAGTTTCTCATTTTGAACTTGTTTGGTGTAGTAGTAACACTTGGTTTGCACCTTCATAGAATGATGAAAAACCCCGCTAAAAAGGCGCTTTGCTTTCTGCTAATCCCGTCAACCGTTCTTGTTTTGTGCATTAAATTCTTAAGTGCCATAACTAAGATATAATTAACCAATGCATGTAAAACATTCTTGTTTAGTATTGTAGTACTCCACACGCATGCATGCGTTGCGATTAGCACTACTCCCTTCATCCATACATATATATAGGGCCTAATGTATTCTTCGAGGTTGCCTTTGACTATTGATAAGATTTTATATAATTTTAAAATTATATCATTCGAAGATCCTTTCATGTATGAATTTGACGGTATGCTTTGAGCAACTTGCATGTCCTATACTGCTCCTGTTTGGATACTCTAACTTAGCTAGAGGTTAGACTAACTCATGACTAACCCTGAACTAACTCTAGCCAAAGAGATGTTTGGATGACAGGGTTAGATTGACAATAAATGCACTTGATGGAGAGAGAAAAATGATTTTTCAGTGGGCCCCACGAGAACTAGCTCCAATTAGCACCACTTGGCTAGCAGGATAGAGAGAGAAAAGTGATTTTTCAGTGGGCCCAATGAGAAATAGCTCCAATTAGCACCTCTTGGGTGGGATAGTTTTTTTTTGCTGGGTTAGGTGCAACTTGCTCTAATTTAACCCTCATTTTTTGATACTTTAGGGCTATTTGAGCCCCAACTAGCTCAAACTAAGTCTAACCCATGGATCCAAACAGGGCCAAAGTTAGCATCGGAAAATGCATTAAGCCCTATATACATGGACAGACGGAGTACATGATACTAGCAAACGCTCACCATTAGTAGTAGTTCATTGGTTGGTTTTGCTTTTTGATTCAATTGCTGTGCTGCTACCGTACAATATTCACATGTGGTTGTTTCTAGAATAAAAAGAAGGAGGTAGTACTTACTGTGGGAAAGGTGAAGTGAAGGTTGCTTCACCCGAGCAACTTATTACTGTGGGAATATTGGAGTACCAGCGGATTCAACGAAGAGAGAAATGATGGTTGCTTCATCCGAGCAACTTACTGTGGCGAAGGTGGGGCTCTAAGATTTGACTGCTCACTAGTCATTATTACTGCAGCGCAATGACCAGGGTGAATCTCCCCTACATTTGTGCACTCAATATTGCTGCATGGCGGGTGGAGCCGGATGAAGGATGTCCCACATGTCGGCGAAACGAAGTTGAATTGTTTCTAGCATTGCTATCAATCTTTCTTGATTTGTTTATATGTACGCATAATTTTCCAGCATAATGAAATTGTACTATGATGCTATGAAGGTTTCAACTTTGGTTCCCACAGAAAAAAAAAGGTTTCAACTTAGGATTCATGTGTCCTCTTGCCTCAAGATTGTCTCCTTACAACATTCCATCAAATACAAATAAAACTACCATGGCTACTAATGCATCTCAATGGTTCGCAGATCAGCGCCAATATTCACATCACAACTGAAGACAAAGTTGTGAGAAGGTGTAAAAATAAAGAAAAATATATAATTGATCGATGTTGTTCGTAGGATGGCTCCATTTCCTGGGAACAGTGTTCATTGTTTGGCAGCTAGTTTCACGTAGCTCTGTAGCCAAGAAAGAGGTGTATGGAGGACATCACAATCCAATCATTTTGTGTAGTTCCACTAAAATCGAGCCGATCATCCCTGTTTGCAAAGATATTCAGTCAGTGTGATTACAATAATAGTGGAACTAGATGATGAAACATAACACACACAAATAGAAGCCGATCACCTCTGCGATCTCTCGTTAGGACTAACTACTTGTTGGAGAAGATTAGGCACGGAGTTGGATGAGGAGGATAGCAAAACCAATCTCCCTTTCTGCAGTCCCACAGAAATGTAAAAACGTTGCCCGTGTGACATTTTGGCGGAACTGCACAAAACACTCTTAAGAAAAAAGTGATTTGTGCAGTTCAACAAAAGGTCGCAATAGTAACAAGGTGAAATGGATAGCCCTGTTTGCAAAAAGTGGTAGAAAGGAAACAATTACTGCCCAATAACAGGAGTTGAAGACACATACGCCGACAAAAAAGAAGCATATTCCATGCCATAAGGGAAAGATAGCATCATGGTGGTTTATCAAAAACGGTTTGAGGACGAGATTGCAAGATGGAAAGTACGCTGGCCGAGATACTTTTTAAGCAAAGAACTAAAGAAGATACACATGCAGGATTTTTCACATGCAGCAACGTGGGAAGATGGGCAGTGGAGCAAGGCCAGAGCAAGCTGTACCGGAGGGTCGTCGGGATGTAACTAGGAGGGCGCCGGCGGTGGGGATCTGCCCATACTGCGGCAGCGAGCAAGTGGTGAAGGCCCTAATGCACCGGAGCTTGGTTAGAGAGAACGGCAGGTACCGCAGATCGGGACGTGCTGCCTCAACACCATCGAACGGAGAAACGATGCACATCCTCCCTTTCCATCGGCGGACTGGACGTGGCCGGATCAGTGACCAACGGTGAGATAGAGAGGCCACCGCCGCCTTGTGTGAGATAGTGTGACAAGAGAGAAACCCCGGCAGGCAGGATCCATTGTATATAGTGGAGCGGATTTCTTTTTTCCTGACGACAATCATTTTTTGTTCTGTACTTTATTTAATACTAACACATCAAGTCGAACTTTGTTCCGTCTACGCGTGGTACACGACCCTCCTTCGAGTAAACAACCGCTACATGCGTCAAATTATCACGTGGGCTGCCTTTTCGTACAGAAATGAAGTCCACCGTGTACCCGCGCGGGTGTGGCCGGGAACGAGACGTGAGTACGTGCGTCGTGCGTGCACCTCTTCTTTACGCGCAGGTACGTATGTGGGTGGGTGTGAGAGAGATGGTTTGTGCGAAACAGAGGCAATGTGTCGATGATATCTCAAACAAAAAAGTAACATATGCAATGTGTGTGAAACAGAGTCATGGATATATCATATATAGAGGGAGCGATCCACGAGAAGAGAGTGGAGGGATCATCGGTGTGAGATATTGATAGAATCAAAAACAAGGATGAAGTGTGTGGGTGTGCGATCGATAAAGAGTGCCATCGAATTTGTGTTACGTCAAAGATACAGGGCGGCTAGCCTACTGGAATGTGAGAGGGCAGAGGTGCAGTTTGTCTCTGTGGCATGGATACCTACCTACAACGTTCGACTATCGGTGTGTGTGTGGGGGGGGGGAGGGGGCAGAGACCTAACTATAGAGAGGTAGATCGACTGGTATATGTGTGGAGAAGGAGAGAGGCCTAGCTATGTATTGACGGAGATCGATCGGCATCCATGCATATGTGTAGCAGAGGAATAAGGTTGGGAGAGAGACAAAGGTAGAGTGTCGGAGGGTTGGTGGTGGAGTTGCTTCTCACAAATGGTGGGAGAGGTCGCTAGACAAACGGAGGGTACGAGTGCAATATCAATAAGAGAGGGGATGTCTACCTGTCTATGCACGTGCGTGTGAGAGATGGGTCAGGAGGTATGCAAGGATGATGAGGGGGGACGATATGGTTGTGTTAAGCAGACGTAACTACATAGGAAGATCAATCGTCGTGTGTCGGAGAAAGGGAGAGACATAACTAGTGAGGTACGTCGATCGGTGCATGGGGAAAAAGAATTATAGTCGACCTAGCTATATGTAGGGAGATCGATAGGTATACATGCATGCAGGTGTTATAAGCAAATAAGGTCCGGAGAGACGGACAAGGGGAGAGGGGTGCGGCTAGGAGGTGGTGCGAGAGGCCTACTATGTCGAGGGGGGAGGAGTGTGCAAGTATGAGATCGATGAAAGGAGGGGCGGGAGTGTGCACCTACGTGGAACCGTATTGGACATAGGGGGCATGGACGGTGAGAAGAGAAGAGGGGAAGTGTGTGTTTGTGGTAGGCACACTTGGCTAGAGAGGTATGTCGACCGGTGTGTGCCGGAAAGAAGGAGTCGTGCGGCCTACACACACCATGGGTGAACGACCAAAAGAGAAATAATGAATGTGTGTGATGGAGGGGACGCTGAGGGAGGGTGAGAGGGGGGCGGGCGTGTGCATGCACGATAGAAAGTTAGCGCTAGCAACAAAGAGAAGAGGATTGTGTGGGTGTAAAAGACGAACAGAGATCATAATTCATTATAAAAAAGTGGATTCGGATATTTGAAGAAGATATCATAGTGTTTTAAACCGACGCATGCATGAATGAATATATATAATGGTGATATGCATGGTGTGGTTATGAACATGTTATACTACATATAATATATAGAACACTGATTATAATTTGTGATAATGTGTGGCTTTTGCAGCTCAGGGCTAAATACTTGTCATAATGTAGGGGGCGGGGCACTATACTTTTTGTGATAAACACAGTGTACGTATGGAACATGGTTTAGATTATGAAGATCTAGTTAGTGCATCAAATGTACTGTTATTTGGAATGAACATCAAGTGTATTCAAAATTTTGAACTCGAGTTCATGTAGATACACATAGTTCATATCTATCTCTATAGTAATCATGTGGTGTGTTGTTAAGATAATACACGAATGATGGTTTAAGTTGGCAACAATCATGATTGTAGATTCTTATTCAAATAGAGAAACGAATTCAAATTTAGTTCGAATTGCAGCGGTAGTATAGACATTTGGAATGCACTAAAATGTTGGTACGAGTAGGTTACATGCATTATACAGCCAGCGAAAAAAATTAATTGGACATAACATGGATTCATGGCTTTGAATAGCATTTGTACAGTAAAACAGGACAAGACTCTCTCTTTGTGAGGTGCGAATAGTTTTTTTTTCGTTGAGGGAAGTGTGAATTGAGTGAAGTGCGAATTGATTTGGTACGTACAATATTACACGTTAGGCTTGTCCCTAAAATTCAACCCGCGCCTTGTTATATCCCAAAAATTCAGATATCGTGCTCCCAAAACTCGCGCCTTCACAACCCGCGCCTTGCTATCCCAAAATTACAATGCGCGCGAAAACTCCCTCCAGCTGCCAAATCCCGACACGTGAAATCCCCCTTCTAACCCTGAGCCGAAAGGGCCGCTAGTTCAAATCGGTGGGGGTACTTTCGTAACACACCCTACATTTTGGACAAGCGCGTCCCTAAGTCATGGTTCCCCCCCTCCCATCACCTCCTTTTCGCCATTCGATATCCCCATTCGAAATCCCAGGCCGCCATAACCTCTCTGCTCCAGCCGCGAAACCCCACCCTCCTCCGTCCGCCACCGCACCGCTGCCCAGCCGGAGCCTCTTCCCCGACGACGTCGTCCACCGCAACAGCCCGACGTCCCTCATGCACCTCCCCGGATGAGGATCCGTCATCGATCTCGTCATCCCGCCGGTTCAGCCGCCCTGTCCTCCACCTCCAAGGAGCTGCTCCGACGATCGCCTCGTCTATCGCGGCTAATCCATCCCCACAGTGCCGCCTTAACCTGCTCCACCGGAACCGCAGCATCCTCACCGACTCCTCGGACGAAGCCGAGGCCTACTCGGCGCCACCAAAGAGGTTGTACACTCATCGCATCGCACCTTCTCCTTAACTCAACCTCCCGGCGCCGATGGTGCTCCATCTCGCACCCCCATGGCACGGCTACCTCGAAGCCGGCACCGTGGGCGACATCTCCATGGCGGCTCTCCCCCAGTGCAAGGCCCCATCGGCGGCGGCATCCATACCAGCCGGATCTGCTGCTGCTGCTCCGGCTCTTGCTCGCTCGCTCGCACTGCTGCTGCTGCTTCGGCTCTCACTCGCACTGCTGCTGCTGTTCCGACTCTCGCTCAATCGCGCCGCTGCTGCTGTTCTGGCTCTCGCTCGCTTACGCTGCTGCTGCTCCGTCTCTCGCTCGGTCGCGCTGCTGCTCTACTCTCCCCTCGCTCGGGCTGCTGCTCTGCTCTTGCTCTCGCTCGCGCTGCTGATGCTGGTACATGGGCTGCTGCAGCTACACGAGTTGCTGCTCTGGCTCTAGTTCGCGCTGCTCCTCCAGGCGCTGCTGCTCCGGCTGCTATCTGCTACTGTGTTCCCTGTCGATCGCCTGCTGATTTAGATCACTGTTTCTCTACTACTAGTGCTCGAGCAGCCTAAACTACATGTGAAGTACCACTCTGCTACCAGTGTGTTCAGTTTAGACAGTAACATTCAGATTCCACAGTAAATTTCAGTTTCGAAAGTTAAGTTCAGAGTCAATAGTTTTTACCTCATCTGTTGTAGTCAGGTGTTTTTTGGTGATGTAAATTTTACATCTATCACTTTTTGGTAATGTTTTTTACATCATCTATTGGAGATGCTATTAGAATCCCACTTGAGATTAACGATGTCTGTCTTGTACTGCTTCAGCCTCAACGTCTTATGGCTCGCCGGAGCTGCTCCAACGACGGAACCACCCATGACAACAGAGCAGTGCCCTGGACGCCGTCTACAGATTCCTCAGATCTTCCTCCACACCTCCGTTAGCCACCTCTGCCGCAACTTCTTCAGCGACCAACCCAATGATGCTGAGGTCAACACGGCTACGGCAAAGAGGTTGTACACTTGTCGCATCACTTATTACTCTACATTCATGTCGAACCATTAGGGCTATTTTGGTTCAAAGGAAAAAGTGAAGGAAAAGCATAGCAATAGGAAATTTTCCTACGGCACTCTACTATTCAATTATTCATGCATTTTGTTGAAAGGAATGGAGCAAAACATCCACCTGGACCTACTTTTCAAAATCCTATGCATGAAAACAAGACCAAGTGCATTAGTGGCAGAATAACATTCTAACTGTACACGCCTTCATATGGTTTCACTTTAATTTGGCCATGTTTCTTTGCATTCCTCTGCTCTTCCAATTCCTGTGAACCAAACACCCAAGTTGACAGAAATCCTATGTTTACAAATGCTCTGTTTCCCACGTGCATTCCTATCCAATTTCGGTGTTTTTCCTATCCCTGCGTTTTTAGAATCCTGCAAGCCAAAGGAGCCCTTACAGAATTACTTCAGTTACAGGTAGGTGTCGAAGAAAACTTTGTGTGGTTTGTCCTGCTCCTGCCGCGATGTCGTCCACCTCACCTGAGCTGCTCCATCGACAAAAGCATCCACCAAACAAGACATCACGACTCCTGACCGTCTTTCGCCGCCTCAGATCTCCTTCCCAGCTGTCAGCACCCACCACAACTGCATCACCATCATCGACTCAGCAGATGAACCTGAGGAGTACACGGGTCCACAAGAGAGGTCACACTCTTTTGTTTCTGCTTATGTTATGCATTGCTTAATATTACCTGCTACTTTATCGTCCTGTTCACCTCTTAGACTCCAAGTCAGTTCCAAATTAATGTTCAAACTTGAGTTTTAAAATTACTTGTGTGGCACATATCGAGGGAGCAATGAATAGTATCTATGTCTATTATCTGGTTCACCTAGGGTATGCCTATGTTGTTCATCTTGGGTGGGAAACAAATAGTAAAGCAATAATCATCTGTCTTTTTATTAAATTAAAGCTATCATCAGCCTGCTATCATTATTTTTGGATCCATCCACTGGTTGTTACCATCACTCTACATTTTGGCATGCTCTCCTTACATAATCTCACTATATTTTTTTCGTATGCATGTCAGATATTTTACACGGTCATGCTGAACATGTAGAGAAAAAGAGAAAAGTTTTGCGCGGCAATACAATGTCATGCAGACATCGCTCCATGGTGGGTTCAATGGAAAACCCTCCCCCCCTCTCCAAATTGTAATCCAAAGGAAGATATCTGTTCTGAGGCTGATTCAGACGCAGCTGACCACTCCTATTTACCCCCAAGGTGTTTGCTCTAACTTGGCATGATGTTGTTGGTCATATCATCCATATGTTGCCTTGCAGTGCCGACTTTCGACATCATATATGTCATCTGCTTAGTTTAGACATGTTCTGTAATGCCACCTGTTTAGTTTCTATATCATATATGGGAATTATGCAGTCTCATCTCTTTTAGCCAGCCATAATATATGTGAAATATGCAATGCCATCCTGTTTAACCAGGCATCATATATTTGAATGATATCTTGCCCATCCTTTTCTTCATTACATTTCAATTTGTCGACAATGTTTGTACATTAAACTACTGTTCCTGTGAATCAGCCATTTGAGTGGGTGATGTAAAAATCTGGAGTGAAAACAAGGTCTTCAAAGCAGATAGTGCTACCTGTCGAAGCAGATCTCTTGCTAGGTCCCGATAGCTCCTCAGAGATGGATTCAGAGACAGATGACCAGTCCTATTCCCCCACCGAGGTGTATGCTCTAACTTGGCACGGTTATACTGCTCATATCATGCATATGGTGTCTTGCATTGCATAGTTTAGACATCATATACACAATATTCAACACCATGTTCTTAGTTTAGACACCATATATGCGAATGCCCTCTGCTTAGCAGATAAATCACATATGTGAATTAAATCATGCGATCCTGATTACTTAGATAACATGTATGTGAATTATGTCATGCGAACCTGTTTACTAAAGACATCATATAATTATCTCATGCCATCCTGTTTAGTTAGTCATCATATCTTTGAATTATGTCATGCTATGCTATCTAGTTTAGATAGACATCATATATGTGAAATTATGTCATGCTATCCTTTTTAGTTAAACAATATACATGTCAACTATTTCATGCCCTCTTTTTTCCACACTATCTATTGCATCTGTCTCTCATACAAGGTCTGTACATTCAACTATGTTTCCTGTTTATCAGCCATTTGAATTGGAGCGGGTGATGGCAGTATCTAGCGGAGTAAAAACACGGTCTTCAAATAAAACAGTGCTACCTCTTGTTGGAGATAGCACCCTGGTTGTACATGCACGAGAACTAGCCCTACCACACATAACCCAGACTCTCACAGATTGTACCCCTACTGCGATGGACAGAGAACCAGCTTCACCCAATCTAACCCCAACCCCAGTAGATAGTAACCCAGTTCCTGTTGACATAGCACCATCTCCACCACAGAGCTCCAAACAAGAGAAGTTAGTAAGGCAGCTCCAGTGCCCAAAGCGCCAGTACTACCACGGCGAACCCCAACTCCACCAGTTAGTACACCTATTCCTGTGGAGGAAGCACAACCAGCCATTTGTAGTTTAGCATCTATCGCATTGATGTTGTTAAATCCTATGTGCGTATCTTCCCATCATGGAAATATTATACTGAAGATGAAGGAAAAAGCCAGTTGCAGGTGTTCGTCCAGGAGTTATGTGTAAGTAATGGTATTCATGGCAATTACTTTGCTTTGTCCCATACATTCTACCTCCATGATGCTTATAATACAGCAAATTTTACCATTTTTCTCTATAGAGAAGTACCTATTTGGAAACTCGGGATGAGGTAACCTGTGCTAATACCTCTGCTATCTTCAAGAATGCTTGGTGGCAGTATCGGAATTGCCTGAAGAAAACGTACTTCACTAGCAAAGAAACTCATCAAATTCCCTTACGTTCTCCTGAGACACATTTACTGGACGATGACTGGGAACGCCTTGTTCTGTACTAGTCCCGAACCAAGAATGTGGTAAGGTCTATGAGCTCATTTTTTATTTTTAAGTACTATATGCCTGTGCCTTACTGTAATCTGTTCGTGTAGAACAAGTGCCTAAACCTGAAGAACAACCGTTCTCATTTAAGATTCCATTGCTATCGTGCATACTGCTTTGCTCTTGTATCACTTTATTTACTCCTAGAAACTTATTTTTAAATTTAAGGATCCAATCGAAACTCCAATGGCACAACAGGTATGTTTACGCATGTTTCTTTAACAGGTTTGCTCTTATAAATAGCTCTGTTGATTTCAATTTCAATTGTGTATACAGTTGACTTCTCATATCATGCACATTACTAGCATCACAACAGAGCCAATAGTGTTGTTGTACATGTAGACCCGTGGTACCCATCTGAAATCTTGTTGTGCCGTGTAGTTTCCCACGCTTTGTATTCTTTCAGTGTTGCTTTGTCTTGAACTGATGTGATTTGAACCGTGTCACTATTTTGATTTGGCAAGACAATGCAGTGACCATACGACATAGATATATGTTTGTTTGATGCTTTTATTATGTACTACTTGGCAATAGAAGACTTGGTAGTTTAATCCTGTCCACCTTACTAATGAATTGGTTCACCAAAATGAGTTTCATATACTAGTACATGCTAAACCTGTTATGTGTCTGCTTGTTTCTTCTTTTAGAATGCTGACAGAATATTGGGGAATAGTGCCTTATTAAGCAATGGTAAAGGAAGTAATGCATATAAGGTTCAGGATAGTGAGACATCCTTGTTGGTCTCCAACAAACCTGATAAAACAGCCAAGGAAAACTATCTTGAAGACAGTGAGACAACCCCAAAGTCATGTCTTGGTAATCATATCTATCTCTATAGTAATCATGTGGTGTGTTGTTAAGATAATACACGAATGATGGTTTAAGTTGGCAACAATCATGATTGTAGATTCTTATTCAAATAGAGAAACGAATTCAAATTTAGTTTGAATTGCAGCGGTAGTATGGACATTTGGAATGCACTAAAATGTCGGTACGAGTAGGTTACATGCATTATACAGCCAGCGAAAAAAATTAATTGGACATAACATGGATTCATGGCTTTGAATAGCATTTGTACAGTAAAACAGGACAAGACTCTCTCTTTGTGAGGTGCGAATAGTTTTTTTTTCGTTGAGGGAAGTGTGAATTGAGTGAAGTGCGAATTGATTTGGTACGTACAATATTACACGTTAGGCGTGTCCCTAAAATTCAACCCGCGCCTTGTTATATCCCGAAAATTCAGATATCGTGCTCCCAAAACTCGCGCCTTCACAACCCGCGCCTTGCTATCCCAAAATTACAATGCGCGCGAAAACTCCCTCCAGCTGCCAAATCCCGACACATGAAATCCCCCTTCTAACCCTGAGCCGAAAGGGCCGCTAGTTCAAATCGGTGGGGGTACTTTTGTAACACACCCTACATTTTGGACAAGCGCGTCCCTAAGTCATGGTTCCCCCCCTCCCATCACCTCCTTTTCGCCATTCGATATCCCCATTCGAAATCCCAGGCCGCCATAACCTCTCTGCTCCAGCCGCGAAACCCCACCCTCCTCCGTCCGCCACCCCACCGCTGCCTAGCCGGAGCCTCTTCCCCGACGACGTCGTCCACCGCAACAGCCCGACGTCCCTCATGCACCTCCCCGGATGAGGATCCGTCATCGATCTCGTCATCCCGCCGGTTCAGCCGCCCTGTCCTCCACCTCCAAGGAGCTGCTCCGACGATCGCCTCGTCTATCGCGGCTAATCCATCCCCACAGTGCCGCCTTAACCTGCTCCACCGGAACCGCAGCATCCTCACCGACTCCTCGGACGAAGCCGAGGCCTACTCGGCGCCACCAAAGAGGTTGTACACTCATCGCATCGCACCTTCTCCTTAACTCAACCTCCCGGCGCCGATGGTGCTCCATCTCGCACCCCCATGGCACGGCTACCTCGAAGCCGGCACCGTGGGCGACATCTCCATGGCGGCTCTCCCCCACTGCAAGGCCCCATCGGCGGCGGCATCCATACCAGCCGGATCTGCTGCTGCTGCTCCGGCTCTTGCTCGCTCGCTCGCACTGCTGCTGCTGCTTCGGCTCTCGCTCGCGCTGCTGCTGCTGTTCCGACTCTCGCTCAATCGCGCCGCTGCTGCTGTTCTGGCTCTCGCTCGCTCACGCTGCTGCTGCTCCGTCTCTCGCTCGGTCGCGCTGCTGCTCTACTCTCCCCTCGCTCGGGCTGCTGCTCTGCTCTTGCTCTCGCTCGCGCTGCTGATGCTGGTACATGGGCTGCTGCAGCTACACGAGTTGCTGCTCTGGCTCTAGTTCGCGCTGCTCCTCCAGGCGCTGCTGCTCCGGCTGCTATCTGCTACTGTGTTCCCTGTCGATCGCCTGCTGATTTAGATCACTGTTTCTCTACTACTAGTGCTCGAGCAGCCTAAACTACATGTGAAGTACCACTCTGCTACCAGTGTGTTCAGTTTAGACAGTAACATTCAGATTCCACAGTAAATTTCAGTTTCGAAAGTTAAGTTCAGAGTCAATAGTTTTTACCTCATCTGTTGTAGTCAGGTGTTTTTTGGTGATGTAAATTTTACATCTATCACTTTTTGGTAATGTTTTTTACATCATCTATTGGAGATGCTATTAGAATCCCACTTGAGATTAACGATGTCTGTCTTGTACTGCTTCAGCCTCAACGTCTTATGGCTCGCCGGAGCTGCTCCAACGACGGAACCACCCATGACAACAGAGCAGTGCCCTGGACGCCGTCTACAGATTCCTCAGATCTTCCTCCACACCTCCGTTAGCCACCTCTGCCGCAACTTCTTCAGCGACCAACCCAATGATGCTGAGGTCAACACGGCTACGGCAAAGAGGTTGTACACTTGTCGCATCACTTATTACTCTACATTCATGTCGAACCATTAGGGCTATTTTGGTTCAAAGGAAAAAGTGAAGGAAAAGCATAGCAATAGGAAATTTTCCTACGGCACTCTACTATTCAATTATTCATGCATTTTGTTGAAAGGAATGGAGCAAAACATCCACCTGGACCTACTTTTCAAAATCCTATGCATGAAAACAAGACCAAGTGCATTAGTGGCAGAATAACATTCTAACTGTACACGCCTTCATATGGTTTCACTTTAATTTGGCCATGTTTCTTTGCATTCCTCTGCTCTTCCAATTCCTGTGAACCAAACACCCAAGTTGACAGAAATCCTATGTTTACAAATGCTCTGTTTCCCACGTGCATTCCTATCCAATTTCGGTGTTTTTCCTATCCCTGCGTTTTTAGAATCCTGCAAGCCAAAGGAGCCCTTACAGAATTACTTCAGTTACAGGTAGGTGTCGAAGAAAACTTTGTGTGGTTTGTCCTGCTCCTGCCGCGATGTCGTCCACCTCACCTGAGCTGCTCCATCGACAAAAGCATCCACCAAACAAGACATCACGACTCCTGACCGTCTTTCGCCGCCTCAGATCTCCTTCCCAGCTGTCAGCACCCACCACAACTGCATCACCATCATCGACTCAGCAGATGAACCTGAGGAGTACACGGGTCCACAAGAGAGGTCACACTCTTTTGTTTCTGCTTATGTTATGCATTGCTTAATATTACCTGCTACTTTATCGTCCTGTTCACCTCTTAGACTCCAAGTCAGTTCCAAATTAATGTTCAAACTTGAGTTTTAAAATTACTTGTGTGGCACATATCGAGGGAGCAATGAATAGTATCTATGTCTATTATCTGGTTCACCTAGGGTATGCCTATGTTGTTCATCTTGGGTGGGAAACAAATAGTAAAGCAATCATCATCTGCCTTTTTATTAAATTAAAGCTATCATCAGCCTGCTATCATTATTTTTGGATCCATCCACTGGTTGTTACCATCACTCTACATTTTGGCATGCTCTCCTTACATAATCTCACTATATTTTTTTCGTATGCATGTCAGATATTTTACACAGTCATGCTGAACATGTAGAGAAAAAGAGAAAAGTTTTGCGCGGCAATACAATGTCATGCAGACATCGCTCCATGGTGGGTTCAATGGAAAACCCTCCCCCCCTCTCCAAATTGTAATCCAAAGGAAGATATCTGTTCTGAGGCTGATTCAGACGCAGCTGACCACTCCTATTTACCCCCAAGGTGTTTGCTCTAACTTGGCATGATGTTGTTGGTCATATCATCCATATGTTGCCTTGCAGTGCCGACTTTCGACATCATATATGTCATCTGCTTAGTTTAGACATGTTCTGCAATGCCACCTGTTTAGTTTCTATATCATATATGGGAATTATGCAGTCTCATCTCTTTTAGCCAGCCATAATATATGTGAAATATGCAATGCCATCCTGTTTAACCAGGCATCATATATTTGAATGATATCTTGCCCATCCTTTTCTTCATTACATTTCCATTTGTCGACAATGTTTGTACATTAAACTATTGTTCCTGTGAATCAGCCATTTGAGTGGGTGATGTAAAAATCTGGAGTGAAAACAAGGTCTTCAAAGCAGACAGTGCTACCTGTCGAAGCAGATCTCTTGCTAGGTCCCGATAGCTCCTCAGAGATGGATTCAGAGACAGATGACCAGTCCTATTCCCCCACCGAGGTGTATGCTCTAACTTGGCACGGTTATACTGCTCATATCATGCATATGGTGTCTTGCATTGCATAGTTTAGACATCATATACACAATATTCAACACCATGTTCTTAGTTTAGACACCATATATGCGAATGCCCTCTGCTTAGCAGATAAATCACATATGTGAATTAAATCATGCGATCCTGATTACTTAGATAACATGTATGTGAATTATGTCATGCGAACCTGTTTACTAAAGACATCATATAATTATCTCATGCCATCCTGTTTAGTTAGTCATCATATCTTTGAATTATGTCATGCTATGCTATCTAGTTTAGATAGACATCATATATGTGAAATTATGTCATGCTATCCTTTTTAGTTAAACAATATACATGTCAACTATTTCATGCCCTCTTTTTTCCACACTATCTATTGCATCTGTCTCTCATACAAGGTCTGTACATTCAACTATGTTTCCTGTTTATCAGCCATTTGAATTGGAGCGGGTGATGGCAGTATCTAGCGGAGTAAAAACACGGTCTTCAAATAAAACAGTGCTACCTCTTGTTGGAGATAGCACCCTGGTTGTACATGCACGAGAACTAGCCCTACCACACATAACCCAGACTCTCACAGATTGTACCCCTACTGCGATGGACAGAGAACCAGCTTCACCCAATCTAACCCCAACCCCAGTAGATAGTAACCCAGTTCCTGTTGACATAGCACCATCTCCACCACAGAGCTCCAAACAAGAGAAGTTAGTAAGGCAGCTCCAGTGCCCAAAGCGCCAGTACTACCACGGCGAACCCCAACTCCACCAGTTAGTACACCTATTCCTGTGGAGGAAGCACAACCAGCCATTTGTAGTTTAGCATCTATCGCATTGATGTTGTTAAATCCTATGTGCGTATCTTCCCATCATGGAAATATTATACTGAAGATGAAGGAAAAAGCCAGTTGCAGGTGTTCGTCCAGGAGTTATGTGTAAGTAATGGTATTCATGGCAATTACTTTGCTTTGTCCCATACATTCTACCTCCATGATGCTTATAATACAGCAAATTTTACCATTTTTCTCTATAGAGAAGTACCGATTTGGAAACTCGGGATGAGGTAACCTGTGCTAATACCTCTGCTATCTTCAAGAATGCTTGGTGGCAGTATCGGAATTACCTGAAGAAAACGTACTTCACTAGCAAAGAAACTCATCAAATTCCCTTACGTTCTCCTGAGACACATTTACTGGACGATGACTGGGAACGCCTTGTTCTGTACTGGTCCCGAACCAAGAATGTGGTAAGGTCTATGAGCTCATTTTTTATTTTTAAGTACTATATGCCTGTGCCTTACTGTACTCTGTTCGTGTAGAACAAGTGCCTAAACCTGAAGAACAACCGTTCTCATTTAAGATTCCATTGCTATCGTGCATACTGCTTTGCTCTTGTATCACTTTATTTACTCCTAGAAACTTATTTTTAAATTGAAGGATCCAATCGAAACTCCAATGGCACAACAGGTATGTTTACGCATGTTTCTTTAACAGGTTTGCTCTTATAAATAGCTCTGTTGATTTCAATTTCAATTGTGTATACAGTTGACTTCTCATATCATGCACATTACTAGCATCACAACAGAGCCAATAGTGTTGTTGTACATGTAGACCCGTGGTACCCATCTGAAATCTTGTTGTGCCGTGTAGTTTCCCACGCTTTGTATTCTTTCAGTGTTGCTTTGTCTTGAACTGATATGATTTGAACCGTGTCACTATTTTGATTTGGCAAGACAATGCAGTGACCATAGGACATAGATATATGTTTGTTTGATGCTTTTATTATGTACTACTTGGCAATAGAAGACTTGGTAGTTTAATCCTGTCCACCTTACTAATGAATTGGTTCACCGAAATGAGTTTCATATACTAGTACATGCTAAACCTGTTATGTGTCTGCTTGTTTCTTCTTTTAGAATGCTGACAGAATATTGGGGAACAGTGCCTTATTAAGCAATGGTAAAGATAGTAATGCATATAAGGTTCAGGATAGTGAGACATCCTTGTTGGTCTCCAACAAAGCTGATAAAACAGCTAAGGAAAACTATCTTGAAGACAGTGAGACAACCCCAAAGTCATGTCTTGGTAATCATATCTATTTCTATAGTAATCATGTGGTGTGTTGTTAAGATAATACACGAATGATGGTTTAAGTTGGCAACAATCATGATTGTAGATTCTTATTCAAATAGAGAAACGAATTCAAATTTAGTTCGAATTGCAGCGGTAGTATAGACATTTGGAATGCACTAAAATGTCGGTACGAGTAGGTTACATGCATTATACAGCCAGCGAAAAAAATTAATTGGACATAACATGGATTCATGGCTTTGAATAGCATTTGTACAGTAAAACAGGACAAGACTCTCTCTTTGTGAGGTGCGAATAGTTTTTTTTTCGTTGAGGGAAGTGTGAATTGAGTGAAGTGCGAATTGATTTGGTACGTACAATATTACACGTTAGGCTTGTCCCTAAAATTCAACCCGCGCCTTGTTATATCCCGAAAATTCAGATATCGTGCTCCCAAAACTTGTGCCTTCACAACCCGCGCCTTGCTATCCCAAAATTACAATGCGCGCGAAAACTCCCTCCAGCTGCCAAATCCCGACACGTGAAATCCCCCTTCTAACCCTGAGCCGAAAGGGCCGCTAGTTCAAATCGGTGGGGGTACTTTTGTAACACACCCTACATTTTGGACAAGCGCGTCCCTAAGTCATGGTTCCCCCCCTCCCATCACCTCCTTTTCGCCATTCGATATCCCCATTCGAAATCCCAGGCCGCCATAACCTCTCTGCTCCAGCCGCGAAACCCCACCCTCCTCCGTCCGCCACCCCACCGCTGCCTAGCCGGAGCCTCTTCCCCGACGACGTCGTCCACCGCAACAGCCCGACGTCCCTCATGCACCTCCCCGGATGAGGATCCGTCATCGATCTCGTCATCCCGCCGGTTCAGCCGCCCTGTCCTCCACCTCCAAGGAGTTGTTCCGACGATCGCCTCGTCTATCGCGGCTAATCCATCCCCACAGTGCCGCCTTAACCTGCTCCACCGGAACCGCAACATCCTCACCGACTCCTCGGACGAAGCCGAGGCCTACTTGGCGCCACCAAAGAGGTTGTACACTCATCGCATCGCACCTTCTCCTTAACTCAACCTCCCGGCGCCGATGGTGCTCCATCTCGCACCCCCATGGCATGGCTACCTCGAAGCCGGCACCGTGGGCGACATCTCCATGGCGGCTCACCCCCAGTGCAAGGCCCCATCGGCGGCGGCATCCATACCAGTCGGATCTGCTGCTGCTGCTCCGGCTCTTGCTCGCTCGCTCGCACTGCTGCTGCTGCTTCGGCTCTCGCTCGCGCTGCTGCTGCTGTTCCGACTCTCGCTCAATCGCGCCGCTGCTGCTGTTCTGGCTCTCGCTCGCTCACGCTGCTGCTGCTCCGTCTCTCGCTCGGTCGCGCTGCTGCTCTACTCTCCCCTCGCTCGGGCTGCTGCTCTGCTCTTGCTCTCGCTCGCGCTGCTGATGCTGGTACAAGGGCTGCTGCAGCTACACGAGTTGCTGCTCTGGCTCTAGTTTGCGCTGCTCCTCCGGGCGCTGCTGCTCCGGCTGCTATCTGCTACTGTGTTCCCCGTCGATCGCCTGCTGATTTAGATCACTGTTTCTGTACTACTAGTGCTCGAGCAGCCTAAACTACATGTGAAGTACCTCTCTACTTCCAGTGTGTTCAGTTTAGACAGTAACATTCAGATTCCACAGTAAATTTCAGTTTCGAAAGTTAAGTTCAGAGTCAATAGTTTTTACCTCATCTGTTGTAGTCAGGTGTTTTTTGGTGATGTAAATTTTACATCTATCACTTTTTGGTAATGTTTTTTACATCATCTATTGGAGATGCTATTAGAATCCCACTTGAGATTAACGATGTCTGTCTTGTACTGCTTCAGCCTCAACGTCTTACGGCTCGCCGGAGCTGCTCCAACGACGGAACCACCCATGACAACAGAGCAGTGCCCTGGACGCCGTCTACAGATTCCTCAGATCTTCCTCCACACCTCCGTTAGCCACCTCTGCCGCAACTTCTTCAGCGACCAACCCAATGATGCTGAGGTCGACACGGCTACGGCAAAGAGGTTGTACACTTGTCGCATCACTTATTACTCTACATTCATGTCGAACCATTAGGGCTATTTTGGTTCAAAGGAAAAAGTGAAGGAAAAGCATAGCAATAGGAAATTTTCCTACGGCACTCTACTATTCAATTATTCATGCATTTTGTTGAAAGGAATGGAGCAAAACATCCACCTGGACCTACTTTTCAAAATCCTATGCATGAAAACAAGACCAAGTGCATTAGTGGCAGAATAACATTCTAACTGTACACGCCTTCATATGGTTTCACTTTAATTTGGCCATGTTTCTTTGCATTCCTCTGCTCTTCCAATTCCTGTGAACCAAACACCCAAGTTGACAGAAATCCTATGTTTACAAATGCTCTATTTCCCACGTGCATTCCTATCCAATTTCGGTGTTTTTCCTATCCCTGCGTTTTTAGAATCCTGCAAGCCAAAGGAGCCCTTACAGAATTACTTCAGTTACAGGTAGGTGTCGAAGAAAACTTTGTGTGGTTTGTCCTGCTCCTGCCGCGATGTCGTCCACCTCACCTGAGCTGCTCCATCGACAAAAGCATCCACCAAACCAGACATCACGACTCCTGACCGTCTTTCGCCGCCTCAGATCTCCTTCCCAGCTATCAGCACCCACCACAACTGCATCACCATCATCGACTCAGCAGATGAACCTGAGGAGTACACGGGTCCACAAGAGAGGTCACACTCTTTTGTTTCTGCTTATGTTATGCATTGCTTAATATTACCTGCTACTTTATCGTCCTGTTCACCTCTTAGACTCCAAGTCAGTTCCAAATTAATGTTCAAACTTGAGTTTTAAAATTACTTGTGTGGCACATATCGAGGGAGCAATGAATAGTATCTATGTCTATTATCTGGTTCACCTAGGGTATGCCTATGTTGTTCATCTTGGGTGGGAAACAAATAGTAAAGCAATCATCATCTGTCTTTTTATTAAATTAAAGCTATCATCAGCCTGCTATCATTATTTTTGGATCCATCCACTGGTTGTTACCATCACTCTACATTTTGGCATGCTCTCCTTACATAATCTCACTATATTTTTTTCGTATGCATGTCAGATATTTTACACAGTCATGCTGAACATGTAGAGAAAAAGAGAAAAGTTTTGCGCGGCAATACAATGTCATGCAGACATCGCTCCATGGTGGGTTCAATGGAAAACCCTCCCCCCCTCTCCAAATTGTAATCCAAAGGAAGATATCTGTTCTGAGGCTGATTCAGACGCAGCTGACCACTCCTATTTACCCCCAAGGTGTTTGCTCTAACTTGGCATGATGTTGTTGGTCATATCATCCATATGTTGCCTTGCAGTGCCGACTTTCGACATCATATATGTCATCTGCTTAGTTTAGACATGTTCTGTAATGCCACCTATTTAGTTTCTATATCATATATGGGAATTATGCAGTCTCATCTCTTTTAGCCAGCCATAATATATGTGAAATATGCAATGCCATCCTGTTTAACCAGGCATCATATATTTGAATGATATCTTGCCCATCCTTTTCTTCATTACATTTCCATTTGTCGACAATGTTTGTACATTAAACTATTGTTCCTGTGAATCAGCCATTTGAGTGGGTGATGTAAAAATCTGGAGTGAAAACAAGGTCTTCAAAGCAGACAGTGCTACCTGTCGAAGCAGATCTCTTGCTAGGTCCCGATAGCTCCTCAGAGATGGATTCAGAGACAGATGACCAGTCCTATTCCCCCACCGAGGTGTATGCTCTAACTTGGCACGGTTATACTGCTCATATCATGCATATGGTGTCTTGCATTGCATAGTTTAGACATCATATACACAATATTCAACACCATGTTCTTAGTTTAGAAACCATATATGCGAATGCCCTCTGCTTAGCAGATAAATCACATATGTGAATTAAATCATGCGATCCTGATTACTTAGATAACATGTATGTGAATTATGTCATGCGAACCTGTTTACTAAAGACATCATATAATTATCTCATGCCATCCTGTTTAGTTAGTCATCATATCTTTGAATTATGTCATGCTATGCTATCTAGTTTAGATAGACATCATATATGTGAAATTATGTCATGCTATCCTTTTTAGTTAAACAATATACATGTCAACTATTTCATGCCCTCTTTTTTCCACACTATCTATTGCATCTGTCTCTCATACAAGGTCTGTACATTCAACTATGTTTCCTGTTTATCAGCCATTTGAATTGGAGCGGGTGATGGCAGTATCTAGCGGAGTAAAAACACGGTCTTCAAATAAAACAGTGCTACCTCTTGTTGGAGATAGCACCCTGGTTGTACATGCACGAGAACTAGCCCTACCACACATAACCCAGACTCTCACAGATTGTACCCCTACTGCGATGGACAGAGAACCAGCTTCACCCAATCTAACCCCAACCCCAGTAGATAGTAACCCAGTTCCTGTTGACATAGCACCATCTCCACCACAGAGCTCCAAACAAGAGAAGTTAGTAAGGCAGCTCCAGTGCCCAAAGCGCCAGTACTACCACGGCGAACCCCAACTCCACCAGTTAGTACACCTATTCCTGTGGAGGAAGCACAACCAGCCATTTGTAGTTTAGCATCTATCGCATTGATGTTGTTAAATCCTATGTGCGTATCTTCCCATCATGGAAATATTATACTGAAGATGAAGGAAAAAGCCAGTTGCAGGTGTTCGTCCAGGAGTTATGTGTAAGTAATGGTATTCATGGCAATTACTTTGCTTTGTCCCATACATTCTACCTCCATGATGCTTATAATACAGCAAATTTTACCATTTTTCTCTATAGTGAAGTACCGATTTGGAAACTCGGGATGAGGTAACCTGTGCTAATACCTCTGCTATCTTCAAGAATGCTTGGTGGCAGTATCGGAATTACCTGAAGAAAACGTACTTCACTAGCAAAGAAACTCATCAAATTCCCTTACGTTCTCCTGAGACACATTTACTGGACGATGACTGGGAACGCCTTGTTCTGTACTGGTCACGAACCAAGAATGTGGTAAGGTCTATGAGCTCATTTTTTATTTTTAAGTACTATATGCCTGTGCCTTACTGTACTCTGTTCGTGTAGAACAAGTGCCTAAACCTGAAGAACAACCGTTCTCATTTAAGATTCCATTGCTATCGTGCATACTGCTTTGCTCTTGTATCACTTTATTTACTCCTAGAAACTTATTTTTAAATTGAAGGATCCAATCGAAACTCCAATGGCACAACAGGTATGTTTACGCATGTTTCTTTAACAGGTTTGCTCTTATAAATAGCTCTGTTGATTTCAATTTCAATTGTGTATACAGTTGACTTCTCATATCATGCACATTACTAGCATCACAACAGAGCCAATAGTGTTGTTGTACATGTAGACCCGTGGTACCCATCTGAAATCTTGTTGTGCCGTGTAGTTTCCCACGCTTTGTATTCTTTCAGTGTTGCTTTGTCTTGAACTGATATGATTTGAACCGTGTCACTATTTTGATTTGGCAAGACAATGCAGTGACCATAGGACATAGATATATGTTTGTTTGATGCTTTTATTATGTACTACTTGGCAATAGAAGACTTGGTAGTTTAATCCTGTCCACCTTACTAATGAATTGGTTCACCGAAATGAGTTTCATATACTAGTACATGCTAAACCTGTTATGTGTCTGCTTGTTTCTTCTTTTAGAATGCTGACAGAATATTGGGGAACAGTGCCTTATTAAGCAATGGTAAAGGAAGTAATGCATATAAGGTTCAGGATAGTGAGACATCCTTGTTGGTCTCCAACAAACCTGATAAAACAGCTAAGGAAAACTATCTTGAAGACAGTGAGACAACCCCAAAGTCATGTCTTGGTGTAGTGTTCGAGTTACTGGCCACTACCGCTGGCACAAGCTATTCGAACTCACTGTCTGAATCAGTTCGGTTTCTTGAGTCTCAACTACAAGCTGAAAGACATCGATCAGCTATGCTGCGACAAGAAGTCGAAGGACTGCGTAAGTCCCTAGAGAATTCAGATGCATACTTCCTGGTGCAACAACAAGCTTTGGAGGATTTTAGCGCCAAACAGGAGAAAGCTAATAAGCTTGCTAAGCTTATTGCCAGCATGGTGGATATACAGGATAATGTTTCTTGAGCTCTTCTAAAGTTGTTTCAGTTATGGACTTGTTTTGCTGCCGCGTTTATTTGCACAGGTGGCCAATTTAGACGGCCAGTGTATGTAATATGCTGCTTTGTTCCCTATATTTGCACTGGTGGCAAACTTTGATGCCCAGCGGATGTAATATGTGTAATAGCCGTAATAGCCTAGCGTTAGTTGCTTGCTTATTTATTTCCTTATTGTCTTGTTTAGTTGTTTGCTTGTAGTCACTGCAGTTCTTTTTCTGCGTTTTTCTAGTGGCCACAATAACCTATTTTTATAACTAGGCCACAATAACCATGGCAACACACGGACTGTTGTAACCATGGTCCTGCTACCTGCTGTAGTGACCATGGTCCTCCTACGGGCCGTAGGATCCATGGGCCTTCTACGGGTCGTAGGATCCATGGGCCTTCTACGGGCCGTAGGATCCATGGACCTTCTAACGGCCGTCTAATCAATGGGCCTTCTACGGGCTGTATAATCGTTTCGCCAAACATGGGTCATACTATTCGTGGACCAATAACAGTCCGCAAAATGGGCCGTAAACGGGCTAGAGTGGAAATCGTCTGTTTATGGCCCGACCATAACGGGCCGTTAATAGGTCGTATTTGATGATGCTATGAAAACAGCCCAATGTGTTAACGGGCCACAATCGGGCCGACTGTAACCACGGGCTGAATTTGGCCCACAAGCAGAACAGGCCAGTAACGGACCGTAAGTAACCGAATTCTGGAAATGAGCCCAAGAATAAATGGGCCCTTAGAAGGCCGAAAGTTAACACGGCCTGGAAACGGCCTACGGAATAATGGGCCATTAATGGTTATAAAGCGATACACTGTTCATTATGGGCCAGTTTCACCTCGGGCCTTTAATGGGCCCAGAGTTACAAAGGGCATCGTATGGGCCGAAAGACGTCATGGGCCATACATGGGCCGGAAGTTACAACGGGCTGGAATCATATTGGACGGCCCAGATGATGCTATTGGGCCTAATTCGGATAGGCCGTAACAGGCCGTGAGTTAGCGGGCTGTAAATGGGCTATATGCGAACATGTCGTTAACAGGCTTTCCGTGGGCCGTCCTGCTACCTTTTGACCAAGTCAAACGGGCCGGCCATTTCACCGGAACGGGCCTCTATTGGGCCGTGCCACGTGTCGACGTATCATAGGCGCCTCCGGTCCAATGAGTGGATGACATCTGTCCCAAAAGTGAGCCGGCACATGGTTCCTCTGGCCATTGAGAATTTTACACGTGGAAAATCCCCATTGGTCTGGGCTATTAACGGGTTATCGGATTCAAACCGGAACCCAATAGCTTAACGGTGACCCGTTACGGTGGATGCCATGTGTCGGTTACCCTTGACGAAAGCACTTCCATGACGCGGCATTTATCGTCATGGAAGTGGACACTTCCGTGATGATAATTTTGGTATTGTCATGGAACACTTCTACGACAGCACAGGTATGACTATCTTGATTCTGTCATAAAATCGTCATGGATGTACATGCATGACAGAAAACGTGACCTACGGTGACAAACACGTATCATCACGGAAGTGTATTTTTTTTGTAGTGTGCGTTCTTTCAAGAGAGAAGCCTCTAGTGAAAACTATGGCCCCCGGGTCTATTTTTATCATGTTATTTTAATATCCATAAAAGCAAAAACCCAAAAATACCTGATGTCTACTACGCAACTTTATTCTTGTAGACTCGTGTTGGGCCTCCAAGCGTAGAGTTTTGTAGGACAGTAGCAATTTTCCCTGAAGTGGATGACCTAAGGTTTATCAATCGATGGGAGGTGTAGGATGAAGAAGGTCTCTCTCAAACAACCCTGCAACCAAATAACAAAGAGTCTCTTGTGTCCCCAACACACCAAATACAATGGTAAATTGTATAGGTGCAGCAGTTCAGCGAAGAGATGGTGATACAAGTTTAGTAATGATAGTAGATATTGATTTTTATAATAGGAACAATAAAAAATAGCAAGGTAGCAAGTAACAAAATTGAGCACAAACGATATTGCAATGCTTAGAAACAAGGCCTAGGGTTCGTACTTTTGCTAGTGCAATCTCTCAACAAATGCTAATATAATTGGATCATATAACCATCCCTCAACGTGCGATGAAGAATCACTCCAAAGTTCTTATCTTGCGGATAACATAAGATGAAATTGTTTGTAGGGTACGAAACCACCTCAAAGTTATCCTTTTTGATCGATCTATCCAAGAGTTCGTAATAAAATAACACCAAGTTATCCTTTCCGATCGATCTATCTAAGAGTTTGTACTAAAATAACACCATATGATACACATCAACCAACTTTAATGTCACCTAGATACTCCAATGTCACCAAGAGTATCCGTGAGTTGATTATACGATATGCATCAAACAATTTTAGATTCATAATACTCAATCCAACACAAAGAACCTCAAAGAGTGCCCAAGATTTCTGCCGGAGAAACAAGGACGAAAACATGCATCAACCCCTATGAATAGATTACCCCAATGTCACCTCGGGATTCCACGAGTTGAGTGCCAAGACATAGATCAAGTGCTCTCAAATCCAACAAAGTATTCAATCCGATAAAAGTGAAATCTCAAAGGGAAAACTCAATTCATCACAACAAGATAGAGAGGGGGAAACACCATATGATCCAACTATATTAACAAAGATCGCGATACATCAAGATCGCGCCAACTCAAGAACATGAGAGAGAGAGATAGATTAAACACATAGCTACTGGTACAAACCCTCAGCCCCGAGGGTGGGCTACTCCCTCCTCATCATGGTGGCCGCCAGGATGATGAAGATGGCCACCAGTAATGATTTCCCCCTCCGGCAGAGTGCCACAACAGGATCTAGATTGATTTTTCATGGCCACAGAGGCTTGCGGCGGCGGAACTTCTAATCTAGGGTTATTACGGGCTGTTCCTGCATTTATAGGATTTTTTGGCATCGGTTTCACGCGAAGATGGGCCTCAGGGGGCCCACCACCCACCAGGGCATGAGGGGGGTGGTGCGCCCTGGTATCTTGTGGGCAGCAGGGGGGGCCCTCTGGTGGTTCATTGCTCCATTATTTCTCTTTTCTTCCAAAAAAAATCGTTAAAAAGTGTCATCCAATTCCGAGAACTATTATTTCTGCACAAAAAACAACACCATGTTAGTTCTGCTGAAAACAACGTCAGTCCGGGTTAGTTCCATTCAAATCATATCAAAACCGTATAAAATTGTTGTAAACATGGCATGAATACTTCATAAATTATAGATACATTGGAGACGTATCAGCATCCCCTAGCTTAATTCCTACTCGTCCTCGAGTAGGTAAATGCTCAAAGAAATAATTAATGAAGTGTGAATGCTAGCATAGTGCATAAGTTTGATCAATGATAATTTCAATCACTTTTCCTAGGATCATAACAGCAACTCTTTCTCATAAAACCCATCATGATAAAGTAGCAATGAATTCACATATTACGGTTCAAACAATGAATTTTCTTGAAACTTAACAACCTATGTTCTTAGTCACCAAACAATTGCAATTCAACTATTCTCAACAAAGTCTAAGTAAGAGCTCCACATACTCAATCATCATATAGTCTTCTATGATTGCTAGTACTCAAAGCATATTTTTAGAACAAATGGCATCCATCGAACACAGAAAAAGATAGAGGCTTAATGTTTCGCCTCCCAACTCATTTATCATAGAGATAATTGTCAACAATAATAAATCATGATCAAATATATTTGACTGGCCATATGTGCCTAGATCTTTCCCCACCACATGATGCTTGCCAACTAGAGAATAAGTGAGGTTGAATGAGGATGTATACTATTGACTCTTGCATAAAGGTAAATATTGAAAAGTAAAAGATAGGCCCTTCGCAGAGGGAAGCAGAGGTTGTCATGCACTTTTTATTTTTGGATGCCCAAGCTCTTAGTGCAAAGGAACATCGTGTTATATTGCCCCTTATGATAGCAACCTTTAGTATGAAGTTCATCGCTTTTATTACTTTGCCATCACAAGTTTGTACAACGCTTATTTTCCCTTACAATAAAAGATCAAACATATTTAGGAGCAATTTTTACTGCTTTATGCACCGATGACAACTTACTTGAAGGATCTTATTCAATCCGTAGGTAGCTATGGTGGACCCTCATGGCAAGAAATAGGGTTTAAGGGTTTTGGGATGCACAAGTAGTATCTCTACTTAGTATGAATTTTTGGCTAGCAAAAGATCCTAAGCAAACACCACTTGTTGGAGGATCCATAACAATATAACTTCTAAGCAAATATACACAACGATAACTCATTAGGTTGTCTTCCTTGTCCAACTTCAACTAATTTGCTCATGTTTGAAAATAATTAATGGGTATTCACAATCATAGAAGATGTCCAAGATATTATATTTGTATGTGAAAGTGCTCTTCCTTATACTAATCATTCATGAATTGCTTGTATGACCCATATTGTGATTGTCAAGCTTCAAAAGATTTCACTTTCTAAACCCGATGTGAAGCTACTAATAGGTATGATATTAGCATGTGAAGCACATATAATTTCAAATTTATGATATTCAATACATTCAACAATTTACTCATAGGATATAAGTGAAGCACGAGAGCAAATGACAAAACTACTCCAAAAAGATATAAGTGAAGATCAAACGAGTAGTTAAGTAAATGGGTAGCCATTTGAGGACTCTCTCTCTCATTTAAAGACTTTCATATATAAGTATTTTATTAAAACAGAAAGCAAAACAAAATAAAATTACATTACAAGAATAGCACACATCATGTGAAGAAGCAAAAACTTAGGCTCAACTGAGACTAACCGATAATTGTTGATGAAGAAAGGTGGGATGCCTACCGGGGCATCCCCAAGCTTAGATGCTTGAGACTTCTTGAAGTATTATCTTGGGATGCCTTGGGAATCCCCAATCTTGAGCTTTTGTGTCTCCTTAATTCCTTTTATATCACGGTTTCCCTAAATCTTCAAAACTTCATCCACATAAAACTCAACAAGAACTCGTGAGATAAGTTAGTGTAAATCAATGCAATAACCTTATCATTCTCTACTGTAACAAATCAATAAAATTATTATTTAACATTGCATACTAAGTGCCTCTGCATATTTAATACTCCTATCCTCAAATAGAATCACTAAACAAGCAAACTTATGCAAACAATGCAAACATAACAGCAATCTGTCTAAACAGGACAGTCTATAAAGAGTGCAATTTTACTCACACTTCCCTAACTCCAAAATTTCTGAAAATTAACCACACTGTAGAAAATTTATCATAAATTATTTTTCAAAAAAAATCAACATTTTATCACATTCTGAATTTTCTGAAGAATTCACGCACTAGGGTGCAACTTTCTGTTTTCAAACAGCCACATATAGACATGCAAAATAAGCATAGCAAAGGCTATACTTGACATTTTTATTGAAGTAAAAGATACAAAAAATTATTCTAAATAACATCAAGCAAATAATAGTAAAATAAAATGACACTCCAAGCAAAACACATATCATGTGACGAATAAAGATGTAGCTCCAAGTGAGGTTACCGATAATGTTGAAGACGAAAGAGGGGATGCCTTCCAGGGCATCCCCAAGCTTAGTTGATTGGATCTTCCTTGAATATTACCTTGGTGTGCCTTGGGAATCCCCAAGATTAGGGTCTTGTCACTCCTTATTCTCCTCATATCGATATCTCACCCAAACCTTGAAAACTTCAATCACACAAAAATTAACGGAACTTCGTGAGATGGGTTAGTATGATAAAGACAAATCATTCATTTTGGTACTGTTAAGCTAAGATTCATAATTGTTCTCACACAATGCCTACTGTACCCTACAATTTCTATAATTTATATTGACCAATATTGTAACACCCTAGTTTTCGCTCCTGTTTTTTTCCTTTGCGGGATTTGACTCCCGTCATTTTTCTCGATGTTATCGGATTTCTCTAGCTCTTGGGTATTTGAAGATGGTCATTTAACCTTGCCTTCCCTATCCAACCTTTCCACCCAAGATCTATTTTTAGGCTTTGCCATTGTAACCCTACCTTCCGAGTTGCCACAAGGGAAACCCTAATCCCTTTAGTTACAAAGGAGCCCCAATTTCCTTTGATCTGTTGCCTCCCAAACTTTTCCCAGTGAACATCCTTTATCTATAAACCCTGGATATGCAAAAATATTGCCAAGCCATTGGCAATATTTTTCATTTATAATTAATTCCTTTATCTGCCAGTTAAAGGAATTAAATCCAGGAAAATATCTATCCATCTCCAAAGTTCATGAAAACTTGTGGAGATATTCTTTGTGATCATATTGAGCTCTCATACAAATATTAGCCATAATTAAATAAGGTAAATTGCCTTTTCCTATTTAATGCAATATTGCATTTTGGGCACTTTCTAAAGGAACTACCATTTTGGTAGCCAGGAAAAATCCCAAATAATTTGTGGAGCTTCTCCTATCCATATATTCCCCATTTCCATCAAAATCCAAGTTACATAGTTCAAAGTTTGAGCACAGCATCCATTTGCAAATTCTATCCAGATTTTCAGTTTGCAAAGGAAGTGCTTGAACCCTTGATCGATTTGACCTAAAAAATTTCATGGTGGTTAAAATTGATAAATCACTCATGGAAACCAAAAATCAGCTCAATACCTTTATCCATTCTTCCACAGCAATTTTCCTAAGTTTCTGTCCATTGGAAAGCTCTGTGAAGGAAGTACCACTTTGGTATATCCAAATGAGCTGAAATTTTCCCAGTATATCCATATATTCAAATAATCACTCTACACCAAAATTCAGCTCACTTCATCAAACCATTTGAGCACAGCTTCAAAATCTATTTTCTGGACCAGATTTGGCATTACAAAGGAAGTGTGTGCAAATCTTGTCCAAATGCCTTCAAATTTTAACAGCTTCTAGTCCTTCCTACCACATAATACTGTTATAAAGTTTCAGTTCCATATATCTATCCATTTCTCCAAAAAAATGTCAGCAAAGTTTGCTGTTAAAATCTTTTTCAGCAAGCTTCTCTTACTTCAGAGCTATCTAGATGATTCCAGCCTCAGATCTTATCTATTTGAGAAGTGGGAGACTTGTTTGGCAAGGTGTGAGGAGCAGTAGCGTGCCAAAGCACGTGGCACCCATGGTGACCACGCTTTGGACAGGCCAAAACGGGGGTTAGTGCACTGTTCTTGTCGGCAGGCCAGCTCCGGCGTGTCCCAGCGTGTCAAACGGCTCCGCGGCATCCACGTCGACACTGTGGACCCTTCTCCCCATCCTATCTCCTCCTCCTCATGCCATGGTGATCGCCGCCGCGACCACTGTCCGCCCGTGACCCTCGAGATGTCACCTCCCTCCTTGGCTCCTTCCTCCCCGAGCCGTCCCCTCCCTCTGGCAAAGTCAGGTCGGCAGCCCCTCCTCGCACGCCACCTCGCCGGAGCTCCAGCGCGGGGATAAGACCGCCACGGCGGCCATCCTTATCCTCCCTCGCCGGCCGGCTATAAAAGCCGAGGCTCGGGGCCTCCCCGAGCATCCCCAACCATCCCAGCACCCTCCTCTCTCCCCTAGGTGCCTCCCCGACGCCTAACTACCTCGCTGGAGTTCTCTCTGCCACAACATCGCCGCCATGGCCGTCTCCATCCCCCTTCTAAATTTGCGTGCTCCTGGCCCTCTCCGCCTCCACCGAGCCCACTGCTGGATGCAGTGCTCACCGGCGATCTCGCTCGTGCTTTTCCCCAGCCTCCCGCCCAACAAAGTCCCTCCACTGGCCGGAACCCCGCCGTCGTCCGTCGCCTACTGCCTCCTCTCGCTGCCATCACTCCGTAGCTCCCCGGCGACCGCTGGATGCCGGGACGAGTGCGCCTCAACGCACTGATCCCGTCCATGTGCCGCACGTCGCCGGAGACGCCTGGTGGCACCGGCAATTGCCGCCCGACGCCAGCGGTGCCTGGGTACTGGAGGTTGAAGACAGTGCCCTCCCCTTCGTTTTTTTAAATGGGCAGCAGCGCTGGTGGGCCGGCCCAGTGGCGACAGTAGCCTCGCAGGCACCCAGGCTCTAGCCACTATCGGCCCGAGCCGGCCCAGATGCACAGTCCCCTTTATTCATTTACCAGGAAAAAAACTGCTGAGGGCCTCTGTGTAATTATTTATAATACAAACTGGTCCCTAGCAGTCAAATCCCTCTATCTTTTTACCCGTGACTCTGATCGAGGTAAAACCAATGCTCACGTCTTCAGTTCGTCGAGCCCGTTCCGATGGAATCATTTTCATAATGTTTACACATTCTGAAAATGACCATTTTGCCCTTGCTCTCTATCAGCCCCCTCCGATAGGTAATCCTTTCCGGCGAATTCTTCCGCGGCTTCACAGCACTTCTTCCCGGAGTATTCATCGACCCCCAGGCAAGCCGACCATCTGATATATGCCCTAAAGCATTACTCTGTGTTATTCTTGCGTGTTTAATTAATAATTATGCCTGTAATAGAAATGATTGAACTTCTGCTAGGTTGCACTTACTGTTTACATTAGTTGTCAATGCTCATTGTATTATCACACTGGTGACTCATATATGACAGTTGGGAGATAGGTTGTTATGTTTTCATCATGCATAGCTACTGCCATCTCTAGTTACTGGATAAACAACTATGCTTGCTAAGTACTTGCTAAAGCTAAACCTAGTCGGTTGATCCAGAGTCACCTGTCCGGACTTATCCGTGCAACCACATTTGCCGGTATGGGACGGCCTTGACTTGGTCTGATCGCGTGCTCTTTTATCGGTACCACTAACTAGGGAAGGTTATGTGTGCGCGCTGCCCTGGCCCGGTAGGCGACGATAAGCTTGTGAGCCGAGTTGAGATATTTGCCAGCGTCCCCATTTGGGATAGTTTAGTTGGCCACGACGGTGGCAGGTGTCACGAGGTGACACAGGGGCCACCCAGGACATGACCCTGGGAGGGTATGATTGTCGGTGGTACGGTGGAGGAGTCACGGGTCAGGCGGGTTTCGTTGGAGCAACACTGGTCCACCCGAATGGGATCATGAGGTCATGTGCTCCATGGTGTGGGTAAAGTGCGCAACCTCTGCAGAGTGTAAAATCTATTCGAATAGCCGTGTCCACGGTATTGGACAGTCCGTCCAGACCTCACTAGTGGTCAACTGTAATAATGATAATAATGATGGAAGAACTCGTCTTATGATATAAAGTACTCAGTGGATCGTGAATATTCTGAGGGATGTAACACAACTGGAAGAGAGTAAGTTTGTCAGACTTGTAGTGCAGACTCATAGATATCAGATGATGTCAGGAATATGATATGTTAGCCATGGGATGGCTATGAGATGAGTGGTCGGATGACCGAAAGACTTGGATTGGATTTGGTTCAATGTTGGATTGGATCCTGAGATTGTTCGGAGTATGGATCACTTACTTGATATGCTTTACTTTACTGTATTCTACTTTAGTAGTTACCTTGCTGATAAACTTGCTAAGACTTGTTGATTAATATTGCTAGATAGGTATGTTATGCCATGATAATTAATGTTGCTCTAATAACAAATGCATGCTTGAATGTCATGGATTGCTTTGCTTGGTGTATATGTTAGTTTAGTTTGCTTGCGAGTACATTCAAAAGTACTCAGCGGCCTTTAACATGGCCAGGTTCACATAAGGATCTGTCGTCCGTCGTCGAGGAGCCGGAGTGTTCGTGGGCTAGGAGAGTAACCCAGTCAGATCCCTGTGGATTGGAGCCGCACCAGGACCATGCTTCCTTAGATAGATCTTTTCTGCTGCCATCACCCTTGTAAAATATCATGTAAGACTTATATATCCATTAATAGAAATGCCTGTGTTCATGATACTTGTTGTAAGCACGCATGCCAGAGTGATTTCCTAGGCTGGTATGCGTGGCGACCGTCTGGCTACAGTGGTAATCAGGCGGGGCGCCACAATGGATGGTATCAGAGCAGTCAGGCTGACTATAGGTTACCCTAGCCAGACTTCATCGCCTCTTGATTAGTAGAAAGCCCAGATGGATTTCAGCCATCTTTGCCAAACTGGCACGACCACTATTGATCATAAGGCAACCCCATAGGTTTTTGGCTCCATCAGACCCCAACTCTCGTGGCCTTTGCCTCCGGTACGAAATGCACGCACCCGGCAACGACCCGTGAGCCCTGAACCCCTAGGTAAACTAGATATCCCTTACCTTGCTTGCTAACCATGGCATTTCTCTTCTTAACTCTAGTTTCCTTTGGGAAACGCTTATAAATTCTATCTTTCCCCGACAACCTTAGAATCGTTGACTAAGCCACTTTGGCTATGGTCCTGCGTCGAGTGTGATGTTCCCTAAGGAAGTAGTAGGAGCTTGACACCAGTGCTACCAGGAGCATTGTGTGGTTTCGCTTCTAAATCCTTAGAGGTGCATCGAGTGCGCTAGGCTAGTTATACTAGTGAATTTTGGCCACATGTGTAAGGTCCGCAAGATTTGAGCTTTATTTGCTTTTGGTTTTTTGCGGGTTTTTCTTTCTTTTGTCGGTTCCGTTTCTTCGCTCCGACTGGATCCATCTGCAAGTGCCATCAAGAAGACCAGCATACAACTGGGATAATACCCAATAATTCCAATTCAGCAAGAGTCAAGCCAAGCCAACTGCCTAGTATTCAGAACAGCAACACTGGATCTGTCAGGAATGAAGAATGGGTCAGAAGCAGAATCTGTGTGCAACAGACAAGGACAGAATCTACCTGAGAGAGTTTGCCTCAGAATAGATCACGCCTAAGGAGCAGTCAGATGAGCTACCAAGAATGAACACCAGTAAGGAAAAATTATTTCGTCCGCGATACAAGGATTATTACAGTCAGTGAGGTGAACCTTGAGTCATTTCTCAATGGACTCAAGAATCATCTATTATCCACCAAAGACATATTTCGAAAATGTGGATGTGCCAAGAGCAACAACAAAACTCCGGTACGTTGGTACAAATTTCAAAGCATAATTTGGAATTCACCGGGGTATATACAAAATTTTCAGGGCACTGTGAACAAGGTTTGCAAGGAAAATGGATAAGTTCACGGTTGCCCAGAATCAATGAGAACTTCACATGCTGGGAAGCTCAGCTGAACCAAATGGAATGATCCGTCAATTGCTTAATATCGGCAACGCTTGGTTTGAATGCAAAGGGTACACCGAATTAATTAACAACATGAAGCCTGCATCAGTCGTGCAGCCCTTATAGCAGCAATGATCAGACTAGTAGAAGGACAAGCGATGTGCATGACAACAGAATATCTTCAGTCAAGGTATGGCCTATATCAAGTTTTGGCTCTGCTATGGGTAAAATTCCAGATACTTCAGAAGGAAGCCAGAATCGGCAATAAATCCGACTGCGTACACAGTGAAAGGCTTCTGGTATAAGGAACCCAGCCTTCTTCCGCAAGCTACCGAGAAGAGCTTATGACACCAGACTGCCAATCTTCCTCGGTACGCCACTTAGTGAGAAAATCTCCTGGGGTACAGCACCCCCACCTTCCACAGTGTGCTACCGCGGGAAGCTTCCAGCATAAGGCACCTGACCTTCCACAGCAAGCCACATGAAGGAAAGCTTCTGAAGCACGATACCCAGCCTTCTTCAACATGCTACCCTAGCAGAAGCTTCGAACATAAGGAATTCAGCCTTCTTCAACATGCCATCACAAGCTTGTCAGAAGCACAAACTAGTTTGGACACACATCTGCCTCAGAACTCAGTGCTTATGAAAGGATTTATTCTACCCCTGCATATGTTGTGAGCATGCAATCCAGTGGATCAGTTCATGCGAGCCACTCGTACATGGGGATGACTGTGTTCAGAGAAACATTGGCCCCATGTTGAAAGGAAGAATATGAGCACAACAACCCCTACGAGGAATGCAAGAGTAAGTTGTGAGAACAAGCCCAACAAGTCGAGAAAATAGTCAAGGAGCCGTGTTGGCAGGTCATGACAAGTCCATCAAAGGAATCCTCAAGAACAAAGAAGTTGTGAACAAACAACCTCCGTGACGGTCAGCAAGATACAGATTCACGGACAGAGTGGTATTACCGACCCTTGTCAGACTCTTGCATATACGGCCACGACAATGCCGCCAGCATGTCATACTCATCCGAAATATGGGCCATCAACCAAGATAAGAGGCTATACTCCGAAAGATACACCGGATGATAGCGATACTATGTTCAGCTCAGTGGTCATAGCAAGGACAACAGAGGCTATATACTACAGAGCCATCTTCACAAGCGACAGAGTTTGAAACAAGACATTCGGATAGAATGGCTCAAAGCACATTAGCATCGACAGCTCATAAACATCATGGCATCATTGGAGTAAGAGATTACTGTCTATGATTACTTTGAGATCATGCCCGACACTTCAGTTGGGGATACAACAACAATAGCTCGGTCATGTTGTTCCCTGAATTGTGGATCACCTAAGGACGAAGTCAGAATGCCGAAAGCAGAAGGAAACATCCGTACGGAATCCGCAGCCAGACTGAGTATTCTGATACGGCAAAAAGAAAGCCACCCCACCCACTCGAGGCCATACGAGCACGTGAGCCTGGTACAAGGAAAGTATGTCTTGCCCGTGACAGTTAGAGTATGAAGTATCGCAATAAAATCCGAAGCAGTCACTTCCAAGCCATGGAAATCAAGCTGTCTGTTGGTATTACCCTCTACCACACACAACAACACCACTACCAGGACAAGAGGTACACCTGACAGGAAAGAGAAGGATTCAAGGAAAACTGTGTGCAAAGACAACACATGGTCCATCAGAAGAGGCAGTTAAAAGGTCAGTGAACCAACAAAGACAAGACAGCTGATGGATCCAAGTCGCACACAGGTAAGTCCCCCTTCACCGGGAGGTAAGCCCAGAAATCTCGAGGACGAGATTTTCTTAAGGGGGGTAGGTTTGTAACACCCTGGTTTTCGCTCCTGTTTTTTTTCCTTTGCGGGATTTGACTCCCGTCTTTTTTCTCGATGTTATCAGATTTCTCTAGCTCTTGGGTATTTGAAGATGGTCATTTAACCTTGCCTTCCCTATCCAACCTTGCCACCCAAGATCTATTTTCAGGCTTTGCCATCGAAACCCTACCTTCCGAGTTGCCGGAAGGGAAACCCTAATACCTTCAGTTACAAAGGAACCCCAATTTCCTTTGATCTGTTGCCTCCCAATCATTTCCCAGTGAACATCCTTTATCTATAAACCCTGGATATGCAAAAATATTGCCAAGTCATTGGCAATATTTTTCATTTATAATTAATTCCTTTTTCTACCAGTTAAGGAATTAAATCCAGGAAAATATCTATCCATCTCCAAAGTTCATGAAAACTTGTGGAGATATTCTTTGTGATCATATTGAGCTCTCATAAAAATATTGGCCATAATTAAATAAGGGAGATTGCCTTTTCCTATTTAATGCCAATATTGCATTTTGGGCACTTTCTAAAGGAACTACCATTTTGGTAGCCAGGAAAAATCCCAAATAATTTGTGGAGCTTCTCCTATTCATATATTCCCCATTTCCATCAAAATCCAAGTTCCATAGTTCAAAGTTTGAGCACAGCATCCATTTGAAAATTCTGTCTAGATTTTCAGTTTGCAAAGGAAGTGCTTGAACCCTTGATCCATTTGAGCTGATATTTTTCATGGTGGTTAAAATTGATAAATCTCTCATGGAAACCAAAAATCAGCTCAATACCTTTATCCATTCTTCCAGAGCAATTTTCCTAAGTTTATGTCCATTGGAAAGCTCTGTGAAGGAAGTACCACTTTGGTATATCCAAATGAGCTGAAATTTTCCCAGTATATCCATATATTCAAATAATCACTCTACACCAAAATTCAGCTCACTTCATCAAACCATTTGAGCACAGCTTCAAAATCTATTTTCTGGACCAGATTTGGCATTACAAAGGAAGTGTGTGCAAATCTTGTCCAAATGCTTTCAAATTTTACCAGCTTCTAGTCCTTCCTACCACATAACACTGTGATAAAGTTTCTGTTCCATATATCTATCCATTTCTCCACAAAATGTCAGCAAAGTTTGCTGTTAAAATCTTTTTCAACAAGCTTCTCTTACTTCAGAGCTATCTAGATGATTCCAGCCTCAGATCTTATCTATTTGAGAAGTGGGAGACTTGTTTGGCAAGGTGTGAGGAGCAGTAGCGTGCCAAAGCATGTGGCACCCATGGTGACCACGCTTTGGACAGGCCAAAACGGTGGTTAGTGCACTGCTCTTGTCGGCAGGCCAGCTCCGGCCAGCTCCGGCGTGTCCCAGCGTGTCAAATGGATCCACGGCATCCACGTCGACGCTGTGGACCCTTGTCCCCATCCTATCTCCTCCTCCTCATGCCATGGCGATTGCCGCCGCGGCCACTATCCGCCCGTGACCCTCGAGATGTCACCTCCCTCCTTGGCTCCTTCCTCCCCGAGCCGTCCCCTCCCTCTGGCGAAGTCAGGTCGGCAGCCCCACCTCGCGCGCCACCTCGCCGGAGCTCCAGCGCGGGGATAAGACCGCCACAACGGCCATCCTTATCCTCCCTCGCTGGCCGGCTATAAAAGACGAGTCTCGGGGCCTCCCCGAGCATCCCCAACCATCCTAGCACCCTCCTCTCTCCCCTAGGTGCCTCCCCGACGCCTAACTACCTCGCTAGAGTTCTCTCTGCCATCACAGCGCCGCCATGGCCGTCTCCATCCCCCTTCTAAATTCGCGTGCTCCTGGCCCTCTCCGCCTCCACCGAGCCCACTGCTGGACGCAGTACTCACCAGCGATCTCGCTCGTGCTTTTCCCCAGCCTCCCGCCCACCAGAGTCCCTCCACTGGCCGGAACCCCGCCGCCGTCCGCCGCCTACTGCCTCCTCTCGCTGCCATTACTCCGGAGCTCCCCGGCGACCGCTGTATGCCGGGACGGGTGCGCCTCGACGCACTGATCCCGTCCATGTGCCGCACGTCGCCAGAGATGCCTGGTGGCACCAGCAATCGCCGCCCGACGCCGGCGGTGCCTGTGTACTGGAGGTTGAAGACAGAGCCCTCCCCTCCGTTTTTTTAAATGGGCAGCAGGGCTGGTGGGCCGGCCCAGTGGCGACAGTAGCCTCGCAGGCGCCCAGGCTCTAGCCACTTTCGGCCCGAGCCGGCCCAGATGCACAGTCCCCTTTATTCATTTCCCAGGAAAAAACTGCTAAGGGCCTTTGTGTAATTATTTATATTACAAACTGGTCCCTGGCAGTCAAATCCCTCTATCTTTTTACCCGTGAGTCCGATCGAGGTAAAACCAACGCTCACGTCTTCAGTTCATCGAGCCCGTTCTGATGGAATCATTTTCATAATGTTTACACATTCTGAAAATGACCATTTTGCCCTTGCCCTCTATCAGCCCCCTCCGATAGGTAATCCTTTCCGGCGAATTCTTCCGCGGCTTCACCGCACTTCTTCCCGGAGTAATCATCGACCCCCAGGCAAGTTGACCATCTGATATATGCCCTAAAGCATTGCTCTGTGTTATTCTTGCATGTTTAATTAATAATTATGCCTGTGATAGAAATGATTGAACTTCTGCTAGGTTGCACTTACTGTTTACATTACTTGTTAATGCTCATTGTATTATCACACTAGTGACTCATATATGACAGTTGGGAGATAGGTTGTTATGTTTTCATCATGCATAGCTACTGCCATCTCTTGTTACTGGATAAACAACTATGCTTGCTAAGTACTTGCTAAAGCTAAACCTAGTCGGTTGATCCAGAGTCACCTGTCCGGACTTATCCGTGCAACCACATTTGCCGGTATGGGACGGCCTTGACTTGGTATGATCGCGTGCTCTTTTATTGGTACCACCAACTAGGGAAGGTTATGCGTGCGTGCTGCCCTGGCCCGGTAGGTGACGATAACCTTGTGAGCCCAGTTGAGATATTTGCCGGCGTCCTTGTTTGGCACAGTTTAGTTGGCCACGACGGTGGCAGGTGTCATGAGGTGACACAGGGGCCACCCAGGACATGACCCTGGGAGGGTTTGATTGTCAGTGGTACGGTGGAGGAGTCACAGGTCAGGCGGGTTTCGTTGGAGAAACACTGGTCCACCCGAATGGGATCACGAGGTCAGGTGCTCCATGGTGTGGGTAAAGTGCGCAACCTCTGCAGAGTGTAAAATCTATTCGAATAGCCACGTCCATGGTATTGGACAGTCCGTCCAGACCTCACAAGGTGGTCAACCGTAATAATGATAATAATGATGGAAGAACTCGTCTTATGATCTGAAGTACTCAGTGGATCGTGAATATTCCGAGGGATGTAAGGCAACCCGGAAGAGAGTAAGTTTGTCAGACTTGTAGTGCAGACGCATAGATATCAGATGATGTCAGGAATGTGATATGTTAGCCATGGGATGGCTATGAGATGAGTGGTCGGATGACCGAAAGACTTGGATTGGATTTGGTTCAATGTTGGATTGGATCCTGAGATTGTTAGGAGTATGGATCACTTACTTGATATGCTTTACTTTACTGTATTCTACTTTAGTAGTTACCTTGCTGATAAACTTGCTAAGACTTGATGATTAATATTGCTAGATAGGTATGTTATGCCATGATAATTAATGTTGCTCTAATAATAAGTGCATGCTTGAATGTCATGGATTGCTTTGCTTGGTGTATATGTTAGTTTGGTTTGCTTGCGAGTACATTCAAAAGTACTCAGCGGCCTTTAACGTGGCCAGGTTCACATAAGGATCCGTCGTCCGTCGTCAAGGAGCCGGAGTGTTCGCGGGCTAGGAGAGTAACCCAGTCAGATCCCTGTGGATTGGAGCCACACCAGGACCATGCTGCCTTAGATAGATCTTTTCCGCTGCCATCACCCTTGTAAAATATCATGTAAGACTTATATATCCATTAATAGAAATGCCTGTGTTCATGATACTTGTTGTAAGCGCGCATGCCAGAGTGATTTCCTGGGCTGGTATGCGTGGCGACCGTCTGGCTACAGTGGTAATCAAGCGGGGCGCCACAAATATAAACCATAGAAACTATAAAACAAGCAAAGTATGCATTGAAAACAGAATCTGCCAAAAATAGAACAGTACGTAAAGATCTGAATTATGGTCATACTTTTGTAGCTCCAAAAATTCTGAAAAATTAGGACAACATAGTCAATTCGTAGATCAATCATCTGTAAACAATTCAGAGTTTTTCAGTGCTCCGGTGATTTTTAACAATCCTATTACTAGGTGCAATTTTTTTTGTTTTTGCACATAATCAAGTCAACTATCATCCACACTATTCCAAAGGCTTTACTTGGTACTTTCTTGAAACAAAAGCTATAAAACATGATTACTACAGTAGCTTAATCATGTGAACACACAAAAATAGTAGGTAAAAGTGTTGGGTTGTGATACGTCTCCAACGTATCTATAATTTTTGCTTGTTCCATGCTATTATATTATCAATCTTGTATGTTTTATATTCATTTTATAGCAACTTTATATCATTTTTTGTGACTAACCTATTGACATAGTGCCTAGTGCCAGTTGCTATTTTTTGCTTGTTTTTTACTTCGGAGAATATCCATATCAAACGGAGTCCAAACAAAGAAAAACTTTTTGGAGATTTTATTTGGACCAAAAGACACCTTGGGGGCCAAGAAAGCACCTGGAAGGAGTCCCGTGGGGACCACAATACACCAGGGCATGCCCAGGAGCCCAGGCACGCCCTGGTGGGTTGTGGGCCCCACGGAGGTCTCCTGCGCCACCTCTTCTCCCTATAAATTCCCAAATATTCCAGAAACCCTAGGGGAGTCGACGAAACACAATTCCAGCCGCCACAAGTTCCAGAACAACGAAATCCAATCTAACACCGTCACAGAAGGGTTCGTCATACTCATTGGTGCCTCTACGATGATGCATGGGTAGTCCACCATAGACCTAAGGGTCCGTAGGCAGTAGCTAGATGGCTTCTTCTCTATTTTTGATTCTCAATACAATGGTCTCTTGGAGATCTATTTGATGTAACTATTTTTGCGGTGTGTTTGTTGGGATCCGATGAACTTTGAGTTTATGATCAGATCTATATCCATGAATATTATCTGAGTGTTCTTTGTTCTCTTATATGCATTATTATTTATAGCCTCGTATTTCTTCTTCAAATCTTTGGTTTAGTTAGGCCAACTAGATCGATTTTTCTTGCCATGGCAAGAGGTGCTTTGTGATGGGTTCGATCTTGCGGTGTCCTCTCCTAGTGACAGAAGGGGCAGCGAGGCACGCATGTATCGTTGGTATTAAGGATAACAAGATGGGGTCTATTCCTACATGAATAGATCTTGTCTACATCATGTCATCGTCCTTATTGCATTACTCTGTTTCTCCATGAACTTAATACTCTAGATGCATGCTGCATAGCGGTCGATGTGTGGAGTAATAGTAGTAGATGCAGGCAGGAGTCGGTCTACTAATCTTGGACGTGATGCCTATATATTGATCATTGACTTGGATATCGTCATAATTATTCGATCTTCTATCAATTGCCCAACATTACTTTGTTTACCCACCATGTGCTATTTTCTCGAGGGAAGCCACTAGTGAAATCTACGGCCCCCGAGTCTATCTTTTATCATATTGCTTTTCGATCTATTTTTCATCGCATTTATTTTCAGATCTATTATTCCAAAAACCCAAAAATACTTTTCTGCACTTTTTATTTGCATCTTTTATTTCGTGTTTTATTCTTATCTATTTATCCAAACACATGCAAAACAATCTATCTTTTTACCTACGAGGGATTGACAACCCCTCTTATGCGTTGGGTTGCGAGGATTTGTTCTTTGTGTGCAGGTACCGTTTACATAGTGTTGCTTGGTTCTCCTACTGAATTGATACCTTGGTTTCATAACTGAGGGAAATACCTACCGTAGCTGTACTGCATCATCCCTTCCTCTTTGGGGAAATACTGACGCAGTCTCAAGCCGCATCAAAAGGAATTTCTGGCGCCGTTGCTGGGGAGACATCATCAACATCTATCAGGTTCCTAATCACAAATCTCATCTCCTTGCAATTTACATTCTTTTCCATTTGCCTCTCATTTTCATCTCCCCCACTTCACAAAATTTGTTGTTTTATTTGCCTTCTCTTTTTTGTTCGCCTTTTTCTCGTCAGCTCTATCTTTTTGCTTGCAATCTCGTTTGCCTACTTTGTTGCTATGGCTAGTTCATCCTCTATTGCGTGTACCCACAAGAATGAGGTTCTTAATTTTAAACAAAGGGGAGGGGAGAACCTAAAAGATGCTTGGTATAGAATTTGCAATGCTCATAATAGATCTATTCGTAAGCAATCTACCGTTGTTCTTCTTCATAGTTTTTATGTGGGTATTACCACTTGGTATAGATTCATCCTTGATATGATTACTGGTGGGAATTTCTTGATGTGTCCATCTTTGGATGCTTTTAATGCTATGGGAGATCTAGTGGGTGCACCACCTCTCACTATCAATGAAACTGTTTGAACACTTGAGCATGTTATGCAAAGGCTTGATGCTATTGAAAAGAAAATGCTCGCCGAAGAACATATTGAAAACTTAGATAAAGGAATGCATAATCTTGCTAATAAATTTGGGTCAAAAGCAGGGGATGTTTTTAAGTTACAAAAGGAAAAGGAAACCGTAGTTAACAAAAGAATTGAAGAAAGTCCTTCGCGGAAGTATAAGTTGGAACAAATTTTTAGTAACTTAAGCACGGACTTTTCTTCTGTTAAAACTATTGAAAAAACTCCCGTAAAAATTTCAAGACACAAATTACTAAAAACAAGGGCGCCACTTCTAATAGCAACAAGGAGGATCTTAAAATGATTAGTGTTCATCCCAATTTTGTTGAAGTGATAAAAGACCCTACTTGCAAGAATGAATTCTTCAATCTTGTTCCTAGGAGTATTGTTATTGAAAATATGTATGCTAAATCCTTGAATAATTCTCGGTGTTTGATTGAGGAGTTGAAAATTAAAGATGACAATACTTGAATCTATGCATTATGCCTAGCTAGGGGCATAAAACGATAGCGCTTGTTGGGACGCAACCCAATGAATAAAATTTATTTTTGCCTTTTTCTTTCTGTTCTTGGGTGTTTATGCAATTATTCCTTTGTTATGATTGTGTTTTTTATGTTTTAATTAGTATTTGTTACAAGTAAATCCTTTGGGATCATGCTAAGTGATAGTTGATTTGATCTTGTTGAAAAACATAAACTTTTGCGTCCAATAGCAGAATTTTGTAAAATAAGAGAAGCAACGAAAGATTCTTAATTTTTTATACAAGATTGATATACAAATTTCCTTTGTTTTCCTAATTTTTCAGAATTTTTGGAGTTACGAAAGTATGAGAACAATTCACATCTTTACAGACTGTTCTATTTTTCACAGATTGTGTTTTCTTTGCATTGTGTGCTTATTTTGATGAATCTATGGATTGTATCGGGGGGGTATAATCCATGGAAAAGTTATAATACAGTAGATATAATGCAATAACAAAATTTTATTGGGTTTGCAACAGTATTTAAAGTAAATATTGGTTTTTCTTATACTAATGGATCTCACGAAGGTTTTGTTATGTTTTGTGTGATTGAAGTTTTCAAGTTTTGGGTGAGATCACGATGGATGAAGGAATAAGGAGTATCAAGAGCCTAACCTTGGGGATGCACCATTGCACCCCAAGTTAATATTCAAGGAGAACCAAGCAACTAAGCTTGGGGATGCCCCGGAAGGCATCCCCTCTTTCTTCTAACGATCATCGGTATTTTACTTGGAGCTATATTTTTATTCATCACATATCATGAGTTTTGCTTGGAGCGTCTTGTATTATATGAGTCTTTGATTGTTTTGCTTTTTAATTTTTCACAAGTATCCTTGCTGGACACACCTATTTTAGAGAGCAAAAATTATGCTATGATTTGTTAGAATTGCTCTATATGCTTCACTTAATTTTTTTGAGCTATGGAACTGCTCTAGTGCTTCAGTTATATCTTTTTTAGCACGGTGTGCTTTAATATTTTTGAATAAATACTCTCATGCTTCACTTAGATTAATTTGAGAGTTAGTAAATTTTTGAAGAAATTCTCTCGTGCTTCACTTATATTATTTTGAGAGAAGAAAATTGTTTTTATGCTCATGTTCTTCACTTAAATTTATTTGAGCTTGTCAAAAGCAATTGCAATATATGAAACTAGTCCCAAAGTGATAGATATTCAAAAGGGATATAATAAAAACTTTCATGAAGATCATTGGACAAAATAAACTTGATTCTTTGTAATAGTTTTGAGATATGATGATAGTAATATATGAGTCATGTTGGTGAGTAATTATGCTTTAGTAAGAATATTGGTGTTAAGGTTTGTGATTCCCTATGCAAGCACGAAAGTCAATAGTTATGCAATGAAATTACATCCTATTTGTGGTGCATTATTCGGTGTTAGTTATGCTCAATGCTCGCTTATGTGAATTTTTGTTTCTTGGTTGGTTGCTTTTCAATCTTTTTGCTAGCCTCCACTTGTACTAAGTAGAAATACTACTTGTGCATCCAAAATCCTTAAACCCAATTTTGCCATATGAGTCCACCATACCTACCTATATGCGGTATTTCCCTGCCGTTCTAAGCAAATTTGTATGTGCCAACTCTAATTTTTCAAAATGAATTTCCTTTTTGTGTGCCCGTACCGCTCATGAAGCAGGAGGGGGTGGCCAATAGTTTCCATGCTAGATGTGTTATTCTCAAGATGAGTTTTTATTCTCTTGTCATTGCACGAAGAGTATGGCGGTAATAGGGATGCCCAGTCCTGAAATGAAAAAGAAATTTACTTTATGTTGTCAAATAATAAATTCCTTGGAAAGTGTTGGTATGGATGGTACCCGTGGATACGGCTAGCCATGGAGTGTGAAAGTATGGTGGAAAATGGAATAAACTTTATTTTATGTTTGGGAACCACCTATGATATATCTAGCATGGAAAGTGTTGGGAATTACTCGGTCATTTTCGTTGACGGGAAAAGCATGCCTCTCAAAAAAAATTATCTCTCAATTTAAGCTTTGAGCTCTGGCACCTCTACAAATCCCTACTTCCCTCTGCAAAGGGCCTATCTATTTACTTTATGCAATTTTTATTTTTATTTGAGTCTCCATCTTCTCTTATAAAGCACCAACTAGGGAGCACTATGATCATACTTGTGCATTGGATGCAGCTAATATTCGAGTGTGTTTCATGAATGGATCAATGATTGAGCATGATGGGCTAGGGATAACTTTCTTTAGTGTTGATATTTTGTAACACATAGTTGCTTGTTGATATGCTTGAGTATTGAAGTTATCATGTCAAATATAGACTATTGCTTTGAACCATCTAAAATTCCAAATGTCCATGCTACAAAAGAAAAGAATATGTGATGAACATGCTAGGCAGCATTCCACATCAAAAATTCTGTTTTTATCATTTACCTACTCGAGAACGAGTAGGATTTAAGCTTGGGGAAGCGAATACGTCTCCAACGTGTCTATAATTTTTGCTAATTCCATGCTGTTATATTATCAATCTTGGATGTTTTATATTCATTTTATAGCAACTTTATATCATTTTTTGGGACTAAACTATTGACATAGTGCCCAGTGCCAGTTGCCATTTTTGCTTGGTTTTACTTTGCAGAATATGCATATCAAACGGAGTCCAAACGCAGTGAAACTTTTTGGAGATTTTTTTTGGACCAGAAGACACCTTGGGGGCCAAGAAAGCACCTGGAAGGAGTCCCATGGGGACCACAATACACCAGGGCGCGCCCAGGAGCCCAGTCACGCCCTGGTGGGTTGTGGGCCCCACGGAGGTCTCCTGCACCACCTCTTCGCCCTATAAATTCCCAAATATTCCAGAAACCCTAGGGGAGTCGACGAAACACAATTCCAGCCAACGCAAGTTCCAGAATCACGAGATCCAATCTAACACCATCACGGAGGGGTTCATCATCCTCATTGGTGCCTCTCCAATGATGCGCGAGTAGTCCACCATAGATCTAAGGGTCCGTAGGTAGTAGCTAGATGGCTTCTTCTCTCATTTTGATTCTCAATACAATGGTCTCTTGGAGATCTACTTGATGTAACTCTTTTTGCGGTGTGTTTGTTGGGATCCGATGAACTTTGAGTTTATGATCAGATCTATATCGATGAATATTATTTGAGTTTTCTTTGATCTCTTATATGCATGATTATTTCTAGCCTCGTATTTCTTCATTGAATCATTGGTTTAGTTCGGCCAACTAGATCGATTATTCTTGCCATGGGAAGAGGTGCTTTGTGATGGGTTCAATCTTGCGGTGTCCTCTCCTAGTGACAGAAGGGGCAGCGCGGCACGCATGTATCGTTGCTATTAAGGATAACAAGATGGGGTCTATTCCTACATGAATAGATCTTGTCTACATCATGTCATTGTTCTTATTGCATTATTTCCGTTTCTCCATGAACTTAATACACTAGATGCATGCCGGATAGCGGTCGATGTGTGGAGTAATAGTAGTAGCTGCAGGCAGGAGTCGGTCTACTAATCTTGGACGTGATGCCTATATATTGATCATTGCCTTGGATATCGTCATAATTATTCGATCTTCTATCAGTTTCCCAACAGTAATTTGTTTACCACCGTGTGCTATTTTCTCGAGAGAAGCCACTAGTGAAATCTACGGCCCCCGGGTCTAACTTTTATCATATTGCTTTCCAATCTATTTTTCATCGCATTTGTTTTCAGATCTATTATTCCAAAAACCCAAAAATACTTTTCTGCACTTTTTATTTGCATCTTTTATTTCGCATTTTATTCAGATCTATTTATCCAAACACATACAAAACAATCTATCTTTTTACCGAGGAGGGATTGACAACCCCTCTTACGCGTTGGGTTGCGAGGATTTGTTCTTCATGTGCAGTTACCGTTTACATAGTGTTGCTTGGTTCTCCTACTGGATTGATACCTTGGTTTCATAACTGAGGGAAATACCTACCGTAGCTGTACTGCATCATCCCTTCCTCTTAGGGGAAATACCGACACAGTCTCAAGCCGCATCAGGTTGCCTCCCAACAAGCGCTTTTCTTTAATGCCTTTTTAGCTAGGCATGAAGATTTCAATGATGCTCGTAGAAAAGTAAAGAATTGAAACATAAAGAGAGCATCATTAATCACAAGTTCCTCTCTCATAATAATTTTCAGTAGCATCATGAATGGATACATCAATATAACTATCACACAAAGCATTCCTTTCAAGATCCACAAGCATAGTCTTTTTATTACTCTCCGCATAAGCAATTTTATTCTCATTCATAATAGTGGGAGTATCATAGGAAACTCATATACTATAATTGTTTCCACATTAAAAGAGTAATGTTCAGTAAAAGGATATTCAAAATTATGACAATAATTATCACTACTTTTTATAACATAAGTTTCATCACAATAATCATCATAAGTAGCAACTTTGTTCTCATCATAGTCAATTGAAACCTCTTCCGAAATAGTGGAATCACTACTAATAAATTCATGGCCTCTCCAAATCCACTTTTGTCATTATAATAAAATTCAACACCCTCCAAAATAGTGGGATAATTATTATCTAAAGTTGACACTCTTCCAAACCCACTTTCATAAATATTGCAATCATCATAAATAGGAGGCTTGCAATCATCATAGCAAATTTGATCATTCAAAGTAGGGGTACTAAAAAGATAATCTTCCTTAAGCATAGCATCCCCAAGCTTGGGACAAACATTAATTGTAGCAAATAAATTCTCAAACATGTCATTCTCATCAAACATAGCATCCCCAAGCTTGTGGCTTGGCATATCATAAGCATAATCACTCTCATCATTAATAGTATGTATAGCACCAATGGTATAACAATTACTATCATCATAATTTCCCAAGTTGGTGCCAAAAATATTTTCAAGATTATAAGAAGTATCATTATCTTCCCAATCATAGTCATCACAACAAGCAATAGGCATAACAAAATCATCATCAAGTGTATCATCTTCCACAATTATTTTTGATTCATTCTCATGAGGCACAATAATAATAGGAGCAACATCATTTGGGAGGGATACCTTCTTACCTCTACTCTTTCTTCTTTTCTTCTTCTTCACCACATCATGTGTGGGTTTAATTAATTTTTCCGAGCTTCTTATTGATGAGATTGGTTGAATAGGGAGCTCCTTCTCGTCACCTATTTCATCATGAGAGACAATAGGAGGGAAAGTAGAATCTTTACCCTTTCATTAGTATTCTTTTTATATTCTATTGGTTCTCCCGTCTTTCTATAGTTGGCAATATAAGTATTTTCATTGCAATTTACCATGCAAAACATATGGATTTCTTTCAAATTAGTTTTAGCATGGTCTGTGAATATGAATGCTTCAAACCAACCATTTTTATGTGACAATTCTTCACACCCTAAAAATAAACAAAGTTCATTATAAAGTTCAAGGGTGATCAAGTCATTGCAATATTTGGACATGATTCGATCATGAAAAAGCATGCATTGGAAATTAAGGTGACCAGCTTTATTGCAAAGTTCACAAGTAATAGGATAAAGAGAACATAGTTTTGTAGCAAATTAATCTATCTCTTTGAGCAAAAAATTGGTTCTATCATGTTTATGCTTCTTACAAAATCTATCATCCCTATAAGGCATGTCTTCACAAAGTCTTTCCACTCCACAAAAATTGACATGCTTATAAGAAATATTTTTGTCATGACTAGTGCAATCATCATTAGCATTTTGAATATTCATAGAGTTCATACTAATAACATTGCAATCATGCTCATCATTCAAAGATTTTATGTCAAACATTTTATTGAATTCTTCTTCTATCAATTGAGCACAATTTTCCTTTCCATCATTTTCAAGAAAGACGAATAATCTGAGGCCACCTCAATTCCATTTTTTTTGTAGTTTTCTTTTACGAACCAAACTAGTGATAAAACAAGAAGCTAAAAGATTCAATTGCAAGATCTAAAGATATACCTTCAAGCACTCACCTCCCCAGAACAGCGCCAGAAAAGAGCTTGAAGTCTACTACGCAACTTTATTCTTGTAGGCTTGTGTTGGGCCTCCAACCGCAGAGTTTTGTAGGACAGTAGCAATTTTCCCTCAAGTGGATGACCTAAGGTTTATCAATCCATGGGAGGTGTAGGATGAAGATGGTCTCTCTCAAACAACCCTGCAACCAAATAACAAAGAGTCTCTTGTGTCCCCAACACACTAAATACAATGGTAAAATGTATAGGTGCACTAGTTTGGCGAAGAGATGGTGATCCAAGTGTAGTAATGATACTAGATATTGATTTTTGTAATAGGAACAATAAAAAACAGCAAGGTAGCAAGTAACAAAAGTGAGCATAAATGGTATTGCAATGCTTAGAAACAAGGCCTAGGGTTCATACTTTCGCTAGTGCAATCTCTCAACAATGCTAATATAATTGGATCATATAACCATCCCTCAACGTGCAATGAAAAATCACTCCAAAGCTCTTATCTTGCGGAGAACATAAGACGAAATTGTTTGTAGGGTACGAAACCACCTCAAAGTTTTTCTTTTCGATTGATCTATCCAAGAGTTCGTACTAAAATAACACCAAGTTATCCTTTTCGATCGATCTATCTAAGAGTTTGTACTAAAATAACAGCATATGATACACATCAACCAACTCTAATGTCACCTAGTTACTCCAATGTCACCACGAGTATCCGTGAGTTGATTATACGATATGCATCAAACAATTTTAGATTTATAATACTCAATCGAACACAAAGAATCTCAAAGAGTGCCCCAAGATTTCTACCAGAGAAACAAGGATGAAAATGTGCATCAACCCTTATGCATAGATTCCCCTGATGTCACCTCAGGAATCCGCGAGTTGAGTGCCAAGACATAGATCAAGTGCTCTCAAATCCAACAAAGTATTCAATCCGATAAAAGTGAAATCTCAAAGGTAAAACTCAATTCATCACACCAAGATAGAGAGGGGAAAACACCATATGATCGAACTATATTAACAAAGCTCGCGATACATCAAGATCGTGCCAACACAAGAACACGAGAGAGAGAGGAAGAGATTAAACACATAGCTACTGGTACAAACCCTCAGCCCCGAGGGTGGACTACTCCCTCCTCATCATGGTTGCCGCCGGGTTGATGAAGATAGCCATCGGTGATGATTTCCCCCTCCGGCAGAGTGCCGGAAGAGGGTCTAGATTTGTGTTTCGTGGCTATAGAGGCTTGCAGCGGCGGAACTTCTGATCTAGGGTTATTTCTGGGGGTTTCTACATTTATAGGATTTTTTGGCGTCGGTTTCACGTGAAGATGGGCCTCAGGGGGCCCACCACCCACCAGGGTGCGCCAGGGGGGTGGCATGCCCTGGTGTCTGATACGTCTCCAACGTATCTATAATTATTTATTGTTCCATGCTATTATATTATCCATTTTGGATGTTTTATATGCATTATAATGCTATTTTATATTATTTTGGGGACTAATTTATTAACCTAGAGGCCAGTGCCAGTTTCTGTTTTTTCCTTGTTTTTGACTTTTACAAAAAAGGAATATCAAACAGAGTCCAAACGGAATAAACCTTTACGGTGATTTTTCTTGGACCACAAGAAACCCACGAGACATGGAGAGGAGGCCACAAGCCGTAGGGACGTGCTCCAGGGGGCACCCCCAGGGCTTGTGGGACCCTCGGGGACCTCCTAACCCTAATCTTCACACTATAAATCCTCAAATATTCCCCCTATGCCAGAGGGCACACCAAGAATACTTTTCCGCCGCCGCAAGCCTCTGTTCCCGTGAGATCCCATATTGGGGCCTTTTCCGGCACTCCATCGGAGGGGGATTCGATCACGGAGGACCTCTACACCAACCTTGCCGCCCTTCCGATGATGTGTGAGTAGTTTACCACAGACCTACGGGTCCATAGCTAGTAGCTAGATGGCTTCTTCTCTCTCTTTGATCTTCAATACAATGTTCTCATCCATGTTCTTGGAGATCTATTCGATGTAATCTTCTTTTGTGGTCCGTTTGTTGAGATCCGACGAATTGTGGATATATGATCAGATTATCTATGAATATTATTTGAGTCATCTCTGAACTCTTTTATGCATGATTAAGATATCTTTGTATTTCTCTTCGAACTATCGGTTTGGTTTGGCCAACTAGATTGGTTTTCTTGCAATGGGAGAGGTGCTTAGTTTTGGGTTCAATCTTGCGGTGTCCTCACCTAGTGACAGAAGGGGTAGCAAGGCACGTATTGTATTGTTGCCACCAAGGATAAAAAGATGGGGTTTATGTCATATTGCTAGAGTTTATCCCTCTATATCATGTCATCCTAGTTGAAGCATTGCTCTGTTCTTCTGAACTTAATACTCTAGATGCAGGCATGAGTCGGTCGATGTGTGGAGTAATAGTAGTAGATGCAGAATCGTGTCAGTCTACTTGTCACGGACATGATACCTATATTCATGATCATTGCCTTAGATGTCTTCATAATTATGCGCTTTTCTATCAATTGCTCAACAGTAATTTGTTTATCCACCGTATGTTTTCTTCAAGAGAGAAGCCTCTAGTGAAACCTATGGCCCCCGGGTCTATTTTCCATCATATATTTTCAGATCTATAAACCAAAAAACCCAAAAATACCTTGCTGCAATTTATTTATATTTACTTTAGTTCGCTCTTTTATTTATCTTTTTTACCTATCTCTATTAGATACACTCTTGTTTGTGACTGTGAAGAGATTGACAACCCCTTTTTCGCGTTGTGTGGAAGTGTTTGTTAGTTTGAGCAACTGCATATATTGGATACTTGCTTGTGCCTCCTACTGGATTGATAGCTTGGTTTTTAACTGTGGGAAAAACTTATCTCTACTTTGCTGCATCACCCTTTCCTCTTCAAGGGAAAAATCAACACAAGCTCAAGAAGCAGCAGGAAGAATTTCTGGCGCCGTTGCGGGGGAGGTTCTTCATCAAGCCTACCAAGTACCCATCATAAACTCTCATCTCTTGCACTTACATTATTTGCCATTCGCCTCTCGTTTTCCTCTCCCCCAATTCTAAAATGTTTTAAAAACACACAAAAATATTTGCCTTTTTATTCGCCCTTCTTTCATTCGCCTTTTCGTTTGATTTTTTTTGTTTGCTCGTGTGCTAGATCGCTTGTTTTGCTATCATGGCTAGTCCTTCTACCATTGTTAGCACCCCTAAAAGCGAGGTTCTTAATTTTAAAAAAAGGGATGGAGAAAATTTAAAAGATGCTTGGTATGGGGAAAACATGGCTACCAATGGTTAAGGGTATCCGGTCGCACCATCGGCTGGCCATATACTCTGCTCCTGGTGAGCTTACTAGCATGGGTGACCTAAGGGCTAAGGTGGGTAACTTAAACTTGTCCACAAATCCCTTTGAAATGTATGAATGCAATGCACCAGTATCAAAAAGAACGAGAGCGGTAAATGACTTAACCAAAAACTTACCGATAACTGCATCTGGCTGCTCTTCAACCTCCTCCACGTTCACGTGGTTCACTTGTCCCCTATTGAAAGGGTTGGGCTTCTTCCCAGAGCTTCCATTGCCATTACCATTCTTTGGCTCGGGGCACTCATTGGCGTAGTGTCCAGTCTTCCCGCACTTGAAACAAGTAATGTGACTTTGGTCCTTCTTGGCGGGTGTGGCTGGGTAAGAGCGGTTCTGATTGCTGCCTGCTCCATTCCCGTTTCCATTCTTGGGGCCACTGTGGTTATGCGAGCTTCCTCCATTGTGGGTATGGCCTCCATGGTTATGGGTATAACCTCCCGAGTTCGGGGTAAAACGGGGCTTCTGCTGAGCTCCTGAATTGTACTTCCCTTGTCCATACTTCCTTTTGCAGCTCTCAATTTGCTGTTGCTTCCCTTCAATCATAAGGGCCCTGTCTACCAACTACTGGTAGTTAGCAAATGTTGCCACCATCAACTGCATACTCAGCTCATCATTCAGCCCTTCCATAAACTTCTCCTGCTTTGCGGCATCTGTGGCCACATCATCCGGGGCATAGCGAGCTAACTTACTGAACTCATCCACGTACTGCCCCACAGTACGATTTCCCTAGCGTAAGTTATGAAACTCACGCTTCTTCATGCTCATCGCTCCTGCTGAGACATGTGCAGTGTGGAATGCTTGCTGAAACTGCTCCCAAGTGACATTGGCTATGGGGAAAGTGGCTGTGTAATTCTCCCACCATGAGGCTGCGGGTCCATCCAATTGATGTGCGGCAAAACGCACCTTCTCAGCATCTGTGCAACCTGCGGTGGTCAACTCCCTTCCAATCCTGCGTAGCCAGTCATCAGCAACAATCAGCTCGGTGCTACTGGAAAACACCGGCGGTTGCAACCTCAGAAAACGAGCTAGGTTGTGGACTAGAGGGGGTGGCGGTGGGTTGTTGTTGCCTTGGTTCTGGACTAGTAGCTGCATCAGGGTATTCTGCTGTTGGATCAACTGAGTGAGCTCCGGTGGGAAGACAAAACCAGGGTCACGTCTCGGAGGCATCTGATGGGTTTAGAGGGAAGAGATTAGAATAGAGTGAGGTCTAGTGAGAAAGCACTACCCATATGCACATGAGACAAACACATTCATAACACACCACTCAATTCAAACAAGGCATACAAATGATCTAACTACCATTACAAAAGTGCTTGGACTATTACTATATACATGGGGAAAATACTACTGATAATATGGTGGTCATCTAGAAGTTTTGATCGGTGGAAGACTCCATGATATCCGCTCCAGCTTCGTCTTCATAATCATCATCACTACTGTCGGGGTCGGAGTCGGTGTCATCGATGATGATGTAGTCTTCAGAACGAATGTCGTCGGGATGGTCGTCATCTCCTCTTGGCGCGGGGTCTCCCATGAATACTCCTAGCTTCCTCTTCAGGTCGTCATTCTTCTCCACTAGTGTTGAGATTTCCTCCTCGTATCCATCGCATGTAAACTTGAGTTCCTCTTCTAGCTCCATGTTTCGGGTCATCACCTTCTTCAAATCTATCATGCTTGCGCACATTTGGTTCTCCTGGCGACGGATGTGCTGGTTTAACTCCTGGATGAAAGCTGCAATGGACCTGTCCCTCCTGGTGTTGATCATCTCCCATTGCTCATCTCAGCGCCCACATATCTGGTAGATGGTGTCCTTAAGATCCTTGTGATAAACTTCACCGATGCGTCCCATGGCGATGTGGGCTGCCATGCTCTTTCCTAGACTCCAGGTTGGTGCATCAAAGGAAAACTCTATGGGCTCAGTAATTCGCGTGAATGTCCTTCCTGGAACTTGAACTCGAATCATCCGACGCTCCTCTTCTGACAAAGTGGCGGTGTAGGTCCCGATGAAGCTTGGTATTCCGATGTTCAGGTACCTAGTAACTTCCTTCAAGTGTCGTCCAAAAGGTGTGTCTTCATCCGGTTGTGCAAACTTGTTCCTTCAGTCCGTCATCTATAGAGTAGAAGATGGAGAGAGTCAGAAATGAGTAGAGAAGAGTGACCTATGGCTTTTCTTAGTGGTCGTGTCTTACAGTCAGCGTGTGCTCTGATACCATCTTTGTAGCGACCCGACCCGAATGGATCGAAGTCTCTGTGCATAAGTGTCATCCCTGGATCGGTAATGCTGACACACACAGTACTTAAAGGATTTATAACAGAGTGCAATCACACACTTATTACATCGAATGTCTCAAAAGAGAACTTAATACAATAATATGGCTTAAGGCCATCTAAATAAGATAACTGCGGAAGCATCAAAGGTAAATGAGTCCATCAACTCCAACGGCATAGCTGAGTGCATGACAACGACCTAGCGCACCTTACTCTTCGTCTGAAAAGTCTGCAACATGATATGTTGCAGCCCGAAACGGGTCAGCACATGGAATATGCTGGCAAGGTAACACTATAGAGCAATGAACAAAGTAAGTGCTATCACTACATGCATATATGGCTAGTGGAGGCTCTATGATTAACATGTTTTCGCGAAAAGCTAATTATTCCCTACAACAAAGGAATATATTTTATTTACTACTGAGTTTGTTGAAAACATTGAGAAGGTAACCCCAACTCAATCCCAATTAAAAGTTAACAACCCAATCAAATTAATTAAGAGTGATGAGATCAAATCAATAATTCAAGTACAAGATACTCAAGATGTCCATACCCGGGGATACGGCTAATCATGATTAGTTTGTACACTCTACAGAGGTTTGCGCACTTTTCCCCACAAGACTCGATCTCCTCCGTTGGATTTCTCGCACTACATGGTGTTTGAGAAACGGATGACCAAGACACAGTCTTTCAGAAGCATTAACTCTAACCCTGGGTTGACAGTACCAACCTACATCCCCTACATCTGCTAGCCTACCACTGGAAGAGGTCATGTAACATACTCAACTATGCTAGAGCCCATAATAGCTTGTGGCTGCAAACAGAAGTTTCTAGCATGAGTAATCTTATGATCCCTTTGAGCCTGGGTGGCGAACCAAATGGACAGCACTGGTATATCCCCAGGTGCCCGCAACCAATCCACCCAGATGTGTGTTTAAGTAGCCACCTTAAGTTAACCATTAATTAACAATCTCACATCTGTCATGGATACACTCAAACCCAATCCACGTCTACGAGCATAGCATGGCAATATAAGCATAGTGTAGAAGTAACTCCCAAGGTTTGATAATAAAGGGCAATAGGTTCTACCTCATCATCTACTTCCCAATACCCACAAGTTAATCACATCCTAATCATGCAGTGTTTGAGGATTGTAACTAATGCATAAAAACTGGGTAATGAAGGGATATGATCAAAGTGTTACTTGCTGACGATCTGCAAACCCTAGAGACTCGTAGTAGCACGCTTCGCACTCCGGGAATTCTATTGCAAACAAACAATAGCATACATAAGCACTCAAGCATAGATGCAAGGGTAAACCTCAGATGAGAAAGATCAAATCTGAAAGTTCAACTGAAAAGTTTCGATTTGCAAAAAGAATCAAACGAATCGGAGCTACGGAACTGAAACTACGGTCAAAAGAACTTTGAATTCAAAACTGCTTGAAACCAAATTTTAAATTGTCAAAATCAGGTTGAAGTTGGTTAAACAGAAAGAGGGGCTCGAGATAAAGATTTTGGCGTTGGTTTCACTGGATTTGGACAAACGGTATAGAAACGGCGAGGGTTTGAAGATCAGGGCTAATCTGCAATAAAAGTAATCGCGGATGGGTCCCTGGCCAAAAAAGAAAATAAAAAGGAAAAATCTATCGGACGAACGTCCGCTAACAGAGATGAACGGGCGAACGCGTTCGTTTAAAATGAACTAACGAGCGGGCGCTTGCTAAATAACGAAACCGAAGAAAAACCAAAAAGATCTAATAAAAAAACCGAACTAGGGTTTTTAAAAAAACAGAGGCGGTTTTTACCTAAACCGAAAAAAACCGGCGGCGGCGGATCCGACGGCAGCGGCTCGGATTCCGGTGAGGCGGGGCGGCGAACGGCGAGGCGGCGGGCTGCGCGGGCGGCGGCGGGCTGCGCGGGCGGCGGCGCGGCTGCGCGGGGGCGGCGGGGCAGGCGGCGCGCGGCGCGAGGCGGCGAGCGGCGAGGCGGGGTCGGCGGAGCAGCGGCGGCGGCGGCTTGCGGCGCGGCGCGAGCTCGGCAGAGGGCTGGGTGGAGGGAAAGGGGGGCGGCTCCGGCTTTAAAGGCCCGGGGGGCGATTTGGCTTGCGGGAGGGGGCGACGCCGGCGGCTCGGGGTCGGACTCCCCGAGTCCGTCGCGAGCACGACGACGGGAGGCGGCGCGGCCTGGCTCGGCTGGGCCTTCGGCCCAGTCGGGCAATTTTTTTTTAATAAATAAATTCCGCCGAAGAAAAATTCTAATAAAATAAAAAAAAAATTCTAAAAATGCCAAAAAAAAAAATTCTCCGTCTAAGTAAAATATTTAGAACAAAGTGAACATTTTTCTGGCCTAAAATGCACTTAAGAAAAAAATGCATATTTTTCCTAATTCAAATAAAATAGCAATAAAAACCAAATAAAACTATTTATTTGGTTTTAACATTTTTCCTCCAATATTTCTTTTATTTTGGAGAAGTCATTTTATCTCCTCTCTTTTATTTTTGATAGCGGAAATATTTTGGAGAGAAAAATTATTAAAACCAAAATGATCCTCTTTTCAAATTTGAGAAAAATTCAAATATGAAAATAAATGAAATCCCTAACTCTCTCCGTGGGTCCTTGAGTTGCTTAAGATTTCTAGGATCACAAACGAAATGCAAATAAAATATGATATGCATATGATGACCTAAGTATAACATCCAAATTGAAAATTTGGGATGTTACAAGGCCAAAGAGCCCAAAATAAAAAAGAGTCCAAAGAGACCAAACAAAAAAATGAGAGAAAAGAGAGAAGGGATAATGTTACTATCCTTTCTCCACACTTGTGCTTCAAAGTAGCACCATGTTCTTCATGATAGAGAGTCTCCTATTTTGTCACTTTCATATACTAGTGGGAATTTTACATTATATAACTTGGCTTGTATATTCCAATGATGGGCTTCCTCAAATTGCCCTAGGTCTTCATGAGCAGGAAAGTTGGATGCGCACCCACTTAGTTTCATTTTGACCTTTCATGCACTTATAGCTCTAGTGCATCCATTGCATGGCAATCCCTACTCACTTGCATTGATATCAATTGATGGGCATCTTCATAGCCCATTAATTTGCCTAGTTGATGTGAGACTTTATCATTTTTGTCTTATCCTCACAACCTCCACCATATTCTATTCCACCTATAGTGCTATACCATGGCTCACGCTCATGTATTGCGTGAAAGTTGAAAAAGCTTGAGAACATTAAAAGTATGACACAATTGCTTGGCTTGTCATCAGGGTTGTGCATGATGAAATATTTTGTGTGATGAAGATAGAGCATAGCCAGACTATATGATTTTGTACGGATAACTTTCTTTGGCCATGTTATTTTGAGAAGACATGATTGCTTTATTAGTATGCTTGAAGTATTATTGTTTTTATGTCAATATTAAACTTTAATTTTGAATCTTATGGATCTGAACATTCATGCCACAATAAAGAAAATTGCATTGATAAATATGTTAGGTAGCATTTCACATCAAAAATTCTATTTTTATCATTTACCTACTCGAGGACGAGCAGGAATTAAGCTTGGGGATGCTTGATACGTCTCCAACATATCTATAATTTTTTATTATTCCATGCTATTATATTATCCGTTTTGGATGTTTTATATGCATTAATATGCTATTTTATATTATTTTTGGGACTAACTTATTAACCTAGAGCCCAGTGCTAGTCTCTGTTATTTTCCTTGTTTTTGACTTTTACAGAAAAGGAGTATCAAACGGAATAAAACTTTACGGTGATTTTTCACAGACCAGAAGAAACCCACGAGACTTGGAGAGGAGGCCAGAAGACCCACGAGGAGGCCACAAGCTGTAGGTGCGCGCCCTGGGGACACTTTGTTGCATACTATTGGAACTTCCTACATGGGCTGTCTCAACTTGATTAACCGAACTCATCCTGTTGTTCATTGGCATATAGATTTGTGGGGTTGCCGATGCATGGGAGTTGGGATACATATGTTGCATGTTGCTAAAATTATATGAAGTTGAAGCATGAAGATTATTCTGAATCGGCTATTGCCCATAATTAGATGCATAATTGATAAAACTAGGGCTAGCCAACACATTATGCTCATTAAACGATCTAGCAACAACATATGCATTATTTGCATCTACATAAGTGAATTGTGTATTCATATTACCTTCGTAGATTGCAAACCCTAGATGACGATCTCTTCGTAGCAAGAACGAGCTGGAGACCGTTTGAAGCTTCGTCCCCAGTGGATTCGCCAAAAAGTGTGTTCACACACAAACACGTCACCGTGTACCTCCAACACCGATGGTGATGCACCGCAGCTCACGTCGAAGGAGACCCGTCCGGAAGCGCAGTGCGCAAGCAATCCGGCGGGCACTTTTGAGCACCCGAAACCCCACGCGCCCGGGAGGGACCCTGTATGGATGCGCGGTGGCTATGGGATACCCTAGGTCATTTTGTCCACCCTAGAGCCTCAAGGATCGCTGCCCTTCAATACGAAGAAAGAACGAAGAACGAGAGAGAAAGAAGAAGGGAGAGATGTAAGTAAAAAGTAGATGAGTTTTGCGATTGTGTGTTGTTTTTCAATTGGCCGTCACCTCTTGTCTATATAAGAGGAGGATGGACTTCCCATACAACAAAAGGACTTGCCTAGCCGTCCAAATCATCAAAACCTAATAAAACATGGACTATTCATGACATCCGGCCCGGATGTCCGGCTCAAGGCCCGGATGATCCGGCCTAGCCCAGTTTTCTGATAGCAGCTCACTAATCGGGCTGTAACTTTTGTATACGAACTCGGATTAAGATGACTTTTGTACCACAATCAACCATTTCGACGAGACCCACAACTTTTCTGTTAAACAATTTTCGATCTGACGTCATCTTGAGGGGGTTTCAGGCTATTTTCCAAAGTATGTAGTAGAAAAACTTGTCCGGACGTCCGGAACCTTTCCCGGATGGCCTTTACCCGGATCATCCGGGTCTACAACCAAATCATCCGGCTTCACCATCTAGCTTCTGTTGTTTGGGTCATTTATTCAGCCTCCGGCCGGATGATCTGGACCCTGGCCCGGATGATCCGGCCACGCAGTGCTGCTGCGCGCAGTTTTGGCTATAACTTTCACATACGATCTCGGATAGGGACGATTTTTCTATCAAAATCGTCCGTTTCGGCGAGACGAAGAACTTTGCAGTTGAAACTTTTTCCATCCGATGTCATTTTGATTGGGTTTCTTGCCATGTAAAAATCTGGTATCAACAACGTTGTTGCCTTATTTATTCCTTCAAACAGGTGGTTAGAAATAGTCTTGCTACCTTTTCCCGTTAAGAAATTGGAACACTTATATTTGTGAGTCTACGCTTCAACTAGTGCCACTTTTATCGTAATCACACTTTCAATATCTGTGCAAACAGGGATGCTCGATCTTAGTGGAACTGCACAAAAAATCCAAACGGATCAACATTGTGAGCATTTTTTCTTCAAACTGTTATATCCAATTGGTGGCACTCTGAGCTGTTCATTACCAAGGTACATGGTTTGCTACTACCTTTCTACTATTTTTGTACTGTCATTTAGATAGTAATATTAGTGGTTTGCATGTATTATTATTGCCAGGGTGGACCCCCATTGGTGGTGCAGGACATGATTCAATGATTGGATGCTCAATTTCGGTTGTATCGATTTCACCTCTTCCATCCTTACAAACATGGATATCCTTGGTATGATGAAGAATATGTGCTATATTTCTACTCTGTACCAACAAATCAATTCAGTACCAAATTGTCCAGTGCAAAACATGACAGTATCATATTGTCCAGCGCAAAATATGACAGAAGCTAAGCGGAAAGGACTAGCAGAGACGTGTTTAAATCGAAAATACAAGGTGGGTTATGTTAACTAGCTCCTTGGTATTTCTGCAAACAGATATCTGACCATTGCTATTTGGCAAACAAACAAAGGGACCTCAATTTTTGAGGAACTACACAAATGAATAGTATAGTCATTGCATGCAGTGCCATTTGAAAATAGACACAGAAAGATTGGATAGTCACTGCATGGACTGCACAAAAGTAGTACTATACTATTTATTGGCCAACACTAGGTGCTTCATTGCTCTGGTCTGATTATCCAATGGGCATCATTTCGCCAAAGTTAAAGTTATATTCCGAAAATAGTCTTCTCGTGTGATCGACAGATAACCAACTCATATTTCAGTGGACGTTCCTCCGTCATGTGTGGTTGATTATCATGGTTCCATCTGTTGGTGAAACCACTGACATTTGCAAGAGGAAATCCAGACATCACAGACAAATTTTTCTTTCACTCTATACTGAATGTTGGCCTAGAGAAGCATCCATATTAGTAGCAAGAACATATGTTTTTTCTTGTTCTCTGCTATAGGAGCTAGATATTGTGTATGATCTGTGAATCATTGAGATGCATAAACATGTCGATCTTATTTATGGGAGTCATAATAGTTGGTTGTGATGTTGGGCTATTAATGTGAACATATTACAAAGCTGTGCCTGTGAGTCTCGTGTGAACATTTCAAACGGATCGGCTCTTACTACTGTGCACAACATGATCCTTATTTCTATGTGCTCAGTGTTTACAAGTTACTATCAGTTCCTTATTTTACTTCGCTTAGTGTTTACAAGTTACTGATCGGTCACTAGCTAGCCTACTGTAATACGCTCCTTGCAGTTTTAGTTGCGATGCAAGATCCAATGGTGGAAGTTTTTTGAATAAAAATGCCTACCTCTGAAGAAACTAACTTGCTGTTCTAAAGCAAATGCCATGCGAATCTGAAGAAACTACCAGCAAAAAACGTTCACAAATGCCTTATCTCCTAGCGAACATTCATCAGCTATTGTGATCCTACACATACACTATCCGACCGACTCGATCCTACATGAATAACTAGCAAATCACACACGTACCTCATCTGCATGAATCGAGTGTGGTCGTTTGACCGTCACGCCGATGTGCGACCCAGCACGGACAAGATGCACCACTGACGGGACGGGACGGCACAGTCATTATTTCAGTTTTTCTAGTTTTCCACGGCAAGCTAGCGCGCTAAGCCATGCCTGCTTATGCATTGAATTCCAATGACCGTTGCATTTCCCGCGACACCCTGGTTCACCTACCGTCCACCTATAATTACTAGTTCTCGGCGTTCTCCGGTGGCACCATCACCCAACTCGCCCTGTCCTCACAATCCCCCACCAATCTGACATCGCTCACCACTTGCCCTGGCTCTCGCCACTTCCGTCATACCCCCGCTCGTCCGCAATAGCTGATGCCAGAGGCGCTCATCACCGGAGCTAGTGTTCGGTTTTTCACAAGAAGGCAGACGGAAGGAGGAGGCATTCTATCGATCTTTATATGGTAAAGCGGAGTATGAGGACTTGTTGGAGCGCGACCGCCTGGCGGAGGACTAGCGTATCACCGATTTGCGCCACTAGCTGGGCACGGAGGAGCAGCGCATCGCCGCTCTGACTCATGAGCAGAGTGCTCGCAATAAGGCCGACTAATGGAGGCCGGCGCCTGGCAAATAGCCCTAGAGACTGTCAGGCACACATGCGTGCGCGACGCCGAATTTTACTACCAGCTCATCAAGTGGGTTTCACGCTTAGAAGCCAAAGCTTTAGTGGACCATGCAGACATGGAAAGGCCAACGCGCGTGAGCAACGCGCCCTATCACACCTCTGGCAAGTCCGAGGAGAGGAAGAGGACGTCAGTGCCGGCGTTTAGCGTGTACCGCAAATGGCGGTCGGCATCGTCTAATTAGCTAAGAGTGCATGAGTAATGCTACACTAGAGTATTAGTGGGAGTAGATAGTTAAGTTGGCTATGATGATTGTCAACGTGGAAGTTCAGTACTCTATCTTTGAATCAGACATGTTACTTTGTTCTAATGTTGAACTTTCTATATGAACGTTTGGAATGGGCTGTTATTTTTCTAAATGGGTTGTATTTGTCTGCCACGGATTTAGAGGCTGACTTGCGGGCCTACTAGGTTGACACGTACACAAGGCTTCGTCAAGTTAGTCAACAAACTTCCCCGCAAAAACAACATAGTCAACAAACGATTCTGGCAGCATAAGCCGTTGGATGTCGATCCAACGTCTATCGTACTTTTTCAATCTCTTGTATTCTTCCTACAAGCTCTAGAGACCCAAACCAAAACCGCGCTAGTAGGACCGCCTGCTACCCCCTTCTGTGGCTTGTAGCACAGCCGTGCACGTATCGCTGTCCCACAGCACCCTAAGCGGTGCCAGGCCATCCCTCTACACCCACTTCCTGTTATTCTCCGATGACGGCATCCCCACCCCGCACCAATCCCTCATACTTCCCTCCGCTTCCGACCACACTATCGCATCTTCCATGGTTCCTTTTTGTTCTTGTCCAAGGACTCGCCATCGTCCTCCGCCTTTGTTAGCTTCGCGCAGCGCCGCCTTCTGGCATTGTCAAGATGATCAACAAATGAGAGAAGTCAGGAGATGATTGTACATGGAGACAATGACAGTAGGGACCCACTAGGGTCATGGAAGTACGCAAGCAAGTGCCTCCTTATTTCAAGCCAAAAATGGGTCCTCCTAATGGTTTTCTGACATTTGGGTCCCATGCCATTGTCAACATAGTCAATAAACAAGAGAATTGCATAACGAGCGGCTGACACTAGGGATCCAGCAGCTCACCCAGTTGTTTTCTGTTTTTGAGACGGACCAGAGTATCAAATGGGATGTGCGGGGGCTCTCGCCAGTCTAGCCAAGTCTTTTATTTTATGTTTACCACAAGACCAGCCCAGTTGTTTTTTCTTTTTGAAAATGGCTAGCCGAGTTTTTTTGTGCAGAATACCCTACCGAGGCCTAATTGCTTTTGTGAGCCCTGCTGGGCTACAAATCTTTCAAGACGAGGAGGGATGCATTCGTCTTGCCCAGAAAATGGGCTATAAGTAATGAGAAATGGGATGTACATTTTTACAGCATATGCCATTGCATCATTTGAGCAAGTTTTGGTACATGTTATTTTTACAGCATATGCCATTTTAGCATTTTTACATCATTTTGTGTGATTTTCATATGAGCTATATCATGACATGAATTGGAGCATAAACATGCCATCTTACTGCTAGATTTTGTTTCATGCAATGAAATGCATTTTAGTGAGTGCAACAAGCTTGCAAACATGCCTACTCAAATCTGTTTTGCCATGCCCTGTATATTTTTGCCAAGTCTGAAACTGCTTATATAACTTGTCATTTTGCATTGATGCTATGATCATATCTAATGGTTTATGGAACATGTTCAGTGAGGATGTTTTGTTAAGGGTGTTTAGTACATGATTGCCATGCTATTTGTTGCCATGAATAGTTCCTGTAGCATATACTTTTGTTGCCTCTAAGTATGCATCGTGAATCTGTTTACTGCCAAACTCTATTTTTCTCCAAGTCTGAGAATCTGTTATAACTTGCAAATTTGTCTTGAGGAATGCCATTGATCTCGAGGATGTTTGAACATATTTATTAAGCATGATTTGCCATGTATAACCTATACTTTCATTCCTTGCTTTTTTTTTGCCATTATCTTGCACTGTATCATGTTTGTTTCATGCCTCCAACATGTCATCATGTTAACTCTGCTCATATGTATGCCCAGTTTTTCACTTAAGTCCTAATCTGTGTTATAAAGTTGCTTTTTGCATGGATCATATTGGTTTAATCTTGATGCCTATGTACCTGAACCTTAAAGTTATTTGAATCATGTAACCTGTACTTGAAGTGCATGTCATGTCTATGCCAATCTTGTTCTTGTAGCTTGTTGTCACGATGCTTGCAAGATGCCTAGTTGCTGTTTTGGGTAGATCGTGTCTTAAACTGGTTTCGTGTGTATGTGTTGAATCGTGGCTCCGTTTGGAGCATGATCTATATGAAACTGGCTTTGTTTTACATGTAGTTTCATCATGTCATGTTGCATCCTTGACTTGAGTATGTGTGCTTGATGTTTGAATGCAATTTGCATCAATGCCATGTTTAACTTGTTTTGCTCATATCTTCTAGGCCGTAGCTCCGAATTAAATGAACCTTATATGTAACTTGACTAGAAAACCACGTAGATCATTATGGTGCATCTTAACTTGCTGTTTACCAACTTGAACATAATGTGTTATTCAGATCTGGTCCAATTTCGAAATTTGCATATGGGGAGTTTCCAGAATTGTTATATGTTGTTTCCGGCCTCATTTAAACTTGCTTTGATGTGGGGTTCTTGTATTCATAATCTCTTGCCATGAGTAGCATCATGTAGCCTTGTCATGCATCATACTTGTTTGTGCTTCAGGCCATGTTTATGTGTTGTGTGTTTACTATGTTGTTTGCTTCTTTCCGGTTGTGCTTCTTCTCGATAGTCCCCGTTTCATTGCGATTTTGAGGATTGGTTCGTCTACGCCCGTTCGTCTTCTTCATGGACTCGGTCTTCTTCCTAGCAGGATTTCAGGCAAGATGACCTTTACCTTGGATACCACTACTATCTTTGCTTGCTAGTTGCCTCGATGCTATCGCTATGTCGCGCTACCTACCACTTGTTTATCAAGTCTCCCAAATTGCCATGATAAGCCTCTAACCTTTTCCACCATCCCAGCAAACCGTTGTTTGGCTGTGTTACCGCTTTGCTCAGCCCCTCTTATAGTGTTGCTAGTTGCAGGTGTAGTTGCAGGTTGTTCCATGTTGGGACATGGATATCATGGGATATCACAATATCTCTTATTTAACTAATGTATCTATATACTTGGTAAAGGGTGGAAGGCTTGGCCTTTTGCTTGGTGTTTTGTTCCACTCTTGCCGCCTTAGTTTCCATCATACCGGTGTTATGTTCCTTGATTTTGCGTTCCTAACACGGTCGGGGTGTATGGGCCCCCCTTGACAGTTTGCTTTGAATAAAACTCTTCCAGCAAGGCCTAACTTTGGTTTTACCATTTGCTTAATAACAACTAAAATTTGCATAGGGAGTAATTAACACGAGGATTCGTAATCAACAACCCATGCCAGTGCTCCTCATGAGTGTTGGTCCAAAACAGAGTCGTTCGCGGCTTCCCCCGGGGAAACTCGGGTCTCAGTTGCTGTACGATGTGCTCATCCGATCATGGCCTGATTTCGAGATACGCACGGTGTCGTGGGAAACCACAGCCACCTATGGGGCCATGAGCCCCTTTTGGTTTGGCGGGGGGATGGGCATGTTGCACAAAGAGCGGAGAAGCGTCGCGCAGCACGGCAGAGATCACACGAGCAGTCTTTACCCAGGTTCGGGCCACTATGAGGTGCAAATCCCTACTCCTGCTTTGGTGGATTGATGGTGGATAATGGTGGTGAACATAGCACACTCGCCCGACAATGTCGCTCTGGGGGCGAGAGTGGCTACGAGCGTATGGATATGCGAGGGCCCAACCCTTTCTACTGTTGCCATGGGCCTTCTTTTATAGATTAAGGGGTCACCACAGTGGCAAATCAGTCTTTCGTACTGATTAGATAGCTAACAGTGTTATCATATCTAACTCTGCAGGCTGACAGAGCGCATTAAATGCACCGCTCAGTGTAACATCATAGCTCGCCCGGCAGGCCCTGCCGGGCTGTTTTGCCAGCTTCGCGCCTGCTCGCTTGACACGTCTCAGGACGGGTGTCATATGGAGGTGTATGCTGTAGGAAGTGGCTGCCATGTGGCAGAAAGCAGCCACTTAGTCACCTTGGAGCTCGACACCGCTTTGATTAATGACTTGTGTCGCTTGTGAGGTGGAGCGGTGGAGTGGCTTGCCTCTACCAGCCTCGGCAGGCCTGCCGTGGTGAGCTGGGAGCTTGCTTCCGTTGCAAAACCCAACCCTGCCGGGCTTGCCTGCCCGGCAAGGTAGGTCCTTCCCTTAGCGATGCCTCGTTCCTCTGGCTCAACTTGGCCTTCTCGACTTGCACTTGGATCCTTCAAAGGAATTGATCCTCCTTGTTTGGTCTGATCTTGGTCTTGTAATCTTGTCTCTGGCCTGTGCACAGTCTGTGCAATGGACCCAGGGTCTGTTGCACCGAGAGGAGCCCCCGGGCCTGGCACGAACATGCCGCTGGGCGTCGTCGGGGCAGGCCCTAACCAGTGCATAGGCAGAAATGTAAGGACGGCTCTGCCCTTTGAGATCTTCTTTGCTTCTTCATTAACCTGAGCTTGGGTCAGTTTCCAGTTTTCTCGCGCGTCGTGCAATGCCAATTGTGGTGGGGCCATTCTTGTAATGGTCCGTGAATGACTTTAACGCACGGGCGGGTAACTGCCAATTCACTCTTTCCACCGCGCCCTTATCCTTAGCCACGTATGCCGCATGCATTTGAGTGGGGTAGGTAAATGGAGGCGCGTGGTGCGGGAGAGCATCAAGGCAGGGGCCCGATCTTCTTGGATTGGCGGAGGAGGACGGCGGGTACTCACCGGGGAATCAGCCCCCACCCCCAGCTCACCTATAAAAAGAGGAGCGGGGGCATTCATCCACACTCCTCTCCTCCTCCGCCTTCTGCTTCTTCTGGGTATGCTGAAAGGGAGGGCCCGGGCCGGGCCCTAGCTTGGAGTTTCGTGTGAGCCCCATGGGGGCGCTCGAGCAGCGCGGCGGTAGCACCGGAGGTGGTGACTCTGGTGTGCTTGTCGCCGGGTCGCCCGTGGCTTCAACTTTAGTGAGAGGCGACGCAAACGACACCATGTGACGTCGGAGCGAGGTTGCAAAAATGGGCAGAAGGTGTGGTAGTCGATTGTGGCGTATCCCCCCTTTTCCTGCGGCGTAGGAGGAAGTTGCAAAAATGGTTCGCCATTGTTGAGGGCGGACCCTATCTCCCCGAACTCCGCCCGTCCGGTGCACGAGAGAGCCTCTAGTCCTTGTGCATGCTTCCTTAACGGGCGGGGTCTTCGTGTCGTCGGGCCTCTAGGGACGTCCATGCTCTCTGTGGGGTCTCCTGGGGTGCGCGGCGTTCACATCGATGGACGTGGCGGGAGCTTTGGGCGACGGTGGTGCAGAAGGTGGCGGCAACCCACGACGCGTCAAGAACGGGGACGACCGTTCCGATGAGTCATGTTTGCCGGTGACTCCGTCTGGGTTCCCGACAGTGCCACCGCCCGCGCCTGCCCTCCGGTTTCTTCCTCTTAGCCCGTCGACGGTGTTCTCCTGATCCTGGGGAGGCGCCGAATCCTAGCCTGGCCCGCCTTCCGCCTTCTCTGTTTGTGGGGTCCCCGACGAACAAGTCGAAGTCACCGAGTGCACATGTACAGCGATCCTAGAGATCAATGCTCACTGAACACACAGAAGCTGAATAACAAGAGTGTTACATCCATACATACCGTCTTACACAAATTATGACCTTTATGGTCAAGTCTTACATAGATAAAGCCTCAAGGGCTGAACATCACATAAAACACAAGCAGCAGAAATATTCCTTGATAAGTAGAACCCATGCCATCTGCCTTAACCCTACAGGCATTCGGACTCGGAAACGTCCTAGTTCGCATGTTCGTCACCAAAGAACTCTCCCTCGAACTCCTGCTCTTCCATGCCAAGCCAATAAAATAACCAGTGTCAAGCCATTGAGTACTTTGAATTTACTCGCAAGCAACCCATGTTTTGGATCAAGGTATAACAATGCATGACATAGGTAAATTTTTGCGGAAAGCTAGTTTTGAGTGCTATGACATGTTCAACAATTTGTAAGGTATGCATCATAAGTATTCAAGTAAACATGAGGACAGGTTACAGATATCAACATAAATAGAGTTGGAACCAACCCATCTTATTTATCATGTCATGTCTTTTGACTTGACCCAAGTAGTTCTTTCTACTTTCCCATACACACTCACCGGGTTTCATAAACATGTGGACGTAGCCCAAGAGCGGTTACCCAATTGTCCTTGACCATGGACACGGCTATTCGAATAGTTTGACACTCTGCAGAGGTTGCACACTTTACCCACAAGACTCGGGGAACTTCCGTGTCAAGCCACGACTCGCGGTATATTACATACCCGAGGTAAGCACCCGAACATTATCTTTCCCTTGACAACAATAACAAAGAGTCCACTCGTTGGCCCTTGTCCTCATGATGTACATCATACGAGACTCACTCGAGATCGTACCATCCGAGAGGGGACATAACGGTGTGCCCGGTGTCTGTAAAAACAGCCATAGTCGCCCTACCTGGCACGACTCCGTATCGAGAGAGTAACTCATACTCTCCCGCCACTACTAATGCGGGCTCCCTGCTAGTATTGACCAAAGTAATCAACAAAGCCCCGTCCCATAAGGGGTATTGTGGTTGTACATGTAAGGTTGGAATAACGGTCGCAACTTAAAGCAATCCATTTTCAAAAATCACACTCACACAACTTGCTCCGGTACACCACTTCTTTATCAAGTGGTTACCTAGCTCATCATCTCCCTCGGGCATTAGTGGCACCCGATGGGGTTTTCGAAAAGTCTTTGAAAACATACTTGTCTCCATCACCATGCATATACCCAACTCATTAGCGTAGCAACTGCTTTGGCATCCTATCTACTCGCACCCGCATAACCCTCATAGGAAGGTAGGGTCATGCACAATGCAAGTATCAATGAGGAAGTAACGGAGGCAACCCACTAAAGTGGTTACCATCTCAACATGATTCCGATGCAACAATAATAAGGTGCTATATGAAATGCATAAAAGGGTTTCATAGACATGGTCAAAGGGCTGCTTGCCTGGCTCAGCAAAGTCTTCGGGGTCTTCAAAGTCTTCTGGACCAACTCCTTCGTCAACAATGCAATCTATCGTCACAAAATAACAACGAGAAAATAAGGCAATAGCAAAATAGAAAACAATAAAGTGCTCATAAAAATGTCCACCTATTTTTGTTAAATAGAAGGAGGAAAACTAAGAATGCAAAAATTCTTAGTTTTGGATTGGGAGTTGTAGAATATGAGAAATGGATTTTCAGAGGGGAATATAAATGCTCAAATTTGAATAGTACAGAAAAGTTTGATGGATTTGCATGGAAGTTATACCATTAAATAAGTGGGGTTTTTAGGGGAATATAGGAGTTAGAATTATTATATTTGGGTAAATATTTTATCCTGTGGAAATTTTAGAAAATAGACAGAAAAGAAAAAGAAAAAAATGGCAGTATGCTTACTCGGCCAGCAAAGCCGCAGCGCAGCAGGCCCAGAAAGGAAATGGCCCTGGCAAGCTAGCGCGCGCGTGCCAGGTTTTTTAAACCTGATGAGTGGGGCCCAGCTGCCAGTGAGAGAGAGTGGGGGCGAGAGAGAGGTGAGGATGATAGGTGGGCTCCACCTGTCATCTCCAACTTCGCGGCAGAGAGGTCGGCGAGCTCACCGACGACGTTTCTGGGCACGGCGGGGCGAGCTGATGGCACGGCTTGACTCCTCATCGTGTCGCCGCTCGGGTGGTGGTGGAGGTGGTCGCCGGAGCAGCTTGGTTCACCGGCGACGAGGTCACGTGGCGGAGGAGCTTCTAGCGGTAATGGTTCCGGCCGTTTCCAGCTGCAAAAGGAGCGTGGAAGAGAGGGGAAATGATCAGTGAGGTGAGGCGGTTCCAGATCGAGGCCAAGTGAGGGCTGGGGAGGCCTGTACCGTCTGGATGCCGGTGAGCCGAAGCAGCGCAGCTCGAGCTCGATCTCGTGCTCGGGCTCCCCTAGAGAGGTGTAGGTGGTGTAGGGGGTCGATACGGAGTGAGAGGGAGAGAGTGGTGGTGAGGGAGAGGCTTGGGGAGGCCTTTAAATAGCCGGGCGACGTCTCACCGTGGTCCAGTGCGCCGGCGAGGCCGTTGCCATTGCTAGGGGTCACGAGGGCTCGCTTGTGCATGTCTGGTGTGTTTGTAGAGGTGGTCTACGACCAGGGGAAGGGAGAGAAGGAGTGGGGGAGCGTCACGGCATCGCGTGTGTGATTGTGCTCATTGGAGCTCTCGGGCGGCCATGGCGCGCGTGCGAGGGAGGCAGCATGAGGGAAAAGGAAGAGGGGGACCGGGGCGTGGCGTGTCGTGGATGTCGAGGCACATCGTCGGGCGTGCGGGGGAGGGCCGAGGTGGTCGGAGGCGTTGGGCAGAGGGCAGCTACAGTGCCTTAGCGCACTGTAGCGTGCTCTCGAGCGTGCAAATGGCCGGCATGGCCATTTTTAAAAGGCCAGGGCATGTCCTCTTGTGTCTTGGGGCTGCCTTGGATGCTCTGGAGTGGATGGGAGCTAGGTGGGGTGGTACTTAATGAAATGGGAGATAGAGGAGGTGTTGCGATGGGTGAACAGAGAGAGAAAGAGGTGGGGTTTACCCCCCAATGATTGAGCTGTAAACTTGCCATTGTTACTGGAGGTAGGAGGTGACCTAGGGCAGCTGTAGTAAAATTTTGGGCTCATGGAGATTAGTGGAAGAGGTCAAAATGGTGATTTTGGAAATGTGGCAGAAGGAGTTTGATGCATGTTTGAGTCACTTGAACTCACCTCCTTCTTGTGCCACTTGATGGGGATGATGCACATGACCATCTGGCATTGTGGTAGAAATTTGAGCTCATTTGGATAAAGTTCACAATGTAACTTTTGTAAACCCTAGAAATCAACAGAAATGTACTTGCTTAGATCTAGCTAAGCTAAACTCTTCTCCTTGATGCACCACTTAGTGCAGTGTCATCATTTGGGTATTTGAGCATGTCGACAAAGTTGGAGAGCAAAAGAATAAAGTTGACAATGCAAAGTTGTTCAAACTTGGATCTGGACAGAGAGGGTTTTGGGGCACTTTTGTGAACCAAAACTATTTTGATTGGGCTAAAACTTTGCAAGATCATCACATTATGCATATGTGACTTGCTAGAATTTTCCTGGATTTATTTGAAAATATTTCTTATAGAAATATTTCAAATACTTGAAATGAACAGAAATGCTTTTGGAGGGTTTTGTCCAATATTTTGAACATGACCATGTGCTGAAAGTCATATATATGGAAAATATATGTCCACTGAGTTTCCCTAAATTTTCTCAAATATTTTTTAAGCTTTAAAATAATTTTAACCTATTAAAGACCATTTCTGGCCTGAAGAAAAAGCCTTTAAATAAAATAGCAAAAAAACTTTTAAAATAATAATTTTGTGGTTTATGGGGGTCCTATATCTAATTGGAGTCAAATACATCTTTGGAAAGATTTTTACTGCCCTTAATTAAGTACTTGCAGTGCAATCCTCAATTCAGGGGTTTTTGGAAAACCTAATTTAGGAAATTCTTTTTGGCCAAAATATTTTTGTAAGAAAATTCTATTCTGTCCTATACACATGGCATGGTCAGTGGGAAAAACCTTGGGTCAAGGAGATGAAGTATAGGTGGTGAAGCTATGATGAGCACTTGAAACCACAAAAGGGAAATCCAAATCAAATAGAAAACCAAATAATACAAAAGTTTTTGTTGGCCCAAATTTTCATGCTTTATTAATGCAAGTGACATGTTACAAAACAGTGGGTGTGACAGACCTACCACCCTTACAAGAATCTCGTCCCTGAGATTCCTAAACTAGGCTTTAAAGAGATGCGGAAACTCGGCTCTAAGGTAGTCTTCACGCTCCCATGTTGCTTCTGCTTCAGTGTGGTTGCTCCACTGGACCTTGAAGTACTTGATGGTGCGGCTTGGGGGGCAACGTTCGGCCTCATCCAGAATGCGAACTGGTCTCTCACGATAAGTGAGGTCTGGCTGAAGGTCGATGGCCTGATGGTCAATGTCCTTGTAGAGATCAGGCTTGTCTGGGACTTAGAGACACTTCCGGAGTTGTGATACGTGGAACACGTTGTGCACATCGGATAGCTCAGGTGGTAGCTCTAACTGGTAAGCAACTTCTCCTCGTCTGTCAGTGATCTTGAAGGGGCTGATGTATCTTGGTGCGAGCTTTCCTTTGACATGGAAGCGCTGGGTTCCCTTGAGAGGCGTGACTCGGAGATAGACATGGTCTCCAACCCGGAAGGCCATGTCTCGACGACATGAGTCAGCGTAGCTCTTCTGCCTTGAATTGGCAGTCTTCAGACGCTCTCTGACAAGTTGTACTTGCTCTTCTGCTTCACGGAGGATATCGGGTCCAAAGACTAGTCCTTCTCCGGTCGCTGACCAATTGAGGGGAGTGCGGCACTTCCGTCCATATAGCACCTCAAACGGTGCCATTTGAAGACTGGACTGGTAGCTGTTGTTGTAGGAGAACTCAGCAAATGGTAGGCAATCTTCCCACTTGGCTCCATATGCTAGCACACAGGCATGAAGCATGTCTTCGAGTATCTGGTTCACTCGTTCTGTCTGTCCTCCCGTCTGGGGGTGGAAGGTGGTACTGAATGATAGCTTGGTCCCCAAGGCTTCTTGGAACCTTTTCTAGAATCTTGAGGTAAACTGAGTACCTCGGTCAGACACAATCTCCTTAGGAACCCCATGGAAGCTCACGATTCGGTTGATGTAGAGGCTGGCTAGCTGGTTCCCCTTGTAGGTCGTCTTGACGGGAATGAAGTGGGCAACCTTGGTCAAATGGTCAACAATGACCCATATGGAGTCATGTCCCTTGCTTGACCTGGGTAATCCGGTAATGAAGTCCATCCCGACCTTGTCCCACTTCCATTCAGGCACCTTGAGAGGTTGTAACAATCCAGCGGGTCACTGATGTTGAGCTTTGACTCTCTGGCATATGTCACACTTAGCGACGAAAGTGGCTATCTCTCTTTTCATGCCATGCCACCAGAATCTGTCTTTCAGGTCTTGATACATCTTGGTTCCTCCAGGATGGATGGAATACGGGGTGTCATAAGCTTCTTGCAAGATCAAGTTCTTGAGCTCAATTTTGTTGGGCACGCAAATGCGACTCCCAAACCACACAACTCCTTCCTTATCCTCTGAGAATCCTGGGGCTTTGCCTACCTTGATCTTCCTCTTGATGCCTTCAATACTCTCATGTCCCTTCTGAGCTTTCTTAACATCATCCATCAAGGTAGGCTTGACTTCGAGGTTGGCCAAGAATCCTGGTGCAACCAGTTCCAATCCGAAGCTTTCAAGTTCTTCATACAAGGCGGGTAGCCTTTCCCTAATCATAGCGTTCAAGGAACAAGCCATTCTACTTAAGGCATCTGCTACCACATTAGCCTTTCCAGGGTGGTATTGAACATTGAGCTCCTAATCCTTCATCAACTCTAGCCATCTTCTCTGCCTCATGTTCAATTCCTTTTGAGTGAAAATATACATCAGACTTTTGTGATCCGTGTATATTTCACACCGTTTCCCTAGGAGGTAATGCCGCCATGTCTTCAGGGCATGAACCACTGCTGCTAACTCAAGGTCATCAGTAGCATAGTTCTCTTCATGAGGACGTAGCTGTCTGGATAGATATGCTACGACTCTACCTTCTTGCATCAGAACACCTCCAAGCCCAGTGCGTGAGGCATCACAATATATCACAAATTCCTTGTGAATGTCAGGTGTCGCCAGAACTGGGGCAGTGGTCAATCTCTTCTTGAGCTCTTGGAAGCTCTCTTCACACTTTAGGGTCCATTCAAACTTCTTGTCCTTCTTCAAGAGCTGAGTCATAGGTCGGGCAATGCTTGAGAATCCTTCAACGAACTTGCGGTAATATCCTGCGAGTCTGAGGAAGCTTCTGACTTCCTTCACATTGCTCGGGGTCTGCCATTCGGTCACAGCTTGAATCTTGGTGGGATCCACTAACAATCCTTCGGCAGTCAATACATGACCGAAGAATCCAACTTCATGCAGCCAAAATTCGCACTTGCTGAACTTGGCATAAAGCTGGTGCTCTCGAAGCTTATCTAGGACCATTCTCAAGTGTTGCTCATGCTCTTCTTCAGACTTGGAAAAGATGAGTATGTCATCGATGAAGACGACAACAAATTTGTCCAAGTACTTCATGAAAACTTTGTTCATGAGGTACATGAAGTAGGCAGGGGCATTGGTTAAGCCAAATGACATGACCGTGTACTCATACAGGCCATATCAGATTACGAATGCCGTCTTCGGAATATCTTGGGGTCTAATCTTCAGCTGATAGTACCCAGACCTGAGATCGATCTTGGAAAACACCTTGGCACCATTCAGCTGATCAAACAAGTCTTCAATCTTGGGGAGTGGATACTTGTTCTTCATTGTGACTTCATTAAGGGAACGATAGTCAACACATAATCGGATGGTACAGTCCCTCTTTTCCATAAACAGAACAGGTGATCCCCAAGGTGAGGCACTAGGGCGGATGAATCCTTTCCTCAACTGCTCGGCCAGTTGCTTCTTCAATTCTACCTACTCCTCTGATCCCATTCTATAAGGCTTCTTATAGATGGGTCCTGCTCTGAGCATGAGCTCAATAATGAACTCAATGTCACGGTCAGGAGGCATTCCCGGTAACTCATCAAGAAAGACATCGGGGTATTCACATACAACTGGCACTTGCTCCAATCCAACTTCTGACAGACAGTTGACTTGGGCGACTTGAGCAGAGGAGGTGTTGGAAGCAAACTTAACTTCGAATCCTTGGTCATTGGTCAGGGTGATGGTACGTTTGGCACAGTCTAACAAGCCTTGGTGCTTGATGAGCCAATCCATTCCTAAGATCACATCCATGCCTTGTGATCTCAAGATGATAAGGTCTGCTAGGAATTCTACCCTGTTGATGACAATCCCGACTCCTTTACACCCTAGCTTGGTTCTCATCTCCGATCCGGGGGTTTGTACCACCATGGGGCTACTCAGGGGTGTAGGGGTCATGCCACTTTCTAATGCAAACTGTTGGGTGACAAATGAATGCGAAGCTCCAGAATCAAACAAAACGGTTGCGGGTGCTGAGTTGACAAGGCATGTACCCAGCACGACGTCCGGGTCTTCCTGGGCTTCTTCTGCAGTGACGTGATTCACACGCCCCTTTCCATTGTTGGGCAGGTTGTGGGGAGCTTGGTTCCTTGGTGGCACTCCATGGCCTTGGCCTTGGTTCTGCGTATTGGGGTGCGGTGCGTCTGGCTTTTTGTTGGGGCAATTCTTGGAGTAGTGTCCTGGCTGACCACATCCAAAGCAAGTGACTTGATTGGAGTTGTTGCTCTTGCTGCCACTATTATTGGGATTGTTGTAAGCTGGCCTGGGGTTGGCGTACTGCTGGGGCTGATAGTTGGTGTGGGGTGCAGGGGCTCTTGGCTGCTGATAGGTTGGCCTGACTGGGGCTGGCTGCCATGGGTGAGGCTTCTGGTTGCTGGAGCTACCCTTGCAGATCATCTTGCGCTTATGGGTACCATCCAAAGCACGTCGCTTGTCCTCAAGCATGAGTGCCTTGTTCACCAGATCAGGAAAGGTTGGGCAGTCACACACAACAAGCAAGTACTGTAGAGTCGTATCAAGGCCTTCCATGAAGCGCGCTCTTTTGGCAGCATCAGTGCTGACATCCTCAGGAGCATACCTTGAAAGAACACTGAACTTCTACATGTACTCCTTGACAGTGCCACTTCCTTGCTTCAAGGCTCGGAACTCACACTTCTTGACGGCCATGATTTCGGAAGGAATATGGGCCTTGCGGAATTCTGCCTTGAAGTTATTCCAAACGATGGCTTGCCCAGCATGCATGACCTTGAATCCATCCCACCAAGCTCTGGCAGTTCCCCCGAGACAGTGGGTAGCATATGCCACCCTCTCACGGTCTTCAATGCAGCTGACCAGTTCGAGAAGATCCTCAATGGTGCGGACCCAGTCGTCTGCATCCAGGGGTTCAGTAGTCTCGATGAAGGTGGGTGGTGCATGCTTCTTGAACTCCGCCAATGTGGAACGTCCATTTCCGTTCCCCGCCAGCTGGCGGTTGTTGGTGACAGCTTGAGCAATCATCTGGAGGGCTGCAGTGTTGGCTTAAGGCTTGGAGAAGCTGAGCCATGTCCATGTTCGGAGGTGGTGGCGGTGGTGGAGCTTGTCCTTGGGTTTGGTCCTGACTGGCTCCTCCTTGGGTGGATCCTCCGGCTCCTTGCTGCTGGGTAGAGTTACCAGTACGGGTTACAACAGGCATCCTATTGGAGCGGTCATGGTCTCAAAATTGGGAAAGATAAGGGGAAAGCAAGATAGATGGGGTGCCTAGTAAGGGGGTCGGTATGACACAAGTTGTTGTTATGCAGGGGCCCAAAAGGGGCAAAACACATTCATTAAAAATCCAAACGGGTGATGTAGTCGTTTATATGTTCCCGAAGGAAGAGTACGACGTCCATCAAACACATCAAAAGCAAACACAACACTACATGGTTTCATTTGAACCATTAGAAGGACTCGACTTCGCATAGGGGATACACGACCTATCCTACCTTAGGGGTTACAAACTGGCATATCCGGGTTGCAAATAATGCCTAAGTGGTGGAATGCTCGGTCGCGTAGTCTGGCTCTTCTGGGTCTTCCTCCTCGTCGTCATCAGTCTGACTTTCTTCATTACTCGAAGGAGTAGGGGAGTGGAGGAGCTCAACACGGCGTTGCTTTGCCGGTGGTGTGATGAAGAGCTTGCGGTAGTCCCTTGCCGTCATTTGGCGTTGCTGAGGTGGTTCTCCATCCTTGGCAAGTGCATCTACTGGGGGCCTTCTGCTTCGATATGCGACTGCGGGCTGTCCAGGGGGAGCACTTTCCTTCATGATCATATCTATTTTCCCTTGCGCTCAGCAAAGAAGTGCCTTGGTCTCATGAAGTTCCTTTCGGAGCTCCATTGATTCCGAGGCCAAGTGTTGTGCCAAGCTATCGGCACAGAGGCTGAAGTAGGTCTGGAATCGGAGTGAAAGTCCTTCCTCCAATGGCGGAGCTGGAGCGCTGCTCTCATCCTCACCCTCCTTCCGATAAGGCAAGAAGCGGGTTGCTAACTCGTCTGCCATCTCCGGAAGAAGATCTCGGAGGCGGGTGAGTGCCTTGAGTGTTTTCGTCTCGATGGCGAGGGCCAATGTTGCCATCTGTGGTCCCTCGAAGAACCAGCTTGTGGGAGGGTCATTAGCCTTCACGATTATTCCACATGGTATTCCGTCTCGGTGTCATTGATCCAATGTTCATGGTAGGTGAAAATGGGGGCTTGGTGAAACTGGCACTTCCGGAGGCTATCCTCTAGAAGCACGGGGAATCCAGTGGTCAGGAAGTCTTCGGGTATGGCAGCCATCTACAAAGGTTGAATGGGAGAGGTTAACAAGGGGAAATATATCTTAGGTTTGGTAAGCTTTAGAAAAGAAGAGGAGTATAGAGGGTTTGTAACATGGTTTAGTCCTAACTAATGCCCATGCTAACTAAGACTTCCTACAGTCAGGATGGCTCTAATACCAGCTCTGTGGGGACCCCGACTTACAAGTCGAAGTCACCGAGTGCATGTGTACAGTGATCCCAGAGATGAATGCTCACTGAACACACAGAAGCTGAATAACAAGAGTCTTACATCCATACATACCATCTTACACAAATTATGACCTTTATGGTCAAGTCTTACAAAGATAAAGCCTCAAGGGCTGAACATCACATAAAACACAAGCAACGGAAATCTTCGTTGATAAGTAGAACCCATGCCATCTGCCTTAACCCTACAGGCATTCTGACTGGGAAACATCCTAGTTCGCATGTTCGTCACCAAAGAACTCTCCCTGAAACTCCTACTCTTCCATGCCTGGCCAATTAAATAACCAGTGGCAAGCCAATGAGTACTTTGAATGTACTCGCAAGCAACCCATGTTTTGGATCAAGGTATAACAATGCATGACATAGGTAATTTATTGCGGAAAGCTAGTTTTGGGTGCTATGACATGTTCAACAATTTGTAAGGCATGCATCATAAGTATTCAAGTAACCATGAGGACAGGTTATAGATATCAACATAAATAGAGTTGGAACCAACCCATCTTTTTTATCATGTCAAGTCTCTTGACTTGACCCAAGTAGTTCTTTCCTCTTTCCCATACACACTCACCGGGTTTCATAAACATGTGGACGTAGCCCAGGAGCGGTTACCCAACTGTCCTTGACCATGGACACGGCTATTCGAATAGTTTGACACTCTGCAAAGGTTGCACACTTTACCCACAAGACTCGGGGAACTTCTATGTCAAGCCACGACTCGTGGTATATTACATACCCGAGGTAGGCACCCGAACATTATCTTTCCCTTGACAACAATAACAAAGAGTCCACTCGTTGGCCCTTGTCCTCATGATGTACATCATACGAGACTCACTCGAGATCGTACCATCCGAGAGGGGACATAACGGTGTGCCCGGTGTCTGTAAAAACAGCCATAGTCACCCTACCTGGCACGACTCCGTATCGAGAGAGTAACTCATACTCTCCCACCACTACTAATGCGGGCTCCCTGCTAGTATTGACCAAAGTAATCAACAAAGCCCCGTCCCATAAGGGGTATTGTGGTTGTACATGTAAGGTTGGAATAACGGTCGCAACTTAAAGCAATCCATTTTCAAAAATCACACTCACACAACTTGCTCCGGTACACCACTTCTTTATCAAGTGGTTACCTAGCTCATCATCTCCCTCGGGCATTAGTGGCACCCGATGGGGTTTTCGAAAAGTCTTTGAAAACATACTTGTCTCCATCACCATGCATATACCCAACTCATTAGCGTAGCAACTGCTTTGGCATCCTATCTACTCGCACCCGCATAACCCTCGGGTGGTGGTGTAGGTGGTCGCCGGAGCAGCCTGGTTCGCCGGCAATGAGGTCATGCGGCGGAGGAGCTTCGGGCGGTGATGGTTCCGGCCATTTTCGGCTGCAAAAGGAGCGGGGAAGAGAGGGGAAATGATCAGTGAGGTGAGGTGGTTCCAGATCGAGGCCAAACGAGGGCTGGGGAGGGATGTACCGCCCGGACGCCGGCGAGCCGAAGCGGCGTAGCTCGAGCTCGATCTCGAGCTCAGGCTCCCCTGGAGAGGTGTAGGTGGTGCAGGGGGTCGATAGGGAGTGAGAGGGAGCGAGTGGTGGTGAGGGAGAGGCTCGAGTGGCCTTTAAATAGCCGGGCGATGTCTCACCGTGGTCCAGTGCGCCAGCGAGGCCGTTGCCGTTGCTAGGGGTCATGGGGGCTTGCTTGTGTGTGTCTGGGGTGTTTGTAGAGCTGGTCTACGACCAGGGGAAGGGAGAGAAGGAGTGGGGGAGCGTCATGGCATCGTGCGTGTGAGCGTGCACATTGGAGCTCTCGGGCGGCCACGGCGTGCGTGCGAGGGAGGCAGCAGGAGGGAAAAGGAAGAGGGGGACCGGGGCGTGGCGTGTCGTGGATGTCGAGGCGCATCGTCGGGTGTGCGGGGGAGGGCCGAGGTGGTCGGAGGCGTTGGGCAGAGGGCGGCTACAGTGCCTTGGCGCACTGTAGCGCGCTCTAGAGCGTGCAAATGGCCGGCATGGCCATTTTTAAAAGGCCAGGGCATGTCCTCTTGTGTCTTGGGGCTGCCTTGGATGCTCTGGAGTGGATGGGAGCTAGGTGGGTTGCTGCTTAATGAAATGGGAGAGAGAGGAGGTGTTGCCATGGGTGAACAGAGAGAGGAAGAGGTGGGTTTTACCCCCCAATGATTGAGCTGTAAACTTGCCATTGTTACTGGAGGTACGAGGTGACCTGGGGCAGCTGTGGTAAAAATTTGGGCTCATGGAGATTAGTGGAAGAGTTCAAAATGGTGATTTTGGAAATGTGGCAGAAGGTGTTTGATGCATGTTTCAATCACTTGCACTCACCTCCTTCTTGTGCCACTTGATGGGGATGATGCACATGACCATCTGGCATTGTGGTAAAAATTTGAGCTCATTTTGATAAAGTTCACAATGTAACTTTTGTAAACCCTAGAAATCAACAGAAATGGACTTGCTTAGATCTAGCTAAGATAAACTCTTCTCCTTGATGCACAACTTAGTGCAGTGTCATCATTTGGGTATTTGAGCATGTCCACAGAGTTGGAGAGCAGAAGAAGAAAGTTGACAATGTAAAGTTGTTCAAACTTGGATCTGGACAGAGAGGGTTCTGGGCCACTTTTGTGAACCAAAACTATTTTGATTGGGCTAAAAGTTTGCAAGATCATCACATTATGCATATGTGACTTGCTAGAATTTTTCTGGATTTATTTGAAAATATTTCTTATGGAAAATTTCAAATACATGAAATGAACAGAAATGATTTTGGAGGGTTTTGTCCAGTATTTTGAACATGACCATGTGTTGAAACTCATATATATGGAAAATATATGTCCACTGAGTTTCCCTAAATTTTCTCAAATATTTTTGAAGCTTTAAAATAATTTTGATCTATTAAAGACCATTTCTGGCCTTAAGAAAAAGCCTTTAAACAAAATAGCAAAATAACTTTTAAAATAATAATTTTGTGGTTTATGGGGGTCCTATATCTAATAGGAGTCAAATACTTATTTGGAAAGATTTTTACTGCCCTTAATTAAGTACTTGCAGTGCAATCCTCAATTCAGGGATTTTTGGAAAAGCTAATTTAGGAAATTCTTTTGGGCCAAAATATTTTTGTAAGAAAATTCTATTCTGTCCTATACACATGGCATGGTCACTGGGAAAAACCTTGGGTCAAGGAGATGAAGTATAGGTGGTGAAGCTATGATGAGCACTTGAAACTACAGAAGGGAAATCCAAATCAAATAGAAAACCAAATAATGCAAAAGTTTTTGTTGGCCCAAATTTTCATGCTTTATTAATGCAAGTATCATGTTATAAAACACTGGGTGTGACACCGTTCCTTCCTACGATTTCCTGAAGGAGATGGACAAGGGCCAAGGCATCAAGGGGTACTTATCTTTTTTTAATCTTAAATCTATAGGCCCTTGCCAAATTTTAGTTCAAATAATGTAATCTCTTGTATCCATGTTTATGTTCCGTGATGTTTGTACTTGTTGATCAGCATATTAATGAAAAAGATAAGCTTTGCCGGGCACTTGTGCATGTACGATATCCATGCAGAGGTGAAACGCCTCCATACTTTCATGTAAACAAGTAGATCCCGATAAGCTACCTTGCCAGTACCCCATAGGACTGCTGCCATTAGGCTGAGCCTGTCGGGCGCAGAACCCATTGGGAGAGACCAGCCCCCCGCCAACCCCTTTCAGCCAAAGGCCACTACGACCATCCTGACCGAAGCAGCGTTCGTGTCAGTAGATGGGAGCACCTTTGTTTCCGAGGAGGTCAGGTTTTCATATGCACAGGTCCTACTCATGGAACATGTATGGATAAGAGATGGAACTTATCTGTTTGGCTTGCCAGAGACCGCAGTGCTGGCTTGTCTTCGCATCCTCTTCCTAGGACTAAGTCCACGGCAGGAGCCTGCAGTTTATGCAAATGAAGATGATGCCAGATGCAATCTATCTACATGATCATGCAACCTATCTACATGAATCATGCGATGCTTATGATATGCTTATGCATGCATGCATGCAACTTGTCGGGGGCACCTAGCGCTTCATTTATTTCTCTATTGCTCAGGGTCTGCGCCTAGCTTTGTACAAGGGGTTACATGCAGCTGAGACAAGGCCTATTCAAAATGGTGGCTGCCTAGCAGGGCCCGACAGCCGCGCCTTATGGGTAGAACTTGCGGAGATGCTCAATATTCCATGAGTTTTGCAATTGAATGCCATCTCCGGTCTCCAGACGGACTGCGCCTGGTCTGGTGACTCGTACTACCCGGTAAGGGCCTTCCCACTTCGGCGACAGCTTGTTTGTACCCTTGGCGGACTGAACGCGCCTAAGGACAAGGTTGCCTTCCTCAAAAAACCGAGCATGAACCCTGCGGCTATGATAGCGACGCAGGGCTTGCTGATAGCGTGCAGCACGTGTAGCAGCCCGGAGATGATTCTCCTCGAGAAGCACAACATCGTCACGCATGTGCTGTTCCTGTGCTACTTCATCGTAGGCAAGCACTCGAGGTGACCCGTAAATGAGTTCCGTGGGGATAACTGCTTCTGCCCCATAGACTAGGGAGAAGGGAGTCTGCCTGGTAGCTCGGTTTGGTGTCATTCTGTGGGACCAAAGAACCACCGACAGCTCATTGATCCATTGCCTGTCGTGCTTTCGCAGCTTATCAAAAGTTCTTATCTTGAATCCTCGCAACACTTCAGCGTTTGCCCTCTCAGGTTGTCCATTGCTTCTAGGATGTGCGACAGAGGCAAATGAGATCTTGCTTCCGATGGCATGAACATATTGCATGAAGGCGCGGCTCGTGAACTGGGTGCCGTTGTTGGTGATGATCCGCGCAGGGACCCCGAAGTGGCACACCAATCCTTTCAAGAACTTGATAGCTGACTGAGCAGTCACCTTTCTCATGGCATCTACTTCTGGCCACTTTGTAAACTTGTCGATTGCAACAAACAAGAATTCAAAGCCCCCGGCAGCTCGGGGGAAAGGGCCGAGGATATCAAGCCCCCAGACCGAAAACGGCCATGACAAAGGGATTGTCTGGAGTGCTTGGGTAGGCAGATGGATATTTTTGGAATGGAACTGACAGGCTTCACACTTGGTGACGAGCTCAACCGCATCTTGGAGCGCCGTGGGCCAATAGAATCCTTGCCGAAATGCTTTCCCAACTAAAGCCCTTGATCCAATGTGGGAGCCGCACATGCCTTTGTGTATCTCTGCTAGTAGTTCCTTTCCTCCTTCCCGGCAAATGCACTTCAATTTTACACCATTGGGCCTTCTTCTGTATAGTGTGTCATCGACAAACTGATACATACAGGCCCTCTGGGCTACTGTTTCAGCTTCTTCTTGCTCTTCGAGAAGTTCTCCAGTTTGGAGGAAATGGACTATGTGCCTTGCCCAAGTTGGAGCCTGAGGCTCAGCTGTTGGTGTACTAAGTATTGGGCCACTAGTACCCCGTACTTGTGCACGGGCAGTTGTAGCCATCCTCGCAGCAAGGCTTGCGAGGGAATAGTTCAAGGCCGATTCAAGCCACCAAAGAAATCATCAAGTCAGAGATCTGAGGATCAGCAGATAAGAAGAGCTGGAATCCGAAGGCCAGCTTCCCCGGCAAGATCTTGCTGGGGTGGCCTGCGAAGCCCGGCAAGGATTGGCGCCCAGCAAGGCTTGGCGCCCGACAAGGCTTGGCGCCCGGCAAGGATTGGTGCCCGGCAAGCTTCGGCGCCCGGCAAGGTTTTGTTGCTGTGCCACTGCTCTAGCACAGCGACAAACCCGACATTCTGGGTCCTTCTTTGGACGCGTGGTGACGCTCCAATGGAAAAGAGCTTAAGCGGTGCTGATGGAATGGCCCCTTTTTCCATCCCCAAGAAAGTGTGGACACCTAAACGGACACCTCACGGTGCATTAAATGCGTTTGTCCTAATCCATCAGGGGTTAGGTATGATACCCTGTAGCTACTTTACACCTCAATGTATGTACATTTTGCCACTATGGAGACCCCTTTGAGCATATAAAAGGAGGCCCAAGGCAACTGCTACAGAGGAGGAGAACTTCTGGCCCATTCTGCATGCGTAGCTGCTCTTTGAACGTACTGTTCACAGCGAGCGCTCCTGAAGGCTGGGCTCAAGAAAATTAATAAGAACACAAAGTAGGAGTAGGGTTTTACGCTGATCAGCAGCCCGAACCTGGGTAAAAACTTCCCGCGTCGATCGTTGGTTCTGCTCTTTGCGTATACCTCTCCCCCTTCCGAATCGTAAAGGGATTCCTTAGGATCCCATAGGTGTCGAACCCCGACATCTTTGGCGCGCCATGTAGGGGGATTGAAGGTTGCGTGAACCTGATCTAGTGATCGGCGCCTCGGTTTCGTCATCATCATACCGCCCAAGAAGAAGAGCGCCACCGACGGCGCAACCGTCCACGTCCGTTTTTCCTACGCCTTCGCGTACGGGCGACGGCGTGGATGCAGAAGGAAGAGGACTAGAACCCCCACGGCGTTCTAGTGATCCGAGCCAGGCGAGCGGCATCGTTCGCAGTGGCAGTGCTAACTTGCACGCCGCTGGATCTAGAGACGGCGCTATGTTGCCTACGGGTGGCACAACGAACTCCAGAGATCGGAGGGCACCTGCTGGAGCTCCCGCGCCGGCGCAAACCTCACGACCTACCCAGGTCGTGCATGATGAGCGACGTCATGGCGCAGGTGGTTCACGGCGTCCCCATGAAAAGATTTCTGCGCATCGATCCCAAGATGCGCGGGACCAGCATGCACACCGAGCTGCTGGCGGGGGTGGCGCGCGGTCGCGTGACCGTGGTGGTGCTCCTTCTAACATGGTTAGGAGTCAGAGCACCTCACGCACCTCGCACCTGTCGCCACCGCCTACGCCAGCGGAAGCCTTGGCATGTGCGCAGCTGCTCCTCGATTTCCCTCCTGCCCCGGAGAAGATGGAGGAGTGGCGAGCTACTATCCAGAGCCTTATCGGCTTTGCCATCAAAGATGGACCGCAAGAGGCAGGGCCCTGGCAGCGAAGGCCCATCGATCCGGTGCGAGCCGATGTGGAGAAAACCGAAGGTGGTGCAACCACAGTGCACTCCCCTCCACGGCACCAGTGGCGGCCGACAACCCAGCAGGTCGACCGCCGTGAAGAAGTTTCCACGGCGTCGTCTGATCCATGGATGCGCCGCGATCAGCGTCAAGTTCTCCAGGAACGAGGCAAGGAGGACGCTCGAACTACCATCGAGTGGCGACGGGAAGCGCGCTATCAGTCTGATAAGCGCGCAGGGCCAGCTGTCGATGAGCCTGCGCCAGGGGACGTAGGAGACTTGCCTTATGAGGTAGGGACTCCAGCGTTTACTCGTGAGCGGCGGCAAGTCCAGTGGCCCAATTCCCGAACCTTCAAGACGGAGGTCCCAGAGAAATATGATGGAAAGACCCATCCCTCGGAGTTCCTGAGCATCTACACCATTGCGGTGCAGGCTGCCGGGGGCCGAGATGACAAGATACTTGCCAACTACTTCCCGTTGGTGCTCAAACCCAACGTCAGGTCGTGGTTGATGCATCTGCCAGAGAACTCTATTTCTTCCTGGTCAGATCTGTGCCATCAGTTTGTTGGCGCCTTTGTTGGAGGCCACCAAGCTCCTGGCCAAGAGACTGATTTGCATATCATCCCTCAGAAGGAGGGCGAGTCCCTGCGCAAGTTTATGCAGAGGTTCAGCCGGGTGCAGTACAATATTCCTGACGTTCATCCTGCCGCTATCATTAGCACGTTTCACCAGAACGTGTGTAACCGCAGAATGCGGGAAGAGCTGGCAATGAACAAAGTCAGGAGTATTGTCGAGCTTTACACTCTAGCCGATAAATGCGCTCGAGCTGAAGAGGGGAGGAAACTCCCTGGCGAGGCTGTTGGCGCGGCGGGCGAATCCGAAGAAGAAGATGCCGCGGCCTCGTCGAGGAGAGGCCGGCGGCGGAACAGGAAACGCGGAGGCAAGGCCGTGCTTGCTGTCGAGGAATCTGACAACCCCGACGCCGCCAAGAAGGCCAAGGTTAGTGACCCCGGCAAGGATCTTGCCGGGTGCCCTTCCTATCAGGCCTTGGCGGCTGCCGACAAGTCGGAAAACTCCGGCAAGCTGTATAGCAAGATCCATCGCACCAAGGGCCACGATCTCCAGAACTGCCGACAAGTTGAACAGCTTGCCGAGAAACAGAGGGCTGAATATGAAAGGCGAGATAAGGAGAAGGCCCAAGATGGTGCTGATGGATCCGGCAAGAAGCGCGGTGGCCGAGTGGGGCACCGCGGCAAGGCCAAGCAACAAAAGGATAGGCCCGCTCGGGGCCGAGACAAAGAAGAAGATGATGATGAAGAAGATGATGAGTCCAGTGAGCAAGAATTCCAGAAGGCTACGGAGGCCATGTGTATCGATGGAGGTGCTTCGCTGCATGCTTCCCACCGTCAACTCAAACAGTGGGTGCGGGAAGTCAATGCGGCAGAGCCATCCCCAGATGCATGTAGGCCCCTGAAGTGGTCCAACACGCCTATCATTTTCGACGCCGAGGATCACCCTGATCGCACAACTGCGGTCGGGTGCTTGCCATTGTTGGTCTCGCCAACGATTCGCAACCTCAAGGTGACGAAAATGCTAGTTGACGGTGGGGCCGGCCTAAACTTAATTTCACCGGATGTGCTCAAAAAGCTCCAAATTCTTGACGAGGACCTCAAAGAAATGGGTACGTTTCAAGGGGTCAATCCGGGAAGAACCAAGCCTAAGGGCAAGATTACGCTGCCGGTGACATTTGGTAGCGAGCTCAACTACAGGACCGAGAAGGTGGTGTTTGATGTCGCCAAGATCCCCATGTCATACAATGGGATCCTTTGTCGGCCAGCGCTGGCTAAGTTCATGGCGGCATCACACTACGCGTACAATGTTTTGAAGATGCCTGGGCCATTGGGCGTCATCACTATCCATTCCGATAAGAAGGATGCGCTCATCTGTGCCGACCAACTTTACCAGGAAGCAGTTGCAGCACCTGCCATCAAGGCACTTGCTCCTGCCGCTGGAACTCCCGGGGGGAAGAAGAAGACCGGCAAGAACATTGGCGCGAACTCCTGCAAGCGCACCTCCTCGGAGTGCTGCGCTTCCGTCGAGGATGCACCAGAGAGTTCCACTGGCAAGAACAAGAAATCCAAGGCTGCTCCGCCGGAGACCAAGAAGGTGCCCGTCAGGGAGGATGGAACGGGGGGAACTTTCACCATAAGTTCCACCCTAGATGGCAAATAGGAAAGCGCGCTCGTTGCTCTCCTGCGGGCGAATGTCGACGTGTTTGCATGGCAACCGTCTGACATCCCCGGTGTTCCTAGGAAGGTAATTGAGCACCACCTTGCCATCTGTCCCCATGCATGGCCCGTCAAGCAAAGGGTCAGGAAGCAAGCCTTGGAGCGGCAAGAATTCATTGCCGAAGAAATCAGAAAGCTGGAGGCGGCAGGATTGGTCAAAGGAGTGCTTCATCCAACCTGGTTGGCCAATCCGGTTGTAGTGCGGAAAGCGAATGGGAAATGGAGGCTTTGTATCAATTATACAGATATCAATAAAGCTTGTCCAAAAGATCCCTTTCCCTTGCCGCGCATTGACCAGATTGTGGATGCCACCGCTGGTTGTGATCTCCTGTCCTTCCTCGATGCCTATTCAGGGTATCATCAGATTTTTATGGCAAAAGAAGATGAAGAGAAGACCGCATTTATCACCCCATGTGGTACGTATTGTTTTATACAAATGCCTTTCGGGTTGAAAAGTGCCGGTTCGACATTTGCGAGAGCAATCCAAATTGGTTTTGAGCCTCAACTCCATAGAAATATGGAGGCGTAAATGGATGATATAGTGGTCAAAACCAAAGACAAAGCGACGCTCATTCAAGATTTAGAAGAAACATTTGTAAATCTGCGCAAGATCAACTTGAAGCTCAATCCTGAGAAGTGCGTGTTCATTGTTCCTTCCGGCAAGCTCCTCGAATTCTTTGTATCTTGCCGGGGAATCGAAGCAAACCCCGACATGATCAAAGCTATTGAGCAAATTGAAGCGCCGAGACGCGTCAAAGATGTGCGTCGTCTTGCCGGCTATGTTGCTGCTTTAAGCAGGTTTATTTCCAAATCTGCTGAGCGCACCCTGCCCTTCTTCAAAATTTTGAAGAAGGCAGGTCCAATGAAATGGACTCTGGAGGCGGAGGCTACGCTGCAAGATTTAAAGAAATACCTTTCCTCTCCACCTACGCTAGTCGCGCCTAAACCGCAAGAGCCGTTGCTGCTGTATCTGGCAGCAGCAAATCAAGTGGTTAGTGCTGCACTAGTGGCACAGAGAGAGGCTGATGAGGAAGCAACACCAGCGGCAGCACCGCCAGGTGATGCGGCAAGATCTTTCCCGGCAAGGGTTGATCCCGGCAAGACAGGATCTGCGCAAACAAAAGAACCAGTGCAGAAGAAGAAGGTGGTGCAGCGCCCAGTCTATTTTGTTAGCTCTCTTTTACAAGGAGCTAGGTCAAGATATTCTGGTGTGCAGAAGTTGCTTTCCGGCCTTCTTATGGCCTCGAGGAAGCTGCGCCATTATTTTCAAGCACATGAAATCACCGTCGTCACTCGCTTTCCGTTGCAACGGATTTTGCCAAATCCAGAAGCAACCGGCAGGATCGTGGAGTGGGCGTTGGAGTTGTCGAGCTTTGGCCTCAAGTTTGAAAGCACTTCGACGATCCAGAGCAGGGCCTTGGCGGAGTTCATTGCAGAATGGACCCCAACGCCGGACGAAGAGGCTCAGGAGACAACTCTCCCCGGCAAGGAAATCGATCAGCAATGGGTTATGTACTTTGATGGGGCTTTCTCGCTGCAAGGCACCGGTGCTGGAGTGCTGCTTGTCGCACCCACCGGAGAGCACCTCAAGTACGTAGTCCAAATGCATTTTCCCCGGGAGAATTCGACCAACAACACTGCAGAATACGAGGGTTTGCTTGCCGGTCTCAGGATCGCGGCAGACCTTGGTATCAAAAAGCTCGTCATCAAAGGTGATTCACAACTTGTCGTCAGGCAAGTTAACAAGAGTTATCAAAGTCCATTGATGCAAGCCTATGTGGATGAAGTGAGGAAAATGGAAGAGCGCTTTGACAGTCTGCAAATGGAGCACGTTCCTTGTGCCGAGAACAGTGTTGCTGACGACCTGTCAAAGCGTGCCGCCCTCAAGTTGCCTGTGGAACCAGGAACTTTTGTGCTCCAATTGACTCAACCATCCGTGGCACCATCGATGCGGCATGAAAAGAGAAGAAAGTTGAACTCTGACTAGTACTTCCCGGTAGAGATCCCCGGAGCCGCCGGCAAGGAAGTTGCCGTGATCGACATGCCTGCCGGGGAACAACAGGCTCCGACAGGGCCTCAGGCCCTTGCCGTCGAGACAAATGTTCCCCCGGCGGAGGAGATGCCTTTAGTCCTAGCCGTCGAGCCTCAGGCTCCAGCATGGGCGCAACACATTGTCCATTTCCTTCAAACAGGAGAACTCCCGGAGGAACAGGAAGAAGCAGAAAGAGTAGCCCGTCGGTCTGTTATGTACAAGTTCGTCGATGACGTCCTGTACAGAAAGAGACCAAACGGTGTGAAATTGAAGTGCATTCCTCGGGAGGATGGACTAGAGCTGTTGGCAGAGATACATGGAGGCATATGTGGCTCTCACATAGGGTCAAGAGCACTTGTCGGGAAAGCATTCCGGCAAGGTTTCTTTTGGCCCACCGCTCTCCAGGATGCAACTGCACTAGTAACCAAGTGTGAAGCGTGCCAGTTTCATTCGATGAAATCACATCAACCAGCTCAAGCTCTTCAGATAATCCCTCTCTCCTGGCCATTTTTGGTCTGGGGGCTCGACATACTGGGCCCTTCCCCCGTGCTACCGGGGGCTTTGAGTACTTGTACGTTGCTATCGACAAGTTCACAAAGTGGCCGGAGGTGGAAGCAGTGAGGAAGGTGACAGCACAATCAGCCGTCAAGTTCTTTAAAGGGATAGTTTGCCGTTTTGGTGTACCCAACAGGATCTTCACCGACAACGGCACACAGTTCACAAGTCGCACCTTCATGCAGTACGTCCAAGACCTTGGCGGCAAAATTTGTTTTGCCTCTATTGCTCACCCGAGAAGCAACAGCCAAGCAGAAAGGGCTAATGCTGAAGTGCTGCGCGGTCTCAGGACCAGGACTTTTGACAGGCTGAGAAAGTGCGGAAGACGCTGGATTGATGAGTTGCCGGTGGTTCTTTGGTCAATCAGAACAACACCAAATCGAGCCACCGGCCAGACGCCCTTCGCTCTGGTCTTCGGAGCGGAAGCAGTTCTCCCCACGGAACTCACGTATGGATCACCTCGAGTGCTCGCTTATGATGAGCTTGAGCAAGAGCAACTGCGGCAAGATGACGCTGTACTCCATGAGGAGAATCGTCTTCAGGCTGCTGTGCGAGCTGCACGCTACCAGCAAGCTTTGCGCCGCTACCATAGCCGCAAAGTTCATGCCCGAAGCCTTGAGGAAGGCGACCTTGCTCTTCGGCGGATTCAGTCCGCCAAGAATTCAAACAAGTTGACGCCAAAGTGGGAAGGCCCTTATCGGGTAGTACGAGTCACCAGGCCTGGCGCTGTCCGCTTGGAGACCGAAGATGGCATTCCAGTGAGCAATTCCTGGAATATCGAACATCTTCGCAAGTTCTACCCATAAGGCGCGGTTGCCGGGGGCTCCCGGCAACCACCCTTTTGTACAAGTCTTGCCGGCAAGGCATGTGATCCTTTGTACAAAGCCAGGCACAGACCCTGAGTGCAGATGAATAAATTTAAGTGTTGTACATTCCCTTATTGATTCCCATGTTCATATTTATATATGCATGTTTGTCTAAGATGTTGTATAACACCTACTCCGGGGGTAAGTTCTGATGAACCGCCAAGGTTTCATGTCTTATTTTCTCTTCTTTCTTTTTAAAAGACAGAAGGATTCCTCGCGTGCAATTTGCGGGGGGGGGGGGGGGGAAGGGAGATATGAGTACCAGTTGGCGACGTTCGGAATCGACGCTTGCCGGAGGAAGGATAGCGACAGAAAGCTAAGTTCTAAAAACTTAGAGCAAGTTTCCTTTATTGCAAGTTATTTCCTTGGACAATTCCGACTCTTGTATGGAAAATCTGCATGCGAAGGAACCCTTGTTGTAATTAGTTGCGCCCTTATTTTGTTTTGAGCCCACTCAACGATTTAAGTGGCTCGCTGAGAACGACAAGGAGTCTTGCCGGCCGCTGCGCCTCCAGCAGGCTGCTGAAGTCCCGTACCCAGCGCTCGCGGCAGGTTGCGCACCGGCAAGTTTTTCTGTAAGCGTAGGGTGAACTCCATACATAAAGGAATCAGACAAGGAAAATAGCAAGCATGAACCTAAACATAGGCGAGTAATATTACATTCATGAGCTGCCGCAATTCTAACTTGAGACTTAATTGTCTTTGACATGGAATGATGACGGCAAGAAAAGGCGGGGCACTTAATCCCTGCGCTGGCCTTCGATCCTTTTGATGGAATCCACCTTCTCAAGGATAGGCGCGATGCATTCTTCAAGCGCCTCAACATTTGCGTCCCTTGGCAGATGGCCGAGCGCGTTGGAGAGGTCGATGCCAGGATTGCTGTGCACTACCTTGATAAGCACCTTGCGAAGGACGGCCCGGCAAAGCCGGTGAGTCTCGTTGGCCAATTGGTCGCCCGGCTAGACTGGAGCACCCTCAAGCCGTCGATGATGCTTTCAAAGAACATCGTCAACCTGGCACTTGAAGATATACTTTCCTTGGAAGAATACCTGAAGTTCGACAGGCCCATGGTTTACAATTCTGCAGTAAGCTTCTCCGCGGTGGCAATGAGACGTCCAGTCCAGATCTCCACCCCCTTCTCGTAATCGAGTTGGGCGGCGACAGCGCTCTTGAGCAGGTTCCTCTATCCTTGGAGATCCTTGAGTAGAGCTTTTTCACGGGCCCTGCCGGCCTCGAGAGACTTCTGCAATGTGGTCAGCTTCAATTCTAGGACTGCAATGTCATAAGCCGCAGAGGAGAGTTGCTTGGTTTTGTTGGACAGGGCAACTTGCATCTCCGCCAAGGAGTGGAGGGTTTTTTCCTTATCACCCTTGAGCATCGAGAGCTCCTTGCCGTGCTCTTCGAGATCTATTTCCAGCTTCTTTACCTTGTCGCTCAGCTTGTTCTTGGCGGCCTCTGCAGCTTCAGCAGCATCGACGGCCTCCTTGAGCTTGCCGGCGTGACTTGCAGTCAGAGCTTCAAGCGCCCCTTTATGTTTTTGCTCCAGCTCCTGGGTCCGCCGCGCGACAAGCTTCTCGATATCTTCATCTTTGCTGTGAAGCTTGGCGGCGAGCGCCTGTTCACGTGCGGTGACATCTTCCTCAAGAGCATCAAGAGCAACGCGGCGCCCCGTCAGGAGGGCATCTTCAGCAGCAATCCTTTGAGTAGCTTCATCCCGCGCCTTCTCCATATCAGATTGCTTCAGGAGGATCTCTGTCCACTATTGGCTCACCTGTTCCCGACCAGCAGTCAGCACTTGGAGGGCCTCGACGTACTAGGTTTGCGTTTGTTTGACGCGCCTCTGGAAATCTGCCTCGGCCGCCTCGACGACTGCCATTCTGGAGTCCGCCTTATCTTTCCGGGCGCGGTGGAGAGCCTGGAGCTTGCGGAAATTCTCGCCCATGGCCTGAAGGAGCTGATCCTCTTCAGATTTGCCGCTGCTAGCACTGGGAGCATCAACAACCTCGAGCCCGGCAGCAGCGATGATTTCTTCGTCAAAAACTTCTCCTTCGGCTGGTGCCCCAATGCTTGCCGTCCCCGACAAGTTAACGAACAGGTTCTCGCCAACCTTGAGGTATTTACTGAATGAGGGGCCTTCAGATGTTGACGGTTGGTCTTCAGCGACCGCCTCACCAGTAGCAGGGGGCTCCGTGGCCGGTGCAGCGCCTGGCGCTCCTGCGGCAGGAGTGCCGTCAGTACGGTCATCAGCCTCCCTGTCACCCCCTTCAGTAGGTTCCTTGGCGGGTTCCTCTTGTGCAGTCTTGGCGGCCTCCCCGTCAAGAGCACCACCAGCCTCGATAGTGTCATCCTTGGTGGCCTCGCTGGCAGCGATCCTGTCTGCTTTGGCAGCGACGTCCCTGGCGGTCTCCTCGATGACAACGTCAACATCCATGTGTTCCGTCATGGGGAACTCTGAAGGACGAAGGAGGAGAACAAAATAAGATCGAGATTGAAGTTCGAAGCGACTAAAGATAGAGAGATAAGGGAAAGAATAACTAGCACTCTGAGGCAATCGATTACCTGCGCCGAGCTGTTGAGAGGTGGCCTCGCCCTTCCCGGCAACTTCAGTTGCCGGGGGAGGGTTGCCGGTGTCCATGCTTGCTGGCTCCTCCTCGGTTAGGATGGGCTCGTCGGTAGGATCTCTTGCCGGGGGTGTGTTTGTGGGCGGCGTGGTCGATGAAGGTGGCACGACGGGGATGTCTTCCGACAACCCTCCTTGTTGCCGTTCTTCTCCTGCGAGCCCAAGGATATCAGCGGCAAGAATGGAAGCCTCAGCACCCGCTAGTGGAAAAAGAACAGTGAACTTACGCTGGGGGCTGCGCTGGGGGCTGTGCTGGGGGCTGCGTTGAGGACTGGGCTTCGGACTGACGACGACGGTTTCTGGCACACTCGTGGAGCCTGCCGGGGGCTCGTCGCCCGTAGAAGTCTTTGACCTCTTCGCCATCCTCTCCAGCAAGGTTTCTGCATCACTGCAGAGACAATATGAGCAAGTTAGTAAGATCGATCCAAGATTGGAATATAAAAGCTGTGGCAAAGTACTCACTCTTCTTCCTCTCGCTCCGGACTAAAGCCGGAGATGTCGAAATCGGCTTCCGCTGCAATGTCTGAGTGGGGAGCCGGAGGAGGGGTCCTAGGCCGCTTGGCTGTGGCAGGCGCTGGGGCAGCTTCCGGTGCGGTAGTGCGAGACACCCCTGCCGCCCCAGCAGTGGCCGCTGGTGTGGGTCTCGCGCGCCGCGCAGGTTGTTGACGAGCCCTTTGCCGCGGTGCAGTCTTGCTGGCCACTCTCTTGCCGGGAGCCTCACTGCTCGAAGAAGGCTGGCTTGCCGGGATGCCAGATGCAGCCTTCCGAAGAACACGCTTCGTCTTCTTCGGGGCTGGGAGCTCTTTTTGCGGTTCTTCTTCGGCTGTGTCCTCGTCGGACGAGCTCTCGGCGGCTGTGCTGCTCTGTTCCTCGGCAGCTCTGTCCTTCCCGGCAGGTTTTACTTCCACTACTACCTCTGCGTCGCTGGCTTCCCATTCTGTGAAGCCAACACTGCCGGCCTCCGCGGCAAGATTTGCCTCCTCCACCCTAGTAGCAATGTAAGCTACTTCTTGGTCGGTGGTGGCTCGGATGAAATCTGTCTCTTGCCGGACGGGTCTCTCCGTCAAGTTGTCAAAAAACTTCTGTGCTTCCTCCTCGGTTGGCTCTGCCCAAGTCACGTCAAGACCGTGGGCGTTGAACATCGGCATGAAGGCGATGATTGACCCCAAGGCGGAGTTGTTGCACAAAGGGACGATCCTTGCCGGCAGCCGATGCTTGTCTTCGCACTGGAATAATTTTTGATGGAGAGCGCCAAGCTGCATAGTGGTCAGATTATTATTCAACCCGGGGCGCAATCTCATGATATCCGCCGCGTTTTTGTATTCCCAAGCTGGCCTTCCCCTATTCTGCAAGGGGGCGATGCGGTGGCGGAGAAAGTCGAAGCCAATCATCTCCATTGTCAGCCCGGCAGCTTTCAGGCGAAGTATCCTGGTGGTGGCGATTGTGAGCCTCTCGTCCTCCGCGGCGAGATCGCTCCAGTCGTTGCTGCGGACCACCTTCTGTTGCCGGGGAAGACAAAACGGATTGGGATCTACTTCCTTGATCCAGCACCATTCAGCCCGCCATTCGTCCCACTTTTCGCGGTAAACTCCTTCTGGGTATATCTCCTTATTCCAAGCCCTTGGAATCCAGGCGATAGAACCAGAGAGGGCCTCTCCTTTTTGGATGCGAGGGAAGAAGTAATGGTGAAAAAGAGTAGAGTTGGGAATCACGCCGGCAAAGTTTTCACAAAGATGGGCAAGGATGGACATGCATAGTACCGCATTCGGCGTGAAATTGAGAAGATGGAAGCCGTATGTGTACATGATATCATTGAAGAAGTCGGAAAATGGGGGGCAGAGCCTGCAATAGAAATACGCCGCGAAGAAAGGGTATCTGTCCGATCCACTTTTGGAACAAGCACCTGGAATTACGTGTGTGGCAGGGTGAGCTTGCGTCTCCTTCGCCCACATGCACTGGTACCGCCCCTTCAGAGCTTCAGCATCGAGCGATGGGGGGAAGACGACATGCTTCTTCCGCATCTTCACCAGTTCGCTCTCCGGGACGTCGGCTTTCGCTTCCTTGCCCTTGCCTTTGCTGGCCTTGGGCAGCATGGCGGCCGTGAGGGCGGAAGCCGGGGGTGGAGCGAGCGTGGAAGCGGCGGGCGAAAGAGGAAAAAGCTTCGCTCTGAGCTCGAGAGGAGGAAGGCAATGGCGACGGCCAGATTGAGAAGAAGAGGGGGGTAAATAGGCTTGTGCCTCTGCGGCTTCTCCTTTTTATGGGGAAGGAGCGGGGCCGCCTCTTTTATTCCCTAATGTGAATGCGCCTCTATAGGCGCGTGGCAGTTGCAGCCTTTGAGGCACACTTCCCACGTGGCGCGCTCGGTGCGTGTAGTGGGGGGCACAGTAAAACGAGATATTTACGAGCAGTTAATCCCCTGCCACGAGTGCCCGTGCACTGTTTGGGCCTAGCCCAACAACGCCTCGCACTCGTGTATGGCCTAGGCCCGGGGGCTCCTGTCGGTGTACTAAGTATTGGGACACTAGTACCCCGTACTTGTGCACGGGCAGTTGTAGCCATCCTCATGGCAAGGCTTGCCAGGGAACAGTTCGAGGTCGATTCAAGCCACCAAAGAAATCATCAAGTCAGAGATCTGAGGATCAGCAGATAAGAAGAGCTGGAATCCGAAGGCCAGCTTCCCCGGCAAGATCTTGCCGGGGTGGCCTGCGGAGCCCGTCAAGGATTGGCGCCCGGCAAGGCTTGGCGACCGGCAAGTCTTGGCGCCCGGCAAGGATTGCTGCCCGGCAAGCTTCGGCGCCTGGCAAGGTTTTGTTGCTGTGCCACTGCTCTAGCACAGTGACAAACCCGACATTCTGGGTCCTTCTTTGGACGCGTGGCCACGCGCCAATGGAAAAGAGCTTAAGTGGTGCTGATGGAATGGCCCCTTTTTCCATCCCCAAGAAAGTGAGGACACCTAAACAGACACCTCACGGTGCATTAAATGCGTTTGTCCTAATCCGTCAGGGGTTAGGTATGATACCCTGTAGCTACTTTACACCTCAATGTATGTACATTTTGCCACTGTGGAGACCCCTTTGAGCATATAAAAGGAGGCCCAAGGCAACTGCTACAGAGGAGGAGTACTTCTGGCCCATTCTGCATGCGTAGCTGCTCTTTGAATGTACTGTTCACAGCGAGCGCTCCTGAAGGCTGGGCTCAAGAACATTAATAAGAACACAAAGCAGGAGTAGGGTTTTACGCTGATCAGCGGCCCGAACCTGGGTAAAAACTTCCCGCGTCGATCGTTGGTTCTGCTCTTTGCGTAGACCTCTCCCCCCGCTGAATCGTAAAGGGATTCCTTAGGATCCCATAGGTGTCGCACCCCGACACAGCAATGAGGATTAGCGGCACCTCCTCATTCGTGGGGGTGCATCCCTTGACTACGGGGACCAGTGGCCCGGCAGGAGGGTGCAGCCCGGCAATCGAAGGGGAGTTGTTTTCGGCAGGGTCCCTGCCAGGAGCCTCAAAAGGCTCTACCGGGAGAGGCTTACTGGAGTCCAATTTCCTCCTTTTTCGGGCTATTCTTGTCGGGGATACGAAGGGCTGAGTAAGACGGAGAACAAAAGTTCCTGGTTCCACAGGAAGCTTCTGCGCAGCGCACTTTGACAGGTGATCAGCAATGCTATTTTCCGCACGGGGTACGTGCTCTGTTTGCAACCCGTCAAAGCGATCCTCCAATCTTCTCACTTCCTCGACGTATGCCTCCATGAATGGGCTTTGGTAATCCTTGTTGACTTGTCTCACCACTAGTTGTGAATCTCCTCGACTGATTAGCTTCTTGATTCCCAATTCTGTAGCAATCCTGAGCCCGGCAAGAAGCCCTTCATATTCTGCTATATTGTTGGTCGCCTCCTCCCGGGGAAAGTGCATCTGGACGACGTACCTCAGGTGCTCTCCAGTGGGAGCCACGAGAAGCATGCCAGCCCCTGCACCTTGCAGGGAGAAGGCACCATCGAAATACATGATCCATTCTTGGGGTGCTTCCATGCCGGGGATAACTATTTCCTGTACTTCTTCATCAAGGGTTGGCGTCCATTCTGTAATAAACTCTGCTAACGCCCTACTTTGGATTGTTGATGTGCTTCCAAACTTCAGGCCAAAGCTGGATAACTCCAATGCCCACTCCACTATCCTGCCGGTGGCCTCTGGGTTTCAAAGTATCCTTTGCAACGGGAAGCGGGTGACAACCGTGATCTCATGGGCTTGGAAGTAGTGGCGCAGTTTCCATGAGGCCATGACAAGGCCAAAGATCAACTTTTGCACGCCAGAATACCTGGATCTAGCCCCCTGCAACAGGGAGCTGAAGAAGTATAATGGGCACTGCACCACCTTCTTCCTTGCCGTGTCCTTGGGGCTGTATCCGCTGCCATGCTCCTCTTTGTCCTGATCCGTATATGGCCTTGCCGGGCCGCTCTCTTCCTCTTCCCCGGGCGGGACACTTGCTGAGGTGGCTGCTTCTTCTACTTCCCGCTGTGCTACTAGGGCCGCACTAACCACTTGATTAGTTGCTGCCAGATATAGCAGCAACGGCTCTTGTGGTTTGGGTGCGACCAAAGTAGGCACAGAAGACAAGTAGGCCTTGAAATCATACAGTGCTGCATCTGCTTCCGGGGTCCACTTCATGGGTCCTGCCTTCTTCAAAATCTTGAAGAACGGCATGGCGCGCTCGGCAGACTTGGAGATGAATCTGCTAAGCGCGGCAACGCATCCTGTCAAACGCCTCACATCCTTAACTGTCTTGGGTGCCTGTATCTGCTCAATAGCCTTGATCTTATCGGGGTTGGCCTCTATCCCACGGTGGGACACAAAGAAACCAAGTAGCTTGCTGGAGGGGACACCAAACACGCACTTCTCCGGATTCAGTTTCAAGTTGATCTTGCGCAAATTAGCTAATGTCTCTTCTAAATCCTGGATGAGGGTTGATCTGTCCTTGGTCTTGACCACAATATCATCCATATAGGCTTCAGTGTTCCTGTGCAACTATGGTTCAAAGCCAATCTGGACTGCTCTTGCAAAAGTGGACCCGGCACTCTTCAACCCGAAAGGCATGCGCACAAAGCAGTATGTGCCGCATGGGGTGATTAATGAGGTCTTTTCTTTGTCTTCCTTGGACATAAAAATCTGATGGTATCGAGAGTATGCATCCAGAAAAGAGAGCAACTCACATCCTGAAGTAGAATCCATGATCTGGTCGATGTGCGGCAAGGGAAATGGGTCCTTTGGGCATGCCTTGTTCAGATCTCTAAAATCTATGCAAAGACTCCATTTTCCATTAGCCTTGGGCACAACCACTAGTTTGCTAACCATGTTGGATGCAGTACTCCTCTGACCAAACCAGCTGCTTCAAGTTTCTTGATTTCCTCGGCAATAAACTGCTGCCGTTCCACGGCCTGCTTCTGAACCTTCTGCTTGACGGGCCGGGCATGTGGGCAGACAGCAAGGTGGTGCTCAATTACCTCCCTGGGAACACCGGGGATATCAGATGGTTGCTAGGCAAACACATTGATATTCGCCCGAAGGAAGGCAACGAGCGCGCTTTCCTATTTGTCATCAAGGGTGGCGCTAATAGTGAAAGTACCATCAGCGCCAGCCAGCCCTGCCATGACCTTTTTCACTTGGGGTGGAGCAGCCTTGGATCTCTTGCTGTTGGAACTCTCTGGTGTGTCATCAACGGGCGCGGCACATTCCCAGAGGTACGCTTCCCGGATTCCTTGCCAGTGCCTCTGCTATGCTTTTCCTTGGCGGGAACTGTGGCTTCCGCGACCTCTGCCGCGACCGCGTCCCGGTACATCTTATCCACGCAAATAATTGCGTCTTTCTTGTCCGACGGAATGGAAATGATGCCCATTGGCCCTGGCATCTTCAAGCTGTTGTAGGCATAGTGAGATGCTGCCATGAATTTGGCCAGGGCCGGGTGCCCAAGGATCCCGTTGTACGGCAGGGGGAGGTCAACCACATCGAACACAACTTTCTCAGTCCTATAGTTCAACTCCCCTCCAAATGTCACTGGCAACATAACTTTTCCCTTAGGATGGCTCCTGTCGGGATTGACTCCGTGAAACGTGCCTGTGGCCTTAAGTTCTACCTCTGCTATCTGGAGTTTGCTGATAACCTTTGGGGAAATCAGATTCAACCCGGCCCCGCCGTCAACCAGTAGCTTTGTGACCTTGAGGTTGCGAATTGTTGGTGAGACCAACAACGGCAAGCACCCTACCGCAGTAATGCGATCGGGGTGGTCATCTTCATCAAAGATGATGGGCGTGCATGACCACTTGAGCGGCTTCCGAGAATCTGCCGCTGGCGCCACGACATTGACTTCACGTGCCCACTGTTTAAGTTGGCGGTGAGAGGAGTGCAAAGATGCACCCCCGTCAATGCACAGGGCGTCAGTGGCTTTCTGGAACTCCTGCTTGCTGGTTTCCTCTTCATTCCCTCCATCACTCTCATTACTGCAATCCTCCTTCTCTCAGCCCTTGGCAGGTTTCCCTTGGTTTCGAGGAGCCTTGTCGGGGCGATTTGCTTCACCACCCCGGCCCTTCCCGCCAGCGCCATTCTGACCTTTTTCCTTATCGCGCTTCTCATACTCAGCCTTCTGTCTCTTGATGAGCTGCTCAACCTGATGACACTCCTGGAGATCATGGCCCTTGGTCCGATGAATCTTACAGTATGGCCCATCACTTTTCCCAACTTTCTCGGCAGCCGCCGCCTCCCGGCAGTCAGCGCATGCGGTAGCCTCCTTGCCGGGGGCTTCAACCTTGCCCTTCTTGCCAGTACTAGGCGTGCCTGACCCCTCAACAGCCATCACTGTCTTATCCTTGCGCTTCTTGTTGTGCTTCTTGTTCTTCTTCTTCTTACTGATGGTTTCGTCATCATCTTTTGAGTTGATGTCGACGCAACCTTCCTCTCCAGGAAGTTTCCTCCCCTCCTCCACCCGAGCACACTTGTCTACCAAAGTGTAGAGCTCCTTCACAGTCTTGGGCAACCGAATGTTCATCTTGGAACGTATCCTGCGGTTGCACATGTTAGATTGCAAGGCAGCTATCACGGCGGCTGGGTGGATATCTGGGATATTTCTGTGGACTCGACTGAATCTCTGCAAGTACTTCCGTAGAGTTTCTCCTTCTTTCTACTGGAGAAGCTGCAGGTCGCTGGGCCGCCCTGGTTCTTGATGGCCGCCTGTGAAGGCACCAATGAACTCGTGGCATAGGTCAGCCCAGGTCGAAATGGAGTTCTCCGGCAGGTGCATCAGCCAAAATCTCACATTTGACTTGAGAGCCAAAGGGAAGTTGTTGGCGAACACCTTCTCATCTCTTCCCCCGGCAGCTTGAACAGCGATGGTGTAGATGCACAAGAACTCTACCAGGTTTAGTCTCCCATCATACTTCTCGGGTATCTCTGGCTTGAACGTGCGAGTGGACGGCCAACGGACATGCTGCAGCTCACGGGTGAAGGTAGGGCATCCAACCTCGAAAGGCAGGCACCCGCTATCTCCGAGCGCGGGGCCATCACGCCCATTGGACCGGCGGGAGTTGTCGCGGCGCCGCTCGTCGATGACGCACGCGCCTTCCCATCGCCTGCCCTCCGGGGCACGCTGTTGGCCTTGACGCGCTCGAGGGTCTGACTTGGCCATCGAGATGTCGTCAGGTGCTTGGTTTTGCGGCTCCCGGGCGGCTTGCCGTGGTGGGGATTGCACCGTGAGGGTGGCCCCTCCCGCACGACCAGCCGCATGAGCCATCGTTGCTGCCTGGGAAGGCCGTGGCGGTCCGACCCGCTGTGATCCTTCCGCCTCCGCAAAACCAACAAACTTTGGATGGTGGCTCGCCACTCATCCATCTGGTCTACCGCCGGTGGAAATCTCAACAGCAGTTGGGCTCGCGCCATGGCCTCTGAGGCAGTGCTTGGCATAGGTGATGACGATGTAGATCGTAGTGTCGCTCGGCTCCTGATGTTGCCGGTGGTGACTGCACCGCGCCCTTGCTACTGTGAACCAACCGTTTGGACGGCATGGTGACACGGCGGAGGCGCCTGAGGGCCAGAGGCTCCGTTGGGCACAGTAGCTGGGTCAGCCCGGCCCGGGGGTGGCGCGCGCCCGCAGCATGGGCGGCCGGAGGGTTGCCATTCGCCCCAGAGCGAGCACCATCACTGCGGCTGTGCCCGTTGGCGAGGAGAAGGGGTTCAGGCAGAATGGTCACTCCATCCGTACCCCATGGATCATGGCCGTTGGGATGTTGTTGATGCTGTCCTTCCCCGGTACCTCCCGTTCCTGCTTCGGCCGTGGGGAAGGTGGTGATGGCGCCGCCTGCGCCGACCATGTCCCCCGCAACATCCACACCCTCGCGAGCCCCCAAATTCCCCGCGACGTCGATGGTCGTGGGCGGCGGAGCCTTCGAGGTGGACGGTTGATTTGCAGCTCCGGGCTTCCTCTTTGGCATCATAGTCGATGACGCCGTCGACGACGAAAAAGTTGATGAAGATGACGCGCAGCGTATGCTCTCGGTTTCGCGCAAGTGATCCCCCTACCTGGCGCGCCAAAGATGTCGTGGGAAACCACGGCCACCTATGGGGCCATGAGCCCCTTTTGGTTCGGCGGGGGGATGGGCACGTTGCACAAAGAGCGGAGAAGCGTCGCGCAGCACGGCAGAGATCACACGGGCAGTCATTACCCAGGTTCAGGCCGCCGTGATGCATAAAACACAACTCCTGCTTTGGTGGATTGATGGTGGATAATGGTGGTGAACGTAGCACACTCGCCCGGCAAGGTCGCTCTGGGGGCGAGAGTGGCTATGCGTGTACGCATATGCGAGGGTCCAACCCTTTCTACCATTGCCATGGGCCTCCTTTTAAAGATTAAGGGGTCACCACAGTGGCAAATCAGCCTTTGCGTACTGATTAGATAGCTAACAGTGCTATCATATCTAACTCCGCAGGCTGACAGAGCGCATTAAATGCGCCGCTCAGTGTCACATCACAGCTCGCCCAGCAGGCCCTGCCGAGCTGTTTTGCCAGCTTCGCGCCTGCTCGCTTGACAAGTCTCAGGACGGGTGTCATATGGAGGTGTTTGCTGTAGGAAGTGGCTTCCATGTGGCAGAAAGCAGCCACTTTGTCACCTTGGAGCTCGACACCACTTTGATTAATGACTTCCGTCGCTTGTGAGGTGGAGCGGTGGAGTGGCTTCCCTCCGCCAGCCCCAGCAGGCCTACCAGGGCGATCTGGGAGCATGCTTCCAGGGCAAAACCCAACCCTACCGGGCTCGCCTGCCCGGCAAGGTAGGTCCTTCCCTTAGCGATTCCTCGTTCCTCTGGCTCACCTTAGCCTTCTCGACTTGCACTTGGATCATTCAAAGGAATTGATCCTCCTTGTTTGGCCTAATCTTGGTCTTGTAATCTTGTCTCTGGCATGTGCATAGTCTGTGCAATGGACCCAGGGTCTATTACACCGACACGCGGCTCCAGTCGGGGTGTCTGCACGTCGGGAGGTCTTGCTGGTTTTGTTTTACCATTGTCGAAATGTCTTGTGAACCGGGATTCCGAGCTTGATCGGGTTGTTCCGGGATGGAGGATTTTCCTCCGCGGATCGTGAGAGTTCGTCATGCACTAAGTTGGGACACCCCTGCAGGGTTTAATCTTTCCGAAAGCCATGCCCGTGGTTATGTGGTAGATGGGAATTTTTAATATCTGGTTGTAGAGAACTTGACACCAGATCCGAAATAAAATACACCAACCGCGTGCGTAACCGTTACCGTCTCTTTTCGAGTGAGGTCGAGAAGAGAACACGGTGGGGTTATGTTTGACTTGTCAGTAGTTCAGGATCATTTCTTGATCATTACTAGTTGCGACCATTGTGCGTAGTAACTCTTCTTACTCTTGTACTCGTAACTTAGCCACCATACTATGCTTAGTGCTACTGCAACCTCACCACTTATCCATTCCATACCCATTTAGCTTTGCTAGTCTTGATACCCATGGTAATGGGATTGCTGAGTCCTCGTAGCTCACAGATTACTACAACAACAGTTGTAGGTACAGGTAATGAGATGATCTGACGTGAGAGCGACGTTTGCTTGTTTTGGAGTTCTTCTTCTATGTCTTCTTCTTCGATCAGGGGATAGGTTCCTGGTCGGCAGCCTGGGCTATTAGGGTGGATGTCGTTTGTCTTTTTCGTTTGATTTCATCCGTAGTTGGATGCTGCTCTTCTGTATGATGTTTGATGTATTCATGTGGCAATTGTATGCCTTTGTATGTATCCCCAGCTATTATGTAATGGTACAATGTAATGATATCCACCTTGCAAAAGCGTCTTTAATATGCGGCTCTATCCTTGGTGGCACCTTCGAGTTCCTCTCGGATAGGATCACATATTGGGCGTGACACTTGCGGCCCACGGCGTGGCTCCATCGACGGCCTGGTATGGCCCATCTACAAGATTGCCAAGGCAAGACCCTCGCAAGGGGCCAAGCCTCTCAAGGCGGACGACACCAAGACCTCCCGAGGGAGTGGCCTCCCCAGACGGCCTCCCGAGGAGTGGAGATTTCTATGGAGGTACCCAGCCTCATGAGGCTACCATGACGCAAGCCATGACGACCACGACAGGCGGGCGACAGCGGGCGCAGAGAAGGCAGTTTCCTCTTTGGTGCTAAGGAAGCAAGGACAGGCATGGGTTCCTGAGGAATCTCGCAAAGGTTTCCATTCCGGTGCAACGAGACCAAGGCCGCCAGCACGGCAGGTCGGATGTCATAGCCGAGCCCACCGCTGTGTCAAGACCAGAAGCTTTGTAGGCGAAGACCGCCTTTCGTCAGGATAAGATGTACTACTTGTCCCCTTTCAAATTGGCCACTGTGGGATCCCTTCCCGCCTACGTTTTGGGGGAAGAGGACCGAGGCCACTATAAATGTAGGTTACCCACCACCATAGAGGGGGTCGACTCGTTCCCTCTCCCCCAAACCTCATGAGGTTGTTCATCCCTTGTACTACTCTATCCTCAGCCCCTCATGAGGCCAATCCACCACAATGCAGGAGTAGGGTCTTACACCGCAAGGTGGCCCGAACCTAGGTAAACTGCCGTGTTCATCTTCCTCCTTGTTCATGTGAATCGAGCTAGGCCGTGGGGCGACCGGCTGGTAGGCTGGATAGGTTGAGTTTGACGCACACGCCCCAGAGTTCGAACCTTTCTTGGGTCTGCAAGCCCTGAATTCGATAGAGGGGGTGACCTTGACCTCCGCCCATGAAGATCGGTTGCAGCAGCCGTCAGGCTGCAGCCACAGCCCAACGGGTCCTCCCGCCGGTAGCTCCTCCGCGAAGGAGTGTGGGAGCTGAATCCAGGTACGCGGAGGGCTCTCCATCCACACCATGAACTCGCGGGCCATGTCATCCAAGTGGGCCCACCGGCGAGGTGGTCGGGCGGCCACCGCATGCCTCCCCCCTCGGCCTTGGCCGCCGCGGCTTCCGCGGGAGGGGTTCTTCCTGCGACTGCCGGAACCAACACGGACCCCCAACAAGGCATGTGCACGCCCCTGGGGAGCTGCCTCGGTCATCGGGATGGATTTGCGAGGGCGGCCGCGCCCCCTCTTGGGCGGCGGTGACTCCGATCCCTCCTTGGGGCCTTGCCCTTCGCCTCGGCGGTGAACCTCCTCACTGGTGCCATGGTTGCTGCGACAAGGATTGGGGGCGAACGGGCGAGAAGACAGAGATGAGATGGGGCTCTGCCCCATCGCCTTTTTATAGGCAGTTGGAGAAGGCCAACCAGCGCCCTTCCACCTTCGTGCGATGATGGCCCTGCAGCGTGCGCCAGGCTTTTTGTCAGCCTGGGCAGTTGCCGAGGTGACAGGGGGAAGTGGAGACGTTCGCATCCCACAGGGCGCCATGGGTCAAGCCTGGCCCGCAGGCGATTGGGGCCCGCGTCACTTCGCCCTTCACTCCTTGCCTTCGCTTTAAAGCCAGGCTGAGCGCGCCTTGGGCCCGGGGGCTACTGTTGGCATTCTGGGAACAGGGGTACCCATACCTGCCTACCTGCGGCCCAGCACATGACTTCACCGATGGCCTTGCGCGGCCAAACTTTAAGGCTCCATGAGCAAAGCCCTCGCGAGGGCCCACGCCTCGCGAGGTGAATGACACCAAGACCTCCTGAGGGGCAGCTCCCTAAGCCTGCCTCCCCAGGAGCGGAGATCTCTATGCAAGCCTCCCACTTCCCGAGGCTCATGATGACGTGAGCCGTGATGACCAAGGCCAAGAGGGCGCCAATGAGCATAGGAGAGGACAGTTTCCTCTTTGGTGCTAAGGAGGCAAGGACGTACGCGGGTTCCCAAGGAATCCCCTAATGGTTTCCATTCTGGTGCAACAAGACCAAGGCCGTAGGCTCGGCAGGACGGAGGTCATCGCCGAGCCCACCACGGCGTCATGACCAGAAGCTTTGCAGGCGAAGACCACCTTTAGTCCCCCTTCAAAATTGACCACTGTGGTATTCCTTCCCGCCTAAGTTATGAGGGAAGAGAACCAGGCCTAGTATAAATATAGGCTAGTCTCCACCGTAGAGAGGGACCGATTCATTCTCATCCTCTGAGCCCTCATGAGGCAGCTCATCCACTGTACTAGTTCATCCTCAACCTCCTCGTGAGGCCAATCTACCACAAAGCAGGAGTAGGGTTTTACACCACAAGGTAGCCCAAACCTGGGTAAACCACCGTCTCCACTTCTTCTTCCCGCTCGCGCGTACTCGACGAGATCAGGCCTTGAGGATGGCGAGCAGCGTATCGATGTGAAGCGAGATCCTTCATACACGCCCCAGCGCTCGAACCTAGTTTGGGTCCGTGGAGCCCCGATTCCGACAGAACCAGTCAGCCCTCGTACTCCCCTCAGTGTGGGCATCCACTCCTGTGGTTTCGCTGACTCCGGGTCATTCCCTTCTCGGCCCTCACCGCCATCCACCGCATTGATGCTCTTGGCGCGGCATGGTCAACATGGTCAACAAACGACAGGCATCCAAACAGGGATGTACGAGGAGATGCTGATAGTAGAGACCCACATCATCCATGGCTGCACGCGAGCATGTGCCTCCTTATTAGGCAAAAAAAAAGATTGCTCCCCCTAACTGCTGGGACCCACCTGCTATATCTTTCATGAAAGGAAGCGCCTCCTTATTATGAGAAAAAATTAATCCTCCCAATGACACCTGGGAACCACTCAATTTGGAAGCTGACTTGTGGGTCTACTAAGTTGACGTGTACGCAGGGCTTTCTCAACTTAGTCAACAAACGATTCTAGCAGCTGTGACTGTTGGATGTTAAACCAACGGCTATGCTGCTTCTTCAATCTCTGATCTTCTTGCTCCAGCCGCCCAAACCAATGCCGGTGGGACCGCCTGCTCCTGCCTCCCGTGGCCGGCTGTGCTGCCGCGTAGGCTTTACCACCCCACCCTACTCCCACCACTGGCCAGGCCTTCCCTCTACTCACCCGGTGATAGTAGCCTCACACTGCAGCCGAACCAATCAACCCTCATACTCCCCTCCGCGTGGGCATCCACTCCCGCGTCTTCCATGGCTCCGTGTTGTTCCCTTCCTAGGCCTCTCCATTGTCCACTGCCTTGGTACTCTCAACGCTGCATGGTCAACAATGGTCAATGAACAACCTCCATCAGAAGAGGACTGTATGCGTTGAGGCTGAAAGATGGACCCACCAGCTACATCTTCGCATGCAAGGAAGTGCTTCCTTATTACACAAAAATAAAAATGATTCCTCCCCTGACAGCTGGGACCCAGCACCTATATCTTCGAACATAAGAAAGTGCGTCCTTATCCTCCCTAATAGCTGGGATCCACCCGGTCGAAGCATACATAGCGTTGTTTGTCTGGTCGCGAACGTATTTGTACATACTGGTCGATCGGTCTCTCTGCAACAATGAACTATGGCCGAGTAAGTAACAACCCGTGCCATAATAGAGCCCCTGACGTAGGACTTCAGGCAGTCCCGTCTAAATCATGTACATGTACGTACAGCCACATGCCAAAAAATACGGCAATGTATGTACAAATGGGCGGGGTCTCGAATGCATACTCATGCATACGTATGGCCAAGGCTCGTGTACATCGAGAGGCAACCGACGACAGCAACGGCGTCATGTTCATCAGTAGCCAACTCGCTAGGTCAGAACAGAGAAACATCATCGTATTCATTTGTGGGGACCCCGACCTACACAGTCGAAGCCACCGGTTACATGTGGACAGTGATCCCAAGGATCAATACTCACTGTACACCACAGACTGAATATCAAGAGTTTACATCCATTACATACCATCTTACACAAATAGGACCATTATGGTCAAGTCTTGAGTATAACATCGCAGCGAAAGTCTTTGCCGATGACTTGGACCCATGCCATCTGCCTTAACCCTACAGGCATTCTGACCGGGAAACCATCCTAGCTCGCATGATCATCACCGAAGAACTCTTCTTCGTATTCCCGCTCTTCCAGGCCTAGCCAAGTAAATAGCCAGGGAAAAGCCAGTGAGTACGTTTGAATGTACTCGCAAGCAACCCAAGAGTGATAACAGAATAACTATGCAAGGCTCTTCTACTAAGTTGGCATTTTGTGGAAAACTAGTTTTTCTTATGCAAGTATGATCAACATTAATTAAGGTCATGAATGCATTTGCAACAAGTATCAGGAGGTTACAGACATCAACATCGAGAATGAGTTATAAATAACTCATGATCAAGCTCATCGTGACTTCCTCATGAATCATATCAACAACATTCTCAACCCGTGTTGTTTTCCTCAGAACCTTATGGACATAGTCTAAGCAGCACCACCCAATTGTCCTTGACCGTGGACACGGCTATTCAAATAGCTTGACACTCTGCACAGGTTGCACACTTTATCCACAAGATACGGGGAACTCCCGTGTCAGCCATGACCTGCGGTACCTCAAGTACCCGGGGTGAGCACCCGATCACTACCTTTCCCTAGATGCCATGAGCATGGAGTCCACTCGATTGATACCATCCCCTTTGCCACAATCATGCTCACATGTTTAATTTTGTGGAGCCGCGCTCCTATATTCAACACATAGCACAAGCACGGGGGTACCAACGTTGCGTCCGGTGCCCTGTAAACACAGTCGCCTATCCAACCACGGCCCTGTCCCGAGAGTGACCACGCCACTCCCGTCACTAGTAATGCGGGCTCCAAGCTAGAGGGGACTAGGTATTCAATAATGCCCTTCCCATATAAGGGTAGAGTGGTTGCGAATGTTTGGTTGGGATGGTCAGCAAATCTTAAATTTAATCCGTCTTTGTAAACAACACATAATCACTTGCTTCGGTGTACCACTTCTTCATCAAGTGGTGACCTAGTTCAACATCACCCACGGGCATTAGGGGCACCCTAGGGGGGTTTCGAAAGATTGTAACCAAGAGACGATCATGGCATATATGCAACATCATGCGTCAACATCAAGTATTTGTCATCGTATCTCTGAGCACAAGGTAGAGCTACGAACATGCAAGTATCAACGGGTATGCATCAATGCAACGATCATAACAAGCTCATCATTGACATCATCAGCATGCATACAGAAAGTTACCGATGAACAAGAGAGGGGTATCATGGTCAAATGGTTGCTTGCCTGGCTCAGCAAGGTCCTTAGTTCTTCTCGTCCATCTCCCGATACTTCGTCAACTATCATCGAAAGCAATCACAATAAGCATCACAAAAAGCCAGAACATAAAAGTACTCTAAAAAATATGAATTTGACTTTTCCAGGACATCTCTAGTTATATGAAAAATAACAATAGTGGTTTCATTGGAATTTGATCAATGAGGATTTTTGAACATTTCAATATGATGGAAACCGGGGATTAATGGATTTGCAAGAAGTGTGCAGAAATATATTTTGGACAAATGAGCAAGGGCACCCATTTAACAATACATGATTTTAGAAGTATTTAGGAATTGGTTTTACTAGATTTGGAGTTCAGATGATTTTCCTATGAATTTGCAAAGTTGGCTATACATGAAGAAATGGACCAATAATTGATGTGGAACAAAAAGTATTGGGAAAAATGTACATAACCTAAGTTATGAACTTAGAAGCATCTAGAAATTTGAATCATGGCATTTGGATCAAATTTGAGCCCTCTGTGATTTTTCTAATGTCCATCAGAGAAATAGGAAAAATGAGATTTTATTGAATATGTGTGAAGAAAACTTTTCTAGAAAAATGTGCAAACTGCACCATGTGATAGAGCATTAATTTATGAACAATAGGAATTTGAATCAATGGATTTGAAGCTCATATGAATTATTTGTGGATTTTAGGAGCTTACTGTAAAGTAAAAGAGAAAGGAATTTAGGCTATACCTAAAGCATGCGTTGAGCGCAATATAGTGCCGCCGCGCACTGGGTCGGCCCATTGGCTCGGCAACGCGAGCGCAGGGGCGACGTCGAAAGCGCCTTCGGTAGTGTGCGCCTTCGCCCGGGGGATGCGGGTTTCACTGGTACGTCTTCACTTAAACGGGCGGGGCCCGCTGGCGGGGTCGCTGACCTTCGAGGCCCACCCATAGGGTCATCTCCATCCTCCCGTGCCCGCGACAGAGGGGATGGAGCCCTGGCTGTGTGCCGGCCGGCGCTTGCCCCTGACGGCACATGCCACCTCTCGCCAAGCTGCGGCCACCGGAGGGACCACTGGGGAGCGGCGCACCAGGGTGGCTCCTTAGGGCCGGTAGGATACGGCCGAGGCGCGCCCGGTAGTGGTCGCGTCGGATGGGCATTCGGGCGACGACTGGCAGGGGGAGCACAGTGCCCCGGCGGTTAGGGTGATGGGGGAAAAAGGCGCCGGTCCCTAGCGGCTTTTTTGGCAGGGAGTGGAGGAGGGGAAGAGCTCGCCCTTGCCCGAATCGGAGTGGAGGCCGGCAGCAGTGCTCTGGCCATGGAGGGTGCTGGAGGACATGAGAGGTAGAGGGAGGCTGTTCGGGCGGTGCACGGGAGAGAGGGGGTCCAAGCGAGGCGAGAGAGAGCTCGGGGTGACTTTAAATAGCCAGCCCGGGCCTCACCGTGGACCCATGCGCCGGCGAGGACGCAGTCGAGGCTGGAGGCCACAGTGGCTGGTGGAAATGTGTCCGGGGCATTTTTGGAGATGGTCTAGGACCAGGGGAGGAAGAGAGGGACCGGGGGAGTGCCAGAGGCATCGCGCGTGTGAGATCGCTCATTGGAGCTCTCAGGCGGCCGGTGTGTATGTCGGAGGAGGAAGCAGGAGGAAGAGAGGAAAGGGGGACATGGGTGTGCCATATTGCGGACATAGAGGTACCTCGGCAAGCGAGCAAGGGACAGTCGAGGTGGTCGGGTCTTTGGGCAGTGAGTGGCTACAGTGCCCTGGTGCACTATAACGCGCTCTAGAGCATGCCAGGGCATTGTTTATGCGCCCTAGTCGTGGCCACTTGTGTCTAGCAGCTCTAGGAGGGAGTAAAAAAGTGGGGTGGAGCCTTGGATGCTCTGGAGGGGCTCTGGTGTGAGGAGGGGGTGAGATAGAGAGGGGTTGTGGCTGTCCAGAGAGGTAAATGGGGTTGTCACACCTCAATTATTGATCAATGGATGAGGGGTTGCTTCTGGAGGTAGAAGAGGGTTAGTAGGAGTTGTGGTAAAAAGTTAGGATAAAGGAGAATAGTATAAATGGTCCAAATGATGATTTTGGCAAAATGACAGAAGGTGTTTGATGGTGATTTGGGCAAGTAAATGGATTCTCCATGGCATGAGATTTAACAGGATCATATGTTGGATAGAAATAAGGTTGACCACCAAGTTTTAGCTCATTTGGAGAAACTTGACAATGTAATTATCTCAAACCCTAGAAATGGGCAGAAATGGTTTTGGGAAGAATTGATCAAGTTAACTTGTTCTCCAACGTGTGCCACTTGGTAGGTGTGATGGAAATGATCATATGACAATGTGGTAAAAATTTGAGCTCAATTGGAGAATGTTGCCAATGTAACTTGTTCAAACCCTTGAAATCAACAGAAATGGGTTTTCCTAGATCTAGTCATGCCAATATATTCTCCATGACGCACCACTTTGTGTAGTGTCATCATTTGGGTATTAGGGCATGTCCACAAAAATTGAGGATAAAAGGAGATAGTTGGCAATGTAGAGTTGCTCAAATTTGGTTCTGGACAGAGATGGTTCTGAGGGGTTTTGACGATATTATCTTGCTCTCCAAGGCATTAGACTTGGCAAGATCATCAAATATGGCATTTGTGACATGCTAAAATTTTCTTGGAATTTATGGAGAATATTTCCTTTGTAATTATTTCAAGAGCTTGAAATATCCAGAAAGGTTTTTTGAGGGATTTGACCAATATTTCGAACATGACCATGTCTTGAAACTCTTATATATTGACAATACATGTCCAATGAGTTTCTCTAAAATTTCTCAAATATTTTTGAAACATTAAAATAATTTTAACCTATTAAAGACCATTTCTGGACTTAAGAAAAAGCCTTTAAATAAATAGCAAAATAACTTTTAAAATATTACTTTTGTTGTTTCTGGGAGTCCTATATCTAATAGGAGTCAAATATAGCTTTTGAAAGATTTTTCACACCCTAAATTAAGTACTTGTAGTTCAAGCCTTAACTCAGGGATTTTTGGAAAACCTAATTTAGAAAATACTTTTTGGCCAAATTATGTTTGTAAGAAAATACTTTTATGTCCTATAAACATGGTATGATCATTGGACAAAGTTTTGGAGCAAGGAGATGGAGTATAAGAGTTGGAGGATTTATTTGCTTTTTAGAGCACTTGCAAAAAGCAAACAAAAATCTAAATCAAAGCAGAGACCAAATCAACACAAAAGTTTTTGTTGGACCAAATTTTACCATGATTTATTAGCTTAAGTGTTGTGGCATGAAAGTCAGGGTGTGAAAGACCTACCCCCCTTACAAGAATCTCGTCCCCGAGATTCCTAAACTAGGCACGGAAAGGAATATGTAAACTTGGATCTAGGGTAGTCTTCACGCTCCTATGTGGCTCCTTCCTCGGTGTGGTTGCTCCACTGAACCTTGAAGTACTTGATGGTGTGGCTTCTTGCATGATGTTCTGCTTGATCCAGGTTGCAAACGGGTCTCACGCGGTAGGTCAGATCGGGCTGGAGGTCGATGGCTCAGTGATCGATGTCTTTGTAGAGATCGAGCTTGTCAGGAAGTTGGAAACACTTCCAAAGTTGTGACACATGGAAAACATTGTGCACATCAGATAACTCAGGTGGCAATTCCCATTGGTAACTGTCTTCTCTTTGTCTTGTGGTGATCTCGAAGGGGGCTGATAAATCCTGGTGTGAGCTTCCCTTTGACAAGGAAATGCTTGGTTCTTTTGAGAGGAGTCGCTCGCAGATACACATGGTCTTCGATGCGGAAGTTTACTTCTTGATGACGGTGGTTGTATGGTTCTTCTTCCTTGACATGGATGTCTTCTCCTGTTCTCTGACCAGCTGAAAAACTCTTCTTTTGTCTTCGGGTAGACAAGCATGTCACTAAATAAGACGGCATCCAACTTGTGCAAGTACTCCATGAAGTCTCTATTCATGGGGTACACAAAGTAGACTGGGGCATTGGTGGGGGTCACGGTCGAGTGTTGTCCAAGGTCTCCTTGACCTAGAGTTAAGGCCTATGGTCATGATCCGGCCATGTTGTGTCTTGGTAAGGCTTAAGGGTTTCAAGGATTCTAGGCTGTGAGTGAACATTTATCATCTCATCCTTGAGCACAGTTCCTGAGATGCCAATTGTTCTATCTAGTCCTCCAAACAAATCACCTTATACCAACGAAAGTAGCATCTTGTATAGGTCAACTCCAATCATCACTCATGCTATTCATCTCCTCATGACTCCCGAGAGGAGGTATAACAATATCATACATGTCAACTATCCCCAAACTGCAATGTATGGTTATCCTTATGTAAAAATCCATGGGTAGAACATACAAGCTGCTAAGATTGAATTAAACACCACAATCCAAGTGCTCAGCCTATTCTTCCAAGGTCCAAGATAATGCATTTCTATCCTAAATAAACATGTCGTATAGCAATCCAAGATCTTATTTCCTTCCTATGAATCAACTCCAATAACCCATTCACTCCATCAATCACTACATGATCCATTAATTCTACCAAACCAATATCCATGGTGTTCCACATGATCTTCTAATGTCCTATAATCCCCAAATACTTTAAAGGGCTATATTTGCTATAGTAAATCTACCGATTTCCATTATCGCGATCTGATAAACTCCAATGTCAAGTTTATAAGGATCCCCAAATCAACTCTGACAAATAATCGAATCTCCTTGTTTACCTTCCACCAAGAATTAGGGTACTATGATTGATAGCATTGGACTAAACCCAATTTACTCCGAACCATGTAGTCTTACTTATCACCAACACCCTACTAGGACCACTAATCTCAATCCAAATCTCATGCCCAACGGGAATTTCTACTCGTTCCTCCAAATCATTTCCGTATCATTATCACTTTCCTATCAATATCCCTTGGTTATGTCAAACCCTTACACTTCCAAGAATTTGAGCTTGTGATCCTAATTGTCCTACTAAATCTAATTTACTCAGGGGTAATGAAAGTTATGCTACTCTATTAACAGGATCCCTCCATGTTCGTCTACCAACATGAAGCCTCATAACCCACCAAAGAGTCTCAGATATTTCCTCAAGGTCACTAATATGGCCTCATCAAGTCATTTGTCCTTTATTCATATATCCTCAAATCAGTCTTCCCTATGGCATCGTCAGTTTTGGTGCTATCTTAGGATGATAATATGCTTGTTCACTATGTCCACTAGTTCCATAATGAACCCAATGAGGAGCAGAGGTTACGTAAGCTTAACTGATTCTCTTGCAATTCTGTAGGTTAAGCACATGGTTAAGGATTCGAGCTGGGGTATCTCGTGAAGTTTCAAAGGGTCTAGGGATGGGTTTCCAGTCATGAGGGATAAACATAACTCTACGGGGTTACATTTGGTCGAGGATGCTGTAGCAAAAGTCTTCAATGCTAGTTGGTTGCCGAGGTGGAATCCTTGGTGCATCTTGTCTTGCTGGTCTTCAATTGATGAGAGAGATGAGAGGGAATGGTAGCATAGAGGAGGTGCCTAAAGGGGGAGTTATAGTACAAGTGTAGTCAAACAAGTGCCGAAAGGGTCAAACACAAACAACAAGGTAAGGTAGGTGATATAGTCGCGTACTTGTTGCATATGGCAAAAGTGCGACTTATATCAAACCATAAACATGTAAAAACAGGCAACACACAACATGGTTCTATTTGAACCATCACACGGACTTGACTTCGCATAGGGGATACACGACACATCCTACCCTAGGGGTTCTCGGACTTAGTAGTCGTGCTTTGCTTTGTGTTTCGGAGAGAAGGACATGCAGTCTCCTCGGTCTTCCTCAGGTGTCGCTATGTCTCTTGAAGTTGTTCGATGAAATGATCCGGGTTCGGCCTTAAGAATCTTCAACAACTTCTCACCTGATGAGCTGACGGGGTGAAGGTGCTTCCTCGTAGGTGGCATTGAATCGGTCTCATGTCGTCTCCTTAATCATGACAATCCCTTTTGCCTTCTAAGGCATCGACGGTACCAGGTAGGCAATCCTTCATGCAATGGTATTCACAAGGTATGCTAGAGGTCCAACCTGTCGGTCATGTTGGTGACAACTTCGGCACCAAGAGCGGGGGACAAAGAGAACCATTTTCCTGCTCACTATAGTGAGGCGGACCAAATGGAAAGGTTCTCATCCACGGGTGGTTGCCAATACAACAACGGTAAGGACAGGGTTGCCCTATTAGTGATGTATATCATGATCTTGCATATCTCATGCCCTGATCATCATACACCAAGGTTGCATCACCCCAGGGCAGTGTCAATGGTGTCACCATGTTCCAAGTCTTGGTTTCCTCATTCCTTGAGAAGGTATCTTCTATTGTGGCGTGGTGACGCCAAACTTGTGTTCAAAAGATGTGGGTGAATGTCTGCCAAGGCGTCTTACTTCTAGGTTATTCACGAGGATTACAAGGAATCTAGTGGTCAGGGTATAGGGGTACTAGCTACCATTTACAAAAGTTTTGAAGGGGAAGAGTTCAATAAGGAAAATATATCTTAATTTTCAAAAAAACTCAGAAGGGAAGAGAAGCATAGATAGTTTTTGAAAATTAGTATAGTTTGGAAATTAGTTTTACCATAACTAACGATCGTGCTAACTAAGGCTTCCTATAGTCAGGATGGCTCTGATACAAGCTCTGTGGGGACCCCGTCCTACATAGTCGAAGCCACCGGTTACACATGCACAGTGATCCCAAGTATCAATGCTCACTGTACACCACAGACTGAATATCAAGAGTTTACATCCATTACATACCGTCTTACACAAATAGGACCATTATGTTCAAGTCTTGAGTATAACATCACAGCAAAAGTCTTTGCCGATGACTTGGACCCATGACATCTATCTTAACCCTACATGCATTCTCACTGGGAAACCATCCTAGCTCGCATGATCGTCAGCAAAGAACTCTTCTTCGTATTCCTGCTCTTCCAGGCCTGGCCAAGTAAATAGCCTGGACAAGATAGTGAGTATGTTTGAATGTACTCGCAAGCAACCCAAGAGTGATAACAGAATAATTATGCAAGGCTCTACTACTAAGTTGGCATTTTGCGGAAAACTAGTTTTTCTTATGCAAGTATGATCAACATTTATTAAGGTCATGAATGCGTTTGCAACAAGTATCAGGAGGTTACAGACATCAACATCGAGAATGAGTTATAACCAAGTCATGTTGAAGCTCATCGTGGCTTCCTCACGAATCATATCAACCCGTGTTGTTTTCCTCAGTAACTTATGGACATAGTCTAAGCAGCACCAACCAACTGTCCTTGACCGTGGACATGACTATTCGAATAGTTTGACACTCTGCAGAGGTTGCACACTTTACCCACAAGATCCGGGGAACTCCCATGTCAGCCATCACCCGCGGTACCTCAAGTACCCGGGGTGAGCACCTGATCACTATGTTTCCCTAGACGCCACCAGCATGGAGTCCACTCGATTGATATCATGCCCCGTGCCACAATCATACTCACATGTTTAGTTTTGTGGAGCCGCGCTCCCATATTCAACACATAGCACATGCACGGGGGTACCAACGGTGTGTCCAATGCCCTATAAACACAGTCATGGCCGCCTATGCAAGCACGACCCCGTCCCGAGAGTGACCATGCCACTCCTGTCACAAGTAATGCGGGCTCCAAGATAGCACGGACTAGGTAATCAATAATGCCCTTTCCCATATAAGGGTAGAGTGGTTGCGCATGTTTGGTTGGGACGGTCAACAAATCTTAAATCTAATCCGTCTTTGTAAACAACACATAATCACTTGCTTCGGTGCACCACTTCCTCATCAAGTGGTGATCAAGTTCAACATCACCCACGGGCATTAGGGGCACCCGAGGTTTTTTTCGAAAGATTGTAACCAAGAGATGGTCATGGCATAGATGCAACATCATGGGTTGATATCAAGTATTTGTCATCGTATCTCTGAGCACAAGGTAGAGCTACGAACAAGCAAGTATCAATGGGTATGCATCAATGCAACGATCATAACAAGCTCATCATTGACATTATCATCATCATCATGCATACAGAAAGTTACCGATAAACAAGAGAGGGGTATCATGGTCAAAGGGCTGCTTGCCTGGCTCCGCAAGGTCTTTTTTTCTTTCGGTCCATCTCCCGGTACTTCGTCTACTTCGTCAACTATCGTTGAAAGCAATCACAATAAGCAACACAAAAAGGAAGACAATAAAGTGCTCTAAAAAATATGAATTTGACTTTTCTAGGACATCTCTAGTTATATGAAAAATAACCAGAGTGGTTTCATTGGAATTTGATGAATGAGGATTTTTGAACATTTCAATATGATGGAAACTAGGGATTAATGGATTTGCAAGAAGTGTGCAGAAATATATTTTTGAAAAATGAACAAGGGCACCCATTTAACAATACATGATTTTAGAAGTATTTAGGTATTGGTTTTACTGGATTTGGAGTTCAATTGATTTTCCTATGAATTTGCAAAGTTGGCTATACATGAAGAAATTGACCAATAATTGATGTGGAACAGAAAGTATTGGGGAAAATGTATATAACCTAAGTTATGAGCTTAGAAGGATCTAGAAATTTGAATCATGGCATTTGGATCAAATTTGAGCCCTCTGCGATTTTCCAAAGTCCATCACAGAAATAGGAAAATGGGGTTTTATTGAATATGTGTGAAGAAAAGTTTTCGAGAAAAATGTGCAAACTGCACCATGTGATAGAGCATGAATTTATGAACCTCTAGGAATTTGAATAAATGGATTTGGAGCTCATATGAATTATTTGTGGATTTTAGGAGCTTACAGGAAAAAGAAAAGAGAAAGGAATTTAGGCTATACCTAAAGCATGTGCTGAGCGCAATATAGTGCCACCACGCACTTGGCCATGCGAGCGCAGGGGTGACGTCGAAAATGCCTTCGGCGATGTTCACCTTCGTCCGGGGGAGGCGGGTTTCGCTGGTACGTCTCCACTTAAAAGGGCGAGGCCCGCTGGCGGGGTCGCTGGCCTGCGGGGCCCACCTGCAGGGTCGTCTCTCTCCTCCTATGCCCACGACAGAGGGGATCGGGCCCTGGCTGTGCACCGGCCAATGCTTGCCCCCGGCTGCACACGCCACCTCTGGCCAAGCTGCGGCCACCGGAGGGACCACCGAGGAGCGATGCACCGGGGGGGCTCCTTAGGGCTGGGAGGAGACAGCCGAGGTGCGCCCGGCACTAGCCGCGGCCGACGGGCATTCGGGTGATGATGGGCAAGGGGAGCACAGTGCCCTAGCGGTCTAGGTGATGGGGGAAAAAGGGTCGCCGGGCCCTGGCAGCTCTTATGGTGGGGAGTGGAGGAGAGGAGGAGCTCACCCTTGCCAGAATCGGAGTGGTGGCTGGTGGCGGCGCTCCGGCCATGAACGATGCTGGAGGGCACGAGAGGTAGAGGGAGGCTGTCCGGGGGGTGCACGGGAGAGAGGGGGATCCAACCTAAGCGAGAGGGAGCTCGGGGTGGCTTTAAATAGCCAGCTCGGGGCTCACCGTGGACCTGTGCACCGGCGAGGACGCAGTCTAGGCTGGAGACCACAGTGGCTGGTGGAAACATGTCCGGGGCATTTGTGGAGATGGTCTATGACCAGGGGAGGAAGAGAGGGAGCGGGGGAGTGCCAGAGGCGTTGCGCATGTGAGCTCACTCATTAGAACTCTCGGGCGGCCCGTGCGCGTGTGGGAGGAGGCAGCAGAAGGAAGAAAGGGAAGGGGGACAGGGGTGTGGTGTATTGCGGACATCGAGGAGCCTCGACAGGCGAGCGGGGGACAGTCGATGAGGTCTGGGCTTTGGGCAGTGAGCGGCTATAGTGCCCTGGTGAACTATTGCGTGCTCTGGAGCACGCGCATGGCATGCAGGTCATTGTTTATGCATCCTGGTCATGGCCACTTGCGCCTAGCAGCTCTAGGAGGGAGTAAAAAAGTGGGGTGGAGCCTTGGATGCTCTGGAGGGGCTCTGGTGTGAGGAGGGGGGGTGAGAGAGAGGGGTTGTGGCTATCCTGAGAGGTAAATGGCGGTTTTCGCCCCTCAATTATTGACCAATGGTTGAGGGGTTGCTTCTAGAGGTAGAAGAGGGTTAGAAGTAGTTGTGGTAAAAAGTTGGGATAAAGGAGAATAGTAGAAATGGTCCAAATGATGATTTTGTCAAAATGACGGAAGGTGTTTGATGGTGATTTGGGCAAGTAAATGAATTCTCCATGCCATGTGATTTAACAGGATCATATGGTGGATAGAAATAAGGTTGACCACCAAGTTTTAGCTCATTTGGGGAAACTTGACAATGTAATTATCTCAAACCCTAGAAATGGGCAGAAATGGTTTTGACAAGCGTTGATCAAGTTAACTTGTTCTCCGACTTGTGCCACTTTGTGGGTGTGATGGAAATGATCATGTGACAATGTGGTAAAATTTTGAGCTCAATTGGAGAATGTTGCCAACGTAACTTGTTCAAACCCTTGAAATCAACAGAAATGGGTTTTTCTAGATCTAGTCATGCCAATCTATTCTCCATGACGCACCACTTGGTGTAGTGTCATCATTTGGGTATTAGAACCTGTCCACAAAAATTGAGGATAAAAGGGGACAATTGGTAATGTAGAGTTGCTCAAATTTGGTTCTGGACAGAGATGGTTTTGAGGGGTTTTGATGATGTTATCTGGTTCTCCAAGGCATTAGACTTGGCACGATCATCAAATATGGCATTTGTGACAAGCTAGAATTTTCTTGGTATTTATGGATAATATTTCCTTTGTAAATATTTCAAGAGCTTGAAGCCAAAAAGGTTTTTTGAGGGATTTGGCCAATATTTTGAACATGACCATGTGTTGAAACTCTTATATATGGACAATACATGTCCTATGAGTTTCTCTAAATTTTCTCAAATATTTTTGAAACATTAAAATAATTTTAACCTATTAAAGACCATTTCTGGACTTAAGAAAAAGCCTTTAAATAAAATAGCGAAATAACTTTTAAAATAATACTTTTCTGGTTTCTGGGAGTCCTATATCTAATTAATAGGAGTCAAATATAGCTTTTGAAAGATTTTTCACACCCTAAATTAGGTACTTGTAGTTCAAGACTTAACTCAGGGGTTTTTGGAAACCCTAATTTAGAAATACTTTTTGGCCAAATTAATTTTGTAAGAAAATACTTTTATGTACTATACACATGGTATGATCATCGGACAAAGTTTTGGAGCAAGGAGATGGAGTATATGAGTTGTACGATTTATTTGATTTTTAGAGAACTTGCAAAACAGCAAACAATAATCCAAATCAAAGCAGAGACCAAATCAACGCAAATTTTTTTGTTGGACCAAATTTTACCATGATTTATTAGCTTAAGTGTTGTGGCATAAAAATCAGGGCGTGACATCATCGGGAGCCGGGAGGCCACAGAATGCATCCTATTCATCGGGAGGCAACTAGCTTAGACGGAACAACAAAAACGGTGTCTGGCACGCAAAACGGAGGAAACGACCTTATGTTGGACCACGTACGATCAAAATGGGGTCCTGTTCATCAGGAGGTGTCTGGCATACCGCACAACAGAGGAAACAGACTTCTGTTCGAGCGCCTACGGTCGAAACAGGGTCCTGTTCATCGGAAGGGGTTTGGCGTACCACAAATCAGTGGAAGCGGACTTCTATTGTAGCGCCTACAGTAGAAACGGGGTCCTGTTCATTTGGAGGGGTGTGGCGTACCGCAAAATGGGACTCCACGGGCTACTGTTCATCCACCATCTACTACCTCGCTCCAGCCTCCAGGGGCTACTGTTTCTTCCACCGAAGACTTCCTCCAGACTCCACCTGCTATTGTTTATCCAGCCTTCATGAGGTCCTGTTCTTCCACCCCCAACCGGATCGGGTTTGGCGGCCTCCTCAGGGTCCTGTTTATCCAGCATCAACCGCCTACACGACCTGGGTCCTATTCATCCAACCACACCGGCTGGGTTGGGGCGTATGAGCAGGTGGTAGCAACAGGAACTGTTCATCGATAGCCAACCAACTAGCTATGCCAACTCACCACGTCTCGACTTGTTCTTCGTATCACGTGCGCAGTAGCAACGGGCGCTATTCATCGAGAGGCAACCCAACACACCGGCTGGCTATGTCTCACACGGAGGCTCGATCGGCTTCAGCGAGCAGCGAGAATGATCGATCAGGTTCAGTTAGCACCAAAGGAATCGGTCAGTTCAGTTAGCAGCGAAGGAATCCCTCGGGTTTAGTTAGCAGTAAAGGAATCGCTCGGGTTTAGTAAGTGAACGCTTCACAAGGGATCAGTTAGCGAGCGCCTTGCACACATGCGTGTATGAGAGAAACGCGGAAACCACACTGCATCGCTAGGCCCCGACCACCCACCGTAACCAGGAACTCCCTGAAATTTTCCTCGCCCTCACTTCTACCATGATTTTTTACATCATGGACGGCCCAAAGAATGTCATGCAGGTGGCCCAAGACCAAAAGCCCATTTTCTATCATGATTTTTGTCATAGAAGTAGGAGCCCACCACATCTGTGATGATACTTGTTTTTGTCACAATTATCATCATAGAAGTGTCATAACAATGACAAAAAATGTTTTCATTCGGGGCATAATGTCACAGATGTGTATTTTTTTTTGTAGTGCTTGCTCTTGCCGGCAGAGCTCCGTGGTATGTCTTCAACGGGTGTGCAGCACTTTGAGGTGCGCTTCCGGGAGTCCTTGTCAGAGTTCTTGCCGGTCTTCTTGTTCTTATTTCTTTATTCCTTGTTGTTCTTGTTGTTGATCTTACTTGGTTAATTTATCTTGATTATGTAGAGGAGCGGAGACACTGGGGCAGCGAGAGGTGAAGAAGGCAAAGACTTTAGTGGAAGGCGAGCCATCGACAAGCGCGGGGTTGGACACGGATGTTGTGATCGTCAGCCCCTAGTCGAGCCCCCTGCATGAGGCCACTGTCCAGTTTCTGCTGATAAGTGCTGGTGTTGACGTCCCTGTCTCCAACATCGACAAGGAGGTGGGAGAAGAGAGCCACGAGGAGGAATGCCCAGAGGGAAATCCACTAGTGATGCCTCCGTCAACCACCGTCTCGGAAAGTTGCTCTCCGGCAAGAGCTTCAACTGATGAACCAATCCGCACTGAAGATGTGACGGTAAGCAGAGCTGCCGGTAACCAGGCGATGACAACTCAGGTTGTCGGAGAAGATACTACTACTTCCCGACAAGAGCATACACGTGACCTTCTTGCCTTCGAGTATTTCTTTCCACTATCATTTCTTTTTTTATTGAACTTGAGATTGAATATGGTTTTCTTCTTCTCCATCTTCTCAGGTCCACCCCCTTCCGATGACATGGAAGTCGATGTTATCATCGAGGGGGGCTCCAAGGATGACGCTGATGAGGCCAACAGGATTGCGCCTACTGAAGCCACCAAGGGTGCTGATGAAGAAGCTACCGAGGCTGCAAAAACGGAGACCGACAAGAACACCACCGAGGAGGCTGACAAGGGAACTGCTAAGGCTATTTGTAGCATTCACGCTCCAGGAGCGCCAAGCGCTATCATGGCTATGGAGGCAGAAGCGGTCGACGAGATGACGACATCTGCTATCAACCATCCCTCAACATCCGAAGCACCTCCGGCCAGCAAGTACTTGAAAGTTGGTGATCTGCAATTCATCAGCATCCCAGGCACGTTAAGCATCGCATCATACATCAAAGAAGAAGTGCTTGATGGTGAGGATGTCGCTGCTGGGCGCAAGGCAACTAGAGATCTACACGACCACAGCGATGAGGCCAAAGAGCACCGTATCCTCATGGCCATGAACAGGAGATTTAAGAAGCTCCAAGCGTACTACAGAAGTCGCGACAAACGTCTGGACCGCAGAGAGGTCATCATCCAGAGAGCGGAAGAAGATTTCCAGAAGTAGGCCGATGAAGTACATGTATGGTATGCTGAAAGCATTCAAGATCTCCACGACCGCCAAATCCAACTTGTCACTGACAGTTAAAAGTTTGTCCTAGAGAAAGTGCGGCAGACCTGGCATAGGAGGAGGCCGGCAAAAGCATAGTGGCAACTGATGCTGAACTGAACATGTGCAAGGTTGGTCTTGACGCCCATGAAGAAGATCTTGCCGCTCGGGAGGAAGCACTTGCTGCCAAACTTCACGACAAAGATGATTAAATTTAGGCCCTCCTTGCACAGTAGACTCAAGAGCTAGAGCAAAAGCACAAAGAGGCTATCGAAGCTCAAGCTGTAGATCTTGTCAGCAAGATCAAGGAAGACGTCGATGCTGTCGAAGCTGCAGAAACTGCCAAGAATGGATTGGAGGCCAAGGTGAAGAAGTTTGAGGAAGACCTCACCGTCAATGGCAAGGAGGTCTTGGCACTCAAAGCATATAGAGAGAAGACGACTCGCACCTTGGCGGAGCTGCAAACTTCACTGTCCACCAAGAACCAAGATCTCACTGCTGCCAATGACACCTTTGTTGATCGGAAGCTGAAGTTGACCACCTTGGTGAAAACCCTTGAACACGCCAGGGCACGGGAGAGAATCTTATCAAAAGATCTCCAAAATGATAAAGCCTTGCTTGCCAGTGTTGTAGACTCATTTAACAAGCTCAAGAGTAGGATGAAGCTTTGGACTGGTCGTGTCATGGAGATCGCAGAAACTCTCACCATGCAGCTATCCATCATGGGCTTGCAGAATTGTCGCTTCTCCACCAACGAGAGGGACGCTGACAGCGCGAACCTCACTCTATTCTTCAAAAGTCTTATTGAGGCACTGGAGAAGCACCATAAGGCACGAGTTGCTCATCTCGCTAGCGAATCCCGCAAACTTTGTTGGGATGTCCTCTTCAAGGCGGTTGTTAAGGTCATGCACTGGAACCCTGGCGTCAATCTCACCAAGGTCTTCACTAGCATGCCGAAGAGAGCCGACACCAAAGCTGCCGAGGAGCTTGTTGCACCAATCACTGACAGGGTCGGCCAGATCCCCAGGACCGAAGGCCAAATGAGGAACTAACTTTTTCACTCTCTTGTATCGCAAGTACGGTTCATGTAAAAAGACAATATTATCTTAAATTAGAACTGTACTCTGCTTTTGATGTATATAACTCATGCTGTTGGAACGAATGTATGTTGTCCCCCTTGTTTGATTCTGTCTTTGCATGTTTTTATACCATACGCTTGCTAGAAACTTGGCGGTGGGCACACTAGTGCCGCAAGTGCTTGAGGAACAGGTCCTTAGCAGCCTGCTGGAAGTGCCGCTGCCGGTAAGGTTAAACTTGACGATCCCAATGCAGCTACTTAAGTTGCTGAGCGGACTCAAAACAAAGTAAGAGCGCAACTAATCCTGACAAGGTTTGTTCACTTGCAGGTTTTTCATACAAAGACTAAAAACTGTTCAAGGACAAGTAGTAACTATAACAAAGAATTTGTTTCAAAGTTTTTCAACTTAGCTTTTTCTTTGTTGTACTTCTTGTCGCAAAATGATAACATGACCAGCATTTGGATATCCATACCGTCACACCCCCTGGGAAACTTGCACGCGAGGAACCCTTCTGTCATTTGAGAAAAAGAAAGAAGAGAAAAGAGGAGGCTAGAAACCTTGACGATTCTTTAAACATTTCATACAAAGCAAAATGTAACACAACATCACATGCAACATGCACAAATAAATATGTATTTTGACAAAGAGTTGTGAAACACTTAGCTTTATTTCACTATGCACAGGGTCTGCACTTGGCTTTATACCAAGGATTACATGTCTTGCCGACAAACTTGTACAACAGAGGTTGTCAGGCAGCCTGGCAACCCTGTTGTAACATCATGGTTTTTGGCCCTTTTCTTTTCTTTTCTTTGGATTTTGCTTTGGATTTTTTTTCTTTCCGTGGCTATGTGGTCTTGAAACCTGGGAAGCTCATCTCTTCTCACTCTCTCAAGTGGCTTGTCACTCTCAAATTATTCCCAAGGCCATGCTATTTCCATCTTAGCCCAAACCCAATATTTATTTCTTTGGAATATTCCTTTTTCTATTAAAGGAATAATCCTTTTTGCCCTAGGTTGTGAAGCAACCTATCTTTCAGTCATTCCCAAAATTCCCACAAAATTCTCAAAATTCCTTTTGACCATATGAACCTTGGATATGCAAAAATATTCAAGATTCCATGTTCATGGTGAGCACGCCATCCAATCTTTGATTCAGGTCATATTTTCAGGTCGTGAAGCAACTATATTTTATATTGCTCCATAATTTCTGAATTTACCAAAACCTTCTCCTACCTATATAACCTCCCTCCACCATATTTGGGATCATTTCATCTATCCAATTTTCCTCCATAATTTTCTCAAGTTTCTGTCCCAAGAAGACCTCTATGAAGGAAGTACCACTTTGGCTTGTCCCAATGGTATGAAATTTTTACAGATATCTTCTCATGGCTAAATCATCAGGGTCTACCAAATTTCAGCCCTGTCCAACACTCTAAGTGAGTGCAACTTCATGATTTGGTTTCTCGACAAGATTTGGCAATTGTGAAGCAACTATATTGAATCTTGGTCCAAATAATCTCAAATTTCATAGCATGGTACTTCTTCCAACCCTTAATCTCTGTCACATCCTGTTTACCAGTTTACCCAAGACATTTTACCTCAGCTTCATGCCAAAGATTGCTACAGCAAACTTCCACTGAGGCATCCAATCAGTCCAATGACTCTTTCTTTGATCTATCACATCAAAGGGATCCCAGGAAGGATGGACAACACACCAGACATGGTCGGCTAAGCTTAGTCACCATGCACGCGGTGACCGTGCCGTTGGCATGCCTGTGCGCACGCTCTGCTTGTTTTGGCCACGTCTAGAGAGTCGTCTTGCTTCAGGCCCCTCTTCCCTGCCCATTCCTTGCGTCCCCTGGTGTCGTCCACCCTCCTCTTCCTCCCACGTAGCTCGATGGACCCATCCCTCTCTCTAGAACCATCCTCATTGGCGCCAGCCGTCACGCCGCGGGTGGACCAAGCACCACATGGCCATTCGCCTCTATGCTCGTCCTGTCGGCACCCGCGCATCCTTGGCGTCACGGTCGCATCCTCTCTGCTCTTTCCCGTCGACTCAAGGGCCCCGCCGCACCGCTAAACCTCGCCAGAGCATCCATGCATCCGCGGCGGTACACGCCCATGGGCACCCGACTCCGGCTATTTAAGTTGACCCCGAGGCCTCCCGACCTCACCAGCCTCGTCACCGCTCTCCTCTAGTCCTCACCACCCATTACAACAAGCTCGAGGAGCCCCCTCGCCCCCCCATTGCAGCCTCACCTACCGCTTGTCGCCGCTTAAATTTGGCAAAATGAGCCCACTCCCTCCATTCCACCTCCATCAGAAGACCACCCAGACCTCCGCGAGCCTTCCCATACCCCCACTTCCTCCCCGGAGTGTCCTGGAGCACGGCTGCAAGATCTGGCCGATGGCCTCTGCCGTGGGCACCCAACCATCACTTTGACCTTCCCCGACGCATGCGAAGCCCTGGATGGATGTGGCTCTCCTTGCCGAGCTCCCTGGCAGCTCCAGCTCGGCCGGTGGTGGCCGGAGCCGCCCGGGCGAGTGCCGACGCCGCGCGCCCTTCCTCTACCTCGCGGGTGCTCGCAAGGTAGAAGAAGACGACTGAGCCAGGGGGCACCACCAGCCTATGGACCCCACCAGTCAGCCACACGGGGAGTTGACCCCAGACCCGCTGACGTGGATAAGTGGACGCGCATTTTCGTAAACTACGTCTTTGTTCACTGAAAGCGTATTCTTGTGCGTCTTCTGCTAAATGTGTGCCTTCACTACTGCGAAGATATATTTCTGAAAAGGCGCTTTCTCTTTTTCAGCCGCTGGCCGAATCTGCTAAAGAGCGAACGTTCGTCTCTTAGCTATAGAAAAGCACAGATTTTAGTTTTTTTCCGGCCTAACGAATGAAAGCGCGTATCTCCACAACCGTGACTCCGATTCAGCTGATTCAAAAGCCCACGTTCTCTATTCATCGATCCCTTTCCGTTGGTACAATTTTCACGATGTTCTAACATGCTGAAAATGACCATTTTTCCCTTGCCCTAATCAGCCCCTCTGGGAGAGAAACTTTTCTGGCAAATCTTTTCGCGAGGTCACCGCACTACTTCCCATTGAATCCTTCATTCCCAGGCAAGCCACGACAACCACTTGCATGATGGCCTTGCAGTAGCCATGGTTTTCCACTTGAATTTTTAAATACTTTGTGCCTGTTAATATTTTGTGAATGTTCTATCTGCTTGTGAAGTCATGCTCATTTCTCATGCCATGTCCATTTGATTCTAGTGAGTTAAACGATTACCTGCTAGTATTATTATTCACATGTTTCCCTTCTGGTATTTATTTCATGCTAGTGATAATGTTATGCTCACATGCATTATTATCGTTTGTTATGAAAGTACTTGTGATATTCATGCTCATTAATATTGCCATTCCCATTTGCATCTAGTAGAATAAATGATTTATTGTTGTTGATATGTTTAATGGTTATGCTTACCATCCCTGCTCATGTTGATATCTTGTTCATATGCATTGTTACTCCATCATGCTATTATGACTCAGCGCATCACCATTCAAGCTAAACGGGACATTAATTAAACGTGAACACATCTGTTGTCTGAGTCATAGTTCCATCGAATCGATCTGACCAGTGCGGCCACACTTGCCTTATGGGGGCCCTGATTCGGTCTATTGTCATGCCTCTCACCGGTGCCTCCAACTAGGGAAGGTTATGTGCGCGCGCTACCCTGATCAGGTAGGCGGCCATAAGCCTTGTGTGCCCGAGTTGTATGGATATCCAATGTCCCTGTTTGGGACCGTTTTGTTTTGGCACTACGGTGGCCTGCCACAAAGGTGGCAGATGTCTAGAGTGGGCATCCGAGGCCACCCATGACTTAGCCCAAAGGGGAGTTTGTCGGAGTGGCCATGAGAGTGTCATGCAATAGATCGGTTTTGTCGAAACGCCGCTGGTCCACCCGAATGGGACCATGAGGCCATGGGTTCCGTAGTGTGGGTATAATGTACTAACCTCTATAGAGTGTATAATCTACCGATAGCCATGCCCGCGGAGATGGGCCCAGTTCTTAGTAGGTCACACTATGGGTCAACAGTAATAATAACCTGAATAATAAACAGCCCCTGTTCGATGAGGAAAGAAGTTGGCTGATCTTTATGTGATCACAAGATGATCAGGATGGTATTCTTGATAATGATAATGTGATCACGAGATGATCACGATGGTATTCCTGATAATGATAATTTGATCTTGTGATGATCACTATGGTATTCTTGATAACGATAATGTGATCTTGTGATGATCACGATTGTAAGTAATATGGATATTTATGGTGGTTATGAGATAACCTCCGAGCAGAGTAAGTTGGTCCATGAGACCTTAAACATCGACCCCCTTGCATACTAGCTAGTATCATCATGTTCATATTGTTCATGCCATGCTCATGTTGTTCTAGTAGTATCATGCTCATCATGGATGATTAATCTGTAAATGCCATGTTGTTGTTTGTCTTGATTGCTGTTGGTACACTCAACTGGTGTGTAATGCCAGATTGCAGATCATGCCGTGATTGTTTGCTTGATGAGGATCCCGAGTTTGCGAGCTAGGATATGCGTTCTAGCCAGAGTCCCTGCGGAGTGGAGTTCATCATCATCGTCGTCTTTCCGCTGCTAGACGTTATTCTTCTTCCTCGAGTTGTTCCGCTGCTAGCATAGAGCTATCCTAGGAAGGCTTAGTGTCACCGTGCCTATGTGATCCTTGTATCTTCAAAACCCTTGTACCCATATCATTTGTAATAGAGAGTTGATTTGTTCTATGCACAACAGTGCCGTATTCCAGAAGACTTGATCTCTGGGCTGGAATATGGGGTGTTCTTGTCTCTCTGAGCCGGGGTGCCACACCTGCCTCATGGGTAGAACTTGCGAAGATGCTCAATATTCCATGAGTTCTGCACAGGAGTGACATCTTTGGTGTCTAGGTGGACCGAGCCAGGTCTATTGACTTGTACCACCCGATAAGGGCCTTCCCACTTTGGCGTCAACTTGTTTGATCCCTTCATGGACTACATTGAATGAAGAAAAAGGCCACCTTTCTCAAAGCTCTGGGTGTGCAATTTGGAGCTATGGTAGCGGTGCAAGGCTTGCTGGTAGCGTGCAGCACGCTCAACGGCCTGAAGACAATCTTCCTCAAGGAGCATGGCATCATCTTGGCGCAACTTCTCTTGCTCAGCTTCATCATAGGCTAGCACTCGAGGTGACCCGTATGTGAGTTCCGTGGGGAGCATCGCCTCTGCACTTAAAATAGGGAGAGGGGTATCTCACTGGTAGCTGGATTTGGTATCGTCCAGAGTGACCAAAGAACTCCTGGCAACTCATCAACACAGCACTTTCCGCACTTGTGCAGCTTGCCAAATGTTCTGGTCTTGAGGCCGCGCAACACTTCAGCATTTGCCCTCTCCGCTTGGCCGTTGCTTCTCGGGTGAGCAACTGATGCAAAACAGATTTTGCTGCCAAGGTTCGTAACATACTGCATGAAGGTGCGACTTGTGAACCTTGTGCTGTTGTTGGTCATGATCCTATTAGGGACACAAAAACAACAAGCTATTCCTTTGAAGAACTTGATGGCTGACTGTGTTGTCACCTTCCTCACCGGTCTACCTCAGACCACTTTGTGAACTTGTCGATGGCAACATACAAGAACTCGAAGCCCCCGTTAGCATGCGGAAAGGGGCCCAAGATATCGAGCCCCCAGACCGAGAAGGGCTAGGGAAGAAGGATCGTCTGAAGGGCTTGAGCTGGTTGATGTATTCCTTTGGAATGGAACTGGCACACTTCACATGTTGTTACAAGTGAAGTTGTATCCTGGAGAGCCGTGCGCCAATAGAAGCCTTGCCATAAATCTTTGCCGAGAAGGGCTCTTGATCCTATGTGAGAAGAACACATGCCTCCATGTATCTCTGCCAATAGCTTCTGTCCATCTTCCCGGAAAATGCACTTCAATTTCACCCCATTTGGTCTTTTTCTGTGCAAATTTTTTTCACCAAACTGGTACATAGTTGAGAGCCGGGCTACTTTCTCGGCTTCTTCTTGCTCTTCGGGAAGTTCTCTTGTCTGAAGGAAATGAACAATCTGCTGCACCCATGTTGGAACCTATGGCTCGATGACAACAACTAAAGGGATCTCCTCACCTGCTTATGCGCTTGTCTCATACGTGCCGCCTGGCATCGTTGGGATAGGCCCCAACAAATACATAGGCGTACACTTGAACCGCAAAGGGACTCATGTTCTTCTTGAGATCTTTCTTGCTTCTTCATTAACCTGTGATTGCACCCATTTCCAGTTTTCCCGCGAGTCGTGCAGAACAACGTGGGGTTATCCACGTAATGATCCATGGGCTTGCCCACGTTCACGGGGAGGTAACTGCCATTTTACTCACCCATTACGCCTACCGTTTCCGCCACGTACGCTGCATGCATTGCGCAGGGTTGTTGGCGAACGCGTAGGGTGCGAGAATGAGTGCCATGACAGAAAGCTAGGCGCTGTGGATAGGCGCAGGAGAGCGGTCGTTGATTCTGGACGCCGTCAGTGATGCAGAGTGGCAGGATTGGTGGAGTGGGGCAGTTGCCTTCCGGGTGGTGAGGAGCTAGCCCCCAGCCATGCTTCCTTATAAAAAGGGACGTGGGCGAGGGGCTCACCCACACACATCTCCTCCTTCCTCCTATATCCTTCTTCCACTATGGTGAGGGGAAGAGGACGTGGTCATCCGCCGGCGGTGGCGACGAGGGTCTCTTCTCGACAGCACCTTCCTCCTCCTGCTGGGGATGCAGGGGCAGAGTCCAGCGCACAAGGTGGTGCCGCAGGACGCGGGCATGGTTGTCTTGGCGCTTGGGGCCGAGGAGGACGTGGGGGTGCCCTGATCGCTCCTCCCCCAGTTGCCGCGGCTCCAATGGAAGGCCACGCCGGGGACCAGCCATCGGAGTTTATCGTCAAGCTGCACGGGCCACCGCGCAGCCGTCTTCGGCTTCCCACTCCATTCACAAGGGTGATGGAGGATGAAAAGCTACATGGATTGAGGCTGCACATGAGGGGCTGCTGTAATGGCAGCATGCAGGCGAACGTAGAGTTCCCCGCACCTCATGTCATGCTTCTTCGGCATGGCTGGAAAACCTTCGCTCGTGCCCACAGCTTGGTGGCGGGGCACGTTCTCCATTTCAAGCTAATGGAGGCGAATCTACTCTCCATCAAAGTTTTCGGGCGTTCGGTTGCTCGCTTAGGGTGGTGCACGGAGAGCTCAACCGACGACGAAAGCTCCTCCTTGAGTGACAGCGACGAAGAGGACAGTGACGGTGATGACGATGGCACCAAGCGGGAGGACGATGGCTCGGACTCCAGCTGAGCGCCGGATGCACCGTCACCGTCAGCAAGGGGCCGGCGCCACCATCATCTGCACTTGGGTCTTCTTCCCTCGGCAGAGCAATTTGCCGGTTGTTGGGTGTGGACGCCTCCGCCTCCTCCAGCTGGACCCCGGCAGGCTTCCCTATGGACTCCGGCTTGATCTTCCCTGCCGGGGACCCTCCTACCTCGTCCCGCTGGTCCTGGCGGGGGTGACTAGGGCATCGCCTAGCCGCTCTCTCCGTCCGTCGTCTTCTCCCCCGCCCCTCCCGATCTTGCAGATTGCGTCTCGCGGGCCCTGACGGCGTCCGGCTGGGCTTCTGCCCAGGCACTCCTTTTGCCCTCTTCACCTCCCACTATAGTTACTAGGGGGAGAGGGACAAGAAAGGCATTACGGGGCACTTATCTTTTTTCAGTCTAAAATATGTAGTCACTTGCCAAACTTTATCTTAAGTAATGTATTCTTTTCAGCCATATTTGTACTCTGTAAGGCTTGTACTCGTCTATCCGCATATTAATGAAAAAAGACATGCTCGCTGGGCACTTGTGCATTTATCATACTCATGCAGAGGAGTGACTCCTTTATACTTTCAAGTAAACAAAGTTTTCCGGCAAGATATCTTGCCTGCCCCTTCACTTGTTGCCGCGAGGTTCTGCCTAGTGAGCCTGAGAGTGCGGAAGAGAACCGGCCCCTTGCCAACCCCTTTTCCCAAATGCCACTACAACCACTATGATTGAAGTAATCTTTGAATCAAAGAATGGGAGCACAATTGTTTGAAGGGGGGACAAGGTTTTTCTACGCACAAGTTTTCCTCACCGATGTACACTATGGAACTCTTAAAGGGAACTTATCTACTTTGGGTTGTCGGGGGTCGATATGCAAACTTGTTCTTTCTTCTCTTCCTTAGGATTTTATACACGGCAGGACCCTGTGGTTAGCACAGGGAAAGAAAAATAGTAGTATATGACCCTCTCTAAATGACCATGGCTGAATCATGCTAAAATAAACATGCATGCAAGTTTTAGGCGCCAGCGCTTCATTTTATTATCTTTGCACAGGGTCTGTGCCTGGCTTTTGTAAAAAGGGTTACATGCACATCGGCAAGGCTTGTACAAAAGGTGGTTGCCGGGGCAGTGCCCGGCAGCCGCGCCTTATGGGTAGAACTTGAGAAGATGCTCAATATTCCATGAGTTTTGCACCTTAATGCCATCTTCGATCTCCAGACGGACTGCGCCAGGTCTGGTGACTTGTACTACCCGGTAAGGGCCTTCCCACTTCGGCGTCAACTTGTTGGAACCCTTGGCGGATTGAACACGCCTGAGGACAAGGTTGCCTTCCTCAAGGCTCCGGGCATGAATCCTGCGGCTATGATAGCGGCGCAAGGCTTACTAGTAGCGTGCAGCACGCACAGCGGCCCGGAGACGATCTTCCTCAAGGAGCATGGCATCGTCATGTCGGAGCTGCTCTTGCTCTACTTCATCATAGACAAGTACTCGAGGTGACCGGTATATGAGTTCCGTTGGGAGCACTGCTTCCGCCTCATAGACTAGTGAGAAGGGAGTCTGCCCAGTGTCTCGATTCGGTGTCGTACGAAGGGACCAAAGAACCACCGGTAGCTCGTCGATCCAGCGTCTGCCGCACTTCCGCAGCTTGTCAAAAGTTCTTGTCTTGAGCCAACGGAGCACTTCAGCATTCATCCTCTCAACTTGTCCATTGCTCCGGGGATGAGAAATAGAGGCAAAGGAGACCTTGTTTTCGAGTGTTTGGACATATTGCATGAAGGTGCGGCTTGTGAATTGGGTGCCATTATAAGTGATCACCCTGTCAGGTACTCCAAAACGGCACACCAATCCTTTCAAGAACTTGATACCTGACTGTGCGGTCACCTTCCTCACTAGCTCCACCTTCGGCCACTTTGTAAACTTGTCGATTGCGATGTACACGAATTCAAAGCCCACGGTAGCACGAGCGAAGGGGCCCAGGATGTCGAGCCCCCAAACCGAAAAGGCCCAGGATAAAGGGATCGTCTGGAGAGCTTGAGCTGGTTGATGGATGTTCTTAGAGTGGAACTAGCAGGCTTGGCATTTGGTGACTAGCTCGGTTGCATCTTGGAGGGCTGTGGGCCAGTAGAAGCCCTGTCGGAAAGCTTTTCCAACCATGGCTCTTGATCCAATGTGAGAGCCACACACACCCCCATGTATCTCTGCCAACAGCTTCTGTCCATCTTCCCGGCAAATGCACTTCAATTTCACACCATTTGGCCTCTTCTTGTATAGTGTATCATCGATAAACTGATACATATTGGACCTGCGGGTTACTTTCTCAGCTTCTTCTTGTTCTTCGGGAAGTTCTCCTATTTGAAGAAAGTGGACTATGTGCCGCCCAAGTTGGAGCCTGAGGCTCAACAACAAGGATTAAAGGCACCTCCTCGTTCGTGGGAGCACTCACCTCGACCGCGAGGATGTGTGGTTCTGAGGGAGGGTGCTGCTCACCAACCGAAGCAGGGTTGTTCTCGGCAACCTCTCTACCGGTGGCTTCGAGAAGCTCTGCCGGGAGATACTTGTCGGAGCCCAATTTCCTCCCTTTTCTGGCCATCATTGAATGGGACATTGATGGTTGAGTCAGGTGAAGGATAAAAGTTCTTGGTTCCACAGGGAGCTTTTGAGCTGCGCACTTTGATAAATAATCTGCAATGCCGTTTTCCGCACGTGGTACGTGCTCTGCTTGTAATCCATCAAAGTGCTCCTCCAACTTTCTCACTTCTTCTACGTATGCCTCCATCAGCGGGCTCTGGTAATCCTTGTTAACTTGCTTCATCACAAGCTGCGAGTCTCCACGGATGATCAACTTTTTGATTCCCAACTCCACCGCGATTTTGAGTCTGGCAAGGAGCCCCTCATATTCAGCAGTGTTGTTGGTGGCCTTCTCTCAGGGAAAGTGCATTTGAACCACATATTTGAGGTGCTCTCCGGTGGATGCAATAAGAAGCACGCCAACTCTAGCGCCCTACAACGAGAAAGCACCATCAAAGTACATGGTCCACTCCTGAGGTGCCTCCTTGCTGGGGATAATTGTTTCTGGTATTTCTTCATCTGGAGTGGGCGTCCATTCTGCAGTGAATTATGCCAACACTCTACTCTGAATGGTTGAGGTACTTTCGTACTTCAAGCCAAAGCTTGACAGTTCTAATGCCCATTCAACTATCCTGCCGGTAGCTTCAGGGTTCCTTACTATGCACTGGAGTGGAAATCGGGTGACAACTGTGATCTCATGGGCTTGGAAGTAGTGGCGAAGATTTCTCAAGGCCATGATGAGGGCGAAGATCAATTTTAGCACCCCAGAGTACCTTGACCTAGCCCCCTATAACAGGGAGCTGACAAAGTGCACTGGGCGTTGCACCACTTTCTTCTTTGCCGTGGTCTTGGAATTGCCCGCGCCACCTTGCCCTACTTCCACTAGATCCGTGCTCAATTCTACCATGGCTGGTTCGGCTTCGTCTCCGGAAGGGATAGTTGTGGCAGCTGCTTCCTGATCGACCTCCCGTTGCGCCACCAGCGCTGCACTAACCACCTGGTTAGTTGCCGCTAAGTACAGCAGCAACGACTCTTGTGGTTTAGGAGCGACTAAGGTGGGAGCAGAGGAAAGGTAGGCTTTTAGGTCTTGCAGCGCTGCTTCTGCTTCTGGGGTCCTCTTCATCGGACCTGCCTTTTTCAGGATTTTGAAAAAAGGCAAGGCACATTCGGCAGACTTGGAGATGAACCTGCTTAGCGCGGCAACGCATCCAGTTAAACGTCTCACATCCTTAATAGTCTTGGGTGCTTGTATCTGCTCGATCGCTCTGATCTTGTCGGGGTTGGCCTCTATCCCTTGGAGAGATACAAAGAAACCAAGTAGCTTGCCAGAGGGAATGCCAAAAACACACTTCTCAGGGTTTAACTTCAAATTGATCTTGCGCAAGTTGGCAAATGTCTCTTCCAAATCTTGAATGAGTGTCGATTTGTCCTTGGTCTTGACCACTATATCATCCATACAAACTTCCACGTTTCAGTGCAATTAGGGTTCGAAACCAATCTGTACTACTCTTGCAAAAGTGGATCCAGCACTCTTCAACCCGAAAGGCATGCGTACAAAGCAGTACATGCCACATGGGGTTATGAACGCGGTCTTCTCTTCATCTTCCTTGGACATGAATATCTGGTGGTATCCGGAGCATGCATCTAAAATGGAAAGCAGATCACACCCAGAGGCAGAGTCTATCATCTGAATGATGCGCGGCAGGGGGAAAGGGTCCTTCGGGCATGCCTTGTTCAAGTTTGTGAAGTCGATGCAGAGCCTCCATTTCCCATTTGCCTTGCGCACTACCACTGGGTTTGCTAACCAAGCTGGATGCAGCACTCCCCTGACCAAACCAGCTGCTTCAAGTTTCTTGATTTCCTCAGCAATGAACTGCTGCCGCTCTAAAGCTTGCTTTCTAATATTTTGTTTGACGGGTCAGGCGTGAGGGCAGACAACAAGGTGGTGCTCGATTACCTCCCTGGGAACACCAGGGATGTCAGATGATTGCCAAGCAAACACATCAACATTGGCCCGCAGGAAGGCAATGAGCGCACTTTCCTATTTGTCATCAAGGGTGGCGCTGATGGCGAACGTACCGTCAGTGCCATCCTACCTTGCCGGGACCTTTTTCACAGCAGGTGGAGTAGCCTTGGGCCTCTTGCTAGTGGGACTCTCTGGCAGGTACTCAATAGGTGCAGCGCACTCCGTAGAGGCGCGCTCCCTGAAGTCTTTGCTGGTGTCGCTGCTAGCTTTCTTTCCCTTCTTCGCCTCCTTGGCGGGAGCTGTTGCTTCAGCAGCCTCAGCTGCTACCGCGTCTCGATACATCTGATCCACACATATGAATGGAAATGACGCCCAATGGCCCTGGCATCTTCAAGGTGTTGTAAGCATAGTGTGATGCTGCCATGAATTTTGCTAGGGCTGGACGACCAAGGATCCCGTTGTACAACAAGGGAAGCTCAACAACATCAAACACAACTCTCTCCATCCGGTAGTTCAGCTCCTGCCCAAACGTCACCAGCAGCGTAACCTTTCCCTTAGGACGGATCCTGCCGGGGTTGATTCCTTGGAACGTACCAGTAACTTTGAGCTCCGCATCAGGGATCTGCAGCTCGCTGACCACTTTAGGGGAGATCAGATTCAATCCAGCCCCATCGTCAACTAGCATCTTTGTGACTTTGAGGTTGCCTATCATTGGGGGGAGACCAACAATGGCAAACACCCTACTGCGGTAGTGCGGTTGGGGTGATCCTCTTGATCAAAGATGATAGGCGTGCGAGACCATTTGAGCGGTTTCCGGGAGTCTGCAGCTAGCTCCAAGGCATTGACCTCTCACGCCCACTGCTTGAGCTGGTGGTGAGAGGAGTGCAAAGATGCACCTCCATCAATACACTTGGCCTTAGTTGTTTCTGGAATTCTTACTCGCTGGTTTCTTCCTCATCCCCTTCATCACTTTCACCATCTTCTTCTTTATTTTCACGGCCTCTAGCAGGTTTCTCTTTTTGTTGTGGGGCCTTCCTGCGATGCCCCCCTCTACTTCCACGGCCTTTTACTGCTGCACCCTCTTGGTCCTTCTCCCTGTCCCTCTTCTCATATTCTGCCTTCTCCTTCTTGACAAGCTGCTCGGCTTGGTGGCATTCCTGGAGATCGTGACCTTTGGTGCGGTGAATCTTGCAGTATGGCCCATCGGACTTCCCAGCTTTCTCTGCCGCCGCAGCCTCCCAGCAATCACCGTATGCGGCAGCTTCCTTGCCGAGGGCTTCGGTTTTGGCCTTCTTGCCAGTGCTGAGGTTGCCAGGGCTCTCGACAGCCAATACTGATTTATCCTTGTACTTCTTATTGCACTTTCGGCTCCTCCTCTTCGGGTTGACGGCCTCGTCGTCTTCCTCTGAACTGACTTCAATGCCATCCTCTTCTCCGGGGAGTAGCCTTCCTTCTTCAGCCCGAGCACATTTATCAGCCAACGTGCACAACTCGTTAACAGTCTTGGGCAGCCGGACGTTCATCTTGGACTGTATCCTTCTATTACGCACGTTCGAATGGAACGCGGCAATCACAGCTACTGGATGTATCTCTGTTATGTTGCAGTGCACTCGACTGAACCTTTGCATGTACTTCTGCAAGCTTTCCCCTTCCTTCTACGGAAGGACTTGCAGATCGCTGGGTTGACCTGGCTCTTGGTGGCCACCCGTGAAGGCGCCAACAAATTCGTTGCACAAGTCAGCCCATGATGAAATGGAATTCTCTGGCAGGTGCATCAGCCACAACCTCACATTTGGCTTGAGCACCAAAGGGAAGTAGTTGGCGAACACCTTTTCATCCCTGCCACTAGCAGCTTGAACGATAATAGTGTAAATGCTCAAGAACTCTGCCAGGTTCAATTTTCCATCGTACTTTTCTGGTAATTAAGGCTTGAAGACACGGGCAGACGGCCAGCGGACTTGCCGCAGCTCACGAGTGAAGGCGGGGCAACCAACCTCTTAAGACAAGTACCCGCCATCACTCGGCGCGGGTTCGTCAACGTCTAGATCATTTCGCCTGTCAGACTGACAGCGAGTCTCCCGGCGTCGCTCTATTGTGACGCGTGCATCTTCCCTCCGCCGATCTTCCAGGACCTGCCGCTGGTCCCGATGGGCTCGCGGATCAGAAGAGGCCATCGATGCCTTGTCAGGCTCGCGGACACGCTATTCTTGCTGCTGCCACCTCTAGGTCTGCTGTCATGGAGGAGACTGCACCGTCAGTGCGGTCTCCTCGACAGGGCCATCAGCCCGGGCTGCTATTGCTGTTCGCGGGTGCCGCAAAGGCTCTGCTTGCTGTGACTTCACAGCTTGAGTGAAACTTATCAAACTCTGGATGGTGGCCCTCCATTCATCCATCTGATCAGCCGCCGTCAAGAATCTTAGTAAGAGTTGGGATCGTGCCATGGCTTCCGTAGTTGTGCTAGGCGCAATCGACAAGGCAGATCGCGATGTCGCTTGACTCTTGGTGGTACCAGCGGGGGCGTCGCCGCGTTCATGCCATCGCGGACCGGTTGCCAAGGCAGTCTGGTGTTGAGCAGGCCGCGCATGGGGGTCGGCACCCCCATTTGGTGCTCTACCTTGCCCGCCCTGCTCCGGGCAAGGTGCGCGCCCAGTGGCCGCACTGGTGGTAGGCACGGCTAGAGGGTCACGACTCACACCAGAGCGGGCATCGTTGCTACGGCTGCGCCCGCTAGTTTGGCGGGGTGGTGGAGGCTAAATGTCCCCTCTACTCGCAGCTTGAGGGCCATGCCCATTGGGGTGTTGTCGACGCTGCCCTCCCCCGGTGCCTCCCGCTCCTGCTTCGTCCACGGGGGACACAATGATGGCATCACCTGCGCCAGTCGTGTTTCCCGCGGTACCCATGTCGTCCAACGCCATCGTGGGGCCTATGGCGACCGCGGCTTCGTGAGAGGGGGTCTTCGAAGTGGAAGGGTGCGCGGTAGTACCGGGTTTCTTCTTAGGCACCATGGATGAAGACGATGATGATGATGGATGTGCTGGTCACAACCTCGGGTTCGTGCGAACACTTCTCCCCTACCTGGCACGCCAAAGATGTCGTGGGTGGACACGATCACCTATGGGGCCATTGGCCCCTTGTGGTTGGGCAAGGGGGAAGATCACGTTGCACAAAGAGCAGGGGCCATGAAACAACATGACAGTGATGACGCTGGTGGTTTTTACCCAGGTTTGGGGCGCTGGGAAGTGTTAAACCCTACTCCTGCTTTGGTGGATTGGATGAGAAACACGATGATCATGTGGCGCTCGAGCCCGACAAGGTGACCTCGGGGAGAGCAGCTACGCTCGTACAAGTAAGCAAGGGTCCGAATCCCTTTCTAGTTAACCTTGGACCTCCTTTTATAGCTTAAGGGGTGACCACAGTGGCAAAGTTGTCTTTATCTGGTGATTAGATAGCTAATAGTGCTATCATACCTAACTCTGGCAGTTTGGATAAAGTGCGTTAAATGCACTGCTAGGTGTCATGCTAAGAGCGAAAGCCGGCAAGCCTGCTGTGCCGCTTAACCCTCTTCTGCTTATCTGTTTGACACACCTCTGGACGGGTGTCACATGAGGATAATCTTTCTTCCATGGGCAGCCACGTAATCACTTGGAGGCTCGACACCGCATTGATAGGTGATTTGCATTGCGGTGCGGTGGAGCGATGGTGCCTTGGCGGGAATCCTTGCCCCTGGCGTACCCGGTAAGCTTGCCGGGGAAATCTCGGACTTGTCCCCGGGGCGGCCTTGACCCCACCAGGCTCTCCTGCCCTGTGAGGGAAGCCTTCTCAAGGTGATGCCTTGCTGTTTTGCTTGTCTTGGTCTTCTTGATCTGCTCCTTGATCTCACGAAGAGCGGTCATTCTGGTTTGCTCTTGTTTCTGTGGTTTGGTGTAGGATACGCAATGCCAGCATGCCTGTGTATAAGTCCGGGCAACCAAATGCGAATGTTTGTTGCATGGACAGCCCTTGAGGTAGAGGGCTTGAAGGCGGCTTTGGAGAAGGCCAAGGCCAAGGCAGCCACAGATAAAGCAGCTGCCGCGAAGGTGATGGCCAAGCTTGGGAAGGCCAAGCTTGCTAGTGAGAAGCATGAGGCTCGAGTAGCCGAGGTGCAGGTGGAGCTCAAGGATGCCGTCAAGAAATTTGAGGCCCTTGAGAAGAAACTATCCATGGTGGAGAAGGAGCTCAAGGAGGCGAGGACCGAAGTGCATGGTGCCCGGGAAGGGCTCCGCCAAGTGGGGCAAATCGTAGATGGTAAGAAGTACTTACTGCAGAGTGTGTTTGGAGGCAACAGGTTCTCCTTGCTGACGCGGGTCTAGCACTCAGTAGGCGTTTTCACCGAGCTACCAAAGAGTGCAGCTGCTGCGGCAGAGCACTATGTGACGCGGGAGGAGAATTCAGAACGGCGGCTCTTCTGGTCGTAGTTCCAGGCGCCCGAACACCCTCCGCTCCTCAGCAACCAAATGAAGCAATTGATGGAGCTGCACCGGATGGCCGAACCAGCCTTGAAGGACCTTTGTGTCCGGTTGTGGCCTGATGAGCCTATTTCGGACAACTATTTTGGCTTGGTCCAGAGGCTGCGTGAAGCATTGTCGCGGATTGATGCCGTGAAGCGATCTGCGTGCCTGGAGGGTGCGAGGCTGTCCTTCGAGAAGACTATGGTTCAAGCCGTTGGATATGGCTACTGGTCCTCCGCCGTCCAGAAAGGAGCACCGCTGCCCCGAGAAGTACTTCGCCCAAGTTATGGAAGGTGCTCGGGCCATAGAGGGTCAGTGTTCGAAGGATGTAATCATTGAATGATTTATTGTCCAGTTGCCACCCGAACATGTTACTTTATTATGCGGCCCGTTTTGTATTTATTGTTTTAATTTTGACTCCTGTGCGGCTGTTTAGTTATTCTGAAAGTTACCAGTCGTCGGCTTCAGCCCCCAAGTAAATGTTATGAGGGGTGTTTCGTCTCCGCACTGTTACCCTTAGCCGACGTCTCGGTGCCCGAAGGCGGTGGTGCGAGAGAGAGACTAGGCAATCAGACTATATGGCTTTATCGCTTTCACTTAGCCATAGGAGCTTGACGGCGGGGGCTAATGACTAGCCCCCAAGTTTTGGTGATGTACGCGGGATCCGAGGCGTGCCTTTGTAGTCACATGGTCCGTGCTAGGACGAACCCTTCGTATGACATGGATAAATCGCCAATGATTTCTTAGTTTAACACTTGTCGTCGGATCGCTGACCAGTTCTCGCTTACTATGATGGTCAGTTTTCGGCTTTCTCCCCTGAGGCACTTGACTAAAATAGCCAGAAGCACAATCATAGGGTTTCTCCCTTTACCTTCTTATCCGAACGTGTGGAACGTAAGAGGGAAAGCACAGGAGCCGGGCAACCCAACTATAGACCCAAGACATAGTTCGGGCATATAGTAAAATATCCGAGACGCCGGACACTCGACGGGAGGTGGTGCCGGACATAGTATGTAGTGCTGACGGGAAAAATCAGGCCATCGGTCAAGTAACCGGTTTAATACACGAGATGTGTATACCCAGCCGTTCGAGGAGCGGAAAAAGGAAAGAGAAAGGAGCCTAATAATGCGGATGCCCGAACACCACGAAAGATGTTTTTATTTTCCATAAGCTCTGGACGTCTATCCGTACAATTCGAACTACTAAGGTATTTATAATAATGAAGAAAAGAAAATTTTACAGAGGAAGGTTTACACAGGGCCTTGATGTGTGGGTCAAAGCCTCAACTGTGCCCTGCTGCATGTCTGCGCCTTTCCTTCTACAAGGTGGAGGCCAGCAAATTGGATGTCCGTTTAAAACACCATGTGCTGGCGAGGGGTGCCTTCAAAAAGGGACCTTGAGATGTAAACATGCCGTTGTAGCTTGATGCTGAGCAAGTCTGGATTCCTGCCCGTTATCGTCCGAGGACGTGGTGATATAATAGTTCGGTTGAGCCAAACATGTGGTGTTACAGGCCCCCACGGCCGCCCATGGTATTTTTAGCGCAAAGTTGTGCTGATGAGGCACGTAACGCGTGGGGAAGGCGGGCGTACCGTGGGGGGCGTATCCCTATTGGCGGTGAATGCAGGCGGGTTCCCATGAAGGGGATAGGGCTCGAGCCCGTTTAAGTGTATCTTCTGCCTTTACGGCGGGCTGATACCTTGGCCTGTTGGCGACGGATTGGTCTTCGGCTGCCAGTGCCGCAGTGTGCTCCTCAGTCCGGAGCGAGTGTTCCGTTTTGCCGTTTATCATGATGACGCTTGCGGGCCCAGGCATCTTTAGCTTGAGGTATGCGTAGTGTGGGACAACTTTGAACTTGGCAAATGCCGTTCGGCCGACGAGGGCATGATAGCCACTGCGGAATGGGGCGATGTCGAAGATCAAGTCTTCGGATCGGAAGTTGTCCGGAGAGCGGAATACTACTTCTAGTGTTACCGTGCCTGAGCATTAGACCTCTACACCCGGAATAACCCCCTTAAAGGTGGTGTGGCTAGGTTTGATCCTTGATGGATCGATCCCCATTTTCATCACTGTGTCTGCGTAAATCAGATTGAGGCTAGTGCCTCCGTCCATTAGGACTCTCGTGAGGTCGTACCCATCGATAATGGGGTCGAGTACCAAGGCCGCCGATCCTCTGTGACGGATACTGGTTGGGTGGTCCTTGCGGTCAAAGGTGATCGGGCAAGCCGACCACGGGTTGAACTTCGGTGCTATGGGCTCGACGGCGTACACATCCCGCATTGCGCGCTTCCTCTCTTTTCCTTGGTATGTGGGTGGCATAGATCATATTCACCGTCTTGACCTCAGAAGGGAAGGGTTTTTGGCCTCCACTGTTTGGACTGCGTGGCTCATCGTTGTCCTTGCTTCATGGGCTTTTGCCCGAGTCTTCAGCTGTGAGCTTGCCGGCTTGCTTTATTGCTCAACAATTGCGGTTGGTGTGGTTAGCGGGCTTTTCGGTGGTGCCATGAATCTGGCAGGGCCTGTCCAGGATTGCGTCCAATTTTTAGTTGGCCCTTCTTGATTGCCTTTAGAAGGCTTTTTTCGTGACCCGGATTTCGGATTACGGAATCCATCATTTACTGCCGTCTCATCGGTTTCGCCGTCGTTGTGGTGATGCTTATTCTTGTTGCGTCGTGGCTTTCCATTCTCATCCTGGAGCTCATAGGTGCCAAGGGCTTCCAGGTTGGTGCTTCTACGAGCCAACCAACTATCCTCCCCGGCACAGAAATGGGTCATGAGGGAGGTAAGCGCCGCCTTTGTCTTCGGCTTGTCCTGGCCGAGCTGCCTTGCTAGCCATTCATCTCGAATACTGTGTCTAAAGGCGGCTATGGCTTCGGCGTTCGGACAGTTGATGATCTGGTTCTTCTTGGTCAAAAACTGGTTCCAGAATTGCCAGGCTGACTCGCCGGGCTGCTGGATTACGTGGCTCAGGTCATCGGTGTCCGGAGGCCGGACATAAGTACCCTGAAAGTTGGCTAAAAAAGCGTCCTCTAGCTCCTCCCAACATCCTATGGAGTCTTCGGGGAAGCTGTTTAACCAGTGTCGAGATGGACCTTTGAGCTTCAATGGTACGTATTTGATGGCATGAAGGTTGTCGCCTTGTGCCATGTGAATGTGTAGTAGGAAGTCTTCTATCCATACGGCCGGATCCGTCGTCCCGTCATAGGGCTCGATATTTACGATCTTGAAGCCCTCCGGGAATTGGTTCTGCATCACCCTATATGTGAAGCACAGAGGGTTAGCGGCGCCCCTGACTCGAGCTACGTCGCGCCGGAGACCATCTGTCATCCGGGCTCGTTGTTGTTCCCGAGCTTTGTCGTTTCGGTATAGACAAGCTTGGTAACTGTCCTGTCGATCAGGAGAGTTGTCTTTGGGTCCATAGATGAATCTTGTCAGACCTGCACGGGCATCTAGGTCGCGTCGTAGGTTGAACTCATAGGCAGGCTGAACTGGCTCCTTGCCTAGAAGGCGAGGTGGAGCAAGAGGATGTTCGGTTTTATCAGCCGGCCTATCCCGTCCTCGAGGGGGGCGATCCGGCTGGTCCGCCTGAGTGTGCCGTGCAGGTGCTGGCTCTACGGCCTCATCGTCGAATTGCGGCAGAAGCTTTCGCACTGGGTAACTTTTGGTCTGCCGCTCGTAGCCGTTCCCTGCTTCGGTAGCTAGGACTTTAGTCCATCTTTCATTGAGGGTGTCTTGTTCGGCCTTTATTTTCTGTTGCTGTTTCTTCACGCTACTCATGGTGGCAATGAGCTGCCGTTTGAACCGCTGTTGATCCAGCGGGTCTTCGGGGACAATGAAATCCTCTTCGCCCAAGCTAACCTCCTCTTCGGAGGGGGGAGGTAGTTGCTGTCTTCAGAATCACTGACGTCCTCTAGGTTGAGCAGGTCTTCCTCCTCGTGATCGGCTTGAGGTTCCTCATTGGCGCCGTGGTCCTCGAGGTTGTCCACATTATCTGGAGTGTCGTTCTCTCCGGTGTCCATGTTGCTTGCATGGCTTCGGTGTGCCTTGGAGCGACGGCGTTGTCTGCGGCTCCTGTGCGGCTCATCGCCGGGCTTGCCGCTATCCTTCCTGGGGGTGCCATTGTCTTTTGGAGTGTCCACCATGTAAATCTCATAAGTGGATGTTGCCGTCCAGCGACCAGTGACGGGAGGCGTGGCGTCGGTGTTGGTGGTGGCTCCGCTGTCCTCATCCATGGAATAGGTATTTTCTGAATGTAGTCCAACATGTCGGTTAAGTCCTCGACCGTGGCTACGAGGTGGGTGGTTGGTGGGACGTAAAATTCCCTGAAGCACGTCTCAAAGGGCTGCTGAACGCATGCCGAGGGGGGATCCTCCTGAATAGTCATCATCTGGATTCGGTCCAATGCATCGCTTACTAAAGTGAGGGTCGTCGGACTGGTATGCGGCGGCCGCAGGGGGCCGGCTTTAGATGTGACGGGGCAAGGAATGATAGGGGCCAGAGCCGGATCCTGGTCTTCGATGGCCGAGCTAACCTCGAGGCCCGGGGTCAGATAGTCATAAGAAACCAAGGACAAGACATGGTCTTCGGACATTGCTTCCGTATTGGGGCTCGAAGCCGAATTGTCGAGGGGGAGTTCGGCCAGGGGTAACCCCTGGCCATTGAACGTCGACCCGTCGCTGGGGATCAAGCCCGTAGGGGTGTTGCAAGGAGAGAGTTCGGTCGAAAGCGAGTCTCGGCGTCCGAACCTTGTTTCCGCATTATGGCCTGAAGACGAGTATCTGGCGGATATCGCGGGCACAGTCGAGAGGGATTCCTGGCTTCTGTTCGAGGCGGAGACGTCTGAGCTTGGGGCTGGCCGTAGGATGGGTGCCGATGCTTAGATTGGATCAAGGAAGGGTTCAGGAGCTGGCGTAGTCAATCCGGCGAAAACCAAATCGCCGCGAACGTCCGTAACGTACTCCAGATTGCCGAATCAAATTTTGTGCTCAGGCGCGAAGCTGTCGATCTGATCTAGATGACTAGTTGGGTTGGCGTGCAGCATGATGCTACCGAATGCAAAGAGTTGGCCGGAATAAAGAGGTCCCCAGAGCTAACGCCTTCTCTGATGATTAGGCGAGCCATTGATCCTTTTGGTGACTCAACAACGGAACTCTCAATGAAAGCACCAATGTCGGTGTCAAAACCGGCGGATCTCGGGTAGGGGGTCCCGAGCTGTGGATCTATGATCGATGGGTAACAAGGGACGATGAAAATGGTATTTACCCGGGTTCGGGCCCTCTCGAAGAGGTAAAACCCTACGTCCTGCTTGATTGTATTTGATGTATGGTATGGTTACAGAGTTGATCTACCTCAAGATCAGGCGAGCTAAACCCTAAGGCAATGAGGTGATGAATATAGCTCTCGCCCTAAAGACTAAAACCCACCGATTTATATAGGTACTTGTAGGGTTAGGGTTACACGCGATCAGTTACAAAGAGAGGAAGATCCTACCTAATCTTGACTTGGAGGACACACCACGGCTCCGAAGATTCCTTATCCGGCCGTGGATCCGCTCTCCAGCTTGGGCCCCATAATAGCCCATCAATCCGGCCAAAACAAAATAGGCCGGTAGCCCGAGGACCCGTTAATCCAGGACTCCCTCAATGGGGACTAGAATAAGAGGGATTGTGCATTGGATGCTCCGGAGAGCTTCTGAAGTGAGAGAGGGGTAGAGAGAGAGAAGAAATGGATCTGTCCAGTAAGTAAAAATGGGGTTTTAACACCCCAATAATTGATGCATGGATATGAAACTTTTAACAGAGGTAGAGGGTGACTAGGGTGAGCTATGTTAAAATTTTGAGCTCAAGGGGAGCTCATTTGGTACTCCAATCATAGATCACAGGAATTTGGCACAATGTGTTTGATGATGTTTAGATGTAGCTAGGGGAATCCAATGGCTTTGGAAATTAACATGACTGGATTTGGGGTCAATTTGATCTATGGTAAAATTTTGTAGGTCATTTGTGGAAACTTGGTAATGTAACTTTTCCAAACCCTAGAAATGGGTAGAAACGGTTTTGGAAAGATTTGACCAAGCTATCTTATTCTTAAACTTGAACCACTTAGTCAAAGTGAATGATTAGGCCATTTGACAAAGGGTACCAAGTTTGAGAAAAATTGGAGAAACTTGATAGAGCAAACTTGTTCAAACTTGGAAATGGACAAAATGGGTTTTGAGAAGATTTGATGGGGTTAACTTGTTGTACAAGACATGAGACTTGTCAAAATAATAAATTAGGGCATTTGTGACATGATAGAATTTTCTTGAATTTAATGGAGAATATTTCCTTTGTAAATATTTCAAAAGCTTGAAATATCCAGAAAGGGTTTTTGAGGGATCTGACCAATAATTTGGTCGTGACCATGGGTTGAAACACATATATTTGGATAATATACGTCCACTGAGCTTCCATACATTTTCTCAAATATTTTTGAAACATTAAAATAATTTTACCCTATTAAAGAACATTTTCGGTCTTAAGAAAATGCCTTTAAATAAAATAGCAAAACAACTTTTAAAATAATATTTTGGTGGTTTTGGGAAGTCCTATTGCAAATAGGATTGGAATAAATATTTGGAAAGATTTTTCACATCCTGAATTATGTAGTTGTAGTTCAAGCCTTAAATTAGGGTTTTTAGGGAAACCTAATTTAAAAAATACTTTTTGGCCTAATTATTTTTGTAAGGAAATAATTTTATGTCTTATACACATGGCATGATCATTGGACAAAGTTTTAGAGCAAGGACATGAAGTATAAGAGGTGGGGAATTTATCTGATTTAAGAGCACTTGAAAACAACAAGCAAAAATCCAAATCAAACAAAGAGCAATCAACAAAAAAGTTTTTGTTGGATCCAATTTTATGATTTATTATCTTAAATGAGTGTAGGATCGAAAGTAGGTCTAGAGGGGGGTGATTAGACTACTTGACCAAATAAAAATCTAACCTTTTCCCAATTTTAGTTGTGGGCAGATTTTAGCAATTAACACAAGTCAAGCAATCAACCTACACATGCAATTCTAAGAGTGTAGCAGCGGAAAGTAAAACATTGCATATGAAGGTAAAGGGAAGGGTTTGGAGAGTGCAAACGCAATGATGACACGGAGATTTTTGGCGTGGTTCTGATAGGTGCTGCTATCGTACATCCACGTTGATGGAGACTTCAACCCATGAAGGGTAACGGTTGCGAGAGTCCACGAAGGGCTCCACCCATGAAGGGTCCATGAAGAAGCAACCTTTTCTATCCCACCATGACCATCGCCCACGAAGGACTTGCCTCACTCGGGTAGATCTTCACGAAGTAGGCGATCTCCTTGCCCTTACAAACTTCTTGGTTCAACTCCACAATCTTGTCGGAGGCTCCCAAGCGACACCTAACCAATCTAGGAGACACCACTCTCCAAAAGTTAATAGATGTTGTGTTGAAGATGAACTCCTTGCTCTTATGCTTCAAATGATAGTCTACCCAACACTCAACTCTCTCTCACAGATTTGGATATGGTGGAAAGATGATTTGAGTGGATAGCAACTTGGGAAGGCTAGAAATCAAGATTCTTTTGGTTGGATTGGAATATCTTGATCTCAACACATGAGTAGGTGGTTCTCTCTCAGAAAATGTAGGCTGGAAGTGTAGGCACGTTATGATGGCTCTCTCACATATGGAGAAGGGGGTGGATGGGTATATATAGCCTCCACACAAAATCCAACCGTTACACACATTTGTTCAATGAGACTGATTTAGTTCAAAATGTGAACGTTAGGAATCTCGGTGGGACCGACTAGAACAACTCGGTGGGACCGATGTGCTCGGGCTAGGGCAAAACCTCATCTTGGTGAAGCCGATTGTGTGAACTCGGTGAGTCCAATTTCAGCAAAGAACAAACAGAGAGTTGGTCAAGCAAACTCGGTGTGACCGATCTCTCATTTCGGTGAGACCGAAATGTTACAAAAGGGAAACAGAGAGTTTGCAAGGCCATCTCACTGAGACCGAGATCCAAATCAGTGTGACCGAGGTGTTAGGGTTTCTGGCAGTGGCTATGTCAAATGAACTCGGTGGCGCCAGATAGAAGATTTCGGTGGGGCTGAGTTTGACTTTGGGTTTTGGACATATTTGGAAATAAGAAAGTGGTTGAGGGCTTTGGAGCAATATAACTAAGCATTTTGAGCAAGTAGACCATTAAGCAACACCTCATCCCCCTTTAATAGTAGTGGCTTCCCTATGGACTCAATGTGATCTTGGATCACTAAAATATAAATCAAGAGTCTTGAGCTTTTGCCAATATGTGTCCTTAGCATTTTGCGGGGTCCACATCTCTAGTCAATGTCATGCCATCCATTGAACTTTCTGAAATATTAGACTCGTATGGATATTAGTTCAATGAGCTATATGTTGTTATGAATTACCAAAACCACCCGGTGATTAGTTGCACTTTCAATCTCCCCCTTTTTGGTAATTGATGACAACATATAGATCAAAGCTTCAACAAATGATAATATGAATGAAATACATCATCGCTTTGAGAAGTATGTGATAAGCAAGAGCTCCCCCTAAATTTGTGCATTATTTAAAATTTGCTTTTGAATGCAAATGCACAATCGATTAGGATCATGGGTCACTCTTCCATGTCACGTACATCTTGGTGGAGCGCTCAAAATGATAAGAATTGAATAACATGCACTCATCACCAAGGATACAAGTGATTGATCATACACAAACATTCATGGATATAATCATGCAAGCACACATTAAGCATAATATGATCAAACACATGATCACATAAGTATCTCGCAAGCATAACACAAATTGTAGCATAGAAACAACCAAACGATCAAAGTAGCAAGAGTAACAAATGAAATGAAACCAACAAAAAACAAGAGGCACTCTCTCTCTTGAAGCCTATGATGTATACACTTTCTCCCCCTTTGGCAACAAGTTACCAAAAAGTTTGAAAACGTATAGTGCTATACGACAATCTAAGCATGATCTCCGGGAGCTCCTGAAGTGGTCTTCTGGCTTGTTGCTCCGGTGTGTGTAGACAGCGTGGAGAGGAGGGCATCTGCAAATGCCTTGGCAGAAATCTGTGGAGCTGGAGGAGTTGATACTGGAGGGGCAACTATGGCAGTGGCTGCAGGTGCTGAAGTCGTAGTCCTGGAGTCTCTGGCAACTGGCACAGCTGACGATCTTTGTGCCCTTGGCACTCTTTGAAATGTGTCTGTTGTGGGTCTATCATCCCTGTCCTCAGCATCCTCTTGAAGCTTCTCCACAATGGTCTAAATCTCAGTGACCTTGACATCTAGGTCATTGAACTTTGTCTCAATAATCCTCTCAAGACTTTATTGATTTTGAGACAAGGTGGCCAAGCTCTACTCTATTCTCACGGTAGCCTCAAGTAGATAACTGAGTTGATCTTGCTTGGTCTTGAGATTCGCAAGTGATGCATCTGGGGCACTTGCTGCCTTTGCTACTTTTGCAGCCTTAGCTCTCTCTATCTTCTCCTGGACATCTGCACAAGTAGGATGCGAAGCATCCATGACAACCTCGTTATCCTCAAAGTCTGGCCTCAGGGGAAGATGCTCTCTGTCTAGTAGATATGTCCTAGTTCCCACCTTGGAATTGATCAATGTCTGAATGTGTGGCGCATATCCACAAGACCTCTTCTGGTATGCTGTTGTCCTCTTCACTATCTCTAAAATCAAGCTCATGACCTTGAATTTTTGTGGGACATCAAACAAATGGAGCAAATTGATGGAATGACCACGTATCATCCTGTGATCTTCTGACTTGGGAAATAGAGTGTGCCTCAAGATAGTCTTCATGGTGGTCAGACCAGCAAGCAGATAGTATATAGAACCAAGCTTGTGTGTCTCCAATGCTTTGTCAGGGATTGGCTTGTACATATTAGCCATGGAGTTGTGATCCTTCCTAGGCTTGCCATACACATCAATATCATTCTCTTCTTCCTCTCTGGGCTCAGGTGTAAACTGCATTGTTTCTTGAGTTGAGGCTCTGGCCTTGGACATTGGAGTCTTCTTTGCTGGAGCCTTCTTGGAAAGGCCTGGCTTTGTGGCAGCAGCAGCATACTCTTTCTTGAGCACCTTCTTCTTGGAGGTCACTTCCTCCTCAATCACAAAATCTTCATCTTCACTTTCAGAAGTTATTTTCTTCCTTTTCCTAGTAGCTGCCTTAGGCAAGTTCCTAGGAGTGCTTCTGCTCCCCTCATCATAGCTGCTATTGGGACTAGTGCCCTCACTAAGGTGGAGCTGCTCTTCAGACTTGTTCTAACTGTCACTGCCTTCTGACATTGCTGCAACTGACCCTGTGAATAGTTGGGCGTGGATAGAGTAAATGAGCATCACAAAATATAGCTTGTTTTTGCAAAAATTGAGACAAAAACTTAACTTCAGTTTTCTGCAGAAATCATTTCGGAGCTACCGATTTGACAAACTCGGTGACACCAAAGCACTAGCAGAGTCAAAACATGCAGTTTCGGTCAGACCGGTATGCAGTTCGATGACTCCGAGATGCTAGGGTTTCACAGAGAAAGTGATTTTGGTCTCACTGATCAGTACACTTCGGTCAGAACAAGTTGTACTTGTGCAATGGCCAGGGCCAATCGGTGTGATTGAAATTCTCTGATCGGTCAGTCCGAGATGTGGTTGGCAGAAACCTAACCCTAAGTTTTTGCATCAAATCTATTCTAAGGAATTTATTTGCTGGATAGAGTGATCTCATACGTGGGAAGAACAAAGGCCTTATACTTTGTGCAAGAATCAGAGTAATGGATAGCACAAAGGGTCGAATCCGTACCCTAACTCGGTGACGGATCGCTACGGCGGCAACGGCGGTGAAGAAACCCATTGACGGCGGCGGAGACCAGGGGCGGAGGGTCACTGGCGAAGACGGCAATGATCCAGAGACCGGGGGGTGCAGTGCTGGGGCGCGAGCTCATGCGGAGTGAAGTAATTTTCAACCATACGGGTACGCGAGATATATATACCCAGGCGCTGTAGTTGGCGCCGAGTGGAACGTCTCGGTGGCACCGAGATGCAAAACTGCTTGTAGTTGCTGCAACTCGGTGTGACCAAATCGTTCTAATCGGTGGTACCGAGATGAAAACCTAGCTCAACTTACTGATTTCGGTGAGACCGGATTGGATAAGTTGGTCTGACCGAAAATCATTAAGAGGTTTTGGAAGTGAAGCCCTTGACGGATCGGTGACTCCGAGTGCTCCTCACCCGGAGGGTCCGAAAGTGACTTGTTCAAACTTTGTGATGTAGCATGAATAGAGTTTGAGATGAGAAAAAGCATATATAGCTAGAGGAAGTACTTAGGCATTATTGTGCATCCATTCAGCAAAAAAAAAACCAAACAATCAAAACAACAAAAATGGATGTCCTCGAATGGAGAAAATTATGCAACCAACATGCTCACACAATAAGAGAGCAAATAAAACATGTGGCAAAGCATGCACATACACTCTAGCATCTATCAAGCAATTGGCGATGACTAGGTCATCTATATATGAGTATATTGACTTAGGAGTCAAGGAGAACATTTGATCATAGGTCATACTCATCATTTAAGCACAAGTGGGCTTACCACTTTTACATAAAAGCATTGTTGTGTCACACTATTAGAGTTGCTTTAGCTCGATTTTTAGAGCAAAGCTCCCCCTAGATGTGATATCCCCCCTAAGAGGGATGAACTAACCTTGGGTTTTGTCGATGATGACTTCATGTAGATGTTGAAGATGTGGATGCTCAATGTTGATGTAGATCATTTGGAGCAATCCATTGGAGTGAGTTGCACTTTCAATACCTACATGGGTTAGTCCCACAAGGAACACACAAGGGTATCCATAGACATAGAGTGAAACACACATATGATGATGTCCATGAAAGCATTAGGTTACCTTGTCCCTTGTCTTACCAACAAGAGGGTTTGTGACTCCATGAACTAGTGCAAGATATGGAAGTTGATTGCACTTGTCCTTGCCAAAATGAATGTGAGTGAAGTATGTTGGCGGAGTCACCCTCAAGAACTCTCTAGTTCTTCTTTGCGATCCACATCAACTTGATGGGAATCCTTGGAGTTTTATTCATACTTGATGAAGTAGAACTTGATGTAGTCTTGGGAACCCACTTGACCATGGCCTTAGGAGCTTCTTCAAATGAATCAATCTCTTCTTGAAGCTTGTCCTTGGCTTTTAGCTTGTGGTCTAGTGGTCGGAGATCATGTTGAATTTGTGTTCCTTTGAAAGAAGTGGGGTCATACTTCTCTTGTTGAGGAACAAAATTTGTCTTGGGGTATTGATCTCCTTCCCACTCAACTCCATTGGCATTGAACTTTCATTCAAAACCTACACCTTGATTCTTCCGGTGCCTTCCTTGCTTGTGTACAATTTTCCTCAAATTGCTTACTTCCGGCAAGGCTCTTGTAAACACCTTTCTCTATAATTCCCTTCAATAAGCTATTTTCTTGCTCAAGTGTAACTTGGCTAAGAGAATCATTAGTGGAATCAAGAGAACTACTAGAAGCAACAATGTTGGATTTAACATGATTATTGTTACTACTAGAGGAAGAATCCTTCTTGTTCTTATTGCTAGATTTTACTTGTGGCATATAACTAGACAAGAGGAGATGTTTGGCAAGATAAGAAGAACTCTTCTTTCGAAGATCATCATTGATAACTTTTAAGAACTCATGCTCTTTCTCTAAATTTAGCTTCTCAAAGCTTAGCTTCTCATGAGTCTTTAAGAGCTCTCTATGATCCTCCTGAGTTGTTTCATGAGCTAACTTAAGAGTGTTTAGTTCTTTAGTTAGACGCTCAATCTCCTTATCATTTTCATTCGTTTCATCTTGATTAGCATGAATATTAGCAATTTCATCATAGTTTTCATCACTAGTGTTGTCAACAAGTAAATCATCATCACCTAGCAAATCATCTTCATCACTATTGAAATCAACATACTCGGGGTGTGAAACCTTAGGGCCTTTAGCCATGAAGCATCTTCCAATTCCTTCATTTGGTGAGTCAAATATGTCGTAGGAGTTGGATGACACAAGTGCAAGACCCGCAACACCTTCATCTTGAGTATATTCGGAGTTGGAGTGATAACTTCTCTTGGAGTAGTTGTCAGAGTCGAAACTGGATACCCATTCACCAACATGAGCTTAATGTCTTCGTCTTGTGTAGCTCTTTGATGACTTGTCCTTCCTTTCTGAATCCTTGCTTCTACGAGAGGGTCTTCGTTCATAACGATCATCTCTACTCCTTCTCTCTCTTGGTGGTGATTCATCTCTTTTACTTCTCCTTCTTGGTGAATCTTCTCTTTTCTTGCAGGGAGCCGTACACTCATTGGAATAGTGTTCGGGTCTTCCACAATTGTAGCAATTACGATCATGACTAAAAGATCTTTTGTCATTGTATGATCTTGAATTGGAGCTTCTCTCTTTGCTTCTATTCTTGTAGAACTTGTTGAAGTTCTTCACCATTAAGCTCAATTCTTCATTGAAGACTTGTTACTCACTTGATGTTGTAGGAGTATCACTTGAAGCATTGTAAGCACCACTAGACTTGTTGTGGAGCTCTTCCTTATCCTTGAGTGACATCTCATGAGCAACAATTCTACCAATGACTTTCGTGGGCTTGAGATCTTTGTAATTGGGCATCATTTGGATCAAGGTGCACATGGTATCATATTTTCCATCCAATCTCTTAGGATCTTCTTGATGATGAATTCGTCGGTAATTTCTTCGCTTCCTAAGCCGGCAATCTCATTTGTGATGAGAGCAAGCCTAGAGTACATCTCAGCGACTCCTTCACCATCCTTCATCTTGAACTTGTCAAGTTGACATTGAAGCACATCCAATTTGGATTCCTTGACGGACTCGGTACCTTCGTGCATATCAACCAAAGTATCCCAAATTTCCTGTGCATTCTCAAGGCGGCTGATTTTGTTGAATTCTTCGGGGCACAATCCATTGAAGAGAATATCGCAAGCTTGAGCATTGTATTGCAACATTTCATTTCTTCCGCGGATGCTTCATGATCCAGTTCTTCTCCATCCTTGAAGAAATCACCTTGCAAGCCAATGCGCACAATAGCCCAAATGGCGGGGATATGACCAAGAATATGCATTTTCGTCTTATGCTTCCAACTAGTAAAATTAGTACTATCAAAGTAAGGACCTCTACGGTGATAATTTCCCTCGCTAGACGCCATACTCTCCTAGGTTGTGAAACCAAGGCTATGATCACCAAATCTATGGAAATCAAGGCAAATGAAGACCAAAGCTCTGATACCAATTGTAGGATCGAAAGTAGGTCTAGAGGGGGGTGATTAGACTACTTGACCAAATAAAAATCTAAACTTTTCCCAATTTTAGTTGTGGGCAGATTTTCGCAATTAATACAATTCAAGCAATCAACCTACACATGCAATTCTAAGAGTGTAGCAGCGGAAAGTAAAATATTGCATATGAAGGTAAAGGAAAGGGTTTGGAGAGTGCAAACGCAATGATGACACGGAGATTTTTGGCATGGTTCTGATAGGTGGTGCTATTGTACATCCACATTGATGTAGACTTCAACCCATGAAGGGTAACGGTTGCGCGAGTCCACGGAGGGCTCCACCCACGAAGGGTCCATGAAGAAGCAACCTTGTCTATCCCACCATGGCCATCACCCACGAAGGACTTGCCTCGCTAGGGTAGATCTTCACGAAGTAGGCAATCTCCTTGCCCTTAGAAACTTCTTGGTTCAACTCCACAATCTTGTCGGAGGCTCCCAAGCGACACCTAACCAATCTAGGAGACACCACTCTCCAAAAGGTAATAGATGTTGTGTTGATGATGAACTCCTTGCTCTTGTGCTTCCAATGATAGTCTCCCCAACACTCAACTCTCTCTCACAGATTTGGATATGGTGGAATGATGATTTGAGTGGAACGCAACTTGGGAAGGCCAGAAATCAAGATTCTTTTGGTTGGATTGGAATATCTTGATCTCAACACATGAGTAGGTGGTTCTCTCTCAGAAAATGTAGACTGGAAGTGTAGGATAGTTATGATGGCTCTCTCACATATGGAGAAGGGGTGGAGGGGTATATATAGCCTCCACACAAAATCCAATCGTTACACACATTTGACCCAACTCGGTCAGACCGAATAGAAGAACTTGGTGAGACCGATTCAGTTCAAAATGTGAACGTTAGCAATCTCGGTGGGACCGACTGGAACAACTCGGTGGGACCAATGTGCTAGGGCTAGGGAAAACCTCATCTCGGTGAAGCCGATTGCGTGAACTCAGTGAGACCGATTTCAACAAAGAGCAAATAGAGAGTTGGTTAAGCAAACTCGGTGTGACTGATCGCTCATTTCGGTGAGGCCGAAATGTTAAAAAAGGGAAATAGAGAGTTTGTAGGGCCATCTCGGTGAGACTGAGATCCGTATCGGTGTGACCAAGGTGTTAGGGTTTCTGGCAGTGGCTATGTCAAAGGAACTCGGTGGCGCCAGATAGAAGATTTCGGTGGGGCCTAGTTTGACTTTGGGTTTTGGACATATTTGGAAATGAGAAAGTGGTTGAGGGCTTTGGAGCAATATCACTAAGCATTTTGAGCAAGTAGACCATTAAGCAACACCTCATCCCCTTTGAATAGTATTGGCTTCCCTATGGACTCAATGTGATCTTGGATCACTAAAATATAAATGAGGAGTCTTGAGCTTTTGCCAATATGTGTCCTTAGCATTTTGAGGGGTCCACATCTCTAGTCCATGCCATGCCATCCTTTGAACTTTCTGAAATATTAGACTCGAATGGATATTAGTTCAATGAGCTATATGTTGTTATGAATTACCAAAACCACCCGGGGATTAGTTGCACTTTCAATGAGGTGGCATGAAAATCAGGGTGTGAGACAGTCTCTTGGCGGCATGCTTTAACATGCCGTCGGCAATGCTGTTTTCGTCATGAGGAACGTCCTTAGTTTGTAGACTGTCAAAGGGCTCTTCCAACTTCCTCACTTCATCCAGGTATGTTTCCATCAACAGGCTCTTATAATCTTTGTTGATTTGCTTGACAACCAACTGCGAGTCGCCTCTAATGGTCAACTTTCTGATGCCAAGGCCGACGACAATCCAAAGATTGGCAAGTAGACCCTCATACTCAGTAGTGTTGTTTGTGGCCTACTCCCTCGGAAAGTTCATTTGAATCACATACTTGAGATGCTCTCTGGTGGGTGCAACAAGCAACATGCCAGCACCGGCGCTCTTGAGCAAGAGAGCACCGTCAAAGTACATAATCCAATCTTCTGTTGTTTCTTTGCCGGGGACAGATGTCTCTTAAATGTCTTCGTCTTGTGTTGGCATCCATTCTTCAATGAACTCTGCCAAAGCTCTCTATATTGTTGATGTACTCTCAAATTTCAAGTCAAAGCTTGACAACTCCAACGCCCAATCCACTATTCTGCCGGTGGCATCTGGATTTCTCAAAATTTGTTACAAAGCAAAGCGAGTGACAACAGTGATCCGATGTGCTTGGAAGTAATGGTGCAACTTCATTGAGGCCATGAGAAGGCCAAACAACAACTTTTGCACACCGGAATACCTTGATCTAGCCCCCTGCAAAAGGTAACTGCTAAAGTAAACTAGACGCAGCACTATCTTCTTCAACAGAACAAATTGCTGTTGTACTTCATATGCCTGTGCTGAATTGGGTTTGTCGACACCTGACCCTACCAGAGAAGATTCCGGCTTGTTGGCTTGCGGCTCTATGGCTGATGCTTCCTCGTCATCGGCTTCTCTCTCTAGCACTAATGCAACACTAATCACTTTATTCGTTGCCGCCAAGTATAGCAGCAATGGTTCTTGTGGCCTAGGCGCAACTAGCGTTGGCGGAGAGGAGAGGAACTTCTTCAAATATTGCAGTGTGGCCTCCGCTTCTGGAGTCCATTTCATTGGACCAGTCTTTTTTAAAATTTTGAAAAATGGCAGGGCCTGCTGAGCAGATTTGGAATGAACCTACTTAATGCAGCAACACAGCTGGCAAGACGTCATACATCCTCGACACGCTTGGGTTCTTCTATCTGTTCAATGGCTTTGATCTTGTCAAGATTAGCTTCAATTCCATGCTGAGATACAAAGAACCTGAGAAGTTTGCCGGATCGAACACCAAACACACACTTCTCAGGATCGAGCTTCAAGTTGATCTTGCGCAGATTTGCAAATGTTTCTTCTAAGTCTTGTATAAGTGTTCATTTGTCCTTGGTTTTGACCACTATCTTGTCCGTATAGGCTTCCACATTCCTATGTTGCTGAGGCTCAAAACCAATCTGGATTGCTCTTGCAAATGTTGATCTCACACTCTTTAATCTGAAAGGCATATGTATGAACCATTACGTGCCACATGGAGTAATGAATGTGGTTTTCTCCTCATATTTCTTGGCCATAAAGATCTGATGATAACCAGAGTTGGTGTCAAGAAAAGAGAGGACATCGCAGCCGACAGTGGAGTCCACAATCTGATCAATGCGTGACAAAGGAAAAGGTTCTTTTGGACAAGCTTTATTGATATCAGTATAGTCAATACAAAGCCTCCATTTCCCATTCGCCTTGCGCACTACAACTAGGCAATGAACTCTTGCCATTCCAAAGCTTGCTTTCTGACCTTCTGCTTGACAAGACTTGTATGAGGACAAACGACAAGGTGATGCTCAATCACCTCCCTGGGAATGCCGGGGATGTCAGATGGTTGCCATGCAAAGACGTCGACATTCCCCCGCAGGAAGGCGATGAACGCACTTTCCAATTTGCTGTCAAGAGAGGCACTTATGGTGAAAGTGCCGCTCATACGATCTTCCTTTGCAGCCACTTTCTTGGTAGCAGGTGCGGACACCTTGGACTTCTTGCTCTTGCTGGCAGGGCTCTCTCATATGTCCTCAACGGTGTGCAGCACTCTGAGGTGCGCTTCTCGGAGTCCTTGCTAGAGGTCTTGCCGATCTTCTTGTTCTTCTTATTCCCCATGGGAGCTTTGTCAGCAGGAGCAAGTGCCTTGCCGGCAGATGCTACAACTGCTTCTTGGGAAAGATTGTCAGCGCAAATGGTTGCGTCTTTCTTGTCAGGGTGAATCTGTTATGATGCTCATCGGCCCTGGCATCTTGAGTTTGTTCTAGGCGTAGTGGGATGTTGCCATGAACTTCGCTAGAGCTGGGAGGCCAAGAATTCCCTTATACAACAAAGGTATCTGGATGACATCGAAGGTGATCTTTTCTTTCCAATTGTTCGGTTCACTGCCCAACGTCACCCGCAAGGTGATCTTTTCCTTTGGTTAGCTTCTTCCTGGATTGATCCCCTGAAACATTCCCATTTCCTTGAGATCTTCATCAGGAATCTATGGCCTCTTGCTCACATCTAGTGAGATAAAGTTCAAGCTAGCCCCACCGTCAACCAACATCTTTGTCACCTTGAGGTTGTGAATTGTTGGTGAAACCAACAATGGCAAGCACCCGACCGCAGTTGTGCGATCAGGGTGATCCTCGGCGTCCAATATGATGGGCGTGTTGGGCCACTTGAGTGGCCTCTATGCCTTCATTGTCGGCTCCGCTGTATTTATCTCACGAAACCGCTACTTGAGTTGGCTGTGAGAGGAGTGCAAAGATGCACCTCCATCAATGCACATGGCTTCTGTTGCCTTCTAGAACTCTTGGTTCTCAGCCTCATCTTCATCCTCATAATCATCCTCATCCTCGTCTTCCTTCTTGTCATGGCCTCTAGCAGGCTTCTCCTTCTGCTGCTTGGCCTTGCCGCAGCGACCTTCGTGTCCACCACGGTTCTTCTTGCCTGACCCTCTAGCACCATCCCGGCCCTTCTCATTGTCGCGCTTCTCGTAAGCTGCTGAACTTGCCGGCACTCCTAGAGATCATGACCCTTGGTGCAGTGGATCTTGCAATATGGCCAGTCGGCATCGTCATCCTCTGAATCAACTTCAACTCCGGCATCCTCTCCGGGAAGTCGCCTCCCCTCTTCAGCGCGTGAACACTTGTCCGCCAAGGTATAGAGCTCGTTGACACCCTCTAGATGTCTAGTTCTTCCCGCATCTTGTGATTGTGCACATTCATGTGGAATGCAACAATCACAGAAGCAGGGTGCACATCAGGGATGTTGTGGTGCATGCGACTGAATCTCTGTACATACTTACGAAGGGACTCCCTATCCCTCTGCGGCAGCACATGCAGATCGTTGGGCTGACTGGGAACCTTATGGCCTCTAGTAAAAGAACCAACAAACTCATGTCACAGATCCGACCAGGAGGAGATAAAGTCCTCTGGCAAGTTAATCAGCCATAATCTCACATTGAGCTTGAGCGCCAACAGAAAGTAATTGGCGAGAACCTTGTCATCACATCCCCTGGTAGCTTGCATTGCGATATTGTAGATTCCTAGGAACTCATACGGGTTGAGATTGCCATCATACTTATCCAGCAAGTCTAGCTTGAAATTCTGAGTGGACAGCCATTGGACTTGCCGCAGCTCACTGGTGAACGCTGGGCAGCCCACCTCGTAAGGCAGGTAACCAGGGTACCCTGGCGTAGGCTCATCTATAACGGGTCCTGCGCACCTATCTTGTTGACGGCGTGCTTCTCATCGCCGCTCGATGGTGTTTTGAGTGTCTTCATTGTGTTGGTCTTGGATGACTTGTTGTTGGTCTTGGCGGCCTCACGGATCAGACGACGCCATAGACACGTCGTCATGGGTGTCAACTCGCTGGCTCTGCGGTTGCTGTCGGGGAAGAGACTACATCATAGGCGCGTCACCCCGGTTTTGCTCGCCAGCTACATGTGCTGGCGTCGTCTGCTGCTGGTGTGAGGGCCCTACCTGCTGCGGCTTGTCATTGCTGGGGAAGCTGAGGAGGCTCCGAATAGTAGCTCTCCAATCCTCCATCTTCTCCTCCGGAGGAGGGAAGTCCAGCAGCAACTGAGCCCGTGCCAGGGCCTCTGCTAGCGTATTTGGCATGGCGTGGCACGAAGAATGAGTGGAGCTCTTACTTCTGACAGATCCAGAAGGAACTCTGTCCCACTCCTACAGCCATGGAAGATTTTTGCTAGCAGGTTGATGTGGAGGTTGCACTTGTACATCTTTGGAATGATGCACAGGGGCCTTGCCGTGGCGGTGTCCAGAACTGCCGACATCGTGACTTGGCAGCAGGCAGGTTGTTGTTCACCCCGCTATGGACGGTGCCACTCGCCTTGCTTGGATCACCAGAGAATCATGGGAGTTGTTCGGCACCTCAGCCTCCTCTGCCACCGTCTGTAGGCGTCGGCATCGGAAGCTTGGACGTAGACGGAGCTCCCACTATTGCACCCTTCTTCTTGGGCGCCATGGGTGGTGAAGATGTTGATGAAGCTAACGCGCAGATAACTGAATCAGTTTTGCGCACACGATCCCCCTACCTGGCATGCCGAAGATGTTGTGTGTACGGTGATCTATGGGATTGGCAACGGCCCCTTTGAAGTTCTACTATGGGGATCCATGCACACACAGAGTAGAATCAGCAGACTACACAAGAGTTTACCCAGGTTCAGGCCACCGTGAGGTGTAAAACCCTACTCCTGCTTTGTTGTATTAGATGTGTTTAAGTTCAAGTTACAAGGAGCGCAGCTTGCTGACAAGGTGCGCAGTAAGTGCGGCTACGCATGTAAATGAGCGAAGAGTCGACCTTTCTAAAGGTTGCCATGGGCCTCCTTTTATAGGTTAAGGGCAGTGGCAAAATAGTCATTACATGTTTTGAATAGTGGCTACAATGCCAAATACCTAACTCTGATGGTTTAGGACAAGGGCATCAAATGCGCCATGAGGTGTCGTGCTGGCGATGATCTCTGGCAAGAGAAGTCATTGCTTCTGTGTTGTTCGCCCAACTACCTCATATTAACTTGCCACGCCCCTGGGACGGGTGGCATTAAAGTTATCTCTTCAGCGATGAGCTGACACGTGCCCAGACAAGTCTCACCAAACTGCCTGCCCACTAGACACGTACTTGACAAGCGACGGGCTGGTTGCTAAGGAGGAGCGGTGGCAAGGTAGTGGGGAGTTTGCTGGCACGGAGCTTGTCGGGTCTTCGCTTGCCGGTGTGTAGCTTGCCGCCAGCCTGAATCTTGATCTTCAGTACTATCTTAGTACTTCTCGATGACCTGTCTAGAGGTCTTCTTCATGGTTTTATCAACCAAGGCTTGAGTCTTTAACAGAGTTATCCTTCGGCAAGCCCTGCCATCTAGAGGGCTATTACTGTCTGTGCACAAGTGAGGGTACTAAGGCACCCATGTCTTAGTACACCGACAAGTGTGTGCGTCCGCGTGGGGTTCTTGGACGTCGTCGTGCCGTCCTTGAAGATTACTGCGCCGCGTGTAGGCTTCACAGCTCCATCCTAGGACTTTGTAGCCGGTGAGTTGTTTTTTACCCTACTCCAAATGATGCCACTCGCTTGGCTTGGATCGCTAGAGCATCGTGGGAGTTGTTCGGCGTCTCCGCCTCCTCTGCCGCCTCCTGCACCGCCATCCGTAGGCGTCGTCATTGGAAGCTTGGACATAGATAGAGCGCCCACCATCATGCCCTTCTTCTTCAGCGCCATGGGTGGTGAAGATGTTGATGAAGCTAACACGTAGAATGTTGAATCAGGTTCGCGCACGCGATCCCCTTGCCTGGCGCACCAAAGATGTCGTGCGTACGATGATCTATGGGACCAGCAACGACCCCTTTGCAGTTTGACTATGGGGATCCACACATGCAAAGAGCAGAATCAGCAGACCACACAAGCATTTACCCAAGTTCGGGCCATCGTGAGGTGTAAAACTCTACTCCTGCTTTGTTGTATTGGATGTGTTTAAGCTCAAGTTACAAGGAGCGCAGCTTGCCGACAAGGTGCGCGGGAAGTGCGGCTGCCCGAGTAAATGAGCAAAGTGTCGACCTTCGTAAAGGTTTCCATGGGCCTCCTTTTATAGATTAAGAGGTCACCATAGTGGCACAATAGTCATTACATGTTTTGAATAGTGGCTACTGTGCGAAACACCTAACGCTGATGAGTTAGGACAAGGGCATTAAATGCGCCATGAGGTGTCAAGCTGATGATGATCTCCGGCAAGAGTAGTCTCTCCTTCTGTGTCATTCGCCCAGCTACCTCATATTATCTTGCCACGCCCCTAGGATGGGTGGCAATAAATTTATCTCTACGGTGGTGAGCTCACATGTGCCAAGACAAGCCTCACCGAACGGCCTGCCCGCTCGACACCTACTTGATAAGCGATGAGCTTGTCGCTGAGGTGGAGTTGTGGCAATGTAGTGGGGAGTTTGCCGGCACGAAGCTTGCCGGTGTGTAGCTTGCGGGCAGCTTGAATCTTCATCTTCAATACTATCTTAGTACTTCTCAATGACCTATCTAGAGGTCTTCTTCATGGTTTTAGTAACCAAGTCTTGAGTCTTGAATAGAGATAACCTCCGACAAGCCCCGCCGTCCGGAGGGCTACCACTGTCTGTGTAGAAGTCGGTGTACTAAGGCACCCATGTCTTAGTACACCGACACCTCAGACATCGACACAATATTCCCATATGGATAGAAGTGAGCGGTGGAGTAGAATTGCATGATTAACTCATCAGTCCATGCAGTCATCTTGGTTCCAATGTGTCGGGGCCGGGACACGATATCCCAGAAATTAACCCCTCGTATCATCACCAGCCCCAGGATTTCTGTTACTGGTGGACACGTCCTTGTTACAGATTACCAAGCTATTACAAGAATTGGATACAAGACCATAAAGGTCTAATGATACAACGATCATATCTGGTGACGGGTGATGGAAGCGACTTGTGGTTCTCCAGTGTCGATGGGGCTCCATTCTCACAGGAACGGCTGACCTGGATAATTTCTATCCCGCGTGGCTGCTGTCCTAGGCTTCGCTTGGATATCGCTGTGGTACTCCTTGTAGAACTCCTGACCTGGCCAAGTAAATAGCTAGGGACAAGCCTATGAGTATGTTTGAATGTACTCGCAAACATCATGAACAAAAGATATACCGAATGCAGCAGATAAAAATATATGATCATGATGAACCAAACTATATGTGTATACTCATGCTGGACTATATTAAATGCATGCTGACAGGAATTAAATCATGGCATGATAACATATTAGCATGTACAAATAAATGAATATATAAAAAAATTTAGTGATAAACAAGGAAAGTTAAAGGAAAATAAAATAAAAGAAATGCCGGTCGGATGTCTAAAGTGACACCACGGTAGGTCTTGAAGAGAAATGCCTAACGGGTATCCACAAGAGTAGTGGCGTGATAGACCGCCGGAGAACTTGAGGGACGCCACAAAGAGGTCTTGAAAAGAAATGCCAGTTGGGTGTCAAAAAGTGACGCCATGGTCGGTCTTGAAAAGAAATGCCAATCGGGTATCCACAAGAGTAGTGGCGTGATAGACCGCTTGAGAACTCGAGGGATGCCGCTAAGAGGTCCTGAAAATAAAACCGAATGCCCGAGGTAGTCTAGCAAGCCCCTAAGACAATCAGGAAAATAAAAAAAGAGAAACAGGTTAGTCCACAATAATATGCATAACCACAATAATATTAATATGCATAGCAAAAATATTCATGGTAGCATCAAGGTGACAACAATTATCCTACAAAATAATTTAGGCTCAATTTAATTATTTTCCTCCGAAGACCGACACTAAGACTGACACTTGACCAACCTAGACTGTAGCCCTTAACCGCGGACACGGCTATTCGAATAGGTTTAAACTCTACAGAGGGTGTACTCTTTACCCACAAGTAAAGGATTTCTTTAGTCAGTACCATGACACTAACTAATTCCCATTACGGTCTTTGGGTTGAAAACACACCTGACTAGCACACACCAGATTAACCGTCCCGATGCCAGGAATCACCCAAAGCATCGTTCCAGAAAAACTCTAAGTCGGGGAGACAACAATCTCGGGTAGAATGGGATCACTATTAATACGCGGGGATTCCAAGGGGGGCCCCCCTCTTGGACAGAACCGGAAACACCCATGCCCCCTGATCCGATGACAGGATTTAGTCCATGATCGTGGAAACCCTCATCGTAGCCCTCTATGTGGTGTGTGCATGGAAAGGGGTTAACAACTTACTAAACCATACCCCACCTGTGGCAGGGACAAGTGGCAGCACGAATCAAGTATGGGGGTTACCGGAAAAAAGACTCGATCTACTGTCGACTCAGGAGGCTCAAATATTTCCTGCAGTGATTAGCACAATATATTTCCTTGGTGGCCCCCAACAGGGTCACCATCTGGCATGTCCCAACATGCCCTTACTGATTCATTCTCGGATCAACGAGATTTCAGTCTCACGGTCACTTTTCTCGTGACTGATTCTTTCTTGCAGATTAGTCTGGACCAGCACGGCCATATATGACAAGTGAAAGTAACCATACTCACTCATACTTCATGCTTTAAAGATGACAGTAAAATAGCCATGGATCATGCATGCAAAAATAGCCATATGCAAATTCTATTAAAAATTATCACAACCATGATTCAAATGTTTTAGCTAGCAACCACAAAAACATTCACCATATCAAGTGTTCAAGATGCTTGCCTTGAGCATGCAGAGATATTGGGTGCACTCCAAAAGTTTGAATATTTATCTCCCCTCCATTTCCTATTTTCAAAAATATTTAAATTACCACATATAGCAATAACAGTGCTAAAAAGTTGTCTGGAAAATTTTGAAATAAACACTAAAATAAACTAGATGGAAAGTTAGGAATATCAGAAAACTAATCATATTATTTGGAGTTCATAAGGTTTTCCAAGAGAATTTCTAAGCTGAGATAATTACGGAAATGGACTATTTAAAAGATCTAGTGGAGATAAAGCTTACTAAAAATATTCACCTAATCTAGATAAATAGATAATGATTTTATAAGACTGTAGGAATTTGAATCATCAATTTTGGATTAAAAATGGATCCTGTGGAAATCTTTGAAAACTACTGCAAATGGAAAATAGAAAGGAGTAGCAGTGCGCCCTGAGCGTTGTTTAGCTGTACTACACCACTGGGCCGAGCCCAGCCGCTCGGCCGCGCGGAAGGTTGACGACGTCATAGACGTATTCGGGAAATACGTTTCCCTCGCACGAAGACGGTTTCAGAGTAACCCGCCTCCACTTAACAGCGCGGCGCGGTCACGGGTCACTGACAGTGGGCCCGCCAGGCCCACTGGTCAGGTTTGACCAGCCGCCCACGCGCGTGTTCTCTCCTTCGATAGCAACAGCGGTTCACCGATGGCAATTGCCGGAGATAGGAGGCACCTCTTGAGAATCCGAGCACACGTGCGTGCTCAGGGGATCAAGGCGATCCTCTAGGTATCCGTCTCGATCTTCGGGATGAACGAAGTTGCCGGCGGTGAGCTTCGTAGCGGACGGTGGCCGCCGGGCAAGATGGAACTTTCACCTACGGCGGCTCCCGAGTGAAATTGATTGGGGCTTTAGGTTCATGGGGGTCAAGAGCGAGATAGTGGAGGAAGAATTGGAGGAGGAAAGGCTGTGGTTGCGCCGGAAACAACTCAACAGTGGCGGTGTGTGCCGCGGCCTGCATTGGAGAAGACGACCGTATCTGGTCGCTTGGTTGCTCGAGGTGGCTTCCAGAGAGTCGAGGGGAGATTCTTGATGGATAGACTGCCTCGGGGTGGGGTTTTATAGCGTGGGCGAGGCGGTTCCGTGGCTTCCAGAGGAAGCCATGGTGGCGGCGGCCATTACTGCGCCGGTGAAGTCGGTGTGGGCGGCGGCCAGGGTCAGCGAGGCCGGTAGGAGGTCGGTGATGGACGGTGGTGGCTCAGGTGGGTAGCATTTAAGGAGGGGGCGTGCTGGTGGTCTCTGGGGCGGTGCCGTGCCCGGAGAAACGACGGCGGCGACGGCTGTGGGCGGCCATTGATGGCGGTCGTTGGGGCCGAGCGTGGTCAGTGGGTGCGGCGTGGGTGCTTCCAGGGGAGACCACCGTCCGAGGAGGCGCTGGCAGCTCGAGGGCGTACCACGCGTCATAGGCGGTGCCTGACAGCGACGGGTGGGAGGCGGTGGCGATGCTGGCCGGTGGTGGGTGCCGCTGGGAGCCAGGGAGGGGAGTCGGCGGGGTACGGGGCTTCCTGGAGAAGCTCATAGTGGATCCGAACAAGCAGGAGAGCGGCTGCGGGGAGTGGCAGGAGCTCGGGCGTTGGCAGTGCAATACATGCTCTGGGGCACGCGCACGACCTGTTTGATGAAATGCCAGGAGGGTTTTGAAAGATTTTCTGAAGATGAAAATTTTCAGAGTGGTGCTAGAGTGAATGCTAGAGATGAGGGACATGCTTATTTGGCCAAAGTAACTACTGTCACATGTTAGTACATAACCTTGCCATATTCTGCCATGCACACAGTGTGCTCGATGAAATGCTAGGGCCACCTAGGAATTCTTTCTGGAATTGAAATTTGGCAGGTTGATGTCTCCTTAGATGAAAGAGATGATGGTGTAGTTGTTTTGGCAAAAAGAGATAATTGCTAGTGCAAGTTTTACTGAAATTCAGTTCTAGACCCATTTTTTGAGGAATCATTTGCTGAACTAAATGTGGAATTTGGAGGTGAGCTTCTGGACTGAAGGGTTTGGTTGGAAGGACTATAAGTGGAAAAAAATTGGGATTTGTTTGAGCAAGGAAAATTGGGGTTGTAGTAGAAACTCAAATTCAGGACAGATTTGAAAAGAGGTTGTTTCACTCAAAACTTCCAAAAGACCAAGTTGGGTTTTTGCATAAAAGTGATATGTGGGCATCACATGACTCCTAATGATTTTGGTGGAATTTTTAAAGAATTACTTAAAATAGTAGCAGTGCAATAGAAGCATTTCAAGAATTGAAAATGCTATTAAAATAATTATATTGGGCAAAATTTTATTATGAAAATAATTCCTACTATTATTTAAAATATAATTGAAATGATTTATGGGAACTACCCAAAATCCACATTATTCCAAAAAAAATTCTATATGGAGGGAAGAATTTTGAAAAACCGAGGGCAGAAAATACTCTAAAATTAATAAAAACACCCAATATAATTTAAAATTTTATTTCTGGCCAATTTTTATTTAATAAAATCATGGTTGAATTTTTGGCGTGTTACAAACTCTACCCCCCTTAAGAAAATCTCGTCCTCGAGATTTGTTAAGGGCGGCAGAACTAAATGCAAATCACAACATACAAACAAGCACAAGGCAATAGCACAAAAGCACATCCTTCAATCAAACGCTACACACTGCTAGAAACATACAGATGATCGTCTACGGCATGACGGTGGAATCTACAGGGCAACGGGGTTACTAAGGACTCGACAACTACTCTGGCGGACTCAGTCCACTTCGTCAACATCCAGTCGGGCATCTCTCGCAGATGTCGAGGCTTCTCCGGGGGCTTCAATGTCGGAGTTGGTTGGAGTGGAATGAGGAGCTGCAGGGTTGGGGTAGCGATGATGACCCACGCAGGATGTAGTGGCTACAGTCCTGTTGGAGAAAATCCCCAAGAGATGACGGAATTCCTCCGGGGAAACGAATGCATTACCCGGGTGGGCAACAGGGGCAGACTCTGGGGGCTCGACTAGTCTCCCGAACAGCACTATCGGGGTGTCGGTGGTGGGTGCAGCTTCTCTTCTCACCGGGGTCAGGAGGACAAGCGTCCTGCGGGTGTCAATCAGATCAAGGGTGACCTGATCGAAGAGTGCTTCTTGCGCTCTCAGGTAGCGCACCGGATGCACTAGGGCAGGATCCATCTCGTGGTCTCCGTTGGAGACTTGGGTCGGGCTACCATAGCTTTCACGACTAGGGTAGTAGTAGACAGAGTGGCAGTTAACCCTCGGTGGTCGATGTCGGAGCTGAACTACAGCCTCTTGGGCTGCAAGCTAGATGGCTTGGGCTCGTCGGAAGTCGCACTTCCGGTGAACTGGTAGGGGCGTTCTGACGTGATGCTCCGTCCATAGATGTGCACCGTGGCCCAGAAGTGATGGATGGCATCACTCGCGTGCTCTTGGTACACAACATATTCCAGGGGCTCTTCCGTGCCAAATGCACGATGAGTGAGATTGGCGAGGATGGCTGCGAAATCTCCCAGCTCAGATGCGGTTGTCTCGTTGTGGACGATGGGACCAGGCATCTTGGGGTGTTGGATACCAGGCTGCGAGTGAAGGCTGTGATGTGCTGAATTGGGGTGAGGCTTCTTTTATAAGCCATCGGAGTCTTCCATCGCACGCTTGTGGATGGGACAACTTAGGTATCGGCCACAGGCACACAACCTATGGGCTAGGTTGATAGGTTGGGCAAAGACTGTCAAAAAGATGTCGGTTGGCCACTGTGCAGACTATTTGATAGGATGGGCCTAACTGTGGACAGGGAAGGATGTGGATGGTGTGGAAACCTAGGGATAGTGACAAGGCTAAGATAGGATTAGCCAATGGTCAGCCTGGCTCTGATACCAAGGCTGTCGGGGCTGGGACACGATATCCCAGAAATTAACCCCTCGTGTCATCACCAGCCCCAGGATTTCTGTTACTGGTCGACATGTCCTTGTTACAGAATACCAAGCTATTACAAGAATTGGATACAAGACCATAAAGGTCTAATGATACAACGATCATATCTGGTGAAGGGTGACGGAAGCGACTTGTGGTTCTCCAACGTCGATGGGGCTCCATTCCCACAGGAACGGCTGACCTGGATAATTCCTATCCCGCGTGGCTGCTGTCCTAGGCTTCGCACGAATATCACGGTAGTACTCCTCGTAGAACTCCTGACCTGGCCAAGTAAATAGCCAGGGACAAGCCTATGAGTACATTTGAATGTACTCGCAAACATCATGAACAAAAGATATACCGAATGCAGCAGATAAAAATATATGATCATGATGAACCAAACTATATGCGTATACTCATGCTGGACTATATTAAATGCATGCTGACAGGAATTAAATCATGGCATGATAACATATTAGCATGTACAAATAAATGAATATATAAAAAATTTAGTGATAAACAAGGAAAGTTAAAGGAAAATAAAATAAAAGAAATGCCGGTCGGATGTCTAAAGTGACACCACGGTAGGTCTTGAAGAGAAATGCCTAACGGGTATCCACAAGAGTAGTGGCGTGATAGACTGCCTGAGAACTCGAGGGACGCCACGAAGAGGTCTTGAAAAGAAATGCCAGTCGGGTGTCAAAAAGTGACGCCACGGTCGGTCTTGAAAAGACATGCCAATCGGGTATCCACAAGAGTAGTGGCGTGATAGACCGCCTGAGAACTCGAGGGACGCCATGGAGAGGTCTTGAAAATAAAACCGAATGCCCCTGAGACACTCAGGAAAATAAAATAAGAGAAACGGGTTAGTCCAGAATAATATGCATAACCACAATAATATTAATATGCATAGCAAAAATATTTATGGTAGCATCAGGGTGACAACAATTATCCTGCAAAATAATTCAGGCTCAATTTAATTATTTTCCTCCGAAGACCGAAACTAAGACTAACACTTGACCAACCCAGACTGTAGCCCTTAACCGCGGACACGGCTATTCGAATAGGTTTAAACTCTGCAGAGGGTGTACTCTTTACCCACAAGTAAAGGATTTCTTTAGTCAGTACCGTAACACTGACTAATTCCCATTACGGTCTTTGGGTTGAAAACACACCTGACCAGCACACACCAGATTAACCGTCCGAATGCCAGGAATCACCCAAAGCATCGTTCCAGAAAAACTCTAAGTTGGGGAGACAACAATCTCGAGTAGCATGGGATCACTATTAATACGCGCGGATTCCACGGGGTGCCCCCCTCTTGGACACAACTAAGAACACCCATGCCCCCTGACCCGATGACAGGATTTAGTCCATGATCATGGAAACCCTCATCGTAGCCCTCTATGTGTTGTGTGCACGGAAAGGGGTTAACAACTTACTAAACCATACCCCACCTGTGGCAGGGACAAGTGGCAGCACGAATCAAGTATGGGGGTTACAGGAACAAGACTCGGTCTACGGTCGACTCAGGAGGCTCAAATATTTCCTGAAGTGATTAGCACAATATATTTCCTTGGTGGCCCCCAACAGGGTCACCATCCGGCATGTCCCAACATGCCGTTACTGATTCATTCTCGTCTCAATGGGATTTCAGTCTCACGGTCACTTTTCTCATGACTGATTCTTTCCTGCAGATTAGTCTGGACCAACACGAGCATAAATGACAAGTGAAAGTAACCATACTCACTCATACTTCATGCTTTAAAGATGACAGCAAAATAGCCATGGATCATGCATGCAAAAATAGCCATATGCAAATTCTTTTAAAAATTATCACAACCATGATTCAAATATTCTAGCTAGCAACCACAAAAACATTCACCATATCAAGTGTTCAAGATGCTTGCCTTGAGCATGCAGAGATATTGGGTGCACTCCAAAAGTTTGAATATTTATCTCCCCTCCATTTCCTATTTTCAAAAATATTTAAATTACCACGTATAGCAATAACAATGCTAAAAAGTTGTCTGGAAAATTTTCAAATAAACACTAAAATAAACTAGATGGAAAGTTAGGAATATCAGAAAAATAATCATATTATTTGGAGTTCATAAGGTTTTCCTAGAGAATTTCTAAGCTGAGATAATTAAGGAAATGGACTATTTAAAAGATCCAGTGGAGATAAAGCTTACTAAAAATGTTCACCTAATCTAGATAAATAGATAATGATTTTATAAGACTGCAGGAATTTGAATCATCAATTTTGGATTAGAAATGGATCCTGTGGAAATATTTGAATACTACTGGAAATGGAAAATAGAAAGGAGTAGCAGTGCGCCCTGAGCGTTGTTTAGCTGTACTGAACCACTGGGCCGAGCCCAGCCGCTCGGCCGCGCGGAAGGTTGACGACATCGTAGACGTATTCGGGAAATACGTTTCCCTCACGCGAAGACGGTTTCAGAGGAACCCGCCTCCACTTAACCGCGCGGCACGGTCATGGGTCACTGACAGTGGGCCCGCCTGGCCCACTAGTCAGGTTTGACTAGCCGCCCACGCGCGTGTTCTCTCCTTCGACGGCAACAGCGGTTCACCGGCGGTGATTGCCGGAGATAGGCGACACCTCTTGGGAATCCGAGCACACGTGCGTGCTCAGGGGATCAAGGTGATCCTCTGGGTATCCGTCTCGGTCTTCGGGATGAACGAAGTTGCCGGCAGCGAGCTTCGTAGTGGACGGTGGCCGTCGGGCAGGATGGAACTTTCGCCTACGGTGGCTCCCGAGTGAAATTGATAGGGGGTTTAGGTTCATGTGGGTCAAGAGTGAGCTAGTGGAGGAAGAATTGGAGGAGGAGAGGCTGCGGTTGCGCCGGAACCAACTCAACAGTGGCGGCGTGTGCCGCGGCCGGCATTGGAGAAGACGATCATATCTGGTCGCTTGGTTGCTCGAGGTGGTTTCCAGACAGGAGAGGGGAGATGCTTGATGGATAGGCAGCCTCGGGGTGGGGTTTTATAGCGCGGGCGAGGTGGTTCCGTGGCTTCCAGAGGAAGCCATGGTGGCGGCGGCCATTACTGCACCGGTGAAGTGGGTGTGGGCGGCGGCCAGGGTCAGCGAGGCTGGTAGGAGGTCGGTGATGGACGGTGGCGGCTCAGGTGGGTAGCATTTAAGAAGGGGGGCGTGCTGGTGGTCTCTGGGGCGGTGCCGTGCCCAGAGAAACGACGGTGGCGATGGCTGCGGGCGGCCATTGATGGTGGTGGTTGGGGTCGAGCGTGGTCAGTGGGTGCGGCGTGGGTGCTTTCAGGGGAGACTGCCGTCCGAGGAGGCGCTGGCAGCTCGAGGGTGTACCACGCGTCCTAGGCGTTGCCTGACAGCGACGGGTGGGAGGCGGTGGCGATGCTGGCCGGCGATGGGCGGCGCTAGGAGCCAGGGAGGTTAGTCAACGGGGTACGGGGCTTCCTGGAGAAGCTCATAGTGGATTAGAACGAGCAGGAGAGTGGCTGCGGGGAGTGGCAGGAGCTCGGGCGTCGGCAGTGCAATACGCGCGTTCGGGGCATGCACACGACCTGTTTGATGAAATGCCAGGAGGGTTTTGAAAGATTTTCTGAAGATGAAAATTTTCAGAGTGGTGCCAGAGTGATTGCTAGAGATGAGGGACATGCTTATTTGGCCAAAGTAACTACTGTCACATGTCAGTACAAAACCTTGCCATATTCTGCCATGCACACAGTGTGCTCGATGAAATGCTAGGGCCACCTAGGAATTCTTTCTGGAATTGAAATTTGGCAGGGTGATGTCTCCTTAGATGAAAGAGATGATGGTGTAGTTGTTTTGGCAAAAAGAGATACTTGCTAGTGCAAGTTTTTCTGAAATTCAGTTCTGGACCCATTTTTCGAGGAATCATTTGGTGAACTAAAATGTGGAATTTGGAGGTGAGCTTCTGGAATTAAGGGTTTGGTTGGAAGGACTATAAGTGGGAAAAATTTGGAATTTGTTTGAGCAAGGAAAATTGGGGTTGTAGTAGAAACTCAAATTCAGGACATATTTGAAAAGAGGTTGTTTGACTCAAAACTTCCAAAACACCAAGTTGGGTTTTTGCATAAAAGTGATATGTGGGCATCACATGACTCCTAATGATTTTTGTGGAATTTTTAAAGAATTACTTGAAACAGTAGCAGTGCAACAGAAGCATTTCAAGAATTGAAAATGCTATTAAAATAATTATATTGGGCAAAATTTTATTATGAAAATAATTCCTACTGTTATTTAATATATAATTGAAATGATTTATGGGAACTACCCAAAACCCACATTATTCTGAAAAAAAAATCTATATGGAGGGAAGAATTTTGAAAAACAGAGGGCAGAAAATACTCTAAAATTAATAAAACACCCAATATAATTTAAAATTTTATTTCTTGCCAATTTTTACTTAATAAAATCATGGTTGAATTTTTTGGGTGTTACATAATGAAGTTCTCTTGTACATTTGGGAACTTGTCAACATTCTCATCGATGTACTCCCAGTCAACCCATCTCATATCATTGACTGGTGGGCTCTTGGTAAGAAGCACAGTCTCATAAAAATCATGTTGCTCCTTGGTTTGGAACAAGTAGTCCACAACAGTCCTCCTCCTTGTAGCATAGGGGTCTGACTCTCTCCATCTCCTCAATTACTTGTCATTTCTCTCCGTCATGTTTTCTACTACAGGGTGTGTATCATCATGTTCTAGCAATTTGGGTCTTAGTTTCTTGAGCACTATGGCTTCACCATCTTCTTCTTCTGTGATCCCAGGCATTGGGGCCTTGTTCTTCTCTGCAGCTGAGATGTTTTCCATGGTCTTGCCCTTGGGTTTGGTGGTAGAAGTAGCAGGCTTGGCATTGGAAGCTGTCGGTGTGGAACGACCATCTATGGGGCCATCAAGCCCCTTGTGGTTCAGCTAGGGAGATGCACTAGATGAAAAGAGCAAAATCAAGGGAAGACAGAGGGATATTTACCCAGGTTCGGGCCACTGAGAGGTGTAAAACCCTACTCCTGCTTGCTATATTAGATGTATGTGTTGAACACAAGTACAAGGAGCGCTATCCACGGCAAGGTGTGAGCGGGAGCAGCTTCGCGTGTAGTTGTGCAAAGGGTCGATCCTTCTAAAGGTTGCCCTGGCCCCTCTTTTATAGCTCAAAGGGGTTACCAAAGTGGCAAGAAGGTAATTACATGATGATTAGATAGCAAACAGTGCTACCATACCTAACTCTGCTAGTCAGGACAAGAAGCATTAAATGCACTGTTAGGTGTCGTGAGGAGGAGGAGCCCCTACAAGGTTGCCGAGCCGCCTGCCTAGATAACTCCTATTAGCTTGACACACCATTTGGACGGGTGTCGATAAAGGTAAAATCCTCCCGGCGAGCTGACACGTGTCCGACAAGCCTCACCTAACTGCCTACGGGCTCGACACCTCACTGATCAGCGACTAGCTGCTTGATGAGGTGGAGCGCTGGCAGCTGGCAGGAGCTTGTCGGCCAAGGAGCTTGTCGGGCTTTCGCCTAGCCGGCTTAGCCTTGCCAGCAATGGCTGCTTCTAGTATTGATCTTTGCAACTATCTTTATCTTCTCCTTGTCCAAGTTGATCTGCTTGGTACTCAACCCCGGTCTTCTTGATGTGCTCGTTGATCTCTCAAAGAGAGGCTTCCTTGGCTTGGGAATCTTCATCGAGCCTCGCCAATCTTGACTTAAGTCTTCATCCCCCGGAAAGTTTCCTTGTCGTGGGGGTGGGGTGGTCGCCACTGCCTGTGCATAAGTCAGGGGTACTGGGAGGCCAGGCCTCAGTACGCCGACAGAAGCCCCCGGGTCTTAGCAATACGCGCATGCGAGGCATCGTTGGGCCAGGCCCAAAAACATGCACAAGCACGCATGGCGGAGAACATCTGCCACAAATCTCTTATTGCAATCTTAATCATGATGGTTTTTTCTAACGCACGTCCAATCCATGCATTAAATGCGGGTCGTGGGAACATGGACTATTACGATTACCTTGTGGTAGTGCGCCTGCAAAAGGCGCTGCTAGGGCGAACATCGAAGAGCCAGCCACTTGAGCCTTCCCCATAAAAAGCCAACCTTGAGGAGGCACTGCTCATTCATTCCTGCTCTCGCTCGCTCCATCTTCCTCCCCCACCGGAACCGCTCCCACCATCATCGCCGCCTCCGATCTCCACACGAATCGAATCCCCTTCATCCTCCTTGAGTCCCAATGGAACCCAGGAAGGCCGACGCAAAGTGGAAGAAGGCGGCCAAGCCGCTCGACCCCCAGGCGAAAAGGAAGAAGAAGAAGGAACTGGAGGAAATGGAGAAGCGGCAGAGAGAGAATGTAGTCTTCTCGCCGTCGGCCTTGTCGGGCAACGATTTGTTCGATAGGTATGCGTACATGTGGGGGAAGAAGACCGATGATCATGGAGCCCTAGTAGTCCTCCCCGGAGGCCACAAGGTTCTCGCAGATTCATATCCATTCTTCTATGCATACTTTTACTGTGGTCTAGTCCCCCCATTCTCAGATTTTTTTTGTGCCTTGATGGATACCTTTGAGTTTAGATTGTGGGATTGAAAGCACAAGTGCACCCTAGGTGATTTTGGTACTTAAGGTCAACATATTGTTTGTTGGACTAATGCTTTTATCCAGTATATTTTAGACAAGTTCAACAGTGGAGTGGCATGGACAAGAGGATGTGGAACCCCTTCAAAATGATAAGGGTAAAGATTGGCAAAAGCTCAAGACTCTTAATTTCTATTTATGTGATCCAAGATCACATTGAGTCCATAGGAAAGCCGATACTATTAAAAGGGGATGAGGTGTTGCTTAATGGCCTACTTGCTCAAAGTGCTTAGTGATATTGCTCCAAAACCCTAAGCCAGTTTTTCCATCCAAATATGTCCAAAACCTAAACTCCAACTCGGCCCCACCGATTCTTTCTATCCGGAGCCACCTAGTTCATTTGACATAGCCACTGACATAAACCCTAACTATTCGGTCACACCGATACGGATCTCGGTCTCATCGAGATGGGCATGCCAACTCTCTGTTACTTCTTGCAATTATTTAGATTTCACCGAGAATTGCAATCGGTCTCACCAAGATGGCTTGCCAACTCTAAGTTGCCTTATTGCTTCACTTCGATCTCACCGAGTTGATGAAATCGGTGCCATCGAGACGAGGTTTGCCGTAAGCCCTAGCACATCGGTCCCATCGAGATTCCTAACGTTCATATTTTTTAATAGATCGGTGCCACCAAGTTTCCTAATCGGTGCCACCGAGATGATTCAAAAGTGTGTAACGGTAGGATTTTGTGTGGAGGCTATATATACCCCCCCCCCCCACCCCCTTCTCAATTTGTGAGACAGCCATCAGAACATGCCTACACTTCAACCATTCATTTTCTAACAGAGAACAACCTATTCATGTGTTAAGATCAAGAGATTCCATTCCTACCATTTAAACCTTGAATTCTAGCCTTCCCCAGGTTGCTTTCCACTCAAATCCTTCTTCCACCATAGCCAAATCCAAGAGAGCGAGTTGAGTATTGGGAAGACTATCATTTGAAGCACAAGAGCAAGGAGTTCATCATCAACACACCGTCTATTACTTTTTGGAGAGTGGTGTCTCCTAGATTGGTTAGGTGTCGCTTGGGAGCCTCCGACATGATGTGGAGTTGAACCAAGAAGTTTGTAAGGGCAAGGAGATCGCCTACTTCATGAAGATCTACCCTAGTGAAGCAAGTCCTTCGTGGGCGATGGCCATGGTGGGATAGACAAGGTTGCTTCTTCGTGGACCCTTCGTGGGAGGAGCCATGGTCTCGCGCAACTGTTACCCTTCATGGGTTGAAGTCTCCATCAACACGGGCATACGATAGCACCACCTATCGGAACTACGCCAAAAATTCTCTAGGTCTCCATTGCGTTTGCACACTCCAATCCCATCCCTTTACATTCTTGCAAATTGCATGCTTTACTCTTTCCGGTGCCTATACTCTTGTCATGCTTCCTTGAGATGAATTGTGTGTGCTTTAACATGTGATAAACTCAACCTTGACTTGAAGAAATTAAAAACTGCCACTTTTACTTGTTAAGGGTCTAATCACCACCCTCTAGAGCACTCTTCTCGATCCTTTCAATTGGTATCAGAGCATTGGTCTCCATTCCTTTGGTTTAATCACCATTGGAGGAAGATGGATGAGTCTATGTTCGGGAGTATTAGACATAGAGTGGCTATTCTTTATGGGAGCTTTATGGTTCATGGAAAAATGAGATGCTTGAGATTTTCAATGAATATAATTTGAACAAGTATATTCTTAGCCCTTATGTGCCTCCTATTGATCCTTTGCATCCCACCCCCAATGAGTATCTTGACATGGTTCTCAATCTTAGGACTATTGACCTTATCATTAGAGGATTGCCTAGAAATTTGCTTGTGTGCTTGCCTACCTTTGAATGCGCATGTACTATATGGAATTATCTTGAGGAACGCTTTCCAAATTATTCCTTGAAAAATCTAGATGAGATTCTTCATAAATCCATTGATTTCCATAAAATGAAGCCTAGTGATCCCATGTTTGATGAATGTCTATTTGAGCTATGTGATCTTATGTGTGCCAAGGGTGATGTTGGAATCATTAGTAGCATCATCTCGGAGATAATTAGAATTCATAAACTTGAACATTTTCATGATCATAAATCTAATGAATCATTTGCTCTAGGTGATGATCACACATATGATGATGATGACATTGAGCATGGCTATTATGATGGAGGCGAAGAAAGTGATATTGACTATGAGTAGACTATGAGAAATCTTAGTCTCATGGCCAAGTTTCGTGGCTACATGGCCGGAGGAAAAGAGTGGATTCTCGATAGTGGATGTACCGATCACATGACCGGAGATAAAGACATGTTCAGTGAGCTTGCTAAAAATGATGGTCCACACCAGTATGTCACTTTTGGAGATAACTCCAAGGGTAAGGTACGTGGCCTTGGTGAGGTGGCCATATCCAATGATAGCTCTATTCAAAATGTTATGCTCGTTGAATCTCTTGGCTACAATCTTCTATCGGTATCTAGACTAGCTGACTTTGGTTTCAATGTACTATTTACCAAAGTAGATTGCCAAGTGTTTCGTAGAGATAATCATAATATGGTCTTTACCAACATTCGTAGAGGTGATCTATACATTGTTGATTTCACTAAAAGAGCCCAACCTCATACTTGTTTAATTGCTAAATCTTCTAAAGGATGGTTGTGGCATAGAAGGTTAGGTCATGTGGGCATGCAAAATCTTGATAAGCCTATTAAAGGTGATCATATCCTCGGTGTTAAAGATGTTATATTTGATAAGGATAGACTTTGTAGTGCTTGTCAAGCAGGAAAACAAGTTGGAGGAAGTCATCGCGTGAAGAACATCCTGACCACGAGAAGACCACTTGAGCTACTACACATGGATCTCTTCGGTCCACATGCTTATTAGAGACTTGGTGGTAACTCTTTCGGTTTGGTCATTGTTGATGATTTTTCAAGATTTACGTGGGTGTTCTTTCTTGATGACAAATCGCAGGTCCAAAAGATCTTCAAGAACTTCGCCAAGAAGTTCCAAAACCAATTTGAAGTGAAGATCAAGAAGGTTCGGAGTGATAACGGAATGGAGTTCAAGAACGCAAATGTGGACACCTTTCATGACGAGGAAGGGGTTTCACATGAGTTCTCGGCTACGTACACACCTCAACAAAATGGAGTTGTTGAGACGAAGAATCGGACACTTATCGAGATGGCGAGAATGATGCTTGATGAATACAAGACTCCAAGACAATTTTTGGTGGGAGCGGTTGAGACAGCTTGTCATGCTATGAATCTACTATATCTTCACAACCTTCTCGGGAAGACGACATACGAGCTACTCACCGGTAACAAACCCCAAGTTGGATACTTTCGAGTATGGGCTCAAAGTGCTACATTCTTGATAAGCATCGTCGTTCGAAATTTGCTCGTAAATATCATGAAGGTTTCCTACTTGGTTATGGCTCAAACTCTCACACTTACCGTGTCTACAACATTTTCACCCGAAAGGTTGAAGAGAAAGTAGATGTGAAGTTTGATGAATCTAACGGCTCGTAAGTAGTGCAATTGCCAATTGATGTAGGAGATAAAGATCCCTTAGAAACAATTCAAGATTTGTCTATTGGCAAAATTCGGCCAACGGAGGTGAAGGAGAGTACTTCGTCCATTCAAGTGGAAGCCTCAACTTCACATCAAGGTGAACCACAAGTTGACTTGGAGGTATCCATAAGTGGAACATGTCAAGACGAAGGAAATGAGGAAGTACAACAAGATGAATCAACTCGACCTCCTTCTCCACCTCCACAAGCAAATGAAAACGCCACCAACAATGAACAAGAAAATGATGATGATGAGGATGTTCCACCACAACCCAAGCAAAAGATGTCACGAGTTAGAGCAAGAGTCTCAAGACATCATCCCGTCGAACAAATCTTCGATGACATCCAAACTGGGAGAATCACTCGCTCTAAAACTCGTTTAGCTGACTTTTGTGAACACTACTCATTCATTTCTAGTGTTGAACCTATGAAGGTTTAAGAAGCCCTTGAGGATCCAGATTGGATAAAAGCTATGCACGAAGAGCTACACAACTTCGAGAGGGATCAAGTATGGACATTGGTAGAAAAGCCCAACGATGATCATAATGTCATTGGAACCAAATGGGTGTTTCAGAATAAGCAAGATGAAGATGGACAAGTTGTACGTAACAAGGCCCGTCTCGTCGCTCAAGGCTACACTCAAGTCAAAGGTATGGACTATGGTGAGACATGTTCCCCCGTCGCTAGACTTGAGTCCATTCGCATTTTACTTGCTTATGCCACTCACCATGATATCACTTTATACCAAATGGACATTAAAAGTACTTTTCTAAATGGTGAAATTGAGGAGGAAGTTTATGTTAAACAACCTCCCGGATTTGTTAATCCCAAGAAACTTAATCATGTCTACAAACTTCACAAAGCTCTTTATGGTCTTAAACAAGCTCCTAGAACTTGGTATAGATTCTTGACTAAGTTTCTTATTGAAAAAGGCTTTGAAATTGGGAAAATTGATTCTACTCTTTTTACTAAAAGGGTTAATGGAGAATTATTTGTGTGCCAAATTTATGTGGATGATATCATATTTGGTTCTACTAACCCTCTTTTTAGTGAAAAGTTTGGAAGGTTAATGTTGGAGAAGTTTGAGATGTCTATGATGAGTGAACTCAAATTTTTCCTTGGGTTGCAAATCAAGCAAACTAAGGAAGGTACCTTTGTCTCGCAAATAAAGTATACCAAGGATCTTTCCAAGAAGTTCAACATACAAGAAAGCAAAGGTACGAAAACACCCATGCCTACTAGTGGACATCTTGACTTGACGAAGGATGGCAACCCGGTTGATCAAAAGGTTTACCGATCTATGATTGGTTCATTATTGTATCTTTATGCCTTCTGTCCCGATATTATGATAAGTGTGTGAATGTGTGCACATTATCAAGCGGCTCCTAAAGAATGTCATCTTAAGGCCATGAAAAGGATAGTGAGATATTTAATTCATACACCAAATTTTGGCATTTGGTATCCTTAGAAGTCACCTTTGATCCTGTTGGCTATTCCGACTCGGACTATGCCGATGACAAGGTTGATAGAAAGTACACTTCGGGAACATGTCAATTTCTTGGTAGATCCCTTATCTCTTGTTCCTCATAGAAAAAAACTTCGGTACCATTATCCACCGCCGAAGTGGAATACATTGCCGCCGGATCATGTTGTGCTCAATTACTTTGGATGATCCAAACTCTTAAAGATTATGGGATACATGTGAAACATGTTCCATTGCTTTGTGACAATGAAAGTGCTATTAAGATTGATCATAATACAGTGCATCATTCTCGAACTAAGCATATTGAAGTTCGTCATCATTTCATTCATGATCATGTTGCTAAAGGAGACATCAATCTTAAGCATGTTCGTACCGACAAGCAATTGTGGGCATCTTCACTAAACCGCTTGATGAAAAGATATTTTGTCGTTTGAGAGGTGAATTGAACATCATTGATGCCTCAAACTTGGAATAGAGATTCCATTTGGTTACATGCAAGGCATGAGCCTATTTGACTAATCCTTGATATTTCTCTTACGATTATGACCATTTATCTCGGATATATTTGCACCCTTGTATGTTATCTAACCCTTGTAGGTACTTGGATGAGCCTCAATCTATGAGATTGCAAATCACTCACATCTTGAGCAATCCTTACATCACCAAGTATCTATGATTTGGTTGTTGAAATCAATGAATCATGAACTCACTCAACATATCCTTTGAGTATTTCAATATGTCTAAATTCATGATTGTCAATTTGGATACACAAGTACTATTCCTTGCTAGACTAACCCTTGTAAGGAGATGAGCTTCAACTCCAAAGGATGCTCCCAACTCTTGATGGACTACATCAACCTTGAGCATCCAACACAAGTTTAACTACATGATCAAGATCAACACCACAACCCAAGGTATGTCATTCCATCTTAGAGAAGCTTTACTCCAAGTCATGGGTTAAAGCAACTCAACAAGATGTGAATACATCAAGACGCTTAAATGAAAAATGGCAACCCCATTTTGAGCTTAACGGTGAGTATGACCTATGCTCAAGTGATCTCACTTGACTCCTAAGTCAATATACTCTAACATAGGTGACTTTGTCGCCGACCACCTCTAGATGAAGTTCTCTAATGTTCTTTTTGTACATTGCATTTCTTCATGTGTTTTCCTTCTAAATCAAAATAAACTTCATCTAGATCTCTTTTGTTTTCTGTTTTGTTTGTCTTTAAATCAATATTTTAATTCATTGCAAATCCTTATGAAAATTCCTTGAAAATCTTTGTGAGATTTCATTTGCAAGTGAACTGAGTTGACAATACCTTTCCTCTGCATTAAACTCGGCATCACCGATTACAGCCTATCGGATAGACCGAAATACAAGTTCTACCTATATGCAGTCTATCGGTTCTACCAAAATGGACTCACTAGGTCTTACCGATGAGCACCCTCGGTGGCTCTGCTATTTCAGATTCACCGATTGAAACAGATCGGCGCCACCAATTTCACTGCTGAGAAATTTTTTTGCCATGTTATATTGCCTATTTTCCTCAGCTCCACACAATGATTCTTTTTCTCTGTCTGCATCTTGAGCTACATTATGCTTGCTTGTGTCTCTCAAGGATGATACTCACATGACTCATATCCATGAAAACTACCCTTCTTGGAAATTGATGTCAAAGGGGGAAAGAGAGAGCACATCAAAGCTTACCCTTACAAAACTCTTCTAAGAAAGGAAGATAGATGCAATGTCATAAGAGGAGAGAAGTTACATGTCTTTAAGAGGGGAAAGACATGGTAGTATTTGTTTTGAGATATTTATTTTTGGATCTTATCCATTTCTGCTCTGTTTGATTTATTTATCTCTGCTCTAATTTTATCTCACCCTACCTTCTCCCATTATCAAATGTTAGATTCAGGGGGAGAAAGAGTCCATGTTTAAGGGGAGAAAAATCCTTAGAATTTATTGCAAATCTTTAAGTTCTTGGGGACATTTCTATATCTAAATGAAGTACTCACTCTGTGGTACTCACCTATTACATGTCATCCCAGTCTTGGTATTTTTTTGTGGATCATGGAATCTTTCTTGTTTGGAGTTTTCTTGTGTTATTTTTTCTTCTTCAAGAGTCGGCTCAAGAACCACAAGGTAAGTATATGCACCACACCCATGTTCATGATGATCTCTTGCTTTTGTACATATTGTTTGCAAGAGGGATTCATAAACATGAAGGTCACTTAATTCTTTTCTCTGATGCATATAGCCAAGATACCTATAACTCATTACTTGCTCTATCATGATGTACATTCACATGCTATTCAATCGTATCATTACATGATTGTACACATATAGGGGGAGCTTATGCATGCAGCATGTTCTTCCAAAGCTTTACTTACGAATCTTCATATCATTTAGTTGAAGCTTTGATGTATGTTGTCAACTATTGCCAAAAAGGGGCAGACTGAAAGCACAAGTGCTCCCTGGGTGATTTTGGTAATTAATGTCAACATATTGTTTGTTGGACTAATGGTTTTATCCAGTATATTTCAGACAAGTTCAAAAGTGGAGTGGCATGGACAAGAGGATGTGTAACCCCTTCAAAATGATAAGGACATAGATTGGCAAAAGCTCAAGACTCTTCATTTCTGTTTAAGTGATCAAAGATCACATTGAGTCCATAGGAAAGCCAATACTATTAAAAGGGGATGAGGTGTTGATTAATGGTCTACTTGCTCAAAGTTCTTAGTGATATTTCTTCAAAACCCTCAGCCACTTTCTCCATCCAAATATGTCCAAACCCAAAACTCCAACTCGGCCCCACCGATTCTTTCTATCCAGAGCCATCGAGTTCATTTGACATAGCCACTGCCAGAAACCCTAATGATTTGGTCACACCATTACGGAAATCAGTCTCACCGAGATGGCCTTGCCAACTCTCTGTTGCTTGTTGCAATTATTTCGGTCTCTCCGAGAATTGCAATCGGTCTCACCAAGATGGCTTGCCAACTCTATGTTGCCTTATTGCCTCACTTCGGTCTCACCGAGTTGATGCATTAGGTGCCACCGAGACGAGGTTTACCCTAAGCCCTAGCACATCAGTCCCACCAAGTTTTTCTAGTCGGTCCCACCGAGACTCCTAACTTTCATATTTTTGAACAGATCGGTGCCACTGAGTTTCCTAATCGGTGCCACCGAGATGCGTCAAAAGTGTGTAACGGTTGGATTTTGTGTGGAGGCTATATATACCCCTCCACCCCCTTCTCAATTTGTGAGAGAGCCATCAGAATGTGCCTGCACTTCCACCATTAATTTTCTAAGAGAGAACCACCTACTCATGTGTTGAGATCAAGAGATTCCATTATTACCATTTGAACCTTGATTTCTAGCCTTCCCCGTGTTGCTTTCCACTCAAATCCTTCCACCATAGCCATATCTGAGAGAGAGAGAGCTGAGTGTTGGGGAGACTATTATTTGAAGCACAACAGCAAGGAGTTCGTCATCAACACACCGTCTATTACCTTTTGGACAGTGGTGTCTCCTAGATTGGTTAGGTTTTGCTTGGGAGCCTCCGACATGATGTGGAGTTGAACCAAGAAGTTTGTAAGGGCAAGGAGATGGCCTACTTCATGAAGATCTACCCAAGTGAGGCAAGTCCTTCACGGGCGATGGCCATGGTGGGCTAGACAAGGTTGCTTCTTCGTGGACCCTTTGTGGGTGGATCCCTCCGTTGACTCGCACAACCATTACCCTTCGTGGGTTGAAGTCTCCATCAACGTGGATGTACGATAGCACCACCTATCGGAACCACGCCAAAAATTCTCCGGGTCTCCATTGCGTTTGCACACTCCAATCCCATCCCTTTACATTCTTGCAACTTGCATGGTTTACTCTCTCCGCTGCCTATACTCTTGTCATGCTTGATTGAGATGTATTATGTGTGCTTTAATATGTGATAAACTCAACCTTAACTTGAAGAAATTAAAAACTGCCACTTTTACTTGTTAAGGGTCTAATCACCCCCCCTCTAGACCTCTCTTCTCAATCCTTTTAGGGATTTCACTCCAAATGTAGTGACGTGCATGGCAGTCTTCGCACATCTGTGCGAAGGTTTTGTCGGGGTTGCCTCCAATGTGAATCTGTTTTTCTACTTCTTCGTCCCCCAGATAGAAGACAAGTCACTTTCCAGTAGCATGACATGGATCCCAAGAGGAAAGAAGGACCAAAGGGACTACCTCACCGAGGAACTCCACGAGAAGTGGGAGGAGTGGAGGGCAAATTGGTGTTGGATCCAGGGGAAAGATTTCCCTGCATTCTGCTTGCCGCGGACAGAGAGGATTGAACGCGGTGATAATTGGAGGTGCTTTGGCGCCACCGAAGGAAAGCTTCGCCCGGCATTGAACAGGATAGCTTGCTTGAAGCGTGTGAAATTGACCATAGAGATGGTGCACTACTGCAAGATGCTGCTAAAACGACACTACAATCAGAGACCCTTCGATGAAACTGTGTGTGATGCATTAATCGCAAACGGTGATGTAATAAAACCGTAAAAAAATATACAAAATGTTTGCGATGGTGGAGACATCAAACACGATTCAGATTATAGTTGTGTGTGTGATGCGTGGCATACGGTTAATGCATAAGAACTATTTGCGATGAGTGAAAACAACAGAAACGGGTAGCCAATGAAGGTGTGTGCGATATACGGCATACAGTTCACTCAGATGAACTGTTTGCGATTAGGGAATGCAATAGAAACGGTTAGCCAGATCAAGATGTGTGCGATATACGGCATACAGTTCACTCGGATGAACTGTTTTCGATTAGGAAACACAACAGAAACGGTTCAACTTAACAAGATGTGTGTGATATGCGGCATACAGTTCATGTAGGTGAACTGTTTGCGATGAGCCAAAGAACACAGATGATTCATGTAAACAAGATGTGTGTGATATGCGGCAAATAGCCTACTCGGATGAACTGTTTGCGATGAGAAAATATAACACACACGGTTACTACAGTTAATTCGCGTGCGATTATGTGTGTAGAAAAAACTTTGAAAAATGCAAACTAGTTTCTTGCGATGGCTAGGAGTATGCGACACGATGCGTATGCGAGTACTCATGTGCGATGATTAGTAAGTTACACATACATTTCCTTATGTTAAAACACATGACACCGCATACGGTTGTCGGGTTGTGTGCTCCACTTAATCTTCCCTAAGTTGCAGCTTAGGCTTCCCGCGCTCCACAGGGGTGAATTGTAAAATCCCCAATCCCCTAGCCAGCTGCTAGCTATAGATAACCACAGCAATGGCCGGTGGCCGCGGCTTGCTACTAATCTACTTGCTAGCTAGTTACCCACACATACCGGCATACCCCCAATTGCCGACGACAGGATGGAGTTGCGCGACGGGAACGGGCGCCGGAGATCATAATTTAGGTTAATTAATTATACCTCCAGAGCCAGATGATTCTGGCTCTGGAGGTATAATTAATTAACATAATCTGAGATCAAATGACTAAAGCTTCCCCAACGTGATCGTGCGCCGGCCCCAACCCCTAGCAGAGTGCGCGCGGACGGACATGAGCCGAGCACACCTTGGTGCCTAAACTACGAGCAGAGTGCGCGGAGGGACGCAATTCGAGGGTGCCTCGATGGCTAAATTGCCGCAAGGGTGCTTTGCTGATCATGGAGTCCGAGAAGACCATCGTCGAAAGGCCGCCAGCTCAGCCTTTTAGCTTATATGTTATTATAATTGTGTGCAAATGGCGCATATCGACATTTTAAGTCACTAAGCATATGTAGGTCGTGTGTGTTTTGGGGGTTGCCGCATGTGGCATTTTTAATTATACTGAATATGTAAGACAATTATTAACCGTTGCCATTGTAAATTCGCGTGATGGACGGACACAAGCAGAGCACGCCGCAGCAGCCTCAATGACGAGCAGAGCGGATGGGGGGCCGCGAGCAGAGCGTGCTGCGGCTGGCTCAATGGCAAGCAACCACACCCGCATATTGCAATTCTGGTCAACCTTCTGGCACCCCGTGGGAGGCGCGACGGCCCATCCATCAGACTTGGTGGTGATATCTGGATCGTGTGTGATAGTGGGCAAACACGTACACATCCGAGAACGCGGGCCCACTTACACCATCCGGGAACCATTTCGGGCTTCAAGCCTAGAACCATCAATAAATTTTGAGCTTGTTTCTCATCACATTCCAGATTACCATGCAATAAGTAATTGCAAATCTGTTCACACCGATCAAACCTAAACGTGTTCCCACTTAGCACTGGGCTATAAAAACTACCCACTCAAAAATTACTTCACAATTCCTCTCCTCATCACCCATAAAACAGGTCTTTCCTAGTTTCCTGCCAAGTCATTCTGCCATGACCGGTAGGAGGAGTATTGGGTCAACATATAACCAGGGAGCAAAGACCAAGGCCGCGAAAGCTATAGAGAGGTCCCGCCGCTACGCGGCAGCCACAACACCAATGTCTTGGCGCGTCGCAGAGCCCTCGAACAAGCTCTCACTAGCACACGAGGGCTCTCACAAGCGCGCTCACCGCGTCAGCTATCGCGATGAGCTGGCGGTGCTGAAGTCCTTGGCCAACAACGACGACAGTCTCGCTAGTCTAATTAAGCAGTAGGAGCTGGCCGACGGCTTGGTGAAGTTGCTCGAGATTAGCGATGCCTCGGTTGAGAAGGCGATTGGCCTTGTCGAGCAACTCATGGGTGACAATGCAAAGCTCCTCAAGGCGCTCGCTGAGGAGGAGGAGGAGGCCGCCGGCTAGAAGAAGCTGCATGAGTGGAGCAGTGCTTCGGGGATGACACTGAAAGCGGTCGTCGAGGAACTTATGGGTGACTTTCTCCGCATCGAGTGCGAGCTGGAGGTGGTGGAATCTGTGGCTGCTGTCAAGAAAGTCATGATGAATTGAAGAAGGAGTTGGAGGATCTCATCGCCCGGTGATCCATCGAGGAGTAGAGACAGTAGCGACCCAGATCGTTGTCTGCGATTTTCTTCTTCTCTTACCCCTATGTCTTCCGGGCGTTGCCGCATCTGGCATTTTAAATTATCCAGAACATGTAAGACAATTATTATCCGGGCCATTGTAAATTTGTCATCATATCAACCATTGCCATTTTATTTTGTCATCATATTATCCATTGGCGCATGTGGCATTTTAAATTATCTGGAATACGAGTTGAAAACACGAACAAAGAAATGCTAACGTTGGGCGGGGCCAAGAGATCACAAGCAAACACCCTCTGTCCAGGTGCTTTAATTAACCACATGTTAAATAGCCTCTCGGCCGTCCTTAATGGAGAAGTTGTGAGCGAGGCGGGTGGCTGGTGGATGGAGATCAAAGAGCTTGCTTCCTAGTGAGCATGCGCGACAAACTGCTCGCATGTGTCCCGTCTAGCCTGCACGGCAGATAGGTCGCACGGGTCCCGTCGAGCCTGCACGGTGGACAGGTCGCACGCGTCCCGTCTAGCCTGCGTGGCGAACTGCTCGCATGCGTCCCGTCGAGCCATCATAGTAGACTTCTCACGCTCATCCCGTCTAATTAAACAGCTGCACGCATGCCACCTACTATGGTTAAGTTTTGGCATAAAATACAAAGAGGACCAATGAAGCAGGACCGAGGTAGTACTCTCGCATAAAAAAGGGATGTGTGGCCACACTCAAATGGTTATGGGAACACACATGGTTCAAATAATACAATTGTTTGCGATATTAATGTATCAGCTATTTGTACCAAAAGGACTTCATTGGCTATTAATGTGTGCGCCTTGTGTCAAACTGGATGATTTTTTACCATGGCATATATGTGCCACGTCATGAAACCATGCCAAGTTTCATGATTTTTGGGTGAGTTTTTGATCTACTAGGATTTAAAAACCAAGATTCTCAATGTTTCAGGACGACTAGACATTTGCAATTCATTCTCATTCCTTCAATGAGACCTAAACATGCACCCAAGGACACATGTATGATTTTCCACCCATTTTGGTGCACTGGAGCATGTGCTTGTTGTTCAAATTTGAATTATGCACATTAAATGCCTAGAAAACTCAATTAATATATAAAATGGCCAAACGAACACTGAATAATTTCAAATTTCAGCACGAAACTCATGTTATTCTATGTTGCCTGTAGAAAACAAAATACAAGTCGAGAAGAGGCAACTATTATTGTTTTGCCCACAAGGAGGGCACTTTTCCCTACGGGAACCATGAGGGTTGCGAGAAGCTCCTGTTTGTAGGAGACTTTTAATAAAGCTTGGCCCAAATTGGACAAATTTTTTACCACGACATATATGTGCCATGTCGTGACACAATGCCAAGTTTCATGATTTTCTGGTGAGTTTTGGATTTACGGGGATTTAAAAAACAGAGATTCCCAATCTTTGAGGCCGAGCCAGGATGCCGAAATGGTTAAATTTATTCCCATTCCTTGCATGGGACCTAAACATGCACCCAAGGACATATGTACATTTTTTTAATCCATTTTGGTGCACTGGAGCATGTATTTGTAGTTTAGATTTCAATAATGGACATTAAATGCCTAGAAAATTCAATTAATGTATAAAAAGGCCAAACGAACCCTGAATAATTTCAAAATTTAGCACGAATCTCCTGTTGTTCCATGTTGCCTATAGAAAAAAATACAAGGGGAGAAGAGGCAGTGATTATCGTTTCGCCCAAAAGGGGGACACGTTTCCCTATCGCAACCACAACGGTTCTTGCGAGAAGCTCCGGTTTGTAAGAGGTTTGTAATAAAGCTTGGACCAAATTGGACAATTTTTTTACCACGACATATATGTGCCATGTCGTGACACCATGCTAACTTTCTTGTTTTTCTCGTGAGTTTTGGATTTACAGGGATTTAGAAACCGAGATTCCCAATGTTTGAGGCCAAGCCAGGATGCCGAGATGGTTGTAATTCATTCCCATTCCATGCATGGGACCTAAACATGAACCCAAGGGCACATGTATGATTTTTCTAGCCATTTTGGTACACTGGAGAATGTATTTATAGTTCAGATTTTAATTATGGACATTAAATGCCTAGAAAACTCAATTAATGTATAAAAGAGGCCAAACGAACCCTGAAAATTTTCAAATTTTAACACAGATATCCTGTCGTTCCATGTTGCCTGTAGAAAAAAATACAAAGCAAGAAGAGGCAGCGATTATTGTTTCACCCACAAGGGGGATACATTTCCCCATCGGAACCATGAGGCTTCTTGAGAGAAGCTTTGGTTTGTAAGAGGCTTGTAATAAAATTTGCCCCAAATTGGACAATTTTTTTCCATGACATATATGTGCCATGTCGTGACACAATGCCAATTTTCATTATTTTTGGGTGATTTTTGGATTTACGGGGATTTAAAAACTGAGATTCTCAATATCCGAGGCCGAACCAGACACTAAGACGGTTGTAATTCATTCCCATTCGTTGCATGGGACCTAAACATGCATCCAAGGACACATGTATGAATTTTTCTAACCATTTTGGTGCACTGGAGCATGTATTTGTAGTTCAGAATTGAATTATGGACATTAAATGCCTAGAAAACTCAATTAATGTATAAAACAGGCCAATCAAACCCTAAATAATTTCAAATTTCAGCACGGATATCCTGTCGTTCCATGTTGCCTGTAGAAAAAAATACAAGGCGAGAAGAGGCAGCGATTATCGTTTCGCCCACAAGGGGCACACATTTCCATATCGGAACCACGAGGCTTCTTGAGAGAAGCTCCCGTTTGTAAGAGGCTTGTAATAAAGCTTGCCCCAAATTGGACAATTTTTTCCATGACATATATGTGCCATGTCGTGACACCATGCCAAGTTTCACGATTTTCGGGTGAGTTTTGGATTTACGGGGATTTAAAAACCAAGATTTTTAATGTCTGAGGCCGAGACAAACGCTGAGACGCTTGTAATTCATTCCCATTCTTTGCATGGGACCTAAACATGCTTCCAAGGGCACATGTATGATTTTTCTAACCATTTTGGTGCACTAATTTGAATTCTGCACATCAAATTAATGCTTATAAAACTTAATTATAATGTATAAAAAGGCAAAACGAACCCTGAATATTTAAAGCGGTTCTGGTCAACCGTCTGGCACCCGTGGGTAAGCACTGTGTGCATGCGTCGTGCTACCTCACGGTTCCTTCTTTACTAAGTTTTCCATATTAATGGTGTTATATATCCAAACACGCTACCGTTTCCCACCACTCCTCCCATTGGTTTCCCGCCTCTTCTCCCATCGGTTTCCTGCTGCCAGTGTCAGTGCTCATAGAAGGCTAGGCGGCGACACACCAGCCATGTAAAGATTTCACACCGTTTCTAAAAGCACAAACATATGTGATAGTAGGGAGTAGGTCCCATACGGTGACCAGCGTGAAACGCCTTAATGGCAAGGAGGCAACTCTTATGAACAAGGGGCTACTTCCAATCCGCTAGCCGAGTCGAATAGAATGCAGAAGTTAAGCGTGTTGCGGCAGGAGGAGTCTAAGGATCGGTGAGCCGGTGGGAAGTTGCATATCTCAAGCTTCATTAAAGCGCCATGATACGGTCATTACAGACATTTAGCATCGAAATGTGTGTCGATTATATAAATATTGGGATCCTTGTTTTCGTAATTTGTAGAATATCTTTTTTGTTGTTATTTCTTGTTCTAAAATATCAGGGAATGACCAATATCTGTAGGCCCACACAATCTGTCCCTCTGACCCAACGTATGAGAAGGGTTTGACCATGACGGTTTCCTCTTGCTATGTGTGCCATGTTAGACCAAATCAAGTTTGAGCACATGCGTTGGACAACACCCCCTATCCCCCCCCCCCCACGCCTCGAAGTTGGGGAACCGGCATCGTACGTCTTTAACCTGGCTTGGGGGTACGATGTTCGGTTTGTAGTGAAGTTGGTGCCCCATCGAAGTTGTTCATTGAGGATTTGAACAAATCACACACCACCCATACATTTTTTCGGGACGCATGCATGGTATAGGGGGTCTTCTGATCAAACACGTCTCCCTTGTGCGGTTTTTAGATGACACGCACATCTGTGGGCTCCGCGGGGTCTATATATATCATCCCTTTGACCGATAACGCGGGGGGGGCGCACAATCTATCCCTTTGACCCAACGTACGAGAAGGGTTTGACCATGACGGTTTCCTCTTGCTCTTGGTGCCATGTTAGACCAAATCAAGTTTGAGCACATAAGTTCGACAACACCCCCACCCCCCCCTCCCGCCTCGAAGTTGGGGAACCAGCATCGTACGTCTTGAACTTGGCTTGGGGGTACAGTGTTCGGTTTGTAATTTAGTTAGTGCCCCATCGAAGTTGTGCATTGAGGATTTGAACACACATCACACACCACCCAAATGTATATTCCAGCCGCATGCAGGGTATAGAGGGTCTTCTGATCGACCACGACTCCCTTGTGCGGTTTTTTTATGACACGCATATCTATGGGCTCCCCGGGGTCTATATATATATCATCCCTTTGACCGATAATGAGGGGGTTTGGCAATGAATAGATTCCTCCTAGTTCGTGTTAGGGCGGGTCATAGTGCCATGTTTGAGCAAAGTTCGAGCTCATGCAGTCTCAGGATTCCCTCCCACACGCTCGGATTCGTGGGTTGGACCGACACCATACCCTACGTATGTCGTCCTTAATTACCCGGCTTTCATGGTGGTTGTCTGTATCGAGAGACACGCGCCACTTCTAAATTGTACATTATTTGATATTGAAAACACATCACCCCTTCCAACACGTACATCATTTTGGGCCGCATGCAGGCGTTGCTGGTTTTATGGCCCCTCTCGTGTGATTTTTGATGATGGTCCAATCTATTGTCCCAAGCGATGTATATATTCTATCCATTTTTTATCGACAGCAACAGTGGTCGTTTGACCAAGCGATAGATTAACTGGTCCGTCTTATGGTAGGTCATGGCGACATGCATGTATGACCAAAGTATCAGTACGTGCATGCGTCCCGCCGACACGAAGTGGGAGGTGGGGCAAGCACCCTAGCTAGGTAGCTACGACCTAATTAGACTGTCATTACAGGTATATCCAAGGGGGCTTTCCGGTTTGCGAGGTAGGTGCCACCAAAGTTGTCCATTGTGTATTTAAACATCATACCCTATATTCCTACATATATTTGGACACTTCTAGGTGGTTGTTAACTTCTGGCCCCTCTCATCGATCTTCAACGATGCGCCCAACTGTGGGCCCATGCGGTCAAAGTTGTGCATTGGAAATTTGAACATCACACACCACCCTTTTCATTCACATATATTTGGGCCACATGCTGGTGTGGTTGTCTTCTGACCATCTCTCATGTTTTTTTGCTGCCAAATGGTGCTATATATTAAGACTCGGATGACGCTCAACAGACACAGGTGCACTGGTTAACCGTGTGCGATGCTAGTGCGCTATGAAATCACCACGACTGCGCAAGCGCGAGCAACGGTGGAGGTACTGGCTTAACTGTGTGTGATTCTAGTGCGCTGTAAAATCACCACCTGCGCAAGCTAAAGGCGGGTAGTTTATTTAGGATGAATTCCATGTTTGGATCTAAAAATTAGGACGAACTGTGTGCAATAGACCAACTAGCTAGAAATCTAAAAACAAACTACCCGCCTTGAGCGATGCAAAAATCAGCGGTTCCGCCGCTTTTCCTTATTATCATACACGCATATTCTTCTTGGACAATGTGCGATCTTGGGTGCTCCCACCCCGCATCAATTCCTTTACCCAAATTTTAGTAGCCACGGTATTTCAACCATCGCCCCCACTCCTCCACCACCGACTTATAGTAAAATTCCAATAGCTGAGGCATTTGAACCGTTGCCCTCCCTCGTCCACCACTATCTCCACCCACCATTACTAAAAATTTCAGTAGCCGCGGCATATCCTCAAACACCACCCTGCCCCCTCCATAGTCCCCCACTGCCCCCGCTCGAACCCTAGTTCACCGCCGCCGCCAAGCCTTGTTGGTCTGCCCGTGCCTCCTAGCTTAGATAATAAAGGTCAGGTTACCCAGTGATTCCCGTACTGTCGCCCCCATGAATTTTTAGATGAGGCCTGCGGTGACCCTCCCCGCCAGATCCACATCCCCTACTCCATAGAGTCGTAGCCTAAGCCCGACCATGTATTCCAGGGAGCCCGATGATCGTTCGGCCAAAAAGAGGTTTATCATGGCCTCAACGGTGGACGTTGGCAAGGTGGCCGCCGTTCGTCCCAACTTGTCGATCCCGGAGCAACACCTCGCCGCGGAAGCCGGCGAGGACGTTGACTATGTTCCCATGCCGAAGGCTTCACGTCAGCGGGCTAGCGTATTACTCTATATCAGGAAAGCTGGCTACGACATCAAGCTCGTCAACAACGACGTCTTCACGCAGGCCATGTCACAGGTTAAGTGGTCCATCCCCAACCCCTCTGGTTCAACCACCATCGATCTCTTCGGCGGCCCTTCCACTGATCTCCTGAGTCAGGCTATCAAGGATTTGCAATCCTTGTATGCCATCGAGCTCATTTTGTCATTTCTGAAGGACACTTTCTACGGCGGCGGCTTGGTATCCTCAGTTGCCAAGTTAGATCTCATCGACCACGACCATGAGGAGGGCACCCACAAAAGGTCTTCCAAGGTGAAACAGCCCATCTACCACATCAGAGAGCGCACCATGGGTCTCTGCTCTTCCAACTGGAAGGATCTCGTCCATGACAAGTGAGGCAACATCCTATTAGCAAATCTTACTTTTTCTAGCTAGCCAACCCGTACCCTTTGTTGTAGTAGATTTTTCCAAACGGTGTTTTAACTATGCCGTGTTTAATTATTTCAGTTATGCAAAAATGGAATGTTCAATAGGGCTATGTGTTGTTTAAGTTTGAATTGTCCACTTCAGTTTCACGAATGGCTATATTTAGTTGTTTATAGTGAGGAGATGCCTTCTTTATCTATATTTGGTTGTTAGGTTCGTTGCAGTGAGCATTTGTCCAGTTATCAAGCATATGCCTTGTTCATCTGTATTTGGTTGTTAGGTTTGTTGAAGTGAGCATTTGTCCAGTTTTCAACCAGATGCCTTATTTATCTGTATTTGCTTGTTAGGTTGGTTGAAGTGAGCATTGGTCTAGTTTTCAAGCATATGCCCTATTTATCTGTATTTGCTTGTTAGGTTAGTTGCAGTGAGCCTCTGACCAGTTTTCAATGGCTATATTTGGTTGTTATACTGATCATATATGCCTTGTTTATTTCAGTTATTCACAGTGTGATGTTCATTATGTGCAAGTCAGAATTATGCAGCTCGATTTCATCAATACCAATTTGAACGGCTATATTTGGTTCCTGTTATACCTGGTGTAGTTAACACATGCCCTTCATTTCAGTTTTACTCAGTTATCCAGTGTGATGTTTAAGCATGAGCTATGTTCTATTCATTTTCAACAATACCAGTTTGAATTGCAATTTTTGGTGGCTATTAAGCCTATTGTAGGTAACATTACCTTCCATTTTATATCCGCTTTAACAGCATGCTGAAACCAGAACATTCAAGCTATCATTTGGAGATGATGTTGTTTACCTTGGCTATATTTGTTTCATGTTAAGGTTGCTATACTTATCATGCCTTTCCACTACTTATGCAGGACAACAAAATGAGTGGCCAACATTTTCCGCCGAGGTTAGTTTCATCCCTCGGCTTGTACTCCCCCATCATTCCATAATGTAGTGCATACAGATCCAGGCATGTACACTTTTTAGCTTCGAATATTGACTTGTTGCTTGTAGGTACATATGTCCTTGGCAAAGATCCATGCATCGACCCTTTTTGCATATGGGGCAATGAGATATTCATGAACCAGCATCAAGTGAGGAAACTGATAAGGATTATTAACAAAAAGATAACGATGGCAATCAAATTATTTGTTTATGCTCTATCGAACACAACAGTGAGCTGTAGGATGATAACTACAATGCTTGAGGTCTTTGCCACATCTACGGGTTTGAGAGTCAATTTCAGGAAGTCCTCTCTGATCCCAATGAACATGGCTGATGAGGAAGGATCTAGGCTAGCTAGTATGCTTGGTTGTGTGGTCGGCTCAATGCCTTTTACCTATTTGGGTTTACCTATGGGCACGATAGGGCAAACAATTTATGATCTGATGCCTCTTGTTGACAGTATCAAGCATCGACTGTCGGCATCCTCCTGCTTTCTGAATTAGGGGAATAGGCCACAACTGTTGCAGTCTGTGCTCAACACCATGCCCATATATTTCCTCTATTCACTTTCACTTCCCCTGAGAATTCTCAATAAAATTGAAAGAATTGAATGTTAGTGTCTTTGGAGAGGTAATACTGATAACCCTCAGCAATCCTTGGTAGCATGGGACTTAGTCTACAGACCGAGGAATTGTGGTGGTCTTGGAGTGATCAATTTGAGCATTCAAAATGACGCTTTGTTGCTCAAGCATCTCTTCAGAATTTTCAATATAAAGGACATACCTTGTGTTCACCTTATTTGGGACACTTACTATGGTTCCACCAATCCATAGGCAACTGAAATATGTGGTTCATTTTGGTGGCAATATTTTCTAAAGCTCTATGATAAATTTTGCAAACTGGCTGCTCCACAGGTGCATGGTGGTGATACTGTACTTTTCTGGTTTGACCGATGGCAGCTTGATGGAAGGTCAACTCCTTTAAAGGAAAGATTCCCATGCCTTCATTCTTTTCCATCGATGATTTGCTTTCTGTCAAGGATTTCATGGAGTTACCCTCTCTAACAAACAATCTGCATCTCCCATTATCATCTGAAGCTCATCAAGAACTCACACAACTTCACTCTTTACTGACCTTGTTCAGTATTTCCCCTGATGAGAATGATATCTGGAGATGGCCATCCAAGTCAGGGGATTTCCATTCGAAAATATATTATGACTTTGATCATTCTCATATAGTTGTCGATCCTACTCCCTCCGTCCGATAGAAATTATGCATCTGGGTATTTCAAGACAAATTAATGAATTTTGCCGAAACCCCCTTCCACCCTCATTTAAGCTACTGGCAGCTGTGGTGTTGGTTCGATTGAAGTGTACAGTTAATGCCAACACAAAGAAAAAAGCTATCCAAACACCAGAAAGTACTTGGAGCCAGAGAGTTTTGCTCCACTTTCACTGTTCCCGCCATTTAAACTACTAAAACATGGCGCCATAGAAATTAGAAGATGTTCCATGCTTAAGAATTGGAACCCAAGCGTCTAACCCAGCTACAAAAGGCATCTCACATGAATCAAACAGTACACCACACACACTATCCATGGCCATGGACTTGAACATAGCACCACCAGATGGGGAAGAACATGAAGTTGCCTTGCATGAGCAACCTATACAGGAAGAAGATGAAGCTGGCTTGCATGATGAACTCCAGCCTAAACACCACTTTGACCTAAACATGGACCTAGGCACTCTTTCCTGATCTGTTCACTTCTTCTTGTTTAGTTCTTTTGCATACAGTAGCTAATCATGATGGTGCGTTGAGGTAGAAGATGAACATCAGCCCAATGTTGCACATGGAGAGGAGGATCTGCATGAGTCGGATGAATCAGGTTAGTAAAGAATTTAGTAATAGCATATTTGAATGTTTAATTACAATCTTACCCAACTACTCACAAAATCTAACCTTGCAGATGATGAACTTGAAGCTGCCTTGCATGAAGAACTCCAGCATGAACATCACTTTGATCTAAACATGGACCCAGGTACTTTTTGCTTATCTATTCAAGTCTTCTTGTTTAATTCATTTGCATATAATAGCTAATCCTGATCTTGTAGACGATGAACTTGAAGAACAAAGTGGTGTTTTCCAGAGCATAGAAGAGGAAGTGCAAGCGATGAATGAAGCTCTACATAACCTTCAAGTTGACCAGGAGGACTATGGTGTGTATGCAGGCGACATAGAGATTCAGTTTGAGGAAGAAGGGCTTGATGATTCAATACCAGATGAAGCCATCTATGATTCAGCACCAGAAGAAGACATGCATGTGGAGCAAGAGCAACAAGATAATGAGCAAGTTCATGATGATGACAAATACAAGAATTTAACATATTTGCAAAGGACTGGTATTTATGAAGAATAGCTAGCAAGAAGTGTCAATTGGAAATTAAAGAAGACCACAACTAGAGAAGTTGCAAACATGTTCCATGTTTCAGTGCACAAGGTAATACGTGCTTGGTGGAGAGCGAAGGAGTGTCTTCGACAAGGCGTACCCATTGATGTAAGATCGAGGAAGCCGAAAAATAGTGGGCGCAAAAGGATTGTAGTTGACCTCAATATAGTTGCTGAGATTCCTCGGAGTCAAAGGAGAACTATACGCAGCCTCGCAAGAGATTTGGGTGTGAAGAAAAGCACACTACATAGGATGTTTACAAACGGCTTGCTCGATAGGCATCTAAGCTCACGTAAACCATATTTGAAGGAAGCAAACAAAAAGGCCAGGCTGCAGTTTTGTCTCTCTATGTTTGACCAGCAAAGCTTGCAAAATAGGCCCATGTTCAGGGATATGCGAAACATAATCCATATAGATGAAAAGTGGTTTAACACCACTCACAAGACCATGAAATTCTACAAACTGCCATCAGAAGAAGGCCCACATAGAACTGTGCAAAATAAGAACTCCATTGGCAAAATCATGTTTTTGGTTGCTATAGCCAGGCCTAGATACAATGCAAAAGGTATTTGCATTTTTTATGGGAAGATAAGCATTTGGCCCTTTATTAAAAAGGTGAATTTCAACCTTTACTTCTTTTATTTATTATGCACATCAGTACTTAATCTAACTTGAGTTGCTTCGTTGTTTGTAGGAGCCAGCGCCACAGAAAAGTGATTACTGTCCAAGAGGAACACTAATCACCAAAACAATCTCAGTTAAGAGTGATAAATCGAGGGAGTTTTTGATTCAAAAGGTACTACTAGCTATTCAAGAAGTTTGGCCTCAAGAGCTCGCAGGTGAGACCATATGGATCCAGCAAGACAATGCGCCCTCACATGTCCCAGGTAATGACCCAGGTTTCCTTAAGGCTGTTGCCCAAACTGGGCTTGATATTCACCTCATGCAACAGCCCTCAAACTCACCGGATATGAATATCCTAGACCTTGGCCTATTTTCCTCACTATAGTCCATGTCGGATACGCTGGTGCCTAACAATTTAGATGAGCTAATCAACAATGTGCAATAGGAATATGATGCCTATGATGCCGATAAGATAACCAGGATTTTTCTTACACTACAAAGCTGCTTAATTGAGGTCATGAAGAGAGGTGGAGGCGACGACTACAAGATCCCTCACATGTACAAGGATGGCCTAGAACGTGCATGAAATCTTCCTAACGTTTTAGATTGTGATCACGAACTCTATGAGACCGTCTTGCAGACCTTAGCTGACTAGAAGTTCTAATATTAGATGCGGCAACTTTTGTAATGCTGGACTATTGTAATGCTAGACATTGGGTTGAAATTGTTTATCCAACTATTATTAAGTTCATCATTTATTTATCCAATTATTTATCCAACTTAAAATTGGAACAACATTGAAAATCTAAAAATATGCATCATCAAGCATCGAGTAATTTTCATGCCACTTCCAACATTACTCTGGCCATGCATCATCTAAATCATAAAATAAAAAATGTAAATTATCTGTCATCTAGTATCCATGGCCAGAGTAATTTTCATGTCAAGTAAAGAATGTAATTTTCAACATCAATCGAAGTAGCTATAGAGACTAGGAATTGATTGTTCATTCATCAAGATAATACCTTATTTATCCAAATGAATGTTCTAACAATAACACTACAATCTCTGTATGAGAGCATGATGTAGACCTTAGCCGCCTAGAATATGTACTAGTAGAAGTGGTAGCTTTTTGTAATGCTGGACATTGGGTTAAAATTGTTTATCGAACTTAAAATTGGAACAAAATAAAAAATGTGAAATTATGCATCATTTAGCATTGATATCGAAAGTAATTTCCATCCTAGTTCTATTAAGACAAATCGACAATCTAAAGTATCCATTATCTAGCATTCATAGTCAAAGTTATTGAACAAATTTGACAATCTAAATGTCTATCATCTTTGCACTCGAAGTAGCTACAGAGACCCGAACTTGATTGTTTATTCATCAACATAGTACCATTTATCCAACCTAAAAGTAACAAGAGATCATCCATAACCAAAAATTATCTTTAGAGACCATGACACTAATCACCATAACAATAGATCATCCATAGTAATAATATCAGCCATACTCCAATAGTAATAATCGATTTTCATACTTGCAGAACATAAAAATATGCAGCCATACTTGCTACATCCAGCCAAACTAAAAGTCAAACAAATTGAAGATTGCATCCAGCCAACTTATGGAGCTAGTAGTACTTTCTCATCTTCTCTGCTACGTTCCCAGCACCTGTGGTCGCTCCATCATGGTCTTCCCCGGGACGCACTGATGCCGCCGTGCCATCTTGATCAACACCTACGGACGCGCTGTCCTGCCCTGCACCTGTTGCCGCGCCAACCTGGTTAGCCGCATGACCCACTGCAGCGTCGGGTACAACACCTCCATGGCCTACACCTGCTTCACCATCAACCCCTATGTCCTCGTCTAGGTCAAGGATCTTGGCACCGCAACCAAATCACCGCCGCCGAAGGATATACGAGGGTGTAGGCGGTCGAAATTTGACTGCACGAGCATGGTGAGGTCCTCCAGAACCAGATCCTGCGTGGTTGCGTGTAGCGCCGCTAGCCGTCATGACGGCCATGACTCGCTGGCCATCGTCGGCTTCTGCTCCTCCGCCCGCTCTGCCACCCGCCATGGCTCGAGTGAGGCACCCGTACTGGGAGTTTATATGGACTGGCCGCCATTACTCTTTGATGACCAGCGACTGCCTTGGATTGGAGGATTGACTCCCAGCGAACTGGGATTGGATCGGGGGAGGAGAGGCGTTCTGGGAGAGGAGGAAGATTGGGGAAATTTTGGGGGAGAGGATGAGTGGATCAGGTCGTTGGGAGAGAAAATGAGTGGATTGGGTGGTGGACCGCTGCGGTTGCCTCGAGGCATAGACCAAGGGGGTGAACGCAAAATTACCTCGGTGTGGATCACTGCGGAGCCATACGTACATTTATTTTGGGAAAACTACTCGAGCCAGAAGCACACTTTCTAGCGGACGGAGGTAGTATCTTCAAATGGATTTGGAAATGCTCCTACACCCTCAAGATAAAGGTTTTTGGCTGGCTGTTATTAATAGATAGGCTGAACACAAGAGATATTATGCAACGGAGACATTGCATCATACAAGATGACACTTGCGTGCTTTGCAATTCTTATGTACATGAGGACAGAAATCATCTTTTCTTTACCTATCTTTTTAGCCAGCGTGTTTGGAACTATATTGGTATTTCCTGGGTGACTCAGCCCAATCAGTCAACCTTCCTAATGGCCTCTGCTGCCAGGAAAGAATTTGCTTAGCCCTTCTTTATAGAAGTGGTCTTCACAGCATCATGGAACATCTAGACACAAAGAAATGGGTTGATTTTCAGGAATGAAGCTCCTAGTTTTAGATCTTGGAGGAAAAACTTTGTATATGATCTTTCTCTTTTAGCTTATAGAATCAAGTGTAAATAAAAAGAGCGCCTCCTAGCCTGGATTGCCTCTCTCCCATAGGTATGTTTTGTAAGTAGCCTTTCCCCGCTCTCTGAACTTTGCACGTTTTTCTTCTATTTCTTTAATTTTAATAAATAGTTGTGAGGCTGTTGCCTTGCAGTATATAGTCAAAAAAACTACAAACTTTGTAGCCTTCTCTTTTTACTGCCCATAATGACTTGTTAGAGAACAATGTCTAAATCTTTTTTGTTTGTGGTGGTTCCCAAAGTAGTTTACTCAAGATTACCTCGCAAAGTACATGATTGGTGGACACACAATGAAGGTTAAAGTATTTCATAGAGACTACAATGAGCATCGAGAAGTCCTAATGACGACTGTGAAGGATGGGCAGGCAGCCATCACAAGGGGTTGGCCTAGAGTCGTGCGTGCATTACGGATGGAGGAGGGAACAATATGGGCATTCCACTTCACCTTTTCCAACAACCAGAATGTCTTTCGCCTCTCTCTTTAAAGTCTTTAGTACAATTGTGGTTCATCATCCTTTACTTGGTGCATCTGTAGTTCTTTAGTACATGTACCTGTGCATCGAATTATGCATTCATGCTTGAACCTATATTTGTAATAAACATGGTTTGATAAGAAATCAGTGATTGCCTACTTTCAAATTCGAAATATGTGGTTTTTAAATGCAAGAATTGAATTAGGGATAAATTAGGTTCTACAGGCCAGTACACTGCACACGGTTTGCGAAAGCAAAACTTCTGCAATAAATATGGAGATCAAACATGTTTCTCAGATCCACTACGTGTGCGATGAATCTCTACTACAGACACGATCAGCCAGGAAAAAAGTGTGAGATTAACAACAGCAGCGCACACAGTTCCTTCTTAATAAATGTTTGTGAAAGTCACCTTATCTCACACGCTTGGTAATTATGGACTGTTTACGATGTTGTGCGCATCATAAACGTTTGCTCATAGAAGAACGCTTGCGATAGGTCATCATCCGATGAGGGTACAACATATGAATCATGTGGGATATATTTAAGTTTTGCATATAGTTTTATAGGCATAACTGTATGCACTCTTACAACGAATCGCATACAGTCGAGGAAAAGTAAATGTGTGTGATTGTCTACTTATCATACATGTTCTATAATGGTGAACTGTTTGTGATGGGGCGCGCATCGTAAACGTAGCACCATGGAAATCCGACTGCGATGGTAATGCAAGCACAAACGAGTAGCAAGGATGGAGCATTTGGGATATGCGAGATACCACAAACTGTTGTCTGAAGACTCGTGTTTTGGATACATGCCGGCAACATATACACTTAGTTATGCAAAACCTATACATTGCTACTCCATATCCCCGACGGTTTCTGGGTCGTGTGGGAAGGACCCCCCTATCACCCACACTAGCAAGGCGACGGTTCAAAATGCCATCGCGGAAAGGGGTTAAAAACCGTTTGTATAGCAGCTCGCTGTACCAGTGGTGGGAGCTAATTTTCTTCAATGCCGCATCTCGCCGTTGTAGGAGAGGGAGAGGTTTGTTTGGGAGTACAAGAACGCTGCTGACAAGATGCGGTTATACCCTGGGCTTGGCTGCAACTTGGCGGTCATGGAACAGTCTTGGCTCTGCCAGCGACTGTTCCAGAAGACCGGCATGTTCCACCTGTCGGCCCTTGTTGTCCCATTGCACATCAACTCTACAATGAGTGGCATTTTGTCGTGGATGCCAGAGTGCACCGCCCAAGGAATCATGAAATATTGGGAACTGCCCAAGCTGGAGGATGAAATGGAGTGGGTTTCCAATCTGACAGAAGTAGCTTCCCGGAAAGAGACGGACCTCATCCGGGCCACCACGAAGGAGGACGAGGCGGCCCAGAGGGTCGAAGCCGAGGAAGCTGTATAGGCCGAGCATGACAACGACGAAGAGGAGTTTGACGAGGAAGAAATTGCCGAGGAACAACAGGATGAGCTTGCCGGGAATGATATTCCCGAAGCCGAGGTTCTCCGAACTGAGACTGCCGGGGAGCACGAAGAAGAGGAGCAATAGGAAGAAGGTCCTCGAGCTCCATAGGCAAGGCACTGCTCTCGAAGGAGGGCCAGCCAAGAGACGAAAGCCACTTCCCCGCGACGAGCTACCCCCATGGTGAAGAAGTCAACCACCAAGACTAGGCACCAAGAGGAAGTACGCCAGCAACCCGCTCGGCGTCCTAAGCCCAAGTCCTCATCTTCTCAACAAGGACTTGCCAGGGGAAGTGGGTCTTCCAAGCCGGCAAGCTCGTCCCCGCCAGCCATCAAGAGGGCCAGGGAATCACCTCCGCCTCCCAAATATGAGATGGATGTCCTTCTCGAGTCCGACGAGGAGTAAGCAACCCTTGTTCCTTTTTGTCAGGTCTTGTCTTCGCCTATCTGCCATCCTGATTTGATTTCTTCTGCCTTTCAGGGACGCATAACCAGTTGAGCACCAGGTGAAACAGGCTAAGCTTTTGGTGGAGCACGACCCCACGACGAGTGCTGGGCAGGAGATACCAGCGGCTGACGCCACAGTGCCCAGCCCCCATTCTAGCCGTCCAAGTGAGAACATGTTGCAGATCCCGCCAGCCGGCGCCAGTAGTGGAGTTCTTCCTCCTGAGCTTGACGAGAATATGGGAGACATCCACCAGGAGGAGGGACGCGAAGAGGCAGATCCTACCGTGAGTTCCCCGCCAACCATCATCCCGTCGAGTGCTTCTCCGACAAGGGCCTCCACCGACGAGCCTATTCATGCTGGTGCCACTCTGACAACTGGGGTTGTTGAGGACAGTGCACCAGCAACGCAGGTTGCCGGGGGAGGAGACGCCCTCCCATAACAAGCACCGATGGGTAATCCTCTTATGATTTTGCACCTTCTACAGAACTCTTATTTTTCTTGGTTTTGATTTTCAATTTGAATCTCATTTCTTCCCTTGGTTTCTGCTCTGATCCATAGTTCCAACTTCTCCTGAAGAGGGTGAGATCCTTGTGGAGGTGGCGGATATCGTGAAGGTACCGCTGAAGAAGCCACCAAGATTGCCGCTGCAGAGGACCTTGCACAGGTTGCCGAGGAGACCATAGAAGTCCCCGAAGGGTTGGAAAGGACGACCGATAACACATCTGGCCCTTCTGGTATGGATGTGGACAAGCGCCCGCCAATGATGAGGTGCAAAATTCTGACGCCCGCCTAGCAACGCGAACTATGCCAGCCCCGCCAAGCAGCTTGCTGTTGGTTACCACTCATCATGAGACGGGAGCCCCCAATTCATCTGGTACCGAGGGATTAAACTTTGATGAAGAAATTTCTCAAATCCTGCTTCCCTTGTCCCGAAGAACCACAGAGACCGATGAAGCCACCAAAGCTGCTAAGGATTTTTCTTTTTTGAAGGCTATGGCTTTTGGTTTCAGGGACGTCCTGGAGAGGTACGACAGGAGGTGGAACAAAGTCCAAGACGAGCGCAAATCTGCGGACTTGGCCGATCAGTAGCTGAAGGAGAAGGCGGACGAGTTGTGCCCATTGTATAATGAGCGAGCCCGCAATCTCATAAGGCAAGAGGAAAAGCTTGCTGCCGCCACAGGTGAGGCGGCAATCCAGGACGGCTAGTTGACGGAACACGAAGCGCTGGTCAACAACAAGGAGAGAGATCTTGCCGCCTGGGAACAAACTCTTGCTGCCACTCTCCATGCCAAGGATGAAGAGATAGAAGCACTTCTCAAGCAGTGGACTCAGAAGCTGGAGGACAACCATAAAGAAGCCATTGAAACACATCTGGCCCTTCTGGTATGGATGTGGACAAGGAGCTCGCCAATAGTGCCGAGGAGATCGAGGCTCTCAAAGCCGAAGCGCAGAAAGCAGCTCTTACCCTAGGGGAGTTGTAGACGCAGCTTTCATCCAAGAACCAAGAATTGGCTGCTGCCAACGGTGCAGTCAAGGACTTGAAATACAATCTTGCGGGCCTGGACTCAAACCTCGAAGCTACTAAAGAACAGGAAAAAATCTTGGCGGAGAAGCTTACCTCAAAAGAAACCCTTTGAAAGGATGCTGAGAACAAGCTTGAATAGTTGCAAAAGACACAATCCCTTTGGATATAGAGGCTGGTTGACATAGCAGAGTGCCTCACTTCTCAACTAGCTGTTATGAATATGAAGAGATGGAGTTTCACTACCAACAAGCATGAGGTCGCCGGTGCTAGGTTGACCAAGTTCTTTGACGGCCTCATCGAAGCGCCGAAGACGTATCACGAAGTTAGGGGTATCTCCTTCGCCAAAAAGTCCTGGTATTTCACATGCAGCGTCCTTTACGCAATGTTGCTCAATCTTGCCCATCGCAATCCCGGCCTTGACCTCTCCAAGATCTTCAAGAAATTGCTGGAGAACAATGACGTCACGGCCGCTGACAAGGTTGCCGCTCCTCTCGCCGACAAAGTTCTCAAAGTCCACAGGGTCCAAGGCAATCACCGTGATTAGGCTTGTCATCATTTTCATCACCGCACTGTCATATGAAAGATACATTTGATCATATATTAGACCTGTACTGCTCTTGCGATGTAATATAACTTCAAGTAGGCGCATGAATGCATGCTATCCCCTTGTTTCACTTTTTCTCGTCTTCGTATGATTGGGTTCCCTATGCATGCCAGAAGCTTGCTGGGACGAACACTTACTGCGAGCGCTTTAGGAATGGATCCCTAGTAGCCTGCTGGTAGTGTCGCCATCGGCAAGTTTTCCTTTGACGCTTTCAACGCAGCCACTTAAATTGTTGAGCGGACTCAAAACAAAAAAAGGGGGCAAATGACCACAACAAGGTTCCTTTGCGTGCAGGTTTCTCACACAAACAAAAAACTGGTACAAAGGGGAATCGCAAAGCGCAATAAAGGAATTCTCAGTCAAAAATTTTCCAACTTAGCTTTCTTTTGTCGTGCTTCTTGTCGTATGAAATGGGTACTTGAACGCTCTTGAAACGTCACTCCCATCATCACTCCTCCCCTGGCAAGCTTGCACGCGAGGGATCCATCTATTTCTCAGAAAAAATAGAAGAAAAGAGCGTGGTTTGGGAACTTTTGGTAGTCTGTTGGCCATCTCATATGGGCTATAGCATAACCACAACATGACATGTGTTTATAAGTAAACGAAAATGTACACATAGTTGTGAAAATATTCTTCCGCCCATTCCAAATGATGTTACCGGCAAGGACCCTTGGTGACCTCAGCGTGGCCATTTGATTCGTTGAGCGAGCTCCAAACAAAACAAAGGCGCTGCTGTCGTGACAGGGCTCCAGCCGAGCGGCATTTTGGCTCCCGCCACAAATTTTGCCGCTGTTGCCAGTATGGTTGGGCACGGAGGTGCGACATTGCTCTACCCCCGGCAGAGCCAGTGGGAGCTTCGTTGCGACCTCATTGCCGCGGTCCAAGTGCAGCTGCGGGTTGGTGTGGCGGGGAAAGTGCCTGCAAATCTTTGATTTGATCAACAGGCGTTTTGCTGTGCGGGCGCAGCTCTTTGTGCCCAGCGGTGCCGCTCTGTGTTGTTGCATTAGGGAGGTCTTGGCCCGCACTTCTCCGCACAATGTTGCTCTGGTGACTGTGCTCGCCGGCGCATAGTGGCGGCGGGTTTTGTTCGTCTGCGCTGCTTGTGTCGTCTTGGTTGTTCTCGCCAGAGGGTTGAGGAAGATGATCACCTCCGGCGCCCCTACCTCATTTTCCCACCATTGTGGGCACGTGACCGCACCGCCTGCGCTGGCCATGCCAACCGTGGTGTTCGCACCGTCCGCAGTGGTGGCACCGCCTACGCCGCCCACGGACGCGTGTGAAGGAACTTTGGAGGCAGAAGGCTTCATCGTCCGGTGCCCTTCTTCTTGAGTGCCATTGATGATGAATATGGTACTGAAAGCTGATGAAACAAATGTGGCGTTCGCTGATTTAGGTTCACGCCAGTGAATCCCCTACCTGGCGCGCCAAAGATGTCGGTGTGGAACAACCATTTATGGGGCCATCAAGCCCCTTGTGGTTTGGCTAGGGAGATGCACTAGATGCAAAAGAGCAAAATCAAGGAAAGACGCGGGGATCTTTACCCAGGTTTGAGCCACCAACAGGTGTAAAAACCTACTCCTGCTTGCTATATTGGATGTATGTGTTGAACACAAGTACAAGGAGCGCTATCCCCGGCAAGGTGTGAGGAGGAGCAGCTACGCGTGTAGTTGTGCAAAGGTTTGATCCTTCTAAACGTTGCCCTGGCCCTCCTTTTATAGCTCAAAGGGGTTACCAAAGTGGCAAAAAGGTAATTACATGATGATTAGATAGCAAAAAGTGATATCATACCTAACTCTCCTAGTCAGGACAAGAAGCATTAAATGCATTGTTAGGTGTTGTGAGGAGGAGGAGCCCCAGCAAGGTTACCAATCCACTTGCCTAGCTAACTCCTATTAGCTGGACATGCCATTTGGACGGGTGTCGACAAAGGTAAAATCCTCCCGGCGAGCTGATACGTGTCCGACAAGCCTCACCTAACTGCCTACGGGCTCGACACCTCACCTATCAGCGACTAGCTGCTCGATGAGGTGGAGCACTGGAAGCTAGCGGGAGCTTGCCGTCCAATGAGCTTGTCTGGCTTTCACCTTGTCGGCTCGTCCTTGCCGGCAATGGCTGCTTCTAGTATTGATCTTGGTAACTATCTTGTTCTTCTCCTTGGCCATGCTTGGTCTTGAACCTTGATCTTCTTGATGCGCTTGTTGATCTCTCAAAGAGCGGCTTCCTTGGCTTGGGAATCTTCAATGATCTTCGACAATCTTTACTTGAGTCTTGATCCCCCGGCAAGTTTCCTTGTCGGGGGGGGGGGTTGCCACTGCCTGTGCATAAGTCAGGGTACTGGGAGGCCAGGACTCAGTACACCGACAGAAGCAGTGGATGCTTTCCTAGGCATAGCATCAGCCATAAGTTCCTCTGCTTGGGAGATGGTGCTTCTACAGCTGGCTCCTCGGCCTGATCCACCATAGCAGTAGCCTCATAAATCCTCATAGATGTGGGTTTGTACACCACATGTGTTGTCTGCTTTCTCTCTCTCTTCTGTACTGCCTTATTGGGCATGGACTTAGCTTGGCTTGGTCCTGAGCTGCCTGGATTCTCACTGGTGGGAGGAATGCCTCTCTAGGCAGCACTAGACTGAGAGATCTTCCTAACAGTCATGCTCTCTTTTGGGGTATTGTCATACTCCTTTCTAACCACAACTTTCTTCTTAGATGCGACTTCCTCATGCTAAAAATCTTCATCTTCCTCATCTGTGTTTTTCTTCTTCCTGGCCCTTGTTGCAGCCATTAGCCACCCATGAGAGCTAGGGGTGCCTGGGTCCTGAAAGCTGGCTTCAGGACTAGTGCTTGCATCCAAGTCAACACTGACTTCCTCTGACCTATTCTGACTATCCTCTGCATCAGACATCTTGACCAATAGACCCTGTGAATAGAGTAGGTAGGATAGAGTCAATGAGCATCACAAAACGCTATTGTTTTTGAAAGATTTTGAGTGCAAAATTTAGTTCTAGGTTTTCACAGTATGCAATTCGGAATTATTGAATGGAAATTTTTGAAAGTATCGAGGCAGCAACAGAGACTAGGTCACACAGTTTCGGTGGAACCGATGTGTGACTCGGTCTCTCCAAAGTAATCATGGTATAGCAGAAATACTTGAATCTGTCTCACCGACCAGTACATGTTGGTTTCATCGAGTTGTACCATGTGGAATGGCCTAAGCCAAATCGGTGACTCTGATCCAGACCACTTGGTCTGTCCGAGATGAGTACGGTGGAAACCTAAACCTAATTTTTTTTCCTCAACCCTAATTCTATGAACTGGTTTGGTGGATAAGGAAATCCATACGGTGGCAAGATCTGGGTGCAATCTCTTGTGCATTGAATCAAATTTGAGAGCACAAAAGGGGTCGAATCTTACCCTAACGTGGTGAAGAATTGCTATGACAGAAACGACGGGAAGAAAGTCATTGACGACGACGAAGTCCAACGGCGAGGGAGCACATGAGTCAAAGGCGACTATCAGGAGACCAGGGCGACGACAGTGATGGGGTGCGGGAGCGAAACATTTGAAGGAATTTTCAACATAAGGTCCGTGTGATATATATACCCATGCAATGTCGGCCTGACCGAGCGAAACGAATTGGTGACACCGAAGTGTGTAACTGTCAATGACTGTGCAACTCGGTGATTGTTACACCCTAGCTAGTTCATGCATTAGAGTGTTGCATCATGTTTAAACTTTTCCAGAAACTTGAAATGGGGATGATAGAACCCCCAGCACCCCCCCTGGAAACAACTAGGGTTTACTAAAATCTTTTTCAATGAACCTGAAATGCCCTTCTAAAATGTCCATCATTTTTGTCTTGGGTTAGAACCTCTGCCAAAACTGGTTCACATTTTTCTAGGTCATCATAAGGTCATTGAATTAAATCATATGTAACTTGCATTTGGGCATTTAAATGCTAGTAAATATTTTAAATGTCCAAATAATCCCAAACTGAAATGTTCCATGTTGGATATACTCTATACAGTGGGTATGAGCAGTTTGGTGATTTTTGAAAGTGCCTAGGTATTTTTAGAAAAGCCACAAACTTGCAGAAATAAAGAAAAATGAAAATAAAAGGGAAAACCAACTTACCTGGCAAAGCCACCAGCCGCCCACCTAGCGGCCCAGCACTGTGCTGGCCCACGCCAGTCAGCTGCTTCCTCTCGCCAGGCAGGCAGAGAGGTGAGCATGGCGCACCCGAGCTCGCCACGCACCACCCAGCCTCTCTGCATCGCCCTATTAGTCGTTCCACCGCGTGGATCGTCTCCTGGTCATTGCCCCGACCTCGCCGACACCCCATTCGCCCCTTGCACCTCTCCCTCGCCCTCTCCCACCATGGCCGACGCAGCCGTAGCCGCACCGCCGACGTAACCGCGGCCACCGTTGCCTCCTCGTCGCCCCACCCTGTCCAGCAGCTCCGGTACCGTCGTCTCCATCGAGCAGACCGAGCCCTGAGCGCTCGTTCGCCCTGAAGCCACCGCACCGACCTCGTCTTCACCGCCCGTCGTCGGAGATCCACTTCGCTGCCCCGCTTGCTCAGGCTCGTCCCCGACTCCTCCGACCCGCTCGTCCGACACGCCGTGAGCCCTGCTACCTCCTCCTCCACTCTGTTTGCCTTCTCGTGCACCACAGCGACCACACCGAGCTCGCCCGCATGCGCCGCCGCCTCTGCACGTCGCCGTCATGGCCACAGCCACGCTGGCTCAATTCCGAGCACGCCATCGCGTTCGCCACAGCCCAAGTAGCCCGTAGCACTGCTCCATGCACCTCGCCGTGCCTCCTAGCGACGAGTCCGAGCTCGTCCGTGCTCTGGCAGCCGCAAAGCTCGTCGCCGGTGTTGTTTCCGGTGACCTTGAGCTCAACCACCACCACCCCTCGACGCGGCTCGCTCCCAGCTGCACGTAGGTGGCCTCCGCCGTTCATTTGGTCGCCGGAGGGCGAAACCCGCACCCTCCGCCGCGTCTGGACGTCGTCGGTGGTTAAACGCCGGTGAGTCAGCCCAGTTTGACCAGGGATTTGACCCCCCTGGGTCACTGACGTGTGGGCCCAGGGCCTTAACTAATCTAGTTTAGAATTAGATTAGTACTGATTAACTTAGGTTAGTTAGTTAGACACTGACATGTGGGCCCTAGTGTCAGGTTTGACCTGGGCGGCCCTGTTGACCCTGCTGACATCACAGTGACGTAGTGCTGACGCAGTTAATCATTTTCTGGTTTTTAATAATTCAGGAAATTCCAGAAAATGCCCAGAACTTCAAAAATTCATAGAAATTAATCTGTAACTCCAAATGCAAAGATTTATATATGTTTTTTGATCAGAAAAATCCAATCTATCCATTTATGCTACTTTCATGCATGAAAAACCAACTTATACCTGCTGTATAAGTGAAAACATTCAAATGGCATTTTAAATGCTAAATATGGAGTTTGCATATGAACCCTTGGTTCATATGGACTTCATTTAAATTGTTGCTAGATACATTAGTGCAAATCATAACATTCTTGCCATGTCATGATCATGCATCATATTGTTGCATTTGCATTGATTGTGCTTCCTCTCTGTTGCCGGTATTTGTCCCCTCTCAGTAGACAACCTACCGATGATGTGATCGATGACACCGATGAAGAACTATACTATCTTCAGAAGTGCCAGGCAAGCAACCCCATTGATCATTTCGATACAAACCCATCTTCTCGCTTCTGCTCTCTTTTACTGCATTAGGACAACAACGTTTCAACTGTTACATGCTGCGGTAGTTGAACCCCTTCCCTCTGCATGACCTGTCATTGACACAGTAAATAGATGAAATCCACTAGCATGAGTAGGAGTTGTTTGAGCCCTAATGTGCCTACTCATTCATGCTTGTTTGTCATGCCTGCTATTGCTTAGAGTTGTGTCAGGTCTGATTCATCGGGGATGAATTGGAAAGTTGTGAACATGTCCTACTGCTGAGAGCTAAGTGTGTGAACACAACTTGGTAAAGGTATCGATGAGACGCCATGTAGGAGTACATGGTGGGTTGTTTCATTGAGGCCGTCCTTAAGAACTGAGATCTGTATGCGTGATTGAAGATTCAGCTACTACCACACATTGGGATCCTTAATTGACTCTCTCGACTTATTAACCACCCCCGTCTTCTGTCCAGGAGTTGCAAGTAGTTTCTGGTGTTTGTAGTTGCTGGAGGCCGTGCGCAGTGCTGACCTTAGGGGTGGGCTGTGATGCGGTAGGCACATGGCACGGTGTACCGGCTCGCCCGTTTGGTGTCTCGGGAACCCTGCACACATCGTTTGGGGCCGTTGAGGACACCTCGGCCGGATTTCCTTGCGGATGGAACCCGAATAGGCGATAAACCTGGACTAGAGACTCGTGTGTTTAGTCAGGTCGTGGCCGACACCCTCGCTGGGCTTCCGCTTGAAGGTTGCCGCGTACATGTCGTGTAGCGGCGATAAGTGGTGAAAGCGTGTGTGAAGAAGTACACCCCTGCAGAGTATAAAACTATTTGAATAGCCGCGTCCGCGGTAAAGGACTACTTGGTTGCCTGTACAGTTCATAGACAAGTGAAAGTGGATACTATAAAACTCGCAAGATAAGCGTGAGTGCCATGGATGGCGTTCTCGTAGGGAGATGGGAGCGGATCCATAGTGGTGTATTGAATGGTGAATATGTGGACTCGTGTGCGCCACCTCAAAAGAGTTACTTGTAGTCGTAGTTCAGGTTAGCCACTGAGTCAAAGCTGGCTTGCTGCAGTTAAGCCCCATCATCCCTTTGTTGATAATGATGCATATGTAGTTAGTTCTGATGTAAGTCTTGCTGGGTACATTTGTACTCACGTTTGCCTATTTTATGTTTTGCAGAGAGACTTCAGTCTCGCTAGTAGTTCCACGTGGACTTTGACGTTTAGCTTGTTACCTCAGCTACGATCTTCTGCCCTCGGCAGGATCTGGTAGATAGCCGGGCTTCTCATCCTTTTTCATTTGTAGATGTCTGTACTCAGACATGATAGGCTTCCGCATGTGCTTTGACTTGTATGCTCTGAATGTTGGGTCATGAGACCCATGTTTGTAATACTTGGCTCCTCGGAGCCTAACAAATAAATACTCTGAGTCGTAGAGTCTTGTTGTGATGCCATGTTGTATTTGCCCATATCCAGCATATTGTGTGTATGATTGAAATGCTTGGTATGTGTGGGATCCGACAACCTAGTTGTTTATCCTTGGTAGCCTCTCTTATGGGGAAATGTAGTCTGGTGCTTCCATTGAGCCTTGGTAGTCCGCTACAGCCCGGTTTACCGGAGTCCTGTTAGCTTGCTTCTGCTCCGGAACACCTAGACTGGCCGGCATGTGTCCTTCCTCGATCATGTGTCTGTCCCTTTGGGGAAACGTCACGCGGTGTCTTTCGGAGTCCTGTTAGCCTGCTACAGCCCGGATTCCCGGAGTCCTGCTAGCCCAGTTGCTACAGCCCGAATTCACTCGCTGATGACCGACACGTTCGTTGCTGGGTCATGTATGCCTGTCCCCGTAAGTTAGTGCCACTTTGGGTTCACGACTAGTCATGTCGGCCTGGGTTCTCTGTCATATGGATGCTAGCGACACTATCATATACGTGAGCCAAAAGGCACAAACGGTCCTGGGCCATGGTAAGGCGACACCCGTGGGAATACCGTGCGTGAGGCCGCAAAGTGATATGAGGTGTTACCGGTTGATTGATGTGACCTGGAATCGGGGTCCTGACAGCTTTGGTATCAGAGCCTGACTGCCTGTAGGATTACCAAGCCAAACTGGTCGAAGTTGAGTCTAGAAATGCTTTAGTTATATAAGGGAATTGATTGTGGAAGGGAACGTAAGGCTCTTTTTACTCCTTTACCTTATGCCTTTCTGATCTGAGTCAACCTCTTCTTTGCTACGGGGTTTAAGAACTAGGCTTCTCATCTTTCTATCAGGATCACGTGTTACTAATCTGTAGTAACTTATAGGATTGTTGGATTCAAGCCTCTGTTCTGTTCCTACTACTTTTGTGTGTTGCTAGTTGATCTCAGAACCTTGATATTGTGTTGCTAAGTGGTTATGCCACCAATTGCAGGATGTCTCAAATCTTTTGAGCATTTATAGCCATTATGCTGTCCGAGTCATCCCAGGTTTCTAAATAGTCTGATGCATTTGCAAATCGCTTCTTTCCGTTCCCGATGTTTCTTTGGGCCAGTTTAACCACACCAATCAGTGAGTTGAGGTACTCTGTTGCCTCGACATATATGTTGGAGCTATTGTTATGACCCTAGGTGTCTTAGAGAACCACTCAGTAATCTAGCAATGCTTTGTATCCTCCGTGTGATGATTCTGGCCATTATTCCCGAAAGCATCCCGTGATGTTATTTAGTTAGTAGGCATTCTATTCCTGGGTTTCTGAACCCGAGATTCACCCTACTTCATGTTGTTAGTGTTTTCTAGTTCCCTTAAGATATTAGTAACCTTGCTACAGTCCTCGAGGTCCGTGGTATATCATTCTTCCAAATACCATGAACCATTCTTGGCAGAAGTTCTTTTGAACCAAAGGATCACCACAAGAGTGCTCTTGATGAGTTCTCCATTCTACATTGTGAATCTGCCAGTCCTACCGTTCTCCATGGGTTATCCGGAAGAAATGTTGAGCTTTGCCCGACATACTAATCTATGCATCCACAACTCAGAAAGTTTATGTTCCTTTGAGTTGTCCCTCTTTAGTTGTATTCCAACCTTCATCTAACAATAGATAGTCAAGGGTACGTGTGCATCCGTGTTCATCAATGCCTATTATTCTTGTGGCCCGCCAAGCCATCCTATTAAGAATGACTAGGAGAAACAAACTCCAGTACTTCATCCTTATCCAGGATTGGGTCAAAGTAGTTGTACTCCGCAGATCAAATTGCAATTCCAGTTTTTGTTCTGTTCTACCTTGGAGTGCTACCATCTTTACGTCAAGAGTGTCATGAGAATTGCACCACCACTTATGAATTCTTGACGCAGTAATACTTCCTGCCATCATTGTTTATTCCTCGGTTCCCGTGTTCTTGTAACCGGAATGCCGACAAGGGTACTGTGATGTGCGAAATCAATACTCCTAGCAACTTCGTTGCCTGGTAGTTAATGGACAATACTCTCATTCCTAGCATGTTGGATATTGAATCATCATCCTAAGATTTATCGTGCGACCTAGTCCTTATTTCTGGTGCACTTTTCGATCAATGAGTTAGGATTTTGTTAATCCTTGCTTATTTGATCATGTCATCTTGCCTCGAAAGCAAGATTGTTCTCGAGCTTAATAACATATCGGTGGTTCATGATTTTCCGATTATCTTCTAGGAAGTATCACCAGGTTGTCCCCTGACTGTTATGTTGAGCTCATGATCAAGTTGGTTTCTTGTAACCAACCCTTCTCCAAGAATCTGTGTCGGATACCCTGAGCTAGTTGGTTAAGCTAAATAACAACTTGGAGAGTTGGAAGATAAAAGCTTGCCTAACTTAGTTCATTTAAAGGGATGTCTTGTGTTGTGTGTGTGTTGAAGAAAGAAGATATCTTCATCAATTGGTCCTCATATCAGTTGTTGGATCTATTGTCTTGTCAAACTTTGATTTGAGTGTGGGTTATCGTTAAATCAAATCAGAACCAACGATGCTCATAATGTTGTCTTACTCATGGTTGATCCCTCGAGCATACACCATTATATCTTTTGATCTGATCAATGCTATCACCTTGTTCACATAGTTGTGGAATTCCATCTTCATGGGAACCTGGATGAATTGTTGTTGAGCCTATCGACAACATCCTTATCTTGTCCATGATCCATGTCGAACATCTAAGTAGTGTTGGAAACTTTAATAAGCATTATCTTCATGTCCCGTTCATGAAGCATATGTTTGGATGAAAGAAGTGACTTCCTCTAGTTCATGTGCATTTGAAGCAAGTTGCCGCCGTGAATTCGACAAAGCTTATATTTTGCTTCCTTTGGAATCATCCCAAGTTAGTCATGCACGTGCGAAGCATTCTATGGTCTGATAGATTGATCATCTCTATTCCATATGTAATCCCTAGCACACCAAGCCACTGATTGATTTGTTCAAGGAAAAGAAGTTCTTAAGTGCTAATCCTGAAGGACCCAAAGGTACATGCGCAGAACTTCGCTCTCCGCAATGATGGTTCCCAACCAGAACTCGGTATTGTTTCGTTGTAAGACTACTACGTGGTCATGCTTGTCTTGGACAACGTGCTCACATGTATGTAGCAGAACCAGCTCATGTTTTGGAGCTTGCTATCGTAGTTCACTCCCCGAGAATCTCACAACGCCATCTCGTCGATTTGTGTTGCAAACTTTCATTTTTCTCTCTAGACTGGATGAGTCTGGAAATATTCCGTTACCAACCAGATCTGAATCTCAGGCAGATATTATGGTTGGAGCTATTCCAAGATCTATGATGTAGGTCCCGACAAGGTTGATGTTCTGGCTGACACACCTAGCCGGGAGATTTATCATTGTAGTATCTTGATTGAGCAATTTTACCATCTTCTCCATGAGGATTTCGTGCGACTTATTCTAGAAGTTGCTCCCTAGGAATTCATGTGCTCCCAGTTCCTTCGATTATGCTATAATCATTCAAATAGTGGAATCACTTTCTTCTGATGAGCTTCTCCCCAGTTACTAGAATCATTCCCAGCATTTGCATTTTGTTCCCAGCCTGCACATGCCGTGGTGCCATCCTACCATCGGTTCCACCCATTTTCGGTGATAAGCAAAAATCATCCATTGCGTTGTCTTCAACAAGGTAGTCCACATCATTCATCCTAGATTCGACTATGTCATTCTCTGGAACTCCTTCAAATGTTCGATTGTGATTGCCTTAGGCTGGTTTAGAGAATTTTATTGATCTCTGTATCAAAAGTAATTCTTTTTGCCACTTAAGGAAATAACTCTATGAGTCACCTCCTCTAAGGTATCTCGTTATGGTATCATGGCAACTCAAATCCTCGCTACGTTGACAACCGTTCACCACCTTGTTAAGCGTGAAATTGTTGTCTACCTAGTGAACCTTCGTCATCTGCTTCACTCCATCCCTTTGGATGTGTGCTTCGTGTCTCAGCTTGAGAGATGTTGCTATGTCTCATTCCGTGAGTTGATCCTGAGTTGTTCGATCTTTGAGAAGATCGATCCTTCTAGAGTTTTCCCTTTTCTCTCATTGTCATGTTAGTTGGAGTTCTCAGAGCAAGACATCGAGACAAAGATGGTGATCGAATCAACGTCCTTATGAGATGCAACCTGGATTGTGAAGATTGTGTTAGTTTGCGTTCCCCCTTCATCTTACCCTACGCTTGAATCTCGGGACGAGATTCTTTTGAGAGGGGGTGAGTTGTCACACCCTAGCTAGTTCATGCATTAAAGTGTTGCATCATGTTTAAACTTTTCCAGAAACTTGAAATGGGGATGATAGAACCCCCAGCACCCCCCCCCAGGAAACAACTTGGGTTTACTAAAATCTTTTTCAAAGAACCTGAAATGCCCTTCTAAAATGTCCATCATTTTTGTCTTGGGTTAGAACCTCTGCCAAAACTGGTTCACATTTTTCTAGGTCATCATAAGGTCATTGAATTAAATCATATGTAACTTGCATTTGGGCATTTAAATGCTAGTAAATATTTTAAATGTCCAAATAATCCCAAACTGAAATGTTCCATGTTGGATATACTCTATACAGTGGGCATGAGCAGTTTGGTGATTTTTGAAAGTGCCTAGGTATTTTTAGAAAAGCCACAAACTTGCAGAAATAAAGAAAACAGAAAATAAAAGGGAAAACTAACATACCTGGCAAAGCCACCAGCCGGCCCACCTAGCGGCCCAGCACTGTGCTGGCCCACGCCAGTCAGCTGCTTCCTCTCGCCAGGCAGGCAGAGAGGTGAGCATGGCGCACCCGAGCTCGCCACGCACCACCCAGCCTCTCTGCATCGCCCTAGTAGTCGTTCCGCCGCGTGGATCGTCTCCTGGTCGTTGCCCCGACCTCGCCGACACCCCATTCACCCCCTGCACCTCTCCCTCGCCCTCTCCCACCATGGCCGACGCAGCCGTAGCCGCACCGCCGACGTAACCGCGGCCACCGTTGCCTCCTCGTCGCCCCACCCTGTCTAGCAGCTCTGCTACTGTCCTCTCCGTCGAGCAGACCGAGCCCCGAGCGCTCGTTCGCCCTGAAGCCACCGCACCGACCTCGTCTTCACCGCCCGTCGTCGGAGATCCACTTCGCCGCCCCGCTTGCTCCGGCTCGTCCCCGACTCCTCCGACCCGCTCGTCCGACGCGCCGTGAGCCCTGCTACCTCCTCCTCCTCTCCGTTTGCCTTCTCGTGCACCATAGTGACCACACCGAGCTCGCCCACACGCGCCGCCGCCTCTGCACGTCGCCGTCGTGGCCACAGCCACGCTGGCTCAAATCCGAGCACGCCATCGCGTTCGCCGCAGCCCAAGCAGCCCGTAGCACTGCTCAATGCACCTCGCCATGCCTCCTAGCGACGAGTCCGAGCTCGTCCAAGCTCCGGCAGCCGCAAAGCTCGTCGCCGGCGTCGTTTCCGGTGACCTTGAGCTCAACCACCACCACCCCTCGACGCGGCTCGCTCCCAGCTGCACGTAGGTGGCCTCCGCCGTCCATTAGGTCGCCGGAGGGCGAAACCCGCACCCTCCGCCGCGTCTGGACGTCGTCGGCGGTTAAACGCCGGTGACTCAGCCCAATTTGACCAGGGATTTGACCCCCCTGGGTCACTGACGTGTGGGCCCAGGGCCTTAACTAATCTAGTTCAGCATTAGATTAGTACTAATTAACTTAGGTTAGTTAGTTAGACACTGACATGTGGGCCCCAGCGTCAGGTTTGACCTGGGCGGCCCTGTTGACCCTGCTGACGTCACAGTGACGTAGTGCTGACGCAGTTAATCATTTTCTGGTTTTTAATAATTCAGGAAATTCCAGAAAATGCCCAAAACTTCAAAAATTCATAGAAATTAATCTGTAACTCCAAATGCAAAGATTTATATATGTTTTTTGATCAGAAAAATTCAATCTATCCATTTATGCTACTTTCATGCATGAAAAACCAACTTATACCTGCTGTATAAGTGAAAACATTCAAATGGCATTTTAAATGCTAAATATGGAGTTTGCATATGAACCCTTGGTTCATATGGACTTCATTTAAATTGTTGCTAGATACATTTGTGCAAATCATAACATTCTTGCCATGTCATGGCATGCATCATATTGTTGCATTTGCATTGATTGTGCTTCCTCTCTGTTGCCGGTATTTGTCCCCTCTCAGTAGACGACCTACCGATGATGTGATCGATAACACCAATGAAGAACTATACTATCTTCAGAAGTGCCAGGCAAGCAACCCCATTGATCATTTCGATACAAACCCATCTTCTCGCTTCTGCTCTCTTTTACTACATTAGGACAACAATGTTTCAACTGCTACATGCTGCGGTAGTTGAACCCCTTTCCTCTGCATGACCTGTCATTGCCACAGTAAATAGATGAAATCCACTAGCATGAGTAGGAGTTGTTTGAGCCCTGATGTGCCTACTCATTCATGCTTGTTTGTCATGCCTACTATTGCTTAGAGTTGTGTCAGGTCTGATTCATCGGGGATGAATTGGAAAGTTGTGAACATGTCCTACTGCTGAGAGCTAAGTGTGTGAACACAACTTGGTAAAGGTATCGATGAGAGGCCATGTAGGAGTACATGGTGGGTTGTTTCATTGAGGCCGTCCTTAAGAACTGAGATCTGTATGCGTGATTTAAGATTCAGCTACTACCACACATTGGGATCCTTAATTGACTCTCTCGACTTATTAACCACCCCTGTCCTCTGTCCAGGAGTTGCAAGTAGTTTCTGGTGTTTGTAGTTGCTGGAGGCCGTGCGCAGTGCTGACCTTAGGGGTGGGCTGTGATGCGGTAGGCACGTGGCACGGTGTACCGGGTCGCCCGTTTGGTGTCTCAGGAACCCTGCACACATCGTTTGGGGCCATTGAGGACACCCCGGCCGGATTTCCTGGCGGATGGAACCCGAATAGGCGATAAACCTGGACTAGAGACTCGTGTGTTTAGTCAGGTCGTGGCCGACACCCTCGCTGGGCTTCCGCTTGAAGGTTGCCGCGTACATGTCGTGTAGCGGCGATAAGTGGTGAAAGCGTGTGTGAAGAAGTACACCCCTGCAGAGTATAAAACTATTCGAATAGCCGCATCCGCGGTAAAGGACTACTTGGTTGCCTGTACAGTTCATAGACAAGTGAAAGTGGATACTATAAAACTCGCAAGATAAGCGTGAGTGCCATGGATGGCGTTCTCGTGGGGAGACGGGAGCGGATCCATAGTGGTGTATTGAATGGTGAATATGTGGACTCGTGTGCGCCACCTCAAAAGAGTTACTTGCAGTAGTAGTTTAGGTTAGCCACTGAGTCAAAGCTGGCTTGCTGCAGTTAAACCCCATCATCCCTTTGTTGATAATGATGCATATGTAGTTAGTTCTGATGTAAGTCTTGCTGGGTACATTTGTACTCATGTTTGCCTATTTTATGTTTTGCAGAGAGACTTCAGTCTCGCTAGTAGTTCCACGTGGACTTTGACGTTTAGCTTGTTACCTCAGCTACGATCTTGTGCCCTCGGCAGGATCTGGTAGATAGTCGGGCTTCTCAGCCTTTTTCATTTGTAGATGTCTGTACTCAGACATGATAGGCTTCCGCATGTGCTTTGACTTGTATGCTCTGAATGTTGGGTCATGAGACCCATGTTTGTAATACTTGGCTCCTCGGAGCCTAACGAATAAATACTCTGAGTCGTAGAGTCTTGTTGTGATGCCATGTTGTATTTGCCCATATCCAGCATATTGTGTGTATGATTGAAATGCTTGGTATGTGTGGGATCCGAAAACCTAGTTGTTTATCCTTGGTAGCCTCTCTTATGGGGAAATGTAGTCTGGTGCTTCCACTGAGCCTTGGTAGTCCGCTACAGCCCGGTTTACCGGAGTCCTGTTAGCTTGCTACTGCTCCGGAACACCTAGACTGGCCGGCATGTGTCCTTCCTCGATCCTGTGTCTGTCCCTTCGGGGAAATGTCACGCGGTGTCTTTCGGAGTCCTGTTAACCTGCTACAGCCCGGATTCCCGGAGTCCTGCTAGCCCAGTTGCTACAGCCCGAATTCACTCGCTGATGACCGACACGTTCGTTGCTGGGTCATGTATGCCTGTCCCCGTAAGTTAGTGCCACTTTGGGTTCACGACTAGTCATGTCGGCCTGGGTTCTCTGTCATATGGATGCTAGCAACACTATCGTATACGTGAGCCAAAAGGCGCAAACGGTCCCGGGCCATGGTAAGGCGACACCCGTGGGAATACCGTGCGTGAGGCCGCAAAGTGATATGAGGTGTTACCGGCTAGATTGATGTGACCTGGAATCGGGGTCCTGACAGTGATGCTGTTGGTTTTACTTTGGTCTTTTCGAGATTGAAGAAATGATCAGTCTAAGATGCAATCGGTGTGACCGAATATGAGTGGCTGGTTTAACCGAAAAACACTTAGAAGGTTTTGGTGTTCAGCCCTAATCAGATCGGTGACTCCGAGTGCTCCTCACCCGGAGGGTCCGAAAAGATGCTTGTTCAAATTTTGTGATATAGCAAGAAAGGATTTGAGACAAATTGAGATAGATAGCTAGAGGAGGTTCTTTGGCATTCTTGTCCATCCAATTGGCTAAAAGATCCAAATCAACCAAACAACAATTGGATGTCCTTGAATGAGAATATGCATTGTAACATGCTCACACAATAAGATAGCAAATGAAAATATGTCAAATAGGCACAACCAATTCTAGTAACTATTAAGCAGCGGTCGATAACAAAGTCATCTATATAAGAGTATATTGGCTTAGGAGCCAAAAGAGAACATTTGATCATAGGTCATAGTCATTGTTTAGGCACAAGTGGGGTTACCACTTTTACATAAAGCATTAATGTGTTCACGCCATTAGAGTTGATTTAGCTCAAGTCTTAGAGCAAAGCTTCCTCTAGATGTGAGATTCCCCCAATGAGGGATCAACTAACCTTGGGTTTTGTCGATGATGACTTCATGTAGATGTTGTAGATGTGGATGCTCAATGTTGATGAAGATCATCAAGAGTTGGGAGCAGTCCTTTAGATTTTAGCACTTCCAATACCTACATGGGTTAGTCCCACAAGGAATAACAAGGATAACCATAGACATAGAGTGAAATGCAGAAATGATGATGTACATGAATTCAATGAATACCTTGTCCCTTGACTTGCCAACAAGAGGGTTTGTGACTCCATGAACTAGTGCATGATGTTGAAGTTGTTTGCGCAAGTTCTTGCCATGAATGAATATGAGTGAAGTTTTTGGCGGAGTCACCCTCAAGAACTCTCTAGTTCTTCCTCTTTGGGACCCACATCAACTTGATGGGAATCCTCAGAGTTGTAGTTGTACATGATGAAGTAGAACTTGACATAGTCTTGGGAACCCACTTGACTAAGGCTTGAGGTGGTTCTTCAAATGAGTCAATCTCTTCTTGAAGCTTGTCCTTTCCTTTTTGCTTGTGGTCTTGTGGTGGAAGATCATCTTGAGCTTATGTCAATTGAAAGTAGTAGGATCATACTTCTCTTGTTGAGGAACAAATTTCATCTTGGGGTATTGTTCTTCTTCCCACTCCACTACATTGGCATTGAACTTTCGTTCAGAACCAACACCTTGGTTCTTCCGGAGCCATCCTTGCTTGCGAACAATCTTGCTGGCGTTCTAGGATCGGGGGTGCCCAGACCTGCCTACCTGCGGCCTTGCGCGTCGCTCCATCGACGGCCCAGTACGGCCCAGCTACAAGACTCCACGGACAAGACCCTCGCAAGACCCCCGCCTCGCGAGGAGAACGACACCAAGGCCCCCCGAGGAGTGGCCTCCCGAGGCTGCCCCCCGAGGAGCGGAGATCTCTATGCAAGCCTCCTACCTCACGAGGCATGCAATGACGTGAGCCACAATGACCAAGGCCAGGACGGTGACAGCGGGCGCAGGAGAAGGCAGTTTCCTCTTTGGTGCTAAGGAGGCAAGGACGCACGCGGGTTCCCAAGGAATCCCCCAAAGGTTTCCATTCTGGTACAACAAGACCAAGGTTGCTGGCTCGGCAGGACGGAGGTCATCGCTGAGCCCACGATGGTGTGACGACCAGAAGCTTTGAAGACGAAGACCACCTTTAGTCAGGATAGGGTGTACTCTTCTCCCCCTTCAAATTGGCCGTTGTGGTATCCCTTCCCGCCTAAGCAATGAGGGAAGAGCACCAAGGCCACTATAAATATAGGCTAGTCTAGAGAAGGATCCGATCCCTCGGCCATTGAGCTCTCTTGAGGCAGCTCATCCACTTGTACTAGTTCATCCTCATCCTCCTCGCGAGGCAATCTACCACAAAGTAGGAGTAGGGTTTTACACCGCAAGGTGGCCCGAACCTGGGTAAACCATCGTGTCATCTTCTTCCTCTCGCTCGCATGAACTCGTCGGATTTAAGCCGTGGGGTGGTGAGCAGTGAGCCGTGGCTAGGCTAGATCTTTCGCACACGCCCCAGAGTTCCAACCTTATTGGGTCTGCGGAGACCTGATTCTGACATTTGGCGCGCCGGGTAGGGGCATGTTGAGGTTCTTCCTTCCGCTTCGCTCCTCCTCGCCTCATTGCTTCCATGGACGACGCTGTTCGCCTCACTGCTCGAGCCGCCGTCCCTAGGAACCCAGCGGGCTACCCGGCCTTCACTCCTGCCCTGCGCCAAGTGCGATGGCCGGTCTGGTTCAGGCCAGTGCTGCCCCCGTCTATGACGGCGCATCCGACCCTGAGGAATTCCTCCAGCTGTATGCCCAAAGTATTCCGGCGGCGGGAGGCGACGACAAAGCCATGGCAAACTGGCTCCCTCTGGCCCTCACAGAAGCTCCACGCTCTTGGCTCCGTGGCCTTCAGGAGGCCTCGATGTCCTCTTGAGGACAGCTCCGCGGTCAGCTCATCGAGTGCTTTGTAGCTCCGGGGCCCCACGTGGTCACTTGCATCCTTGGTGGGTCGCAGGCGCCCGCATCTGGTCGCCACACCAAGCAGCTCTTCTGCCAGGCGAACACCACTCACCTTAAGCCTGAGACCCCGTGAAGCCGCGCACGGCGCGAGGTCGTCATCACCTTTGACTCCAAGGACCACCCCGAATCTACAGCCGCTGCCAGTGCGCTCCCCATGCTGTGCACGCCCACCATCAGCAACGTCGCGGTCACTAAGCACTACTGCAGATGCTGCTAATGCGACACTACGATCAGAGACCCTTTGACGAAACTGTGTGTGATGCATTAATCGCAATCGGGGATCTAAAAAAACCGTCAAAAAAGATGCAAAATGTTTGCGATGGCGGAGACATCAAACACAGTTTAGATTTTAGTTACATGTGCGTGCTGGGCATACGGTTGATCCAGCAGAACTATTTGAGATGAGGCAGAACAACAGAAACGGGTAGCCATATCAATGTGTGTGTGACATACGGCATACAGTTCGCTCCGATGAACTGTGTGCTATTAGGGAATGCAACAGAAACGGTCAGCCAGATCAAGGTGTGTGTGATATACGGCATACAGTTCACTCAGACAATCTGTTTTCGATTAGGGAAGAGAACAGACACGGTTCAACTTAACAAGATGTGTATGATATGCGGCATTTGCGATGAGCCAAAAGAACACAAATGATTCGTGTAAACCAGATGTGTGTGATACGCAGCAAACAGCCCACTCGGATGAACTGTTCGCAATGAGAAATTATAACACAGACGGTTACTATAGTAAGTTCGTGCGCGATTCTGTTCGTACAAACAACTTTCAAAAATGCAAACTAGTTGCTTGCGGTGGCTAGGAGTATCGCACATGATGCATCTGCGATTACTCGTGTGCGATGATTGGTAAGTTACACATAATGAACGGCCGCAAGGGTGATATGCTGATCACGGAGTCCGAGAAGACCGTCGTCCGAAGGCCGCCGGCTCAGCCTTTTAGCCTATATTTTATTATAATTGTATGCCTAAGTAGGTCGTGAGTGTTTTGTGCCTTGCTGCATGTGGCATTTTAAATTATCCTGAATATGTAAGACAATTATTAACCGTTACCATTGTAAATTTGCAACAACGGCGAGCAGAGCATGCGCAGGGACGCCAGAGCGAAGCGCGCCGTGGCCGCCTCAATGGCGAGCAAAACGCACGGATGGACACGAGCAGAGCGCCGCGGCCGCCTCAACGGCGAGCAACCACGTGGTCAACCTTCTGGCACCCCGTGGGAGACGCGACGGCACATCCATAGGACACGATCGTTATATCATGACCGTGTGTGATAGTGGGCAGACACGTACATGTACATCCGAGAACAAGGGCCCATGTTTCGGGCTTCCGATGCGTGGCATATGGTTGATCCAAAAGAACTATTTGCGATGAGACAGAACAACAGAAACGGGGTTTGTACGCCCAAAACCATCAATAAATTTTGACTTTGTTTCTCCTCACATTGCAGATTAGAACACAATAAGTAATTGCAAATCTGTTCACACAGATCAAACTAATATGTGTTCACACCGATCAAACTAATATGTGTTCACACTTAGCACCAGGCTATAAAAACTACCCACTCGAAAATTACTTCACAGTTCCTCTCCTCATCACCCACAAAACTGGTCTTTCCTGTCAAGTCGTTCCGCCATGACCGGAAGGAGGAGTTTCGGGTGGACATATAACCAGGCAGCAAAGACAAAGGCCGCGGAAGCACTAGGGAGGTCCCGCCGCGAAGCGGCAGCCGCAGCAGAGATGTCCCGGCGCGCCGCGGAGCCCTCGAACGAGATCTCACGGGCACGCGAGGGCTCTCACAAGCGCACTCCCTGCATCGGCGATCGCGACGAGCTGGCGTTGCTGAAATCCTTGGCAGGCGATGACAACATTCTCGCTGGCCTCATTAAGCAGCAAGAGCTAGTCGACGGCTTGATGAAGCTACTCGAGATCAGCGATGCCTCGGTTGACAAGGCGACTGGCCTTGTCGAGCAACTCATGGGTGACAATGCGAAGCTCCTCAAGGCGCTCGCCGAGAAGGAGGAGGAGGCCGCTGGCTGGAAGATGTTGCATGAGCAGAGCAGTGCCTCGGGGATGACGCTGACAGCGGTCATCGAGGAACTGATGGGTGACTTGAGGAAGCTTCGGATCGAGCAGGAGGTGGAGGAATCCGTGGTTGCTTTCAAGCAAAGTCATGAGGAATTGAAGAAGGATCTGGAGGATGTCGTCGCCCGGCGATCCATCAACGAGTAGAGACAGTAGTGACCCAGATCATTGTCTACGATTTCCTTCTTCTCTTGCCCCCGTGTCTTCCGGGCTTTGCCGCATGTGGCATTTTAAATTATCCGAAATATGTAAGACAATTATTATCTGCGCCATTGTAAATTTGTCATCGTATTATCCGTTGCCATTTTATTTGTCGTCGTATTATCCGTTGCCCTATGTGGCAATTTAAATTAGGCCAGAATACGAGTTGAAAACATGAACAAAGCAAATGCTGCCATGGGATCACCAGCAAACACCCTCAGTCCAGGTGCTTTAATTAACCCATTAATGGAGAATTTGTGAGCGAGGCGGGCGGCGGCTGGTGCATGGAGGTCAAAGAGCTCGCTTCTTGGTGAGCATGGGCGTCCTTGCTGCTCGCACGTGTCCCGTCGAGCCTGCGAGGTGGACAGGATGCACGCGTCCCGTCTAGCCTGCGCGGCGGACTGCTTGCACGCGTCCCGTCGAGCCTACACGGCGGACTTCTCGCGCTCGTCCCGTCTAATCAAACAGCTGCACGCACGAGATACGTCTCCAACGTATCTATAATTTTTTATTGTTCCATGCTGTTATATTATCATTCTTGGATGTTTTATAATCATTTTATATCATTTTTGGCACTAACCTATTGACATAGTGCCCAGTGCCAGTTGCTGTTTTCTGCATGTTTTTTACACCGCAGGAAATCAATACCAAATGGAGTCCAAATGCAGCGAAACTTTTTGTGGATTTTTTTGGACCAGAAGACATCCAGTGGGCCGGAGAAGCACCTGGGGGGTGCTCCGAGGGGAGCACAACCCACCAGGGCATGCCTGGAGGACCAGGCGTGCCCAGGTGGGTTGTGCCCACCTCGGCCGCCTCCCGCACCGCCTCTTTGCTCTATAAATACCCCAATATTCCAGAAACCCTAGGGGAATCAACGAAAATCAATTCCAGCCACCGCAAGTTCCAGAACCACCAGATCCAATCTAGACACCATCACGGAGGGGTTCATCATCCTCATTGGTGCCTCTTCGATGATGCGTGAGTAGTTCATTGTAGACCTTCGGGTCCGTAGTTAGTAGCTAGATGGCTTTCTCTCTCTCGTTTGATTCTCAATACAATGGTCTCTTGGAGATCCATATGATGTAACTCTTTTTTGCAGTGTGTTTGTTGGGATCCGATGAACTTTGAGTTCATGATCAGATCTATCTTTTTATCCATGAAAGTTATTTGAGTCTTCTTTGATCTCTTATATGCATGATTGCTTATAGCCTCATATTTCTTCTCCGATATTTGGGTTTTGTTTGGCCAACTTGATCTATTTATCTTGCAATGGGAAGAGGTGCTTTGTGATGGGTTCGATCTTACGGTGCTTGATCCCAGTGATAGAAAGGGAAACGACACGTATGTATCATTTCCATTAAGGATAACAAGATGGGTTCTATTTCTACATAAATAGATCTGGTCTACATATGTCATCATTCTTATTGCATTACTCCATTTTTCCATGAACTTAATACACTAGATGCATGCTGGATAGCGGTCGATGTGTGGAGTAATAGTAGTAGATGCAGGCAGCAGTCGGTCTACCAATCTTGGACATGATGCCTATATAATGATCATTGCCTGGATATCGTCATGATTATTTGAAGTTCTATCAATTGCCCAACAGTAATTTGTTTCCACCGTTTGCTATTTTTCTCGAGAGAAGCCACTAGTGAAAACTACGGCCCCCGGGTCTCTTCTTTAATATATGTGCCTTCAAGATCTATTTTGCTATTTGCTCTTTTATTTATTTGCAACTTTTATTTTCAGATCTATTAATCCAAAAACCCAAAAATACCTTGCTGCAATTTTTACTTATTTATTTTATCTCGCGTTCCCGCGAGATCTATTTATCCAATCTACTACAATTTTATCTATCTCGTTACCCGAAAGGGATTGACAACCCCTTTAACACGTCGGGTTGCAAGTATTTGTTCTTTGTGTGCAGGAGCTGTTTACATGGTGTTGCGTGGTTCTCCTACTAGTTCAATAACCTTGGTCTCATCACTGAGGGAAATAGCTACCGTCGCTGTGCTGCATCATCCCTCCCTCGCTTGGGAAAAACCGACGTAGTTCTAGCAGACATCAAGAGGAGTTTCTGGCGCCATTGCCGGGGAGACATCATCAACATGCACCAGGTTCCTAATCACAAATCTCATCTCCTTGCAATTTACATTATTTTCCATTTGCCTCTTGTTTTCCTCTCCCCCACTTCACAAAAATTTGCCGTTTTATTCGCCCTCTTTTTCGTTCGCCATTTTCTCGTCTGATCTATTTTTGAGTCCAATCTTGTTGCGAAGTCAAAATGGCTCAAGAGAACACCAAGTTGTGTGATTTCTCAAATACCAACAACAATGATTTTATTAGCACTCCGATTGCTCCTCCCGCCACTAGCGCGGAGACTTGTGATATTAATACTGCTTTGTTGAATCTTGTTATGAAAGATCAGTTTTCTGGTACTTCTAATGAGGATGCCACGTCCCATCTTAACACATTCGTCGAATTATGCGATATGCAAAAGAAAATAGATGTGGACAATGATGTTGTGAAGTTGAAATTATTTTCGTTTTCTTTGCGAGATCACGCAAAAATTTGGTTTTCCTCTTTGCCTCGCAATAGTATCGATTCTTGGAATAAGTGCAAGGATGCTTTTATTACTAAGTTTTTTCCGCCCGTGAAAATCATTTCCCTTAGAACCCAGATCATGAATTTCAAGCAACTTGAGCATGAGCATCTTGCACAATCTTGGGAAAGGATGAAAATGATGCTAAGGAATTGCCCAACTCATGGGTTAAATCTTTGGATGATCATACAAAAATTTTATGCGGGACTGAATTTTGTTTCTCGTAATCTTTTAGATTCCGCCGCGGGGGGTACTTTTATGGAAATTACTTTGGGTGAAGCTACTAAATTGCTAGATAACATCATGGCAAATTATTCACAATGGCATACCGAAAGGGCTCCTACTAGTAATAAAGTTAATTCGGTAGAACAAATAAATTCTTTGAGTGAAAAAGTTGATGCTCTTATGAAGTTGGTTGCTAATAAAAATGCTCCTATTGATTTTAATGATATGCCTTTGTCTACTTTGATTGAGCAAAATAGTGATGCCATAGATGTGAACTTTATTTCGCGAAACAACTTTAATAACAATGCTTATAGAGGTAATTTTAATCCTAGGCCTTTTCCTAGTAATTCCTCTAATAATTATGGTAATTCCTACGGTAATCCTTCTTATAATAATAATAGGAACACCTCTGATCTTGAGAATAATATTAAAGAATTTATCAACACTCAAAAAGTTTTCAATGCTACAATCGAAGAAAAGCTGAATAAGATTGATGATATGTCTAGAAGTATTGATAGAATTTCTCATGATGTGGAAAATCTCAAGATGAAAATTTGTGTGCCTAAGGTTGAGGAATCTATTAAAGCTCTTTATGTTTCTATGGATGAAAATAAGAAAAGAACCGCTATGCTTAGAGCTAGACTAGAATTTTTAGAAAAAGCATTTTCTAGTGATTGCTTTCATAAAAGTGATGAAGATCTTAAAATGATTGGTGTTTCTTCTATTGATTCCTTGTTTAGTAAAATTAAGATTGATGATAAGGGGACTGGAGAAGAGTCAACTTTAGCTAGAAGGCGTCCCAATAATTTGGAGGGTGAAAATCTTGTTGAAAGTTTTGATAAAAGTGGGTTTGAAGAGGTCAAGACTTTAACTAGTGATGTGCCCACTATTTTGGATTACAAAGACTTTAATTATGATAGTTGCTCTTTGGTTGATAAGATTTATTTGTTGCAATCCATGATAAATTCATCCCATGCCTATGAACAAAATAAAGCTTTTACTAAACATATTGTTGATGCTATGATGAAAGCTTTTGAAGAAAAGTTGGAATTAGAAGTTTCAATTCCTAGAAAATTACATGATGAATGGGAACCTACTATCAAAGTCAAGATTAAAAATTATGAGTATTTTCCTTTATGTGACTTGGGTGCTAGTGTTTCTACAATTCCTAAATCTTTGTGTGATGTGCTTCGTCTTACCGATATTGAAGAATGTTCTTTAAATTTGCACTTGGTGGATTCTACTATTAAAAAGCCTATGGGAAGAATTAATGATGTTCTTATTCTTACAAATAGGAATTATGTGCCCATAGATTTTATTGTTCTTGATATTGATTGCAATCCGTCTTGCCCAATTATTCTTGGTAGACCGTTTTTATGAACTATTGATGCCGTGATTGATATGAAAGAAGGCAATATTAAATTTCAATTTCCACTAAGGAAGGGTATGGAGCACTTCCCTAGGACAAGAATTAGGCCACCTTATGAATCAATCATGAGGGCATCTTATGGATCTCAAAACAAAGTTGACAACACGTAGATCTTTTGCGTTATGCCTAGCTAGGGGCGTAAAACGATAGCGCTCGTTGGGAGGCAACCCAACTTGTATCTTTTGCTTTTTGGTTTTCTAGCTGTTTTCAATAAAATTCCCAATTATGCCTCTGATTAGATGTGTTTTTGTGGTTTAAATTAGTGTTTGTGCCAAGAAAAGCCTTTGGGATGATTTGGGTGATAGTTGATTTGATCTTGTTGGAAAACAGAAACTTTTGTGTCCAGTAAAATAATTTTGAAAACACAAAAGAGATTAAAAATTCTGAATGTTTTACACAAGATTGATATACAAATTGCCTCTATTTTTCTAATTTTTCAAAAAAATTGGAGTTACAGAAGTATGAGAACAATTCGTATCTTTGCAGACTGTTTTGTTTTTGACAGATTTTGTTTTCTTTGCATTGTGTGCTTATTTTGATGAATCTATGGTTTCCTTTGAAGAGTTTTTGCCATAGAAAAGTTAGAATACAGTAGATATAATGCAAGAACAAAATTTGAATGGGTTTCCTACAGTACTTAAAGTAAAGATTGGTTTTCTTATACTAACGGATCTCACGAAGGTTTTGTTGAGTTTTGTGTGATTGAAGTTTTCAAATTTTGGGTGAGATTACGATGGATGAAGGAATAAGGATTAGCAAAAGGCTAAGCTTGGGGATGCCTGAGGCACCGCAAGGCAATATTCAAGAAGTATCAAGCAACTAAGCTTGAGGATGCCCCCGAGTGGCATCCCCTCTTTCTTCTAACGACCATCGGTATTTTACTTGGAGCTATATTTTTATTCGTCACATATTATGAGTTTTGCTTGGAGCGTCTCCTATGATATGAGTCTTTGCTTGTTTTGCTTTTTATTTTAAGTCTTGAATCCTTGCTGGACACACCATTTTGAGAGAGCCAAAAATTATGCTATGCTTGCTCCTATGCTTCACTTAAATTTTTAGAGCTTTGGAATTGCTCTAGTGCTTCACTTATATCTTTTTGAGCACGGTGTGCTTTGTTATTTTGAAGAAATTCTCTCTTGGTTCACTTAGATTAATTTGAGAGAAAGAAATATTATGCTCATGTTCTTCACTTATATTTGTTTGAGCTTATTAAAAGCAACATATGAAACTAGTCCCAAAGTGATAGATATCCAAGAAGGATATAATAAAAACTTTCATGAAGATCATTGGACAAAATAAACTTGATTCTTAGTAATAGTTTTGAGATATGACAATATAATATGTGAGCCATGTTAATGAGTAATTATGCTTTAGTAAGAATATTGGTGTTAAGGTTTGTGATTCCCTATGCAAGTACGAAAGTCAATAGTTTTGCAATGAAATTATATCTTACTTATGGTGCATTATTCGGTGTTACTTATGCTTAATGCTTGCTTACGAGATTATTCGTTTCTTGGTTGGGCGCTTCTCAATCTTTTTGCTAGCCTTCATTTGCACTAAGTATGATCACTACTTGTGCATCCAAAACCCTTTAAACCAGTTTTGCCATATGAGTCCACTATACCTACCTATATGCGGTATTTCCGTGCCGTTCTTAGCAAATTTGTATGTGCCATCTCTAATTTTCAAAATAAATTTCTCTTTTGTGTGCTTGTACCGCTCGCGAGGCGGTGAGGGGTGGCCGATATTTTCCATGCTAGATGTGTTATTCTCACGATGAGTGTTTATCCACTTGTCATTGCACGAGAGTATGGCAAAGGTATTAGGGATGCCTAGTCCCGAAATGAAAAATGAATTTACTTTATGTTGTCAAATAATAAATTCCTTGGAAAGTGTTGGTATGGAGGGCACCCGTGGATACGGCTAGCCATGGAAAGTGAAAGAAATGGTGAAAAAAGGAATAAACTTTATTTTCTATTTGGGAACCGCCTATGATATATCTAGCATGGAAAGTGTTGGGAGCTCTAAGTCATTTTCGTTGGTGGGAAAAGTATGCCTCTCAAAAATGTTTTTATCTCTCAATTTAAGCTTTGAGCTCTGGCACCTCTACAAATCCCTACTTCCCTCCGCGAAGGGCCTTTCTTTACTTTATGCAATTTTTATTTTTAATTTGAGTCTCCATCTTCTCTTATAAAGCACCAACTAAGGGGCACTATGATCGTACATGACCATTGGGTGTAGTTAATATTCGAGTGTGTTTCATGAATAGATCAATGATTGAGCATGACGGGCTAGGGATAACCTGCTTTAGCGTTGATATTTTATAAGACATGGTTGCTTGTTGATATGCTTGAGTATTTAAGTTATCATGTCAAAACTAGACTATTGCTTTGAACCATATAAAAGTCCAAATGTCCATGCTATTAAGAAAAGAATATGTGATGAACATGTTAGGCAGCATTCCACATCAAAAATTCTGTTTTTATCATTTACCTACTCGAGGACGAGCAGGAATTAAGCTTGGGGATGCTGATACGTCTCCAATGTATCTATAATTTTGGATTGTTCCATGCTGTTATATTATCATTCTTGGATGTTTTACAATCATTTTATAATCATTTTATATCATTTTTTGGCACTAACCTATTGACATAGTGCCAGTGCCAGTTGCTGTTTTCTGCATGTTTTTTACATCGCAGGAAATCAATACCAAATGGAGTCGAAATGCAGCGAAACTTTTTGTGGATATTTTTGGACCAGAAGACATCGAGTGGGCTGGAGAAGCACCTGGGGGTGCTCCGAGGGGAGAACAACCCACCAGGGCGCGCCTGGAGGCCCAGGCATGCCCAGGTGGGTTGTGCCCACCTCGGCCGCCTCCCGCACCACCTCTTTGCTCTATAAATACCCCAATATTCCAAAAATCCTAGGGGAGTCGATGAAAATCAATTCCAGCCACCGCAAGTTCCAGAACCACCAGATCCAATCTAGACAACATCACGGAGGGGTTCATCATCCTCATTGGTGCCTCTCCGATGATACGTGAGTAGTTCATTGTAGACCTTCGGGTCCGTAGTTAGTAGCTAGATGGCTTTCTCTCTCTTGTTTGATTCTCAATACAATTGTCTCTTGGAGATTCATATGATGTAACTCTTTTTTGCGGTGTGTTTGTTGGGATCCGATGAACTTTGAGTTTATGATCAGATCTATCTTTTTATCCATGAAAGTTATTTGAGTCTTCTTTGATCTCTTATATGCATGATTGCTTATAGCCTCGTATTTCTTCTCTGATATTTGGGTTTTGTTTGGCCAACTTGATCTATTTATCTTGCAATGGGAAGAGGTGCTTTGTGATGGGTTCGATCTTACGGTGCTTGATCCCAGTGACAGAAAGGGAAACAACACATATGTATCGGTGCCATTAAGGATAACAAGATGGGGTCTATTTCTACAAAAATAGATCTTGTCTACATCATGTCATCATTCTTATTGCATTACTCCGTTTTTCCATGAACTTAATACACTAGATGCATGCTGGATAGCGGTCGATGTGTGGAGTAATAGTAGTAGATGCAGGCAGGAGTTGGTCTACTAATCTTGGACGTGATGCCTATATAATGATCATTGCTTGGATATCGTCATGATTATTTGAAGTTCTATCAATTTCCCAACAGTAATTTGTTTCCACCGTTTGCTATTTTTCTCGAGAGAAGCCACTAGTGAAAACTATGGCCCCCGGGTCTCTTCTTTAATATATTTGCTTTCAAGATCTATTTTGCTATTTGCTCTTTTATTTATTTGCAACTTTTATTTTCAGATCTATTAATCCAAAAACCCAAAAATACCTTGCTGCAATTTTTACTTATTTATTTTATCTCGCGTTCCCGCAAGATCTATTTATCCAATCTACTATAATTTTATCTATCTCATTACCCGAAAGGGATTGACAACCCCTTTAACACGTCGGGTTGCAAGTATTTGTTCTTTGTGTGCAGGAGCTATTTACGTGGTGTTGCATGGTTCTCCTACTGGTTTGATAACCTTGGTCTCATCACTGAGGGAAATACCTACCGTCGCTGTGCTGCATCATCCCTCCCGCTCTGGGGAAAAACCGACGTAGTTCTAGCAGACATCAGCACGCCACTGAGTATGGTTAAATTTTGACACGGTTCATATAATACAACCGTTTGCGATATTAACGTGTCAGCTATTTGTTTCAAAAAGGACTTCGTTGGCTATTAATGTGTGCGCCTTGTCTCACACTTGGCGATTTTTTTACCACGGCATATATGTGCCATGTCATGAAACCATGCCAAGTTTCATGTTTTTTGAGTGAGTTTTTGATTTACTGGGATTTAAAAACCGAGATTCTCAATGTTCCAGGACAGCGAGAAGTTTGTAATTCATTCCCATTCCTTAAATCAGACCTAAACATGCACCCAATGACACATGTACGATTTCCCACCCATTTTGCTTCACTGGAGCATGTGCTTGTAGTTCAAATTTGAATTATGGACTACATTAAATGCCTAGAAAACTTAATTAATATATACAATTACCAAACGAACCCTGAACAGTTTCAAATTTCAGCACGACACTCCTATTATTCTATGTTGCCTATAGAAAACAAAGTTTACGGCGAGAAGAGGCAGCGATTATCGTTTCGCCCACAAGAGGGGCATGTTTCCCTACGGGAACCACGAGGGTTGCGAGAAGCTTCAGTTTGTAAGAGGCTTGTAATATAGCTTCGCCCAAATTGGACAATTATATGTACCATGTAGTGACACCATGCCAAGTTTCATGATTTCCTGGTGAGTTTTGGATTTACAGAGATTTAAAAACCGAGATTCGCAATGTTTGTGGCCAAGCCAGGACGGCGAGACGGTTGAATTCATTCCCATTCGTTCCATGGGACCTAAACATGCACCCCAAGGACACATGTACATTTTTCTAGCCATTTTGGTGCACTGGAGCATGTATTTGTAGTTCGGATTTGAATTATGGACATTAAATGCCTAGAAAACTTAATTAATGAATAAAAAAGGTCAAACGAACCCTGAATAATTTCAAAGTTCAGCGCGAATCTCCAGTTGTTCCGTGTTGCGTGTAGAAGAAAATACGAGGCTAGAAGAGGGAGCGATCATCGTTTGGCCCACAAGGGGACACGTTTCCCTATCGAAACCATGAGGGTTCTTGCGACAGGCTCCGGTTTGTAAGAGGTTTGTAATAAAGCTTGGCCCAAATTTGCAAAGTTTTACCACGACATATATGTGCCATGACATAACACCATGCCACCTTTGATGACTTTCTGGTGAGTTTTGGATTTATGGGGATTTAAAAATCGAGATTCCAAATGTTTGAGGACGAGCCAGGACGCAGGTACGGTTGTAATTCATTCCCATTCCTGGCATGGGACCTAAACATGCACCCAAGGACACATGTATAATTTTTCTAGCCATTTTGGTGAACTGGAGCATGTATTTGTAGTTCAGATTTGAATTATGGACATTAAATGCCTAGGAAACTCAATTAGTGTATAAAAATGCCAAACGAACCCTGAATAAGTTTAAATTTCAGCATGGATATCCTGTCGTTCCATGTTGCCCGTAGAAGAAAATACAAGGCGAAAAGAGGCACTGATTACATTTCGCCACAAGGGGAACACGTTTTCCTATCGGAACCACGAGGCTTCTTTGAGAGAAGCTCCGGTTTGTAAGAGGTTTGTAATAAAGCTTGGCCCAAATTGGACAATGTTATTACCACGACATATAAGTGCCATGACGTGACACCATGCCAACTTTCATGACTTTCTGGTGAGTTTAGGATTTACGGGGATTTAAAAACCGAGATTCCAAATGTTTGAGGATGAGCCAGGATGCCGGTACAGTTGTAATTAATTCCCATTCCTGGAATGGGACCTAAACATGCACCCAAGGACACATGTATAATTTTTCTAGCCATTTTGGTGAACTGGAGCATGTATTTGAAGTTCAGATTTGAATTATGGACATTAAATGCCTAGGAAACTCAATTAGTGTATAAAAAGGCCAAACGAACCCTGAATAAGTTTAAATTTCAGCACGGATATCTTGTCATTCCATGTTGCCCGTAGAAGAAAATACAAGGCAAAAAGAGGCAGTGATTACGTTTCGCCCACAAGGGGAACATGTTTCCCTGTCGGAACCACGAGGCTTCTTTGAGAGAAGCTCCGGTTTGTAAGAGGTTTGTAATAATGCATGGCCCAAATTGGACAATGCTTTTACCACGACATATATGTGAAATGACGTGACACCATGCCAACTTTCATGACTTTCTGGTGAGTTTAGGATTTACGGGGATTTAAAAACTGAGATTCCAAATGTTTGAGGACGAGCCAGGACGCCGGTACGGTTGTAATTCGTTCCCATTCCTGGCATGGGACCTAAACATGCACCCAAGGACACATGTATAATTTTTCTAGCCATTTTGGTGAACTGGAGCATGTATTTGAAGTTCAGATTGGAATTTTGGACATTAAATGCCTAGGAAACTCAATTAGTTTATAAAAAGGCCAAACGAACCCTGAATAAGTTTAAATTTCAGCACGGATATCCTGTCGTTCCATGTTGCCCGTAGAAGAAAATAAAAGGCGAAAAGAGGCAGTGATTATCGTTTCGCCCACAAGGGGGACACGTTTCCCTATCGGAACCACGAGGCTTCTTTGAGAGAAGCTCCAGTTTGTAAGAGGCTTGTACTAAAACTTGCGCCAAAATGGACGAAAAAAATCCTCAACATATATGTGCCATGTCGTGACACCGTGCCAAGTTTCACGATTTTCAGGTGAGTTTTGGATTTACGGGGATTTAAAAACCGAGATTCTTCTCACGAAATGTTTTCAAATAGCACACGGTTCACTCACCAAAGCCGTGTGCCTATCAAACCGTGGCCGATGCCCCCCTCCCCCTGCTGCGCACGCAATCTGACTTGTGCGTTCTGATTGGCCAGAACCCAAACCCCACGGATCATACGTCTGCACATTGGATGCTCCCAGATAGAATGGCAACCCTCAGACCTTTCGACAGCACATGCAGTACATGGGTAAGCACTGTGCGCATGCGTCGTGCTAGCTCACGCTTCCTTCTCTACTACGTTTTCTGAACAGGCTGCCGTTTCCCGCCACTCCTCTCATCGGTTTCCCGCCTCTTCTCCTTATTATCATACACGCATATTCTTATTGGACCATGCACGATCTTGGGCACTCCCGCCCCGCATCAATTCCTTTACCCAAATTTTAGTAGCCGCCGTACTTCAACCGTCGCCCACACTCCTCCAGCACCAACCTTATAGTAAAATTGCACTAGCCGAGGCATTTGAACCGTCGCCCTCCCTCGTCCACCACCATCTCCACCCACCATTACTAAAAATTTCAGTAGCCGTGACGTATCCTCAAACACCACCCCCCTCCACAGTCCCCCCACCCGGCCCCCTCCTCGCCTCGAACACTAGCTCGCCGCCGCCCACCCCTGCCGGTCTGCCCGTTCCTCCTAGCTTAGATAATAAAGTTTAGTTTACCCAGCGATTCCCATACTATCGCCCCACTCCCTTGAGTTTTTAGATGAGGCCTGCGGTGACCCTCCCCGCCAGATCCACATCCCCTGCTCTACAATGTCGCAGCCTAAGCTCGACCACGTATCCCGGGGAGCCCGACGAGCGTTCGGCCAAGAAGAGGTTTATCATGGCCTCTCCGGCGGACGTTGGTGACGTGGCCGCCGTTCGCCCCGACCTGTCGATCCCAGAGCAACACGTCACCGCGGAAGCCGGCGAAGACGTTGACTACATTGCCATGCCGAAGGCTGCATGTCAGCGGGCTAGCGTATTACTGTATCTCGGGAAAGCTGGCTACCACATCAAGCTCGTTGACAGCGACGACTTCACGCGGGCCATGTCAGAGGTTAAGTGGTCCATCCCCAACCCCTCTGGTTCAACCGCCGTCAATCTCTTCGACGGCCCTGCCGCTGATCTCCTTCGCCAAGCGGTCAAGGATTTGCGATCCTTATACGCCATTGAACCCATTTTGTCATTTCTGATGGACATGTTCTACGGCGGCGGCTTGGGATCATCAATTGCCAAGTCAGATCTCATCAACCATGACCACGACCACGAGGAGGGCACCCACAAAGGTTCTTCCAAGGTGAATCATCCCATCTATGACTTCAGAGAGCGCACCATGGGTCTGTGCTCTTCCAACTGGAAGGATCCCGTCCATGAAATGTGAGGCAACATCCTACCAGTAAATCTTACCTTTTCTAGCTTGCCAACCCGTACCCTTCGTTGTAGTAGCATTTGCCGTGCAGTGCTTTAACTGTGCCGTGTTTAATTATTTCAGTTATGCAAAAATGTATTGTTCAATAGGGCTATGTGATGTTTAAGTATGAATTGTCCACTTCAGTTTCACGAATGGCTATATTTGGTTGTTTATAGTGAGTAGATGCCTTGTTTATCTATATTTGGTTGTTAGGTTGGTTGGAGTGAGCATTTTTCCAGTTATCGAGCAGCTACCTTGTTTATATGTAATTGGTTCTTAGTTTGGTTGCAGTGAGCATTTGTCCAGTTATCAAGCAGATGCCTTGTTTATCTGTATTTGGTTGTTAGGTTGCTTTTTTTAGCATTTGTCCAGTTTTCAAGTAGATGCCTTGTTTATCTGTATTTGCTTGTTAGGTTGGTTGCAGTGAGCATTTGTCCAGTTTTCAAGCATATGCCCTGTTTATCTGTATTTGCTTGTTAGGTTGGTTGCAGTGATACTCTGTCCAGTTTTCAATGGCTATATTTGGTTGTTATACTGATCATTTATGCCTTGTTTATTTCAATCATTCACAATGTGTTGTTCATTATGTGCAAGTCGAAACTGTGCCGCTCAACTGCATCAATACCAGTTTGAACGGCTATATTTGGTTCCAGTTATGCCTGGAGTAGTTAACACATGCCCTTTATTTCAGTTTTACACATTTATCCAGTGTGATGTTTAAGCATTACCAACATTCTATTCATTTTCAACAATACCAGTTTGAATTGCAATATTTGATGGTTGTTAAGCCTGCTGTCGGTAACATTGTAACACCCCCAGTGGTTAGCTATAGTAATCCCGTTTTGATAATGCCATGTCATCATGATCAACAGTGCTTAAACATCATTTGGATCATATCTCTTTTCAAATTCAAATTCAAATGGAAATTCAAACTGAATGTGAGAATAAAAGTTGTTCAAATTTGACAAATAAATGTTCAAAATATTGTAAATAATCCAGAGACAATTCTAAAATTGTAATCGACATTTACTAAATTAATTATGTGCCTCTAACAGCAACAAAACAAAGATATTTAATCCATATTCATTTAATAAAAATCCAAATGAAAAGATCTGGACTCCAAACCTTTTGTAGCAGTGCTAGAAATTGCACTGAATTTATTGGGGCAAGACTCATGTTTTACAAAATTGGAAAAGTGAGAAAAGAAAATACAAAACAGAAACTAAAAAGAAAAAAAAAGAAAAGGAAAGAGAGAAAAGGAAAAAAAGCTAACAGCGGCTGGGCTCTAGACAAGCAGCCCAGCCCGCGCCTGTCCCCTTCTTCCTCCTCTGTTCACCGCCCCGCTCGCTGTCGCCGCGGGCGCATTCGCCGCGCCAGGCCCCCCGTCTCCTCTGCTCGACACCGCGCTCGTCGTGGAGGGGATAAGAACCCCTCCTCCACCCCCAGGACGAACCCTAGCTGCCTCCCTCTCCCTCTGCATCGCCTTCCTCCGCACGCCCGAGCACCGTCATGGCCATGGTCCCGTGAAGCACGCGGCCACTGGCCCTCACTCGCCTCGCCAACGCGCTCACCAGCTCCGCCTATCTCTTCTCCTTCCTCTTCGGCCATCAGCTCAAGCCGGGGGCCGCTACAGCTCTGGGATCGAGCCCTTCTTCAAGCTCAAGCCGCAAGCCATCTTCTCCAACCACGGCGCCACTGCTGCTCCGATTCCCTCGCCGGGCCTTCCTTGTGCCCCACGGTGAGCGCCGCGTCGAATACCCTTCTTTTGCGCCATGTCGAACGCCCAGTTGCTGCCTCCACGAGCTCCGGCTCCGCCGTCCGCCATGGTTGCTACCAGTGTAGCCGCCGAGCTCCTCGGCTTGCCTCCGTGGCACCCTCGAGCTCCTGGCGATCCCGTGGAGCCTCCTGGCCTCTTAGCCCGCCCGCTAGCTAGCTTCAACGCCGCGCCCGCGCGAGGCCGAACTCCGGCGCCGCCGCGGTAGTCCTAGCGCGCAACTCCGACCGATTTAGCTCGCGCTAGGGCCATAGATCGATGTAGTTCGATCTTGCCGTTCGAATGCCACTAGCCGCCGTCGATTTGGTCGCAGGATGGCGAATCCCGACGATGTCCGATGCACGCCGCCACGAAACGAGCTCGCCGGTGTGATTCCGGCGAGGCTTTGGTCATCGCCGATGTGGCACTGACCGGGTCCCACCCTGGGCCACTGACACTGGGCCCCGCGGCCACATTGACCAGTCAATGGTCGCCGTTGACCGCCGACTGGGCAACCCGTGTCACTGACACACGGGCCCCACCGCTAAAACATTTTAGAAATAAATAGAAATACTAATTAAAATGCTAATTAACCTAAATAGCTAATTAATTCACTAATCAGTCACTGACTAATGGGGCCCATCCCCTGATTAATCTGTAATTAGTTTAGTTAATCCCTAATTAACAACTGTGACACTAACATGCGGGGCCCACTGGTCAGTTTGACTCTGGTCAGGCAGAGTTGACTGCTGACGCCAGCAAGGCATCATGCTGACGTCACCCCCGCACTGTTCTGGATAATGTTGGTTTAATTAATAAAATAATTCCACAAAATGCTAAAATCTTTAGAAAATCATATAAAATAAACCGTAGCTCGGATCGAAAAACTTTGTACATGAAAGTTACTCAGAACGATGAGACGAATCCAAATACACGGACCGTTCATTCGCCACACGTCCCTAGCATTGCGAACATGCAACCGTCCCCCTCTGTTTCATCTGCCCGAAAATGCCAAACTTCGGGAAAACATTCCCGGATGTTATTCCTCTTCGTCGGTATCACCGAGCACTGCGATAGGTCACCCCTAGCTCTGCGTATTGTCATGTCATGCTCTTGTTTGCTTTATATTCACTGTTTCCTCCCCCTCTTCTCTCTCGGTAGACTCCGCTGCAGATGCTTTTCCCAAGACCGATGCAGCTCAGGAGCCCGACGACACCGTTGACGTCCTTGCCTTTGCCGCCGAGCAACCAGGCAAGCCCCCCTCCTTTGATCATCCCGATATCGCCCATTCTATTTTCTCATGCTTGCATTAGAATTGCTGCTGCTACTGCTTTACCTATTCTGATGCATAGCCTGTTTATTGTAACCTGCTATTGATACCTTACCTGCTTATCCTAAACTGCTTAGTATAGGCTGGGTAGAGACTTATCAGTGACCCTACTTGTTCTGACTGCCCCGCTGGATTATCGGAAAACCCGGTTAACGGGATTGAAGACAGGTCGCGGCACCGCACATCACCCCCTTGGTTCTACGACACTGCATCGTTACCATCGAGTGTCGAGGGTGACACCTCGTATAGCACTCCTGATATTAACTCTACAGAGTAGCTATTTGGTCGTGGTCATCGAGGGTGATTCCTCCTTCTCCACTTTTGATACGACCCTGTCGTGCAACACATCAAGGGTGAACCCATCGAGGGTGATCCCTCCGAGTTCACCTTGACGGATACATCAAGTAGGAATCCAACGAGGGTGATACCTCGGATTCCCCTGATGTTATGGACACACGGATACTTGGACTTTACACTGTTACTTGGAAAGGTGGGTCGACCCTGAGGGGTACCCGTGTGAGAATAAGTGGCGAGTGTTGTGGAGATGGGTTGACCTGGAGGTTGCCCGAGATATGAATACAAGGCACGGCCAGGCATTCTTGGCCCTTGCCGTAAGTCCTCGAGAAGGGGCGACGGGGTCACATCAATCATGAGTCTCTGCTCGTTACCGCACTACCAACACACTTTGATTTGGATATTTGATCTGAGTGGGCCTCTGGCCCGATAGCACTAACCATCACGCGGGAAAAGTTATGGGCACTTTGCATCGTAGCATCAGCCGAAAGCTCTGTCAGTCGTCCAGTTCAGCAGTGCGGCATGGAGTGATTGGCGCCATTCACGACGAAGGTGGTGCTTGGATCTGAGCCATGTGCGAAACGACCCAGAGGGCGAGGGGCGATGGCCCAAGACCCCCGAGCGCTTAGGTTGTAGACCGGTGGGGATGTCTCTACTGAGCTCTAGGTAGGGTTGCGGTGTGTCGTTTGGCCGAGGCCGGGCATGACCTGGAAAAGTGTGTCCGGCCGGAGTTAAGCGAGCGTGGTGGGTAAGTTGGTGCACCCCTGCAGGGAAGAACTAATCTATGCATAGCCGGATCCTCGGTGACGGACACTAGGAGTTGTATCCCGATCGATACAACTAGAATTGGATACTATGGCTCTTGGATTGCTTCTCGCAGGGAGTCGAGAAGGGATCTCAGGACGAGGTTGATGACTGTATGGCTCTGGGATTGTTTTCTCGCAGGGAGTCGAGAAAGGATCTCTGGTTGAGGTTGAGACTTATTGATACTACTACTTTATATTGTACTAATCTACACTCTTCTAATACTGCAAGACCATTGAAGATGCTAGTCTTCGATAGGACTACGTTTTCCCCTCTATTCTCGCATTTCTGCAGCCCAGTCCACATATACAGCCTCCCCTTGATAATGTTGCATATGTAGTGTAGATCCTTGCTTGCTGAGTACTTCGGAGTACTCACGGTTGCTTTGCTTTGTTTTTCTCCCCATATCAGTTTGTCGTGACCAGAGGACGGAGCCCTTGAGACAGATGCCCCGTCGACGACTACTTCTACCACCTCGAGAGTGGTTACTACTACGAGCTGGCCGACAACCAGGAGTAGGTTCGGAGGGTCCCAGGCAGGAGGCCTGCGCCTTTCGATCGTAGTTTTTTTCTTTTGCCCCGCCTTTAAGGGCCTATCTATGTTTTCTTTTATATCTGTACTCAGATATCTGATGCTTCCGCTGACGCTTGTATGCGAGCTTATGTATTTGAGCCCTCGAGGCCCCTGGCTTGTAATATAAAGCTTGTATGACTTTATTTATGTTTTAGAGTTGTGTTGTGATTTCTTCCCGTGAGTCCTTAGGCTTGATTGTGTGCATTTGCGTGTATGATTAGTGCACGATTGAGTCGGGGGCGTCACAAGTTGGTATCAGAGTTGACTGCGGCTAGGAACCCCCCCCCCCCTTTCCAATTCCTTGGCTGAAGTTGAGTCTAGTGGTCCAAAACTATTTTACTAACTTGGCTGTGTGGCTTATGGGCCCACGTCGCCAATTGGGTGGTATTAGGATCTTTTATTCCTCGTCTATACTCTGGGGCTCTGATCTCCCTTCTATTCGGGTTAAAATTTTACTAACTCCAACATTAGGTTCTCGTGATCACATCCACACGGAGTTCTGAAATTACCCCTCCTTTCTTCAAGATTGTGGCCCAGGTTCTGCTTGCAGGATCCTTTTATCAAGGGCACCCTGTGTTGTCACTTGCAGATACCTCGCTCCAACAGTTTTCTTCGACTTGTTATAGCCTTTGCTATGTCACGTTGTTGTAATCCTCACCTCGTGCCTGCACGCCGCCTAGCTTGTCTAGCCGCATGCATTTCCGAACTCCTACCGCCGTTTGAGTCCAACTCCGTGCATCGTTCTGTATGACTTTAATGACTACTAATATGCACCTAATGCCTTCTTGTTCATCACTCATGTTACATCGTGTATGACCTCTTACACATGCAGTTTTTCTTGCTAAACTGCCCCTATTAATTTGGCAGGATGGCTGACGATCCTCCAACTCCACCCTATATTGCTGCAATGATGCAGCAGTTTGAACTCAACCGTCAGCAGTTTGAGCTTAACCGTCAGTTTATGACCAGAGTATTGGCTCAGTTCCCAACTCAGAATGCTCAGCAACAGAATGCTCCAATAACTCTGCCAGAATTTGTGCGCCTTAATCCATTCGTTTTCCGCAACTCCACCAATCCTATGGATGCTGATGATTGGCTTCGTGACATCCTATTTGAGATGGAGTTAGCTAATGTTGCCCCTGACAGTTATGTCACCTTTGTGACATTCCACTTAAAGGGTCCAGCTGCTCAATGGTGGGAAAGCCACAAGGGTACGTTGCCTGCGGAGACTGTAACCACTTGGCAGGAATTTCAGTCAGCCTTTCGTGCACGATACATTCCTCCAGGTCTGATCTACCAGAAGAAGCAGGAGTTCCGCAAACTCTCACAGGGCACAAAGACTGTGGATGAATATCAGAGGAAATTCCTTGAATTATCCCGCTATGCTGCGGATTACGTCGACACTGACACTCGCAAGCAGGAGAAATTCCGTGAAGGACTGCGTACTGATATAAACCTCGCACTTGTTGCCCTTGATTGTGAGGACTTTGCGAGGCTTGTCAGTCAAGCCTTTCGAGCTGAAACTGGTCTGGCTAAGTACCAGGAGTCGCTCAAGCACACTCGTTATGTTGGCTCATCCTCGGGTCAGCCTGTTCAGAAACGTCGAGTGTGGATTCCGCACAATGTTCATCACCGACCTGCCCCTGTACCCAGGCCATCTTATGCCGCACCTCGTCTGCCTCCACCACCAAGACAACTGAACATTTCAAGTGGACAGCCCAATGATGATGTTTCTTCCCTTAATGATGGTTTGTGCCACCAGTGTGGACAGCTTGGGCACCGTACTATCAACTGCCATCAGAGTCAGCCTCAACACGCATCACGTCCTTCTGTTGGTTGTAGGAAGAGCCGTCGAAAACAACCTTCCAGGAACGTTGAAACCAGACCACCGGCTAATCAGCTTGTTCATGTCAACCAAGTCAACATTGAAGAAGCTCGACAGGAACTGTCGGGGATATCGTGCGACATATGCCAGGGGGTGGCTTATCATGGATGGGGACAAAAGTACGTCGCCGGGCTCTAGAAGCGGGAGTGAGCGAGACCGCGTACGCCTGCGAATCTTACCTAGGTTTGGGGCTCTCCTAGGAGATAACACCCCTAGTCCTGCTCTGCGGGGTCTCCGCATGATCACTACCTCAACAAGTAGCTACAAGCTTCCTCCTTGAGCTATTCTGCTAGAGGAGGAAGGAGGGCAAGGCTAGCTCTACTCCTCTCTCTCTATGTGTGTGTGTGTGTGTTGAAGAAGGCTCTCTCCTCTCTACCAAGGTCCCAACCCCTTGCATGGGGTGACCTGGGGGGTTTATATAGGCCTACCCCCCAGGGGTACAATGGTAATCCGGCCGGGCGTAGGACCCGGCCGTCAGTGTCTCTGGTCGCCGGCCTCTCCGCCGACTGCAGGGGCCCGCCGCCTGGTGGGTCCCCTCGGCTGTCTTGTACTCGGCCGACAAGCCGGGCCTGCCGCTTGTGGATCCTGTCGGCTGTGTAGCACTGTAGCCATGTCACTGATGACGCATGCTTCGTCGGGGAGAGCGTGGCTACAGTCCTGCCGCTTGGCGGACGTTTCACTGTAGCCACTCCCCGTCTCTTCTGGTTAATGGCGCACAAACTTCAAGGAAAGGAGAGGGCCGCCTGCTAGGAGCCGGCCTCCCCCTGAGCCGACTGGTCAGGGCTCATCGCCTTCTGGCCTCTTCACGGACAGGTAGGGCCCGCCGCCAGTGGGCTGTACCGATAGCCCGTCGTGGGAGTATGGCTTCCTCTGCCATGGGTGATGTCATGAGCAGCATGGCAATAGTGCCGCGCCGAGCGTGGGATGTCCGCTTGGTGCGTTGCACTGTGGCCACGCTCTCCCCTGGATTCGGGGGTGGCAGGCTTGTACTGTAGCCATGCCCCGTCTCATCGTGTTTATGTGGGTGCTAACTTTGAGGGCGCGAGGGGCCGCCTGCTAGGATCCGGCTTCCCAGGAAGCCGCCTGCTAGGAGTCGGCCCACTTCATGGCCGTCTTCTAGATTCCGCCGCCTCCTGGAAACCGGCCACTTGGACCAGCCAGCCCCAAGAAGGCGGTCCTTTGTCTTTGGTGTCGAGGGGCGCAGCCTGCCCCGATGTCTTGAAATACCCAGGGGAGCTGAAGAGGCTACCCGTGGTCATTTACTCCGACAGTAGTCCCCGAAGCTGGTGGGGCGCTGCGGCTGAAGGGGCGAGAAGCCCCAGTAGCTTCCTTCTCCGGGTTGTCTGGCGTTCTGCTTCGTCCGTCTTCCGAAGTGCCGACTGGTAGGAGTCGGCCGTGACTAGGCAGGCCGCCTGGCGATTTCAAAATGCCACGGTGGGGGCCAGGTGGCATGCTAGCCAGACGTCAGGCTCGCCGCCCGTGCCCGCCAGCCACGCGGCGTCAGCAGGCCAAGCCGGCCTGCCAGCCCACGCGTGCGACGTGATGTCGCCGAGGTCGGGGCCCGCCACTACAGTGCATCGGCACGCGTGCGGATCCGGTGCGGCCGAGGTAGACGGTTGGGCTTCTGCGGTAATCTATACACGCCTTTACTGGCGCCATAATCATGGGATCGTGGGGGAGTGGGCGCAGTTAATCCCATGATCCCCCATGCTCTCGCCCCCTCGGCTCCGCCGCCTGGGGCTATAAGTAGGGGGAGGAGGGGGATGGAAGACGCACGCGTGCCCTCCTCTCCCCTCGCCATTCTTCTTCCTCTCCGCCGCTGCAGTGCCTCTTCCTCTTGCCGAAGCACTGCCGCAGCACATCGTCGTCGAGCTTCTTCTCGCTACGGCTTCCTTGCTATGCCGCGGCTTCACCCGCTCGTCACCGCGCCGCGCCTAGGACGAGCTCCTTCGCCCATGGCGTGCTCACGGGCAGGCGACTGGGACGGTTCCAACGTCCATGAGGATCACCTCTCCTTCTTTCGTCAAACATGGCGGCTGCCCCGGGAGACGAACATGCGGGTACGAGTCCCCCCCGAGGCAGAAATCTCGCAGGTGCCGGAGGGCGATGATTGCGTCGTCTTTTGGTCCCATTTTCTTCGCGGCTTCGGCCTTCCGGCGAGCGGCTTCCTCCGCTCCTTCCTTGATTTCTACCGAGTCCAGCCGCACCACCTCACGCCAAACACGGTGGTGCTGCTGGCCGCCTTCGTCACCATGTGCGAAGGATACCTCGGCAGTCTCCCCACCCTTGAGCTCTGGGGGGAGTGCTTTTATCTCAAACTCGGCACCGCCACCAAGGGCTAGGCGGCTCAATGCGGAGCCTAAGTGGCGGTGCGGTGTCCGGGCACCGGGAACCGCTTCCCGCCCATCTCCCTGCTGCTGTCAGCCAAGCTGTAGCAGAAATCCTATTTCTATGTCAAGAACATCCACCCGACGAGCGACTACATCAACTTGCCAGCTTACGTAGCCGGCCCGCCAGCCGAGCCGCGTGCCAACTGGAAGTACAAGCCGAGCTCCCTATCGACCGCCTCCTCCGCCGCCCTCGCCTGACTTCAGGCGATGACGGAGTCGGAGGGCCTGAAGGGCTCGGACCTGTTGGCTGCCTTCGTGACGCGCCGAGTGCTTCCCCTCCAAGCCCGGCCTCACATCATCAGCTGCATGAGCGGGCACTGGGACCCATGCTGGATGTGCACATGGGAGCTGCCGTACGTGGAGGTGGCCCGGCTGGTCAGCTACTTCTCCAACTGCAAGCTATCGGAGACGGATTGGCGGTTCGGCAAGCGGACATACGACCGCGCACATCTGCCGCCTGCGGTGAGTCTTGCAATTCTTTTTCTCTTTTGCTGGTCCGAGTTCTTGTTTTGCCGTCTGACCAGTCGGCCATGGTGCAGGTCCTCCCGGCCCAGTCGGCCGTCGGCGCTCTGGATCCAGGGCAGCGGTACATGCCGGACCGAACGAGGAGCGACGTGGACGACCCCGACTTGGGGGCGGCCGCCATGGAGGAGGACGACGCCACAGGTAGCAGCGGTGGAGCAGGCAGCTCCAGAGGAGGAGGCGGCCTCGAGGCCTGGCCGGATGACGACGAGGAGGAGAACGAGACATGCCGTACGCACGGCTCCGACAAGGCGGGCGCGAGTTCTTCAGCCGCGCCGACTGCACCAGGCGGCGCACCAAAGCGCTGAGCCGGCTCGTTGCTGTTCGGCAGCCGGCCGAAGAAGTCCAAGAACACGGCTGCTGCGACCAAGCGGCAGGAGGCCGCCGCGAAGGCGGCCCAGTTCCAGAAGACCCCGAAGCAGCCCCCGATGGTGTCCACGTAAGTGCTTGGTTTCTCTTGCGTTTTCTTTTCTTCTTTCTTGCAAACTCTTTATGAGTTTCCCCTTGTCTTGCTCGAACAGGGCCCCGCTCTCTCTTGAGCTGTCCACCGCTGCTTCAGTGATTGGGGCGGCGGAAGGCTCCGCCAACACCCGCCGTGTGGACCCGCTCGCCGACCTCCAGGAGGCGACAGAGAGGAACGCGCGGGAGGCGCGCGAGGAGCGGGAGGAGGTGGAGCAGCAGAAGGCGGAGGCGGCCGAGGCGGCGCAGGCGGACGCGGAGGCGGCGGCCAAGGCCCAAGCCGATGCTACGACCAAGGTCTAGGCGGACGCCGCAGCCAAGGCCCAGGCGAACGTGGCCGCCAAGGTGCAAGCGGAAGAGGCCGCACGTGGCCGGACTCCGCAACTCGTCATCCCGCTGCGCCCAGTGCCACCAACGCCAGAGAACCCGGCGCCAACTGGACGAGCCGGCAATGATCAGCCGGTCGTGGAGAGGAGAGGAGGCTACGCCAGCATCCCGAGGGCGGAGGTGCCCCCGGAAGCGCCGACTGCCGAGGCCCGAGGTAGTCGGTCTGACGTGCCACCGGCGCTGCCGGTCAGAGGCGAGCTGGTGGTGGGGGCGACCCCTGTGGTCCGTCCTCCGGGACGCCGGTGTGCGGCGAAGGCGGCCTTGGCGCCACGAGCGCAGGAGATCGGGGCCGCAAGCTCGTCGGCCCCAGATGTAGAGGCCACCAGTGCCGCCCCACCAAAATGGACGCCTGGGGGTGGGACGGGGACGAGCGTGTTGAACAAGGCCGCGCAGGATGTTCAGGCCCAGCTCCAGGCCCAAGGCACCGCCCTCCAGCAGTATACGAAGACATTCTTTGCGACGCGAACGGCCGTCCGGGTACACTTCTTTGCTTTGTTTTTTTTTTGTTCTTGCAATCTTCCGTGGGGGCGCGCCAGCGCACCCACTGGGTGTAGCCCCCGAGTTCTGGGCCAGCTGCTGAGCAGGCAGCTCGGAACTTTAAGGTAAGTTCTGAGTGCTAACTTGTTTTCTCTTCTTTTGTCTTCGTTGCAGAACTACCACAACATCCGCGTAGCCGCCTTCAACTCCCAGGTCCAGGAGCTGGCTAAGCGGACCGCCGACCTGACTGAGAGCCGGAGTAAGCATTCCATCTTCTTCCTCACGGGGGCGCATCAGCACACCCGCTGGGTGTAGCCCCCGAGATTCGGGCCGACTGCTTAGCAGTCGGGCCGGATCTTCCGGAAACCACTTTTTTTTTGTCAACTTTGTTGATTGTCTTCTCTTTCTCAATTTTGCAGGAGCCAACGCCACACTGCAGCAGCGCCTGGGCGAAGTCCAGGCCGAGCTGCGCGCCAAGGAGGAGGAGCGCAGTAAGGCGGCCCAGGAGCGCGACCGTCTGACCAAGAAGTTGGCGGACCAGCACAAGGCGGAGCTCCAGAAACTCAAGGAGGCGGAAGGCGCCCTCCAGGCCGAGTTTGAGACCGAGCGCTTGAAGTGGGTCAAGAAGGAGGCGATCCTCGCCGCTGGCTACAGCGAGATTGAGGATATGATCGATGGTAAACTTCTTTCTTTGGAATAGCTGCCGACTGCATCGAGAGTCGGCTTCCGACTTCTGATCTTTGTTTTTTCTTTGCGTAGACTTCTTTCCTGGACACGCCGTCGCCGTCAGCCAGGCCATCGAGGTGCGGCGTGACCAGCGTAGGTGGGAAGGAGTGGAGGTCCCGCTCGACACGCCTCGAAACATGAACGAGTAGCTCCTGGCCGTCAGGACGCGCCTGCAGCCGATTCACCGTCTGCTCCGCCGCCTTCAGCGCGCCGGGTCCCAGCTGGTTTCCTCCCTCTGGCCAGGCGTCCAAGCTCCGCGCACCCCCAGTCGGACCGCCGACTGGTTAGAGGTGGCGATCGGCCGCTTCGAGGCTTGGAAGGGCTCCTCCACTCGGGCAGGCGCCCGAAGGGCCTTGGAGTTCGCCAAGGCGTGGTATCCTGGGCTGAACCTAGCCCAGTTGGCCACGTTCCGGTATGAGGCCAGGGATGAGTTGGTGCCGGTGGGGCCTGCGCTCACTTGACATGCGGCGGTGATCGCTGAGTACACCAAGACCGGTGTCTTCCTCCCCGAGCTGGACGAGGAGGGTGCCGAGGTGCCGCCGTACTGGTTCGGGCTGAACCCGGATGATGGCGAGGACTCGGCGGAAGAAATCGCCTCCAGTGACGAAGGAGAGGATGAGGAAGACGAGGATGGTGAAGACAACGCACCGGAGGGCGGAGCGGACGGCCAGCCTCAGCTCGATCGGGCCTCGAGCAATGAGCCATGTGCGAGTGTACCGACTGCTGCTGATGGCGACCAAGCCGAGACTCGCCAGACAGCCACTCCACCAGCCGGCACCGCCGACTCCACCAACCTGCCGGACCCGCCTGCTGCTCCTTTGGCCTAGGCTGCCAACTTTATCTTATCTTTTCCTGCTTTTGTGGTCTCTAGAACGAACTTGTTAAATTTGCGCAGTTCCACCCACTGGGGGTGTATTCAAACTTTGTGGAATGCTGGCCGAGGGCCTCTTGCTATGTAATTTAATTTTCGCACAAGTTGTGCTTTGCCAAGCTCCGACTTGTCTTGCTTTCTGTTCTTTTGGCTTTGTCCTTTGCCGCCTTCCCTTGGCTGCCACCTTGTCGGCCAGGCAGCTACTCTTCGGTCTGTTGGCTGGGTAAGGTACTTGGCCATTTTGGGAAGGCAAGTAATTTGGCCGCTTAGAATGTAGCAAGTTAAGTGAGAAGCCGGCCGGCCGGCTGCTCAGCAACCGGACGGCTAGGCGAGGAGCCAGCTTGGCCTATGTGAGTGCTTTCATCCTTAGCCATTTTTCATGTGGGCACCATTTCCTACCTTTGACTCTTGCTAGCTAGATAGTCGCTCTGCGAGCTGCGGCTTATGGCAAGAGAGAGCTTAGCTGCCGGCACACTACTTGTCCGACTGCAGGTGGCGCTGACATAGTACAAGGTGGCAAGCCCCCGGGCCGAGTGGTCGGACCCGGTGCCGGGCGGAGGAATGAAATAACTCATTCACAGGCATGAAACTTATCATATAGATAAGAAAGGTAGCCCCTGAGTGCTCCTTGAGGGACCTGGTGTCTTTGCGCTTAATACAAAAGGTAGCGTGGTACATACTGCATTAACTGTAAAATCTTCGGAGGAGATTTGCGTTCTAGGGGCGCTCTGTTTCCTTGCCGGAATTGTCCCTCTTGCGCGCCCTGGGCTTCTGCGCGTCGATTAGGTAATACGAGTCATTGCCCAAGGCTTTGCTGATGATGAAGGGGCCTTCCCAAGGGGCCGAGAGCTTGTGTTGGCCGGCTGTTCGCTAGATCAGCCAGAGCACAAGGTCTTCCTCTTGGAAGGATCGTGGCTTGACCTTCCGACTGTGGTAACGGCGCAGGCTATGCTGGTAGATGGCGGACCGGCTGAGTGCTAACAGCCGGCCCTCTTCCAGCAGATCGACGCCGTCTTCACGTGCTTCCTTCGCTTCCGCCTCCGTGTACATGGTGACGCGAGGTGATTCAAACTCGATGTCAGTTGGGATGACGGCCTCGGTCCCGTACACGAGGAAGAAGGGAGTGAAGCTGGTTGATTTGTTCGGGGTCATGCGGAGGCTCCAGAGGACGGCCGGCAGCTCGTCGATCCAGCAGCCGGCCGAGCGCTCCAGTGGCTCAACCAGTCGGGACTTGATGCCGGATAAGATGAGGCCATTTGCTCGCTCGACTTGGCCGTTTGATTATGGATGGGCAACGGACGCTAAGTCCAGTCTGATGCCCTGCGTCGCGCAGAAATGGGCCAAGGCGCCTTTGGCAAAGTTAGTGCCATTGTCGGTGATGATGCTGTGTGGTACACCGTACCGGACGGTGATATCTGCGATGAAGGTCACAGCAGTCAGACCATTCAGTTTCTTGATTGGCTTTGCTTCAATCCACTTGGTGAATTTGTCGATGGCGATGAGCAGATGGGTCATGCCGCCGCGTGCTGTCTTGAATGGGCCCACCATGTCCAGCCCCCAGACGGCAAAAGGCCAGGTAAGGGGGATGGTCTTGAGTGCAGAAGCCGGCAGATGTTGCTTGGAGCTGAATTTCTGGCACCCCTTGCATTTCTTGACCAGATCATTGGCGTCCTCCAAAGCAGTCGGCCAGAAGGAACCATGGTGGAAAGCTTTGGCGACAAGGGATCTGGAGGCCGCATGGTGGCCGCACTCGCCTTGGTCTATGTCTCTGAGGATTGCCGTGCCTTTCTCTAGTTCGACGCAGCGTTGGAAGACATCGGTCACGCTGCACCTGACAAGCTCTCTGTTTACTATCGTGTAAGCTCCTGCCCGGCGTTGCACCTGCCGGGCCGAGATCTCATCAGCTGGCAGCTCTCTGCTCACCAGAAAGTTGAGGATGGGCTGCGCCCATGATGGTGCTTCGACTTCATCCACTATCATTATGGGCACTGAAACTAGGGTGGTTGGGTTGGGAGGTGGCGGGGTGGAGTCGGCCGCGTCTTGCTGCATTGTTGAAGTCCCCGGGCCGACTGCTGCAGTCACCGGGCCGGGTTGTGGAGTCCCCGGGCCGAGTGCGTTTGCTGCAGTCCCCGAGCCGCTTGGTGAAGTCCCCGGGACGGCTGCTGCAGCCTCCGGGCCGGGTTGCGAAGTCCCCGGGCCGGGCACGACTGCTGCAGTCCCCGTGCCGCCTGCCGAAGTCCCCGGGCCAGCTACCGCAGCCCCCGAGTCGGATCCGACTGCTTCGGGGGCAGCCAGCACGAAGATGGATTCTGATTCCGGGGAAGGCTTAATAGACGGCTTGCGGAGGCACTGAAGGGACACGCCGGCTGGTATGGCCTACCGGGTGGAGCCGATCCATGCCAGGGCATCTGCTTGCTCGTTGTCGGCCCGTGGCACGTGAAGGAACTCGCACCCGTCAAAATATCCGCTGATCTGCTGGACGAGAGAGCGGTAGCTCGCCATGTTTGCATCCTTGGCGTCCCAGTCGCCAGACGACTGTTGGACCACCAAGTCCGAGTCGCCGTAGCACAGCATCCGGCGGATGCCAATCTCCTTGGCTAGTCGGAGTCCGTGTACTAGTGCCTCGTACTCGGCCACGTTGTTGGAGGCGGAAAAATGGATTTGCAACATGTATCTGAGCTTGTCGCCTTTGGGAGAGGTGAGGACGATGCCGGCTCCCAAACCGGTGCGGTCAACATCTTCTTGAGCTGGAGGAAAGCCTCATCCGCCTTGTCGTTCCACTCGAAATGAGTGGTTTTCTTCATCAACTGGTACAGGGGAAGAGCCTTCTCGCCCAGCCGACTGATGAAGCGGCTGATGGATGCCAAGCAGCCGGTGAACTTCTGAATGTCTCGCAGTCGGGTGGGCCTCTCCATCCTCTCGATGGCCATGATCTTGACAGGGTTGCACTCTATGCCGTGCTCTGAGACAAGGAAACCGAGGATCTGGCCGGCTGGTACTCCAAAGACACACTTCTCTGGGTTGAGCTTGATTTGAAAACGGCGCAGATTATCAAAAGTTTCTTTGAGATCTTCCAAGAGGGTACCGCGCTTCTCCATCTTCACTACAATATCGTCTACATAGACATGGGCATTTCTGCCGAGTTGCTTGAGGAGGCACTTCTGCATGCAACGCTGGAACGTGGCACCGGCATTTCTCAAGCCGAATGTCATGGTCAGGTAGCAGAAGGCTCCGAATGGTTTGATGAAGGCGGTTTTCAGGCGGTCGGCCGGGCTCAACTTGATCTGATGGTACCCTGAGTAGGCATCCAAAAAACTCAGCAGCTCGCATCCGGCTGTGGAGTCTATCACTTGGTCAATCTGAGGCAAGGCAAACAGATCTTTGGGGCAAGCTTTGTTGAGGCTGGTATAGTCAATACACATGCGCCATTTGTTGTTCTTCTTCAGTACAAGGACTGGATTGGCAAGCCACTCTGGAAAGAACACTTCCATAATGAAGCCGGCTGCTAGAAGCCGGGCTATCTCTTCACCAACAATTCTTCTCTTCTCCTTCGACAGGCGGCGGAGGGGTTGCTTGACTGGTTTTGCATCTGCTCGAACATGTAGCTTGTGCTAGGCGAAATCCGTCGGAACACCTGGCATGTCCTTTGAAGACCATGTGAAGATGTCGCGATTCTCACAGAGGAAATCGACGAGCTCACTTTCCTATTTGCTGTCAAGGTGAGCTCCTAAGACAGCGAACTTCTCCGGGTGCTCTGGGTCCAAGGGTATCTTCTTGGTTTCTTTGGCCAGCTGGAAAGAGCCCTGAGCTTCTGACTCCTTGGGATCTGGCGACAGGTCCGGCTGGTTGCCGGCCATGGCCACAACCCGGTCAAGGAGCCGCTTCTCGGCAGCAATCACAAGGGACTCGGCCAGCTGACTGCTGGCTGCAGCACACTCGGCAGACTTCTGGTAGTCGCCGACTACAATGATAATGCCCTTGGTACCCGGCATCTTCATCTTGAGGTAGACATAGTGGGGAACCGCCATGAACTTGGCCAGGGCAGGCCGGCCAAGCAACGCATGGTAGGGGCTCTCAAGGTCAACAACCTCGAACCAGATTAGCTCTCGGTGGAAGTGATTCTTGTCTCCGAAGAGGATGTCTATCTTGATCTTGCCAATTGGTGAGCAGGAAAGGCCAGGCATGATGCCATGGAAGACAGTCCGGCTGGGCTGGAGCTATTTCTCTTTGATGCACAACTTCTCCATGGTGTCGCAGTAGAGGATGTTGATGCTGCTGCCACCGTCTATCAAAATCCGGGAGAAACGAGCAGCTCGCCTCTTTGTTGCAAAGGTGGCATCCAACACCAGGGCATAGGAACCCGGAGAAGGCATCACCTCCGGGTGGTCAACCCGGCTCCAGCTGATCGGCTTCTCGGACCAGTGCATGAACTCTGGGGCTTCAGAGGCAATAGCATTCACCTCTCGTTGTTGCTGACGCCGGCTGTGCCTGTTGTCAGCCACGCTGGTGAAGACGACGTAAGCTCCGTGCTCTTCGGGAAACTCATCTTGGATCGTGCCGACTGGCCGAACTGCCGGCTGCTGGGGAGGTGGAGGCGGCGGGCCAGCAGGCGGGGGAGGTAGTCCTTCGCCCTTGGCGATGCGGGCGAGCCAGTGGCACTTCTGGTTGGTGTGGTTGGATGGCTTCGCGCCGCTGTGGAACTTGCAGGGAGCGTCAAGGGTCTATTCAAACAAGAAGGCGGGCAACCAGGCAGGCTTGCCGCCCTTCTGGCGCTTGAGGCCGGGTTGCTCTTCTGGCTGCTGGTCTTCGACTGTCGCCACCTGCCGGCTATTGGTAGCCGGCTGCTGGGCCTTGTGCTTGTTGTCGTTTGACTGTTGGCGCCGACTGGAATCACCAGCCGGCGTCTGAGGGGCCGGAGGGAGCATCTTTCCTGACGCGTCCACTCGGAGCTCCGACTTCATGGAGGAGTCGGCAGTGGCGTACTTGTCCGCTATGATTAGCAGCTTGTTGAGGGTGGCCGGCTCGTCGCAGAGGAGTCGATGCTTGAGTAGGGTGCCCTCTCCGCACCCAGCAGTGAAGTATTCTATGGCTTGCACCTCATGCACCCCTTCGCAGGAGTTGCGCAGTTCAGCCCACCGCGTCAAGTAGTCGCGGGTAGACTCAGTCGGGCCTTGGACGCACAGAGAGAGCTGGCAAGGTTCGGGCGGCCGCTTGTATGTGCTGGTGAAGTTGCGGATGAAAACTTCGGTGAAGTCTAGCCAGCTGTTGACGCTGTAGGGCTTGAGACTGTTCAGTCATGTCCGGGCTATGCCCTGGAGCATGAGCGGAATGTACTTTACGGGAACACGCTTGTTGTCGTTCGCTATGCTGACGGCCGTGAAGTAGTCCACCAGCCAGTCTTCCGGCTTCACAGAGCCATTGTACTTGGGGGTGTCCCGAGGGAGCGAGAACCCTTTGGGGAAGGGCTCGTCGCGAATGCGGGGGCCGAAACAAGGCGGGCTGATCGCATCTTCTTCTTCTAACGCCAGGGATCGAGCCAAGCGGTCGATCCGGTGGCGGGCGTCGTTCTCTCCGACTCCTTCACGGGGGCCCAGCCGGCCTCCGAGAGTCGGATGCTCAACAGGCGGCGGGGAGGCGTGCCTCTCCTTGCGTGGGGGAGGCGGACGACCGTCCCGCCATTCCACTGCTCGTAGGCGGCCGTCTTGGTCACGCTCGATGGAGATGCGGGTGCGGCTACGGCTAACAACCGGTTCTTGGTCTCCTCGGTCGCGGGCGCCACCTGTCGGCGTCCGGGAGGTCGCGCCGTGCTCTCGGTGAGGGGGAAGGTTCCCGGCCTATAAGCCGGGTTCCACCACGCGGCGGCCAGCTTCTTGCTGCGTGGCGGCCGCGTCGATGAGCTGCTGGACGCGCTCCATCATGCAGAGACGCTCGTCGCCCTCCAGGCGGTCCAGCTCGTCCGCCGCCGCCTGGTCGGCGCGTAAGTTCTCCATTGGCGTAGCATAGACTGGGCGGTCGGCCCCCAACATGCTGGCGATGGCCGCGCCGCGCTGCCGGACCGTGCCCGCGCGGCTGGGTTCGCCAGCAGCCGGTGTGCCGCAGACGGCACGGTCGATCTCGCGTGGTAGGCCTCAGTGAGGCGTCTCATGGCCGCCAACTTGTTGGCGCTGTCGAGGAGTGCGATACGGCACGCTTCCAGCATTTCGCCGTTCGCACCAGGCGTTACGGGTGCGGACAGGTCCCGCATTGCCTCCTGCAACGGGTCCCAGCCGGCCTGGTCGGATGCTCCGTCGTGGCCGATGACCAGCACCCCGGTGACGGTGCTGGTGCTGGCACTGCTGTCTGCAGCAGGGAGCGGGTCATCGAAGATCACCACGTCACCGGGGAAGGCATCAGAAAGCGCGACGTCGGTGTCGATGACCATGTCGACGGACGGGTCGGTGGAGCCAACGAACTCCAGGTCGGAGACCGGCTCGTTGGCGATGTGAAGCTTGCCGAGGGAGTCGACAAGGCAGCTCTCGGGGCTGGCCGCGCCCGCGACGAGTGCGGGCTCGTCGGAGAGGCGGATCCCGCCGATGAGATCAGCGAAGCTGCTTGCGGCGCAAGCAACTTCCATGCCGCGCAGCGTGTCAGCACAAACACCGTCAGGCGTGCCGCGCTGGCTGCGCTCGCTAGGAAGGAAGAGGGTTCCCATCCAGAACGTGTTTCCGGACGACGGTGCACCTAGCCCCACGGTGGGCGCCAAATGTCGGGGATATCGTGCAACATATGCCAGGGGGTGGCTTATCATGGATGGGGACAAAAGTACGTCGCCGGGCTCTAGAAGCGGGAGTGAGCGAGACCGCGTACGCCTGCGAATCTTACCCAGGTTCGGGGCTCTCCTAGGAGATAACACCCCTAGTCCTGCTCTGCGGGATATCCGCATGGTCACTACCTCAACAAGTAGCTACAAGCTTGCTCCTTGAGCTGTTCTGCTAGAGGAGGAAGGAGGGCAACGCTAGCTCTACTCCACTCTCTATGTGTGTGTGTGTGTGTGTGTGTGTGTGTGTTGAAGAAGGCTCTCTCCTCTCTACCAAGGTCCCAACCACTTGCATGGGCTGACCTAGGGGGTTTATATAGGCCTACCCCCCAGGGGTACAATGGTAATCCGGCCGGGCGTAGGACCCGGCCGTCAGTGTCTCTGGTCGCCGGCCTCTCCGCCGACTGCAGGGGCCCGCCGCCTGGTGGGTCCCCTCGGCTGTCTTGTACTCGGCCGACAAGCCGGGCCCGCCGCTTGTGGGTCCTGTCGACTGCGTAGCACTGTAGTCGTGCCACTGATGATGCATGCTTGGTCGGGGAGAGCATGGCTACAGTCCTGCCGCCTGGCGGGCGTTTCACTGTAGCCACTCCACGTCTCTTCTGGTTAATGGCGCACAAACTTCAAGGAAAGCAGAGGGCCACCTGCTAGGAGCCGGCCTCCCCCTGAGCCGACTGGTCAGGGCTCGCCACCTTCTGGCCTCTTCACGGACAGGTAGGGCCGGCCGCCTGCGGGCTGTACCGACAGCCCGTCGTGGGAGTATGGCTTCCTCTGCCATGGGTGATGTCATGAGCAGCATGGCAACAGTGCCGCGCCGGGCGTGGGATGTCCGCTTGGTGCGCTGCACTGTGGCCACGCTCTCCTCTGGATTCGGGGGTGGCAGGCTTGTACTGTAGCCACGCCCCATCTCGTCGTGTTTATGTGGGTGCTAACTTTGAGGGCGCGAGGGGCCGCCTGCTAGGATCCGGCTTCCCAGGAAGCCGCCTGCTAGGAGTCGGCCCACTTCATGGCCGTCTTCTGGATTCCGCCGCCCCCTGGCAACCGGCCGCTTGGAGCAGCCGGTCCCAAGAAGGCGGTCCTTTGTCTTTGGTGTGGAGGGGAGCAGCCTGCCCCGATGTCTTGAAATACCCAGGGGAGCTGATGAGGCTACCCGTGGTCATTTACTCCGACAGGACCCCAAAATTGTGATGGGCACCCTTCTAGTGAACTCAATCCCAGCTTCAGTCCTCTATGATTCTGGAGCATCGTACTCCTTCATGTCCGAAAGTTTTGCGCGAAGCCATGATATACCTTTCGAGGAGATGTCCACCCCATTAGTAATCCTGTCACCTGGGGCTAATTGGCAAACTACCATGGTAAGCCACGGTAACCACATTATGATTGGAGGATTGATGTCCCCCGTTTCTCTCATTGCTCTCAAGACCTCCAATATAGACATTATTCTGGGTATGGACTGGTTGAAACCTTATAAAGCTTTGATTGACTATGCCACTGAGTCAGTCCGCATCACATACCCTTCCGGCCAAACCGTCAGATACTCAGCTCGAACAGTTCAGAACGTCGAAGCTTAGATTTATGCTCTGAATGTGTTGAATGCTTCACCTCTCGAAGGCATCGAGAACGTTCAAGTTGTTCGTGATTTTCAAGACGTCTTCCCAGAGGAACTTCCAGGAATACCCCCTGCTAGAGTTGTCGAGTTTGTCATCGACTTGAAACCAGGCACAACTCCTATTGCGAAGCGTCCTTATAAGATGCCTCCGCACCACCTTCTTGAACTTAAGGAGGAAATCGACAAATCACTTAAGAAGGGTTTCATCCGCCCCAGTTCCTCTGCCTAGGGAGCACCTTCACTCTTCGTTAAGAAGAAGGATGGAACTAACCGATTGGTTCAGGATTATCGGCCCATTAACCAAGCCACAACCCAGAACAAGTATCCGCTTCCCAGAATCAACAATTTGTATGATCAACTTGCTGGTTCCTCAGTATTCTCTAAGCTTGATTTGAGATTGGGATACCACCAGATCCGAGTTCGTGAAGAGGATATTCCCAAGACTGCATTTGTTACTCACTATGGCTCTTATGAGTACACTGTCATGTCATTTGGCTTAACAAATGCTCCAGCCACATTCTCCCGTCTGATGAATTACATCTTCATGGATTACCTCGACAAATTCGTCGTGGTTTACTTGGATGATATTCTGGTTTATTCAAAGAATAAGGAAGAACATGCTGAACATCTTCGGCTTGTACTGGAAAGGCTCCGAGAACACCAGTTGTATGCCAAATATTCCAAATGCGAATTCTGGCTTTCTGAAGTAACCTACCTTGGTCATGTGATTTCCAAGGATGGAATTACTGTTAACCCAGAGCGGGTTCAGGCTATTCTTGACTGGACTCCTCCGAAGAACGTCAAGCAAGTAAGAAGTTTTCTTGGCCTTGCAAGCTATTACCGTCGGTTTGTTGAGAATTTTTCTAAGATTGCTAAGCCTTTGATTGATCTACTTCACAGGGCGTTAAATTTAAATGGATAGAAAAATGTCAGGAAAGTTTTCAAACACTCAAAGACAAGCTGACATCTGCCCCAGTACTTGCTCCTCCAGATTCTCGCAAGGACTTCGTGATTTATTGTGATGCATCCCATGAAGGATTGGGCTATGTCCTAATGCAAGAGCGTAAAGTGATTGCTTATGGCTCTCGACAGTTGCGCCCGCATGAAGAGAATTTTCCGGTACATGATCTAGAACTAGCTGCTGTGATCTATGCTTTGAAGTTGTGGCGACATTACCTCCTCGGTAATCATTGTGAGATCTACACGGATCATAAAAGTTTGAAGTACTTGTTCACTCAGCCATCTCTGAACCTCCGTCGGCAAAGATGGATGGAGGCCATTACAGACTATGATTTGGGTATTTCTTATACCCCTGGCAAGGCTAACGTGATGGCTGATGCCTTAAGCCGCAAGTCCTATTGTGACAATCTCATGGTTAGGCGAGCTCAACCTCATCTTTTTGAAGAACTGCGCAAGCTGAATCTGTGTATTGTTCCACAAGGTTCTCTTAATAACCTTGTGATACAACCAGATCTTGAGAAAGCTGTTAAGAATGTGCAAGCTAAAGATGCTGAAATTGATCTGATGAAGAAAGATCTTCACCTGGAAAAGTACAGGGATTTCTCGCTGTCTGAAGATGGAACCTTGTATTTCAGAAACCGCATTGTCGTACCTCGCTTCGAACTCATGACTGACAAGGTCATGAAGGAGGCACATGATACACCGCTATCTATTCATTCGGGTAGCACCAAGATGTATCGTGATCTCCGTCAAAGGTACTGGTGGTCTAGAATGAAGCAGGACATTGCTTGATATGTAGCTGAATGTGATGTGTGTCGTCATGTTAAAGCAGAACATCAGAAGCCTGCCGGAATTCTCCAACCACTTCCTATTCCGTTGTGGAAATGGGATAAGGTTCAAATGGACTTCATTACCGGCCTACCCAAGTCACAGAAGGGTCAAGATGCTATTCTTGTCGTCGTCGACCAACTCTCCAAAGTTGCACACTTTCTGCCTGTCAAGGAGACGATCACTGCTAGTGAGTTAGCAGAATTATATATCTCCAGAATTGTATCACTCCACGGTATTCTGAAGGAGATCAGTTCGGACCGTGGCGGTCTTTTCACTTCCAAATTCTGGGAAAGTTTCCAAAAAGCTATGGGAACTCATATCACCTGGAGTTCAGCTTATCACCCCTAGTCCCAAGGCCAAGTCGAGCGAGTCAATCAAGTGCTTGAAGACATGCTTCGGGCTTGTGTTATTTCTTTCGGCAAGAAGTGGGAAGAATCTCTACCGTATGCCAAGTTCTCTTATAACAACAGCTATCAAGCCAGCTTGAAAATGGCCCCCTTCGAAGTTCTATATGGACGTAGGTGTCGAACCCCTCTGAATTGGTCAGAAACTGGGTAACGACCGCTCGTGGGTCCGGATATCATTCAACACGCCGAAGAGCAAGTCCGTATCATTCGAGAAAATCTCAAGGCGGCTCAGGACCGCCAGAAGAGCAACTATGATCGCAAACGATGGGGTTTGACTTATCAATCTGGTGACCAAGCTTATTTGCGAGTCACTCCTATGAAGGGCACTCACCGCTTCGGAATTAAGGGCAAGCTAGCTCCATGCTACATTGGTCCCTTTCGCATTGTTGCCAGATGTGGACAGGTGGCGTACAAATTGGAGTTGCCGCCACAATTCTCTCATATCCACGATGTCCTCCATGTGTCGCAACTTCGTCGTTGCTTCAAGGAATCTCCGCACCGAGCAGTGGACCATGAAATGCTCGAATTGCATGATGATCTTTCTTATAAGGAGCATCCGCTCCGCATCCTCGATGAATCTGAATGTCGGACCCGTCAGAAGGTTACCAAGTTCCTCAAAGTGCAGTGGTCAAATCATACTGAAGATGAAGCCACTTGGGAACGCGAGGATAACCTCCGTGCTGAATACAACGATCTTTTCCCTTCACCTCTTAATTCTTGGGACGAGAATTCTTCTTAGTGGAGGAGATTTGTAACACCCCCACTGGTTAGCTACAGTAATCCCCTTTTGATAATGCCATGTCATCATGATCAACAGTGCTTAAACATCATTTGGATCATATCTCTTTTCAAATTCAAATTCAAATTCAAATGGAAATTCAAACTGAAAGTCAGAATAAAAGTTGTTCAAATTTGAAAACTAAAATGTTCAAAATATTTTAAATAATCCAGAGACAATTCTAAAATTGTAATCAACATTTACTAAATTAATTATGTGCCTCTAACAGCCACAAAACAGAGATATTTAATCCATATTCATTTAATAAAAATCCAAATGAAAAGATCTGGACTCCAAACATTTTGTAGCAGTGCTAGAAATTGCACTGAATTTATGGGGGCAAGACTCATGTTTTACAAAATTGGAAAAGTGCGAAAAGAAAATACAAAACAGAAACTAAAAAGAAAAAAAGAAAAAAGGAAAGAGAGAAAAGGAAAAAAAAGAAGCCCGCAGCGGCTGGGCTCTAGACAAGCAGCATAGCCCGCGCCTGTCCCCTCCTTCCTCCTCTGTTCACCGCCCCGCTTGCTGTCGCCGCGCGCGCGCTCACCGCGCCAGGCCCCCCTCTCCTCTGCTCGACACAGCGCTCGTCGTGGAGGGGATAAGAACCCCTTCTCCACCCCCAGGACGAACCCTAGCTGCCTCCCTCTCCCTCTGCGTCGCCTTCCTCCGCACACCCGAGCGCCGTCATGGCCGTGGTCCCGTGAAGCACGCGGCCACCGGCCCTCACTCGCCTCGCCGACGCGCTCACCAGCTCCGCCTACCTCTTCTCCTTCCTCTCCGGCCATCAGCTCAAGCCAGGGGCCGCTACAGCTCCGGGATCGAGCCCTTCTTCAAGCTCGAGCCGCCGGCCATCTTCTCCAACCACGGTGCCACTGCTGCTCCGATTCCCTCGCTGGGCCTTCCTTGTGCCCCACGGTGAGCGCCGCGTCGAATGCCCTTCTTTTGCGCCATGTCGAACGCCCAGTTGCTGCCTCCGCGAGCTCCGGCTCCGCCGTCCGACATGGTTGCTACTAGTGTAGCTGCCGAGCTCCTCGGCATGCCACCGTGGCACCCTCGAGCTCCTGGCGATCCCGTGGAGCCTCCTGGCCTCTTAGCCCGCCCGCTAGCTAGCTTCAATGCCGCGCCCGTGCGAGGCCGAACTCTGGCGCCGCCGCGGTAGTCCTAGCACGCAACTCTGGCCGATTTAGCTCGCGCTAGGGCTGTAGATCGACGCGGTTCGATCTTCCCATTCGAATGCCGCTAGCCGCCATCGATTTGGTCGCCGGAAGGCGAATCCCGACGATGTCCGATGCACGCCGCCGCGAAACGAGCTGGCCGGCGTGATTCCGGTGAGGCTCCGGTCGTCGCCGACATGGCACTGATCGGGTCCCACCCTGGGCCACTGACGCTGGGCCCCACGGCCACATTGACCAGTCAATGGTCGCCGTTGACCGCTGACTAGGCAACCCGTGTCACTGACACGCGGGCCCCACCGCTAAAACATTTTAGAAATAAATAGAAATACTAATTAAAATGCTAATTAACCTAAATAGCGAATTAATTCACTAATCACTCACTGACTAATGGGGCCCATCCCCTAATTAATCTGTAATTAGTTTAGTTAATCCCTAATTAACTACTGTGACACTGACATGCGGGACCCACTGGTCAGTTTAACTCTGGTCAGGCAGAGTTGACTGCTGACGCCTGCAAGGCGTCATGCTGATGTCACCCAAGCACTGTTCTGGATAATGTTGGTTTAATTAATAAAAAAATTCTAGAAAATGCTAAAATCTTTAGAAAATCATATAAAATAAACCGTAGCTCGGATCAAAAAACTTTGTACATGAAAGTTGCTCAGAATGATGAGACGAATCCGAATACGCGAACCGTTCGTCCGCCACACGTCCCTAGCATTGCGAACATGCAACCGTCCCCCTCCGTTTCATCTGCCCGAAAATGCCAAACTTCAGGAATACATTCCCGGATGTTATTCCTCTTCGTTGGTATCACCGAGCACTGTGATAGGTCACCCCTAGCTCTGCATATTGTCATGTCATGCTCTTGTTTGCTTTATATTCACTGTTTCCTCCCCCTCTTCTCTCTCGGTAGACTCCGCTGCAGACACTTTTCCCGAGACCGACGCAGCTCAGGAGCCCGACGACACCGTTGACGACCTTGCCTTTGCCGCCGAGCAACCAGGCAAGCCCCCCCCCCCCCTTTGATCATCCCGATATCGCCCATTCTATTTTCTCATGCTTGCATTAGAATTGCTGATGCTACTGCTTTACCTATTCTGATGCATAGCCTATTTATTGTAACATGCTATTAATACCTTACCTGCTTATCCTAAACTGCTTAGTGTAGGCTGGGTAGAGACTTATTAGTGACCCCACTTGTTCCGACTGCCCTGCTGGATTATCAGAAGACCCGGTTAACGGGATTGAAGACAGGCCCCGGCACCACACATCACCCCCTTGGTTGTACGACACTGCATCGTTACCATCGAGTGCCGAGGGTGACACCTCGTATAGCACTCCTGATGTTAACTCTGTAGAGTAGCTATTTGGTCGTGGTCATCGAGGGTGATTCCTCCTTCTCCACTTTTGATATGACCCTGTCGTGCAACACATCAAGGGTGAACCCATCGAGGGTGATCCCTCCGAGTTCACCTTGACGGATACCTCGGATTCCCTTGATGTTATTGACACACGAATACTTGGACTTTACACTATTACTTGGAAAGGCGGGTCGACCCCGAGGGTTACCCGCGTGAGCCTAAGTGGCGAGTGTTGTGGAGACGGGTTGACCAGGAGGTTGCCCGAGATATGAATACGAGGCGCGGTCGGGCATTCTTGGCCCTTGCCGCAAGTCCTCGAGACGGGGCGATGGGGTCACATCGATCGTGAGTCTCTGCTCGTTACCGCACTACCAACACACTTTGATTTCCATATTTGATCTGAGTGGGCCTCCGGCCCGATAGCACTAACCATCACGCGGGAAAAGTTATGGGCACTCTGCATTGTAGCATCAGCCGAAAGCTCTGTGAGACGTCTAGTTCAGCAGTGCGGCATGGAGTGATTGGTGCCATTCACGACAGAGGTGGTGCTTGGATCTGAGCCATGTGCGAAACGACCCGGAGGGCGAGGGGCGATGACCCAAGACCCCCGAGCGCTTAGGTTGTAGACCGGCGGGGACCTCTCTGCTGAGCTCTAGGTAGGGTTGCGGTGTGTCGTTTGGCCGAGGCCGGGCATGATCCAGAAAAGTGTGTCCGGCCGGAGTTAAGCGAGCGTGGTGGGTAAGTTGGTGCACCCCTGCAGGGAAGAACTAATCTATGCATAGCCGGATCCTCGGTAACGGACACTCGGAGTTGTATCCCGATCGATACAACTAGAATTGGATACTATGGCTCTGGGATTGCTTCTCGCAGGGAGTCGAGAAGGGATCTCAGGACGAGGTTCATGACTGTATGGCTCTGGGATTGTTTTCTCGCAGGGAGTCGAGAAAGAATCTCTGGGTGAGTTTGAGACTTATTGACACTACTACTTTATATTGTACTAATCTACACTCTTCTAATGCTGCAAGACCATTGAAGATGCTAGTCTTCGATAGGACTAGGTTTTCCCCTCTATTCTGGCATTTCTGCAGCCCAGTCCACATATACAGCCTCCCCTTGATAATGTTGCATATGTAGTGTAGATCCTTGCTTGCTGAGTACTTCGGAGTACTCATGGTTGCTTTGCTTTCTTTTTCTCCCCATATCAGTTTGTCATGACGAGAGGACGGAGCCCCTGAGACAGATGCCCCATCGACGACTACTTCTACCACCTCGAGAGTGGTTACTACTACGAGCTGGCCGACGACCAGGAGTAGGTTCGGAGGGTCCCAGGCAGGAGGCCTGCGCCTTTCGATCGTAGTGTTTTTCTTTTGCCCCACCTTTAAGGGCCTATCTGTGTTTTCTTTTATATCTGTACTCAGATATCTGATGCTTCCACTGATGCTTGTATGCGAGCTTATGTATTCGAGCCCTCGAGGCCCCTGGCTTGTAATATAAAGCTTGTATGACTTTATTTATGTTTTAGAGTTGTGTTGTGATATCTTCCCGTGAGTCCTTAGGCTTGATCGTGTGCATTTGCGTGTAGGATTAGTGCACGATTGAGTCGGGGGCGTCACAAACATTGCCTTCCATTTTATATCTGCTTTAATAGCATGCTGAAACCAACACATTCAAGCTATCATTTGGAGATGATGTTGTTTACCTTTGCTATATTCGTTTGATGTTAAGGTTGTTGTACTTATCATGCCTTTCCACTACTTATGCAGGACAACAACGGTAGTGGCCACCATTTTCCGCCGAGGTTAGCTTCATCCCTCGGCTTGTACTCCCCCCATCGTTCCATAATGTAGTGCATATAGATCCAGGGCTGGACACTTGTTAGCTTCTAATATTGACTTGTTGCTTGTAGGTACATATGCCCTTGGCAAGGATCCACGCATCGACCCTTTTTGCGTATGGGGCAATGAGATATTCATGAACAAGCATCAAGTGAGGAAACTGATAAGGATTATTAGCAAAAAGACACGAATGGTGGCAAGCAAATTATTTGTTTAAGCTCTATCCAACACAACAGTGAGCTGTAAGATGGTAACTACAAACTCTGCAGCCTTCTCTTTTTACTGCCCATAATGAGTTGTTAAACAACAATGTCTGAATCTTTTTCATTCGCAGTGGTTCCCGAAGAAGTTCACTCAAGATTACCTCGCAAAGTACATGATTGGTGGACACGCAATGAACGTTAAAGTATTTCATCCAGACTACAATGAGCATCGAGAAGTCGTAATGAAGGCGGTGAAGGATGGACAGGCAGCCATCACAAGGGGTTGGCCTAGAGTCGTGCGCGCATTACGCATGGAGGATGGCACAATATGGGCATTCCGCTTCACCTTCTCCAGCAACCAGAATGTCTTTCGCATCTCTCTTTACAGTCTTTAGTACAACTGTGGTTCATCATTCTTTACTTGGTGCTTCTATAGTTCTTCAGTATATGTACCTATGCATCGAATTATGCATTCGTGGTTGAACCTATATTTGTAATAAACATGGTTGGATATGAAATAAGTGATTGCCTACTTTCAAATACAAAACATGTGATTTTTAAATTAGGGATTAATTAGGGATTACACTACACATGGTTTGCGAAACAGAAACGCCTGCGATAGACGTGGAGATCAGACACGTTTCTAGGATCCACTATATGTGCGATCAATCTCCACTGCACACACGATTAGCCAAGAAAAAACTTGTGCGATTAACAACAGCATCGCACACAGTTCTTTCTTATTAAATGTTTGTGATAGTCACCTTATCACACACGCTTCAAAATTATGGACTGTTTGTGATGTTGTGCACATCGTAAACGTTTCGTCATAGAAGAACGCGTGCGATAGGTACTTCTTGGATTAACAGTGTGGGATGTACATACTAACGGAAATGTATTCCTTGGATTGACTTTGTGGAATGTACATACGAACGGAAACGTTTAGCGGGGACTGACTGTGTGGGATGTACTTACGATCGAAAACGATTTCGCCTGTATAATTGTATTTTTTTAGCACTACTGTACGTATAACCGTATTTGAGCGCTCGCCGGTCACACATGACCTCATTTTGCTGAGCGTGTGTGCTAGGAGGGCATATCCCCGACGGTTTCTGGGTCGTGTGGGAAGGACCCCCCTATCGCAGTCACTCACTTGGCGACGGTTCCGAACGCTGTCGTGGAAAGGGGTTAAAAACCGTTTGTATAGCACCTCGCTGTACCAGTGAAGACTCTCATCGACTGTGGCGCTGGCCTCAACGAGCTCTCTGTGGAGACGTTCAAGATGCTTCAAGTGCCACACGACCAGCTCCTACCAACCATGCCATTCTCATGGGTGACAAAGGGTTCCGCCACCCCCTGGGGCAGGTGTGCCTTCCCGTCACCTTTGGCAAGCGTGACAACTACCGCACCGAGCTGATCGACTTTGATGTGGCCCGGATCGGCCTCCCTTACAACACCATCTTGCGATACCCTGTTCTCACCAAGTTCTTGGTGGAGACCAATCCGGGTTACATCATCATCAAGATGCCAGGCAGCGGCGGCATCATCACTATGACTGGGGATAGGAAGGATGCCGTCCGAGCCCTCAAGCTCTCTTACGGGGCCGCAGCGGCTTCACACCCGGACGTCAAAGACACCCCGTGGGCTCCGGAGGCCATGCCCGCGAAGAAAAGGTAGCTGTTCTCTCAAGACCGCGCTAAAACGAAAAAGGTGCCCGTGGACGACACCGACTCATGTCCCACCTTCACCATCGGCGCTGGCCTGCCCCCAGAGAAGGAGCAGGCGCTAGTCCGCTTCCTCCGAGCGAACAAGGACATGTTCGCATGGATTGCGTCCGATCTGGTTGGCATCCCGAGGGAGGTGATCGAGCACCAGTTGGCGGTGTGCCCCGACGCGCGTCTAGTAAAACAGAAGGCATGGCGTCAAGCGCAGGAAAAGAAGGCATTCATCGTCCAAGAAGTACGCAAGTTACATGAAGCAAGGGTCAGACGAGAAGTGCGGCATCCAGAGTGGCTCGCGAACCTAGTGGTCCTCCCCAAGAAAGGCGGACAGGAGCGCCTGTGCGTCAACTTCACGAGCCTCAATAAGGCCTATCCTCAAGATCCCTTCTGGCTCCCACGCATCCACCAAATTGTCGCCCGACGCATGGGATCGGTCCTCGCGTAGCTCTTGGTGGCACATATCTGTCCACTCCACCACGAAGTCGGTGAGAGCCGCTCCCTTGATGACCCTAGTCGTACCGAAATCTAGCTGGAAAGCCTATAGCTCGATGTTCCACTCTGTGGATCACACTCCACGGTAGACTCCACGATTTGCACAGCAAATCACACTCCACGGTATAGTCCACGATTTGGTCGATGCGTGGGAGCGGGAAGGGATCCTGAGGATAGGCCTTGTTGAGGCTCGTGAAGTCGACGCACATGCGCTCCTGTCCACCTTTCTAGGGGACGACCACTGGGTTGGCGAGCCACTCCGGATGCCGCACTTCTCGTATGACCCCTGCTTCATGTAACTTGTGTACTTCTTGGACGATGAACGCCTGCTTTTCCTGCGCCTGACGCCGTGCCTTCTGTTTTACTGGACACGAAGGAGTGGGAAGGGATCCTGAGGACAAGCCTTGTTCAGGCTGTCAACTTCTCCAACAAGGAATACAAGCCGAAGGACGAGCACATGACGGCATACCTGGAGGAAGTACGTAAAATTGAAAAGCGTTTCTTGGGCTTGGAGTTGCAGCATGTCCCTCGAGGCGCGAACAAGGAAGCGGATGACATCGCCAAGCGGGCGTCTTCGAAGAAAGGCTCTTCAAGTCGGCAGCCGCACCACCGACGGCTGGCGCAATGCTGCCTCAGGAGGAGCTGCCTCCAGCGCCACTCACAGGTGCCCCGGCCTGCGGCCCAACCTAAGGAGCCCGCCGGCTCCTGGCATTGACGGCTCAAGAGGACAGTTGGACCAAGGAGTTCGAGGCGTACCAGCTTCACGACACTCTGCCAGAAAAGGAGGAGGATGCGGAGCGCGTCGCTCACCAGGCCACCGCTTACTGCTTGCAAGATGGCGAACTATATCGCAGGTGTCCTAACGAGGTCTCACTCAGGTGCATTTCAGAAGACCAAGGGCGCAAGCTGCTGGCTGATATCCACGGGGGAGAGTGTGGGCACCACTCTTCGTCGCGCACTCTTGTGGGTAAGGTGTTCCGCAGCGGCTTCTACTGGCGCATAGCGCTTCACGATGCCACCGAGCTGGTTCCGTCTTGCGAGGCCTACCAATTTCACGCCAAGCAGATCCACCAGCCGGCACAGGGGCTCCAGACAATTCCGCTCTCGTGGCCCTTTGCGGTCTGGGGGCTGGACATACTGGGTCCGTTCCCTCGGGCGGCCGGTGGCTACCGTTATCTCTACGTAGCCATCGACACATTCACCAAGTGGGCGGTGGTGGAACCTGTGCGCACCATTCCAGCAGGCTTGGTAGTCAAGTTCATCAAGGGCCTTGTGAGCCATTTTGGTGTCCCCAGCCGCATCATCATCGACAACGGGTCCCAATTTACAAGCAAGCTCTTCAGATCATATTGTGCTAACCTTAGAATGCAGATATGCTACGCTTCGGTGGCGCACCCACGGAGCAATGGCCAGGACGAGCACGCCAACGTAGAGGTTCTAAGGGGCCTCAAGGCCAGAAGCCTCAAGAAGAAGCTTGACGCCTGTGGCAAAGGTTGGCTGGACGAGCTGCAGTCCATGATGTGGTCTATCCACACCACCGCGACTAAGCCCACTGGTGAAACTCCGTTCTTCCTCATCTACGGGGCCGAGGCGGTCCTCCCGCTTGAGATCAAGCATGGTTCCCCATGAGTTTTGGCGTTCGACGAGGCCCGTCAGGATGCCGTGCGGGGAACTGACCTTGTACTCGGCGAGGAGGCCCGCCACTAGGCCTCCCTCTGTGCCGCAAGGTACCAGCAGGCCCTGCGGCGCTACCACAGCCACAACGTCCGCTCCCAGACTCTCGAGGTCAGAGACCTCCTCCTGAGGTAGGTCCTCTCCAGGGAGGGCCTCCACAAGCTCTCGCCCATGTGGGAAGGCCCGTTCAGGGTTGCCCGCATCTCCAGGCCTGGTGCCGCGCGCCTGGAGACGGAAGACGGGGTCCCTGTGCAGAACTCCTGGAACATCCAACACCTCCGCAAGTTCTACCCGTGACACTCTCACATAATAATGAGTGGGGTTGTACACGCCTCGGAGTCTCCCAGTGCATCGTCCCACGTCCTCGCGGGAGCTCCCGCCCATCCCAAGTGGAAGACCCATGCTCTACGCTGGCGGAACGGTCGAACAGCGACTATGCCCATGCCCAAGTGGAGAACCCATGCTCCACGCTGGTGGGAAGACTAATGTAGGTGCCGGACGCGGCAGCATTTCCCCTATTTCTTGTAAACCATTTCGTGATTTCCCCGAATGAAATTTGAAGTTTTTGTGTGTTTGCTCAATGAAGGGTGGGGGTTTGCTTTTCTTGCGGTGTTTCCTTTTTCTTGATTTTTCCCGAAAACAGCAAGGGCCGCCTACTGCCCACTCCCGAGCGTCCCGCGAGTGGGGGCTGGGCACGGTGTTGGCGCTTGGGCCAGCCCCGACAGCGTTAAAGACTCAGGCTGCGACGGCCGCGGGTCTGCCCCAGTGCACACCACCTCACCAGGACTCTGTTGCCTAAATCCTCGCACGACGCTCACGGGCGAGCCAACAAGCGCACATTGCCCTTAGCCCCTCACCTCGCGAGGGCTCATCTCCTGGACTTACTCGGGAAGCGCGACCCGGCATACCAGTGACGACCAGCCCTCGCTCGGGGGCTAGGAGCATGGAATAATCACAGAGGAAAGGCGGCCTAGGAGGGCACAAATGCAGTTTGGTACATCATTAACAAATGTCCATCAATACCCCTTACACCCTCGAGGGGCCATGCCCAAAATGTTGACAGGAGAATAGAAGAAAGACAACCTAAGGAGATGCGTCGTCATCGTGGATGTCAACAGTCTCGTGCCCTCCGGCCTCGGGCTAGTTGTCGTGGCCGTCAGGGGCAAACTCCATGATTAGGTCATCCACGTGGTCCTCAACCCAGTCCCCTAGGGCGCCCTGGATCACCCTGGGCATGGGGGCTATAACGGCCTCGAAGTTGAAGTCGGGGTCAAAGCGAAGGAGGTGGCTGAAGACGCGCGTCGACGCCCGAGCAAGGAGGTCACGGGTTTTCTCTTCGACGAGCTGACGCACCCTCTTCGTGCATCCTTCAAGACGCTCCATGATCCTGGTAAAGAAGGCTAGATAGCCAGCGTCGTCAGGCATGAGTGGGCTGGAGATGCTCTCATTGTAGACACAGTACAGGGCTCGGCGAGCTCTTCGCTCAAGATCTTGGAACATCTCAGAGCGTATGTGTTGTAGCCCCCGAGTCCGGTTCGCCTCGTCTGCTGCCCACTCTACGAGGGAAGTAACATCCCCCACTTGCTGATAGAGGAAGGACAGCTCGGCCTCGGCCGGCGCCTGGGCATCCAGCGTGGTCTTCTGCCACCTCTCGCCTCGGCCAGCTTCCCTTTGAAGTCGTCGATCTCGCCCCTCAGTTCATCATGCCGCGTGCAGAAGCGGGCCTCCTGGAGCTTCGGTTTCTGATGGTGGTCCTTGGCGAGGGCCCGGTGGGCCCCCGTGACTCCCTCGTTGATCTCTGCCTGGACCCTCGCCTCCCGGGAGGCCAGGGAAGCCTCAGCAACCATCACCTGGCGCTCCATCACCTCCAGGCGCTCATGTTCCAGGCTTTGCTCCGACGCCTCCAGCGTCAGCATGTCCTCAAGGGTGTGGAGCCATGCTTTGTGCGCCAGTGGCCCTCCCACTAAGGCGGCCAGGGCGGCTTCACGCTTCCGAACTTGCCGCTCGAGGGCGGCGTTTGAAGCCAGAAGCTCCAGGTCGCGGTTTTCCGAGGCCTCGCACTATTGGTCCGCGGCCACGGCCTCCTCAAGGGCTCGGTCGCGAGCTTCCTTCGCCGCGGCAGAGGCCTTCTCATCCTTCGGGAGGGTGGACTCGCGCTGCAAGCGGCTGAGATTGACGGCGACTTCGAGCTGGCGCCACTCGCGCGCCAGACACAGGCGCTCGACCTCAAGACGCGAGTCGACCTCATGAAGCTCCGCCCCAAGACGGCCCAGCATGCTCATCGCATCTTGAAGGAGGTCATGCCAGATGGCGCCACAGACGCGCGCAAGATCCAACACCCCGCCAGGGCTTCGGTCTGCGCTTCGATCTGTGACGAAGGCGTGGGAAGGCCCGGTCTCGCTCGCTGAAGACCCGAGGCCAGCCGTCTCCCTGTCCTGCTTCCCCGCCCAGGGCATGGCCCTGCGTGAACTCGACACCCCGCCCATGGGGGGCTCGGTCACCGATGAGAGTCAGCAGGGGGAGCCTTGGAACCATCCTCGCGAGCTCGACGTTGTGTTCGAGGGAGTGCGCCGGGGATGTGAGACCAAGGCCCACCAGGAGCCATCTCTGGAGGGGCGCGGTCGCCCTGGCGCACGCGGCCGTGCAACCTGCGACTTGCGACGCCACCAAAAGGCCAACACCATCAGGAGACGGCGGCAAGGGCACCCTCGCCTCTTCGCCCGGAGATGTCCTGAGGAGCAGGAGCTCAGGAAGGCTTGTCACACAAGGATCAACGGGAGAAAAGAACTTACTCGTCTGTGGTGACCCACTTTGTCCTCTTCAAGGCCCGCGGAGGCAAGCCGGCGTCGCCCTCAAGCCGCTCCTTCCTCAAGGAGCCACGTCCACAAGGGATGGCACCCCGGGGCACGGCTGGCTTCTCTACACGCTCGAGGCGATGTCCGTGCCCTCGGGTGGGGTAACCTTGCCACCATTCGAAGGCACGGGAGCAGGCTAGTTCCCGTTAGGCGTGTCAGCGCCCCCCCCCCTCCCCTCGTCGTCGCCGGGGCCGCTTCATCCTCGATGCCTTTGGGGGATGGCACCACCAGGAGGGGGTTGTCCCGGGGCCCCTCGTGGCCTTCGGAAACCCCCACTCATCGAAGCGAGGCATCCCCCTCATGAAGTCTCCCCCACTTGTGTGGTCGTAAAGAGGGAGCCCTTCCTGAGGGAGCGCGCTGGCTTCCCCGCTAGTTAGGAGGCGGACGATTCCGCGGAGCATGCTGGAACGCAGGGGGGGCACTTGGAGCCTCATAGGGTCCTCGCGGCCGGAGAAGGCCCACATCGGATGGGAGTGGCACTGGAGCGGAGCGATCCGCCATCAGATAAACTCCCTCACCACCATTGCCACAGACACGCCTGCCGCCTTTAGGTCGGCCATCCTCGCCATGACTCGCGAGAGCCTCGGGTCGGCAAGCCTCTCATGCTCCCACCCGGAGCTCGCCTTCGCTGGAGATGATGAAGTCTAGAGCAGGGGGCTGTACTGGGCTGCGTCGACGTACACCCATTGCTTTCGGAAGCCCCCTGCGTCCGGACAGATCTCCATGTCAATGCCCTTGCCCGCCGCCGTGCTCACTGCGCGGAACCCCACGCACACAGAGCACTGCGTGCTGGCGACCAGTCGCAGAGAAGAGAAGTGGCGTAGCAGCGCCACTGTGGGGGTGATGCCCATGAAGGCTTCGCACAAGAATGCAAAAGCAAAAAGGAGGATGATGGATTCCGGGTCAAAGTGCAGCACATGGACCTGGTAGTGTGAAAGCACGGCATTGAAGAAATCTGAGAATGGTGGCAGCAAGCCGGAGGAGAGGGCAGAAAGGTGAAGGGCGATTGTGGTAGCCTCCAAATCGATGGAGGGCCAGGAGGCAGGCCAGACCTTCGTCGCCTTCCACTCATTGGAATCTGCTGTGATCACGGGTAAGATCTTGTCCAACCCCTCGAGATTGATCATGGTGGACCGACCCTGGGTGGGCTCCAGTCCCGTTTGGTGGTCCGCCGTTGCCACGGCCCCGCTTTTCTTCCTCCCGCGGGCCATGGCGATGTGATGAGTCCAAGGCGGTGCGGGATCAGGCAGGCGAGGTGCGAGCTGCTGGAGAAGGAAGGGGCAGAAGTCGGGCGTGCGGTGGAGCAATGATGGCCCCGCGGCACGCGGCAGGCTTTTCGTCAGTCTGGGCGGTTGCCGAGGCGACGTGGGGAATTGGGGGCATCCGCCTCCCGTCGTGCACCACGCATCAAGCCTGGCCCGCAAGTGGTGGGGGCCCGCGTCGCTTCGCCTCGAAGCCAGGCCGAGCGCGTCTTGGACCCGGGGGCTACTGTCGGTGTTCTGGGAATGGGGGTACCCAGACCTGCCTGCCTGCGGCCCAGCATCTGGCTACATCAACTGCCCAGTACGGCCCAGCTACATGACTCCACGGACAAGACCCTCACGAGGACCCGACCCCTCGAGGAGAACGACACCAAGGCCCCCCGAGGAGCGGCCTCCCTAGGAGCGGAGATCTCTATGCAAGCCTCTCGCCTCATGAGGCGCGCGATGACGTGAGCCATGACGACCAAGGCCAGGCGGGCGCCAGCGAGCGCCGGAGAAGATAGTTTCATCTTTGGTGCTAAGGAGGCAAGGACGTACGCGGGTTCCCAAGGAATCCCCAAAGGTTTCCATTCTGGTGCAACAAGACCAAGGTTGTTGGATCGGCAGGACGGAGGTCATCGCCGAGCCCACCACGGCGTCATGACCAGATGCTTTGTAGATGAAGACCACCTTTAGTCAGGATAGAGTGTACTCCTGTCCCCCTTCAAATTGGCCGTTGTGGTATCCCTTCCCGCCTAAGCAATGAGGGAAGAGGACCAAAGCCACTATAAATATAGGCTAGTCTCCATCGTAGAGAAGGATCCGATCCCTCAGCCATTGAGCTCTCTTGAGGCAGCTCATTACTTGTACTAGTTCATCATCATCCTCCTCGCGAGGCAATCCACCACTAAGCAGGAGTAGGGTTTTACACCGCAAGGTGGCCCGAACATCGGTAAACCACCATGTCATCTTCTTCCTCTCACTCACACGTACTCATCGGAGTCAAGCCATGGGGTGGTGAGCAGTGAGCCGTGGCTAGGCTAGATCTTTCGCACACGCCCCAGAGTTCGAACCTTATTGGGTCTGCGGAGCCCTTATTCCGACAAATCTCATCAAATTGCTTACTCCCGGCAAGGCTCTTGTAGACACCCTTTTCTATAATTCTTTTTAATAAATTGTTTTCTTTCTCAAGTGTAACTTGGCTAAGAGAATCATTAGTGGAATCAATAGAACTACTAGAACTAACAACATTGGATTTAACATTGTTATTGTTACTACTAGAGGTAGAACCTTTCTTACTCTTTTTACTAGATTGCGTAGATTTAACTTGTAAAATAGACTAGCGGAGACATTTGGCAATGTAGGAGGAACTCTTCTTTCGAAGATCATCATTGATAGTTTTTAGAAACTCATGCTCTTGCTTTAAATTTAGCTTCGCGAAGTGTAGCTTCTCATGATTTCTTTGGAGCTCTCTATGATCTTGTAGAGTTGTTTCATGATCTAACTTAAGTATTTTTAGTTCTTTAGTTAAACGCTTAATCTCACTCATAGCATTGTCACTCATTTCATCTTGACTATCAGGATTACTAGCAAGTTCATTATAGCTAACATCACTAGTTTTAGCAAGTCATCATCACCTAGAAAATCATACTCATCACTATTAAAGTCAAGGTACTCGGGGTGTGATACCTTGGGGTGTTTAGCCATGAAGCATCTTCCAATTCCTTCATTTGGTGAATCAAATAGGTTATAGGAGGTTGAGGATATGACAGCTAGTCCGGCAACACCTTCATCTCGGCCATAGTCGGAGTTGGAGTCGTAACTTCTCTCGAATTGGTTGTTGGAGTCGGAGCCGGAAACCCAGTCACCAACATGAGCTTGATGTCTTCTTCTAGAGTAGCTCTTGGTTGACTTTTCTTTCCCTTCCAAATCCTTGCTTCTCTGAGAAGGTCTTCGTCTATAACGATCATCTCTACTCCTTCTTTCTCTATGAGGTGATTCATCTCTTCGTCTCTTTCTTCTAGGTGATTCATCTCTTTTCTTGTGAGGTGTCGTACACTCATTGGAGTAGTGTCTGTATTTTCCACAATTGTAGCAATTACGGTCATGACTTGATGATCTTTCTCATAGTGTCTTGAGTTGGAGCTTCTCACTTTTCTTCTATTCTTGTAGAACTTGTTGAAGTTCTTGATGATTAGGCTTATCTCTTCATTTGATACTAGCTTGTCACTTGATGAGGTGGGAGCATTGCTTGAGGCTTTGTAAGCACCACTTGACTTGTTGTGGAGCTCCTCTCTATCCTTGAGTGACATCTCATGAGCAACAATCCTTCCAATGACTTCGGCGGGCTTGAGATCTATGTAATTTGGCATCATTTGGGTCAATAAGCACACGGTATCATACTTTCCAACAAAGGCTCTAAGGATCTTCTTGATGATGAATTTGTTGGTCATATCTTCACTTCCTAAGCCTAGAGTACATTCCGGCGACTCCTTCACCATCCTTCATCTTGAACTTGTCAAGTTGCTTTTGAATCACATCCAACTTGGATTCCTTGAAGTACATGGCACATTCGTGCATATCAACAAATGTATCCCAAATTTCCTTTGCATTCTTGAGGCGGCTATTCTTGTTGAACTCCTCGGGGCACAAACCGTTGTGGAGAATGTCACATGCTTGAGCATTGTTATGTTGTGATCCAAATTCAAGTTTAAAGAGACAGGCTAACTTCTGACGAGCGAGCGGAGTGAGGCACCGTGCCTGTAGGCTTCGGACAAAACGGATCAGAATTGACCTAGGTCACTTCTGTTATATATACCCTTTGTAAGCCGCTACACGGGATGAGTTGCTCAATTGTAAATCCCCGACTTTTGTAACCTCCCCCGGTATAGTGAAGATTTGCTGGCTGGCGACCGTGGTTTTTTCCCCTTCGTGTTGGAGGTGGTTTCCACGTTAAATCTCATGTCTCTTGCTTGTTTTTCATTCTTCATCGTGTTGATTGTCCTATCGTATCTCTACCAAGAGTTGTATTGCAACATCTTCAATTATTTCATGGTTGCTACACCATCCGGTTCTTTTCCAGCCTCAAACAATTCACCTTGCAAGCCTACAGGAACAACAACCCATACAGCGGGGTTACGACCAATAATATGCATTTTCATCTTATGTTTCTAACTAGAAAAGTTTGCACCATCGAAATATGGACCTATAGAGTGATAGTTTCCCTGACTAGATGCCATACTCTCCTAGGTTGTGAAACCAATGCAATGGAGACCAAAGCTCTGATACAACTTCTAGGATTGAAAGTATGTCTAGATGGGTACTTTTCCCAATTTTAGTTGTAGGCAAGCTTGTCTAGAGGGGTACTTTTCCCAATTTTAGTTGTAGGCAAGCTTTAGCAATTCTACCAAGTCAAGCAACACCCTACACATCCAAGTCTAAGATTTGAGTAGCACAAAGTAAAGACTTTGCATATGAACGTAAAGGAGGGATCACAGAAATCAAACGCAATGAAGACATGGTGATTTTTGCATGTTTTCGATAGGTGGTGCTATCATACATCCACATTGATGGAGACTTCAACCCACGGAGGTTAACATATGCGTGAGTCCATGGAGGGCTCCACCCACGAAGGGTCCATGAAGAAGCAACCTTGTCTATTCTACCATGGCTTACGCCATGAAGGACTAGCCTCACTCGGGATAGATCTTCATGAATTAGGCAATCTCCTTTCCCTTACAAACTCCTTGGTTAAACTGCACATGATCTTGGAGGCTCCCAAGTGACACCTAACCAATCTAGGAGACACCACTCTCCAAAAGGTAATAGATGTTGTTGTTGATGATGAACTCCTTGCTCTTGTGCTTCAAAAGATATCCTCCTCAACACCAATCACTCTCTCACAGATTCGGCTTGGGTAGGAGAAGGATTATAGTGGAAAGCAACTTGGGGAGGCTAGAAATCAAGGTTCTAATGGTTGGATTGGAATGCCTTGATCTCAACACAAGTGTAGGTGGTTCTGTCTCAAAAATGAATGGTGGAAGTGTAGTTTCATTCTGATGGGTCTCTTAGAGAGTGATTGGTGGTGGAGGGTTATATATAGCCATCACCAAATATCCAACTGTTACAAACTTTATGCAGAACTCGGTGACACCGATCAGAAATCTCTGTGAGACCGAAAAGTGTAAAAGATTCGAATGTTATGATTTTCCGTGAGACCGAACAACTCCACTCGATGGGACTGATTTGTGATGACCTAGGAAGAACCTCGTCTCTGTAATTCCGATCATGTCATCTTGATAATTCCGAAATGATTTTGACTGGTTATAGAAACTTGGTCACTACACTTCGGTTGGACCAAATGCCATCTCGGTTGAACCAAGTTTCTAGGGTTTGGCTAGTGTCATTGTCTTGACCAACTTGGTGGGTCCGGATGTGAAGGTTTCGGTGGGACTGAGTTTGACTTTATGGTTTTGACAAAACGGAAAGTGGGAAAGTAGCTGAGGGTTTTTGGAGCAATATGTTCAAGCACTTTTAGCAACTAAGTCATGATTAAAACCTAATCCCCTTTTAATAGTATTGGCTTTCCTATGGACTCAATGTGATCTTTGTTGGTGTGGAACAATGATCTATTGGGCCAATGAGCCCCTTTGTGATTCAACGAGGGGATTGCACAAAGCGCAAAGAGCAGGACGGCAGAGGGCGCGAGAGTCATTTACCCAGGTTCGGGCCGCTGAGAAGCGTAAAGCCCTACTCCTACTTTTGGTATATTGAAATGTGGAGCACAAGTACATGGATCGCTTTCCCCCAGCAAGGTGCTAGCAGAAGGCAGCTACATGGGTAAGTATGCGTGGGGTTAGAATAGGTTCGAACCCTTGTATCGGTTTCCCTGGCCCTCCTTTTATAGCTTAAGGGGTTACCACAATGGCAAAAGGGTCATTACATGATGATTAGATAGCAACAATGCTATCGTACCTAACTCTGCTAGTTAGGACAAAGCACGTTTAATGCATCACTAGGTGTCGTGAGGAGGAGGTGTTCCGGCAAGGCTACTGTACCGCTTGCCCAACCGCCTCTCTATTATCTTGACACACCATTAGGACGGGTGTCGATAAAGGTAATCTTCTCTCCAGCGAGCCGACACATGCAGGTGAGCTCCATCATGCTGCCTGCGGGCTCGACACCTCACCGATCAGCAACCAGCTAGCTGGTGAGGTGGATCACTCGTGGTTGGCGGGGATCTGCTTGCCGCGGGGCTTGCCGGGTCTTCGTCTTGCCAGCTCGACCTTGCTGGTGAGGATTGCTTCCAGTGGTTTGCTTTTATGCTCGTCTTGTTTTTGTTCCTTGGTCTCTCAAGGGGCTGCTTCTTGATCTGGAAATTTTTGTTGAGAATCTACCTTGCTGGGGGAGTTGTTACTAGTCTGTGCATAAGTAGGGTATTACATGCCCATGTTTAACACACCGACATGAGCCCCCGTGTCACATCCCTAGTCTCGTAATGACCTAGAGTAGCTAGTCATGTGTGCATCATGTTTAAATTTCAATGAAGTTGAAATGGGGAATGTTCAAACCCTAGCACCAGATGAAATCAAATAGGTTCAACCTAAAATAATCTTCAATGAGCCCAAAATGCCCTTAAGAAAAGTTCATGATTTCTGGTTAAGGTGGAAACCTCTGCTATAAATGATGAATATATTCCTAGGACATTTTTGGATTTTTGAATTAACTCACTACCTATTTGAATTGGAGCTAATAAATGCTATAAAATAAGGTATAGCTCCAATACTTCTGGATTTATTTTTTGGGCATATGGAATAACTCAGAGAGAGCCCATGAATATTTTCAGAATTTATGAAAGTGGTTTGGCCTTTGAATCAAACCAAACAGATTGAAATAAATAGAAAACAGAGAAGGAGGGAGTACTTGTAACTTACTTGGCCCAGGAGAGAAGCCAGCCCACCAGGCCCATGCGCCAGTCATCCTCAACCTCGTGCCAGTGGGCACGAGGGCGTGTGCCCACGGCGCGCGCGCACGCGCGAGGCCACCTCCTGCCTGCTTGCTCGCTGCTGGAGACGGCCCCTAGCGCCACGTACCCCCCGAAACCCTCTCGCTCTCCCCTGTCCCTATCCTCCCTCCTCTGCTCTCTCTCTCTCTCTCTCTCTCTCTCGCCCGGAACAAACACGCCCGTCGCCGCCTTCCAAAGCCACCGCGGCCACAGCCACCGCCTCGCCTCTCCGCCGTGTCGGAAAGGTCGCCGGCGATGAGCCCCGCCGCCTGAGCCACTGCCATGCGGGCCTGGCCTGCCAGGTGATTAGCTTAAGGCTAATCACTGTTTAACTAATCCCCTGACACTGACAGATGGGCCCCGGCACCACTAATTGTTTTTAGGCTAATTAATCCTCTATTTAACCCTCTATCGCCGATGTGTGGGTCCCGCGCGTCAGGTTTGACCCTGGCTGGCGGTGTTGACTCACTGACGTCGTGCTATCGTCATGCCGACGCAGTAATTCCTTTTTTGGAATTAGTTTAATTCTAAATAATTAGAAATTCCAGAAAATTCCCAAAACTTCTAAAATTCTTATAAAATAAACCGTAGCTCAGATTGAAATAAGTTATATATGAAAAATTATCAGAAAAATTCAATCTATCCATCTGTACCATTTTCATGCATGTCTGAACAACTTATAGATGCTGAATTGGACAAATCAAATGAATGGCATAAGAAATGCTTTATATGGAGTTTAAATTTGAACCCCTGGTTCAACTCAACTTCATTTAATACTTTAGCAAATTGCATTAGCTCAATCAACAGCATGTTGCCATGTCATGATCATGCATCATATTGTTGCATTGCATTGATTGTCTTCCCTCTTGTTTGCCGTTGTTTGTCCCCTCTCAGTAGACGTTGTTCCGGCGATGTGATCGATGACACCGATGAAGAGCTATATCATCTTCAGAAGTGCCAGGCAAGCAAAAACCCCCTTGAGCATCCCGATATAATCCCACTCTCTTGCTCTTGCTCTCTTTTATTGCATTAGGATAATAACATTTCAACTGTTACCTGTACTCGGTAGTTGAACCCATTCCTTTGCATGACCTGTCATTGTCACCAAATAGCTAAACCAGGCTGGCATGCTTAGGAGTTGCTTGAGCATTGTTGTGACCACTCATCCATGCTCGCTTGCTATGCTTAGAGTTGTGTCGGGTCTGATCCATCTGGGTGATGAATTGGAATGTTCATGTCGTACTGTGTGAGAGCTAAGTGTGTGAACACATTTTGGTAAAGGTGGTGAAGAGAGGACGTGTAGGATAACATGGTGGATTGTCTCGTGATACAGCTCACAGGAATTGAGTTCTGTGCTTATCAGAGCCTACCTTGCGGTTACATGAACATTTGCGGGTCAGGTGTGCGGGCAGGTGGCGCATGGCGCGTGTGTTCGGGTGACACACGGCATGGCATAGTGTCCGGACTAGACGTAGATACGTGTTCCAAGAGGAAATGTTGCTGATGGGACGGGGATGGGTTCCTTTGAGTCAGGGTAATATGATCTATTCGAATAGCCGCGTCTGCAGATATGGACTACTTGGAACACCAACATTGTTCATAGATAACTGGAAGTGGATACTCTAAAATGCGCAAGATAAGTGTGAGTGCTATGGATGCCCTTCTTGTAGGGAGACGGGAACGGATCCATAGTGGTGTATTGACAAGGTGAATATATGGACTCGTGTGCGCTTTCTCACCTCAAAGAAAACGCTGGTAGTCGTAGTATAGGATAGCCACCGAGTCAAAGCTGGCTTGCTGCACTTAAACCCCACAACCACCTTTGTTGATACTGATGCATATGTAGATAGTTCTGATGTAAGTCTTGCTGGGTACATTTGTACTAGCATTTGCTTAATTTATATTTTGTAGAGGAGACTTCGGTCTCACAAGTAGTTCCTCATGGACTTCGATGTTTAGCTTGTTACATCAGCTACGATCTTGTACCCTTGGGAGGGTCTTGTAGATAGTCAGGCTTCTCAGCCATTTTCATTTGTAGTTGTCTGTACTCAGACATGTTATGCTTCCACTGCTTGTATGCTCTGTATGTTGGTTCATGTGTCCCGTGTTTGTAATAAATGCTATGAGGCTCTTCTGGGCCTTTATCTATATGAGTTGTTGAGTTATGTTGTGATGCCATGTCGTATCTACACATATCGTGCATCTTATGCGTACGTGTAACGTGTATTGCTATGTGTGGGGTCCAACACCTAGTTGTTTATTCTTGGTAGCCTTCCTTATTGGGAAATGTCTCCTAGTGCTTCCACTGAGCCATGAAAGTTCGCTACTGCTTCGGAACACTTAGGTTGGCCGGCATGTGTCCTTCTTTGCTCCTATGTCTGTCCCTTCGGGGAAATGTCATGCGGTGTTTACCGCAGTCCTGTTTGCTTGCTACAGCCCGGTTTCACTCGCTGCTGTCTGACATGTGCTTTGCTGGGTCATGTATGCCTGTCCCTGTAAGTTTGTGCCACCTTGGGTTTACGACTAGCCATGTCGGCCCGGGTTCTTTGTCATATGGATGCTAGCAACACAATCATATACGTGAGCCAAAAGACACAAACGGTCCCGGCCTAGTTAAGGCTGCAACCGTGGGGATGCCGTGCGTGAGGCCGCAAAGTGATATGATGTGTTACATGCTAGATCAGTGTGACTTAGGATCGGGGTCCCGACAGCTTTGGTATCAAAGCCTGACTTCCTGTAGGATTACCAAGCCAAACTAATCGAAGTCTTGTCTAGAAATGCTTTAGTTATATAAGGGAATTGATTATGGAAGGGAACGTAAGGCTTTTTTTTTACTTCTTTACCTTATGTCCTTCTGATCTAAGTCACCCTCTTCTTTTCTACGGGGGTTAAGAACTAGGCTCCTCTTCTTTCTATCAGGTTCGCGTGTTACTAATCCGTAGACTTATAGGAAGGATGGATTCAAGTCTTAGTTCAGTTCCTAGTACTTCCGTGTGTTAACAGTTGATCTCGGAACCTTGATATTATGATGTTGAGTGGTTATGCCACCATTTTGCAGGATGTCTCAATATTTTTTTTGAGCATTTACAACCGTTATGCTATCCGAGTTGTCCCACGTTCCTACATAATCTGATGCAATTGCAAATATTTCTCCCTATTCCCGATGTTCCTTTTAGGATAGATTAACCACACTAAATGGTGTGTTGAGGTACTCCGTTGCCTCGACATATATGTTGAAGTTATTAGGACACTAGGGTACCTTAGAGAACCACCTAGTAATCTAGCCATGTTCTATGTTCTTAGTGTGATGATTCTGTCCACCATTCTCGAAAGCATCTCGTGATGCCATTTAGTTAGTAGGTATTCTATCTCTGGGTTCTTGAACCCAAGATTCATTCTACTTACCTCATGTTGATAGTGTTTGCTCGTTCCTTTAGGATATTAGTAACCTTTGTGATAGTCTTCGAGGTCCGTGGTATATCATTCTTCCAATACCATGAACCATTATGGCAGAAGTTCTTTTGAACCAAAAGATCACAACCAGAGTGCTCTTGATGAGTTCTCCATTCTACATTGTGAATCTGCCAGTCCTTCCTCTTCTGCATGGGTTATTCAGAAGAAATATGTTGAAATTGTTCGACATACTAATCTATGCATCCCCAACTCAGATAATCATATGTCCTTTGAGTTTTCCCCCTTTAGTTGTATTCTGACCTCCGTCTATCAATAGATAGTCAGGAATAGTTGTGCATTCGTGTTCATCGGTGCCTATTATTCCTAGGGTCCGTCATGCCATTCTACTTCAGAATCACTAGGAGAAACAACTCCAGTACCTTATGCATTTCTAGGATTGGGTCAAAGCAGTTGTACCCCGCAGATCAAAATGTCAATCCATCTTTTGTTCTGTTCTACCCTGGAGTATCACCCCCTTTATGTCAGGATTGTCATGGGAACTGCACAACCTCTTATGAATTCTTGATGCAGTGATACCTCCTACCATCATCATCCATTTCTTGGTCTCCGTGTTATTGTAGTTGGAATGCTCACAACTGGATTGTGATGTGTGAAATCAGTACTCCTAGCAACCCCGTTGCTTGGTAGTTAATGGACACTACTCTCATTCTTAGCATGCTGGTTATTGAATCATCATCCTAAGATTGATCGTGCTACTTAGTCCATATTTCGCTGGTGCACTCTTCTATCGATGAGTTAGGATTTTGTCAAACCCTCGCTCTTTTGATCATATCGTCTTGCCCTAAAAAGCAAGATTATTCTCGAGCTTAGTAACATATCGGTGGTTCGTGATTTTCCGAATATCTTCTCGGAAGTATTACCAGGTTGTCCCCTGACCGTTATGTTGAGTTCGCGATCAAGTTGGTTTTCCTATAAACCACCCCTTCTCCAAGAATTTGTGTTGGATACCCTGAGCTAGTTGGCTAAGCTAGACAACAACTTGGAGAGTTGAAAGATAAAAGCTTTGCCTGACTTAGTTCATTCCAAAGGGATATTTCTGTTTGTGTGTGTTGAAGAAAGATGATATCTTCAGCGATTGGTCCTTGTGATCAGTTGTTGGATCTATTGTTTTGTCGAAGCTTTGACTTGAGTGTGGGCTATCGTCAAATCAAATTAGAACCAACAATGTTTGTAATGTTGTCTTACTCGTGGTTGTTCCCTCGAGCATCCGCCATTATATCCTCTTGGTCTGACCAATGCTATCACTTTGTTCACATAGTTACGGAATTCCATCTATATGGAAACTCAGATGAATTGTTGTTGAGCCCATCGAAAACATTTTTATCTTCTCCATGATTCATGTTGAACGTTAAAGCTAGTGTTGGAAACTTGAGTTAACATTTTCTTCGTTCGAGCTCATGAAGTAGATGTTTGGATGAAAGAAGTAACTTCCTCTAATTCACGTGCATTTGGTGCAAGTTGCTGTCGTGAATTCGAGAAAGCTTGTTTTTGCTTCCTATGGAATCATCCCAAGTTAGTCATGCAACGTGCAAAGTATACTATGGTCTGGTAGATTTGCAACCTCCATTCCACATGTATTTCCTAGCACACCAAGCCACTGATTGATTTGTTCAAGGAGAAGAAGTCCCTTCCTAAGAGCTCCGGACTTACGTAAGGACTTCGATATCCTCGATGATGGTTCCGCACCTGAACTCAGTAGTGTTTCTTTGTAAGACTACTATGTGGTCATCCTTTGTCTGGCACAGCGTGTTCACATGTGTGTAGCAGAACTAGCTCATGTTTTGGAGCTTGCTATCATAGTTCATTTCCCGAGAATCTCGCAACGTCATCTCGTCGATTTGTGTTGCAAATTTTCCTTTTTCAGACATGCTGAGTCTGAACTATCCTGTTACCAACCAGATCTGAATCTCAGGCAGATATGATGGTTGGAACTTTCCCAAGATCTATGATGTAGGTTCCGATGAAGTGGACGCACCCAACCAGAAGATCTATTACTGTACTATCTTGATTGGGCAATTCAACTATCTTCTCCATGAGGATTCCGTGCGACTTACTCTAGAAGTTGTTCCTTATGGATTCCTTGTGCTCCCGAAGTCCGACCTTTACTTGAAGACCATATCATTGATGCTTCCTTGAAGCATGATCGTGCTACCTAGTACATCAAGGAGAACATTAGAAGCGGAGTGCTAAATGTCTCTCGGTCGATCATCCAGATTTTGTTTTCTTGGCATTGCTAATGTAAAATCTGAGAAAGTGTTATCTTCCTTTGCATCTGCATCCTCCATCTCCAATCATCATGGTAGTATGAGGTGTCACCAAGATCTTGGCATAGATGTTGGTAAAAATATGATGATTATGGAATGCTCAAGTTCTTGAGAGCACACTCAGGCACTAGGTTATATCCTCAGTATAAATTGGAATGTGCCTTCCATTTGCGGAGTTGTCCTATAACTCTAGTTTCCTCTCCAAACTGAGTATGCCATTTCTTCGAACTCCTTCAAATGATCGTTTGTAAATTGCCTCAAGATGGTATGAAGAGTGTCAATGATTTGTGTATCAAAAGTAATTCTTTTTGCCACTTAAGGGAATAATCCTACGAGTCACCTTCCCTGAGGTGCCCTGTTATGGGATCATGGCAATTATCTCCTCACTACTTTGAAACCATGCACCATCTACTTAAGCATGGAATTGTTGCCTACCAAATTGAACCTTTGTCATCTGTCCCTGTCCATCCCTCTCGATGTGTGTTTTGTGTCTCAGCTCAAGAGATGTTTCGATGTCTCATTCCATGAGTTGATCTTGACTTGCTTGATCTTCGTGAAGATTGAATCCTGTTGATTCTCCCTCTCTTTCTGTTGACGTGTTGAGTGAAGATCTCAAACGCAAAGACGTCAAGATCAAGACGATGCAAGGAATCAACATCTTCGAGAAGGGCAATTGGATCGAGAAGATTGTGTTGGCTTTGTGTCCCCTATGTCCTCTTACCTCACGTCTTGAATCTCGGGACGAGATTCTTGTTTAGTGGGGGTGAGTTGTCACATCCCTAGTCTCGTAATGACCTAGACTAGCTAGTCATATGTGCATCATGTTTAAATTTCAATGAAGTTGAAATGGGGATTGTTCAAACCCTAGCACCAGATCAAATACAATTGGTTCAACCTAAAATAATCTTCACTGAGCCCAAAATGCCCTTAAGAAAAGTTCATGATTTCTGGTTAAGGTGGAAACCTCTGCTAAAAATGATGAATATATTTCTAGGACATTTTGGATTTTTTAATTAACTCAGTACCTATTTGAATTGGAGCTAGTAATGCTATAAAATAAGTTATAGCTCCAATACTTCTGGATTTATTTTTTGGGCATATGGAATAACTCAGAGAGAGCCCATGAATATTTTCAGAATTTATGAAAGTGGTTTGGCCTTTGAATCAAACCAAACAGATTGAAATAAATAGAAAACAGAGAAGGAGGGAGTGCCTGTAACTTACCTGGCCCAGGAGAGAAGTCAGCCCACCAGGCCCATGCGCTAGTCATCCTCAACCTCGTGCCAGTGGGCAAAAGGGCGTGTGCCCATGGCGCGCGCGCACGCACGAGGCCACCTCCTGCCTGCTTGCTCGCTGCTGGAGACGGCCCCTAGTGCCACGCACCACCCGGACCCCTCTCACTCTCCCCTGTCCCTATCCTCCCTCCTTTGCTCTCTCTCTCGCCAGGACCGAACGCGCCCGTCGCCGCCGTCCAAAGCCACCGCGGCCACAGCCACCGCCTCGCCTCTCCGCCGTGTCGGAAAGGTCGCCGGCGACGAGCCCCGCCGCCTGAGCCACTGCCATGCAGGCCCGGCCTACCAGGTGATTAGCTTAAGGCTAATCACCATTTAACTAATCCCCTGACACAGACAGATGGGCCCCGGCACCACTAATTGTTTTTAGGCTAATTAATCCTCTGTTTAACCCTGTGTCGCCGATGTGTGGGTCTTGCGCGTCAGGCTTGACCCTGGCTGGCGGTGTTGACTCGCTGACATTGTACTGTTGTCATGCCGATGCAGTAATTCCTTTTATGGAATTAGTTTAATTCTAAATAATTAGAAATTCTAGAAAATGCCCAAAACTTCTAAAATTCATAGAAAATCAACCGTAGCTCAGATTGAAATAAGTTATATATGAAAAATTAGCAGTAAAATTCAATCTATCCATCTGTACCATTTTCATGCATGTTGGAACAACTTATAGTTGCTGAATTGGACAAATCAAATGAATGGCATAAGAAATGCTTTATATGGAGTTTAAATTTGAACCCCTGGTTCAAATCAACTTCATTTAATACTTTAGCAAATTGCATTAGCTCAATCAGCAGCATGTTGCCATGTCATGATCATGCATCATATTGTTGCATTGCATTGATTGTGGTCCCTCTTGTTTGCCGGAGTTTGTCCCCTCTCAGTAGACGTTGTTCCGGCGATGTGATCGATGACACCAATGAAGAGCTATATCCTCTTCAGAAGTGCCAGGTAGGCAAAACCCCCCTTGAGCATCTCGATACAATCCCACTCTCTCGCTCTTGCTCTCTTTTATTGCATTAGGACAATAATGTTTCAACTGTTACCTGTTCTCGGTAGTTGAACCCATTCCTTTGCATGACCTGTCATTGTCACCAAATAGCTAAACCATCCTAGCATGCTTAGGAGTTGCTTGAGCTTTGTTGTGACCACTCATCCATGCTCGCTTGCTATGCTTAGAGTTGTGTTGGGTCTGATCCATCTGGGTGATGAATTGGAATGTTCATGTCCTACTGTGTGAGAGCTAAGTGTGTGAACACATTTTGGTAAAGGTGGCGAAGAGAGGCCGTGTTGGATAACATGGTGGATTGTCTCATGATACGGCTCACAGGAATTGAGTTCCGTGCTTATCAGAGCCTACCTTGTGGTTACACGGACATTTGTGGGTCAGGTGTGCGGGCAGGTGGCGCATGGCGCATGTGTCCGGGTGACACACGGCATGGCATAGTGTCTGGACTGGACGTAGATACGTGATCCAAGAGGGAACGTTGCTGATGGGACGGGGACGGGTTCCTTTGGGTCAGGGTAATATGATCTATTCGAATACCCGGATCCGCAGATATGGACTACTTGGAACGCTTACATTGTTCATAGATAACAGGAAGTGGATACTCTAAAATGTGCAGGATAAGTGTGAGTGCTATGGATGTCCTTCTCGTAGGGAGACGGGAACGGATCGATAGTGGTGTATTGACATGGTGAATATGTGGACTCGTATGCGCTTTCTCACCTCAAAGAAAACGCTGGTAGTTGTAGTACAGGATAGCCACCGAGTCAAAGCTGGCTTGCTGCAGTTAAACCCCATAACCCCCTTTGTTGATACTGATGCATATGTAGATAGTTCTGATGTAAGTCTTGCTGCGTACATTTGTACTCACGTTTGCTTAATTTATGTTTTGTAGAGGAGACTTCGGTCTCACTAGTAGTTCCGCGTGGACTTCGATGTTTAGCTTGTTACCTCAGCTATGATCTTGTACCCTTGGGAGGGTCTTGTAGATAGTCAGGCTTCTCAGCCTTTTTCATTTGTAGTTGTCTATACTCAGACTTGTTATGCTTCCATTGCTTGTATGCTCTGTATGTTGGGTCATGTGACCCCTGTTTGTAATAAATGCTATGAGGCTCTTCTGGGCCTTTATCTATATGAGTTGTTGAGTTATGTTGTGATGCCATGTTGTATCTACACATATCATGCATGTTATGCGTACGTGTAACGTGTATTGCTATGTGTGGGGTCCGACACCTAGTTGTTTATTGTTGGTAGCCTTCCATATAGGGAAAGGTCTCCTAGTGCTTCCACTGAGCAATGGTTGTTTGCTACTGCTCCTGAACAATTAGGTTGGCCGGCATGTGTCCTTCTTTGCTCATGTGTCTGTCCCTTTGGGGAAATGTCACGGGTTGTTTACCGGAGTCCTGTTAGCTTGCTACAGCCCGGTTTCACTCGCTGCTGGCCGACACGTGCTTTGCTGGGTCATGTATGCATGTCCCTGTTAGTTTGTGCCACCTTGGGTTTACGACTAGCCATGTCGGCCCGGGTTCTCTGTCATATGGATGCTGGCGACACAATCATATACGTGAGCCAAAAGACACAAACGGTCCCGGCCTAGGTAAGGCTGCAGCCGTGGGGATACCGTGCGTGAGGCCGCAAAGTGATATGATGTGTTACATGCTAGATCGGTGTGACTTAGGATCTGGGTCCTGACACCTCGGGCTTTGGTCACATGTGCTGCCAGGCATCATTGGGCGAGGCCCAAACAATGCACAAAAAAACAGTGTTAAATCTTTCTTCAGGTGATACCTGTGCTTTTGAAATCTTCTTTGCTTCCTCATTAATTTGAACTTGGGCCAGCCCCCAGCCTTTCTCTGGTATTCCTATCGCCTTGGCGGTGTTTCAGCTCCCGCGTCAGAAACCAGGGGCGCGCATGCACGTGGGTTGCCACCAGGCCTAGCCCGAGCAGGTCCACGGTCACACATGGCTAGGGATAACTGCCACCTTTGTCATCACTTCTTCCTTTTACTGCGCCCCCACGATGCGGATTGGGCGTGAGACGTGGGATTGGTGCAGAAGGGCGGTCATGGAAATAATGCTCCGATCAGAGGAGCTAGTACACAGGATTGGCGAGGCGGGGTGGCTGATGGAGTAATGTGCTCGCCACAGGCGCAGGGCATTGGATTGGAGGAGTGCGGCAGTTGCCCTAGGGTCATGGAGAGCCGGCCCCCATGCCTTCCCCTATAAAAATAGGGGACACGGGATGTGATGATCATCCATCTCTCCCTCCTCCACCATTCTTGTGTCTTCTATCACCATGGCGAGAGGAAGAGGCCAGGCTCGTGCTTCCGCCGCGGCAGCGAGAGCTTCTCCTCAGCACCATGCCCTTGCTTCGGCTGCGGCCACGGAGGCCGGTTCTAGTGCACAGGGCGGAGACGTCGGTTGAGGACAAGGACGACGAGGCGCTCATGGTCGAGGAGGCCGGACCAGGGCACTGGTGGCTCTGCCTCCAGCCGCTCCGCCCCCGGTGAAAGGCCATATGGGGGACACCTTGCTCGAGTTCATCGTGGAGCTGCGTGACCCACCAAGAAGCCGGTTATGGCTCCCTCGTCTCTTCGCCAGGGTGATGGAGGTGGACCAGCCGCTCGGCTTGTGGCTTCGTGTGAACGGTTGCCTCAATGGCGCCGTTTGAGTGAACGTAGAGTTCCCCGCCAATGGCGTCATGTACCTCACCCGAGGGTGGAAATCCTTTGCTCACGCCCGCTACTTGGCGGAGGGGTACTTCCTCCACATCAAGTTGGTGGAGTCCGACGCGCTCTCCATGAAGCTCTTCGGGCCTTCAGGTGCTCGTCTAGGGTGCTACATGGAAAGCTCGAGCGATAGCGAAAACTTCTCCTCGAGCGATAGCGAAGAGGAGGAGGCAAATGGTGAAGATGACGACGGCGAGTCCCCGGTCGTCAAGTCCAAAGACGATGACTCGGACTCCAGCTGAACGTCGGCAGCACCATCATCGCTAGCTGAGCACCGGCAGCACCATCATCTGCAGCTGGGCCCCGGCAGGCTGGTCTACCGGGGCTGGTTCGCCTAGGCACTCCTTTTGCCCTGGGTTGCACTCAATGTATACCCTGTGGGAAAAAGGGCTAGAGAAAAAACGTTACCGAGAAGTTTTCTTTCTTTATTAACAAATATGTAATATATGTCGTGCTCAGAAAACCATGTACTATTTCCCTTATCAGCGCTTATCCCTGTATGTAATGAAATGAATGTCAAACACCGCCATCTGGAATGGTACTCCATCATCTCCCCCCAGGAAATGTGTACGCGAGGAATCCTTCTATCTTTGTAGGAAAAGAAAGAAGAGAAAAATACAAAATGGGGATCTTGGCAGTATGTTAGCCATTTCATTCAGACAAAGCATAATCACATCGTATCATGTATAAGTACATAAGTAAATATGCATAAAAGTTTGTGTAACACTTAGCTTTATTCACATATGCACAGGGTCTGTGCTTGGCTCTGTACAAAGGGTTACAAGTCTCTGAGACTAGGCTTGTACAAAAGGGATTGCCCGGACTAGGCCCAGCAACTGCGCCTTACGTGTAGAACTTGGGAAGATGTTCGATATTCCATGAGTTCTGCACTCGAGTACCATCTTCGGTCTCCAGATGGACTGCGCCAAGTATGGTGACTAGAATTACCCGGTAATGGCCTTCCCACTTTGGCGTCAACTTGTTTGATCCCTTGGCGGATTGAACGCGCCGAAGGACAAGGTCGCCTTCCTCAAAGCTTAGAGCATGAACATTGTGGCTATGATAGTGGCACAAGGCTTGCTGGTAGCGTGCAGCTCGCACAGCTGCCCGAAGACGATCTTCCTCATGGAGCACGACATCCTCATGCCGGAGCTGGTTTTGCTCTACTTCGTCGTAGGCAAGTACTCAAGATGACCCGTATATGAGTTCCGTGGGTAGCACTGCTTCTGCACCATAGACTAGGGAGAAGGGTGTTTGACCAGTAGCTCGATTTGGTGTCGTTCTGAGTGACCAAAGAACCACCAGCAATTCATCAATCCAGCGTCTCCCGCACTTATGCAGCTTGTCAAATGTTCTTGTCTTGAGACCGCGCAACACTTCAGCACTCAGACTTTCTACTTGTTCATTGCTTCTCGGATGAGCAATAGAGGCAAAGAAAACCTTGCTCCCAAGGCTCTGGATATACTGCATGAAGGTGCGGCTCATGAACTGTGTGTCGTTGTCAATGATGACTCTATTTGGGACTCCAAAACGGCAAACTAGTCCTTCAAAGAACTTGACAGTAGACTATGTTGTCACCTTTCTCACTTGTTCTACTTCAGGCCAGTTTGTGAACTTGTCGATGGCAACGTACAAGAACTCAAAGCCCCCGGTAGCACGGTGGAAGGGGCCCAAGATGTCGAGCCCCCAGACCGAAAAGGGATAGGAGAGAGGGATTGTTTGAAGAGCATGTGCTAGCTGATGTATATTCTTTGAATGGAACTGGCATGCTTCACATCTTGTTATTAGCTCAATTGCATCCTGGAGGGTACTGGGCCAATAAAAACCTTGCCGAAAAGCTTTCCCGACAAGGGCTCTTGAATCTACGTGAGAGTCACATATGCCTCCATGTATCTCTGCCAACAACTTCAATCCATCTTCCCGGCAAATGCACTTCAATTTCACTCCATTCGGTCTCTTTCTGCACAGGATGTTATCCACAAACTGATACATACTCGACTGATGGGGTACTTTCTCAGCTTGCTCTTGCTAGTCCAGAAGTTCTCCTGTTTGGAGAAACTGAACTATTTGTTGCGCTCGTGTTGGAGCCTATGGTTTGACGACAAGGACTAAAGGCATCTCTTCGGCTGCGGGAGCACTAGCCTCAATGGCAAGAATCTGGGACTCTTCTTGAGGCCGCTGCTCACCGGAAAGCGTATCGCTATCCCCGGCAGTGTTCTTGCCGGTGGCTTCAGGGAGTCCTGCCAGAAGATATTTGCCAGTGTTCATCTTTCTTCTCTTTCTGGCTTGTGTTGATGGAGTAACTGATGGTTGATTCAAATGGAGTACAAAGTCCCTAGTTCCACAGGTAGCTTTTGGGCAGCGCACTTATATAGGTGGTCAGCAATGTTGTTCTCCACACGGGGGATATGCTCTATTTGCAACCCGTTAAAGTGCTCCTCCAATTTCCTCACTTCATCCACGTAGGCTTCCTCCAATCTCCGCACGGGGGATATGCTCTGGTAATCCTTATTCACTTCCCTCACCAAAAGTTGCGAATCACCATGGATGATCAATTTTCGGATTCCCAATTCCACTGCAATTATGAGGCCGGCAAGCAGTCCTTCGTACTCAATGGTGTTGTTTGTAGCTTCCTCCCTTGGAAAGTGCATTTGAACTACGTACTCGAGATGCTCTCCGGTGTGTGCGACAAGCAGCAATCCGGCACCGGCGCCTTGCAGCGCGAAAGCACCATCAAAGTACATGATCCACCCCTTCTTAGGTTCCTTCCCGGGGAGAGTTGATTCTGGGTTTCTTCATCTTGAGTTGGTGTCCATTCTGCGATAAATTCCGCCAGGGATATGCTCTGACTGGTTGAAGTGCTCTCAAACTAGAGTGCAAAACTTGAAAACTCTAATGCCCACTCCACTATCCTGCCGGTTGCCTCTGGATTCTTCAGAATACGCTGCAACGGGAAGCGAGTGACGACAGTGATCTCATGTGCTTGGAAATAGTGGCGCGGCTTTCTCGAGGCTATAAGGAGACCAAAAAGCACCTTCTGCACACCACAATTCCTTCACCTAGCCCCCTGCAAGAGAGAACTAACAAAGTACACCGGCTGCTGCACCACCTTCTTCTTGGGCATGATCCGGTGATCAATTTATCTAGCTTGTACCACCACTAACTTGCTGGCATTGGGCTCTACAGGGAAGGACTCTGCCTTGTCATAGGAAGGGCTTGCCTCTGTCGTCTCTTCATCACTAACTTCTCTCTACGCAACTAGTGCGGCACTGACCACCTGGTATGTTACCGCTAGATATAGCAACAACGACTCCTATGGCCTAGGCACAACTAAAGTTGGCACAGAGGACATGTATCTTTTCAAGTCTTGCAGCACAGCCTCCGCTTCTTGAGTTCATTTTACTGGACCTGCCTTTTTCAATATTTTGAAAAATGGTAGGGCACGCTCAGCAGATCTTCAAATGAACCTACTCAAAGCTGCAACACAGCCGGCAAGGCACCTAACATCCTTGACGGTTTTGGGTGCTTGAATTTACTCCATAGACTTGATCTTGTCGGGATTTGCCTCTATTCCCCGCTAAGACACAAAGAACCCGAGAAGCTTGTCGGATGGGACGCCGAACACACACTTCTTAGGGTTGATCTTCAGGTTGATCTTGCGCAAATTTGTAAATGTTTCTTCTAGATCTTGGATAAGGGTTGATTTATCCTTGGTTTTAACCACTATATCATCCATATTAGCCTCTATATTTCTGTGCAACTGTGGTTCAAAGCCGATCTGAACTGCCCTTGCAAACGTTGAACCAACACTCTTTAGTCCGAAAGGCATATGCACAAAGCAGTATGTGCCACATGGAGTAATGAATGCGGTATTTCCCTCATCCTCGTTATCCATAAATATCTGATGATATCCAGAGTATGCATCAAGAAATGAAAGCAAATCACAGCCGGCAGTAGAGTCTACAATCTGATCAATATGCAGCAAGGGGAAAGGATCCTTCAAGCATGCCTTATTGAGATCAGTGTAGTCAATACAAAGTCTCCATTTCCCATTGGCCTTCCGCACTACCACTGGATTCGCCAACCAAGTTGGGTGAAGAACTCCCCTAACCAGACCTGCTGCTTCAAGTTTCTTGATTTCCTCCAGAATAAACTGCTAGCGTTCCAAAGCTTGCTTCCTGACCTTCTGCTTGACAGGTCGAGCATGAGGACAGACAGCAAGGTGGTGCTCAAGTACCTCCCAGGGAACACCTGGGATGTCAGATGGTTGCCATGCAAACACATCCAGATTCGCACGCGGGAAGGTAATGAGCGTGCTTTCCTATTTACTGTCAAGGGTGGCACTGATGGTGAAGGTACCACCAGTGTCATCCTCCCTCGCAGACACCTTCTTTGTTGCCGGTGGGGTAGCTTTGGACCTCTTGGCGGCAGAGCTCTCCATCAAGTCTTCAACAAGTGCGCAACACTACGGAGAGGCGCACTTCCTGGAATTCTCGCTAGATGTCTTACTAGGCTTCTTGCTCTTCTTTCCTTTGGTGGAAGCTGTATCCTTAATGGTCTCTGCTGCAACCGCATTTCTGTAAAGCTTGTCGACACATATGACTGCATCTTTCTTTGTCTGAGCTGATGGAGATGACACCCATGGGCCCCGGCATCTTTAGTGTGTTGTAGGCATAATGAGATGCTGCCATAAACTTGGCTAGTGCTGGGCAGCCAAGAATTCCATTAAACGGTAAAGGGATCTTAACAACATCGAACATGATCTTCTCGGTTCTGTAGTTTAGTTCCCCGCCAAACGTCACCAGCAGCGTGATTTTCCCCTTGGGCTGGCTCCTTCCCAGGTTAATTCCTTGGAACGTCCCGGTTTTCATGAGCTCTTCCTCGGAGATTTGTAGCCTCTCGATCACTTTAGGAGAGATCAAGTTCAAGCCAGCCCCACCGTCAACTAGCATTCTCATGACCTTGAGGTTGCAAATTGTTGGTGAAACCAGCAACGGTAAACACCCGACCGCAGTTGTGGTATCAGGGTAGTCCTCAGCGTCGAAAATGATAGGCGTGTGGGACCACTTGAGGGGCTTTTGGGCATCCGCTGTCGGCTCCGCCGCATTGACCTCACGTGCCCACTATTTAAGCTGGCGGTGAGAGGAATGCAAAGATGCACCCCCATCAATGCACATGGCTTCCATCGCTTTCTGGAACTCATGCTCACTAGATTCGTCATCATCCTCGTCTTCGCTCTCTTCATATCCTTCTTTTTTCTCTCTGCCTCTGGCAGGCTTCTCCTTTTGCTGATTGGTTTTGCCGCAGCGCCCTCCTCAGCTGCCACGACCCTTCTTGCCGGACCCGCCCGTACCATCCTGGACCTTCTCCTTATCGCACTTCTGATACTCAGCCTTTTGTTTCTCGATCAGCTGTTCGACTTGACGGCACTCTTGGAGGTTGTGACCCTTGGTACCGTGAATCTTACAATACAGCTCGTCAGACTTGCCAGCCTTCTCGCCTACCACAGCTACCTGGAAATTAGCGCACACAGCAGCTTCCTTGCCGGAGGTCTCTGTCTTGGTTTTCTTGGCGGGACTAGAATTGCCTGACCCTTTGACGGCCATAACTGAGTTGCCCTTGCGCTTCCTACTGCGCCTCCGTCCTTTCTTCTTCGGTGCAATAACATCATCGTCCTCTGATTCGACTTTGACGCCAGCCTCTTCCCCAGGAAGCCTTCTCCCTTCTTTAGCATGTGCACACTTGTCCGCCAACGTGTAGAGTTTGTTGATGGTCTGCGGTAGCTGTATGTTCATTTTCTACCGCATCTTGCAATTGCGCACATTCGTGTGGAACGTGGCAATTACAGCAGCAGGGTGCAAGTTTGGTATGCTATAATGCACATGGCTGAATCTCTGGATGTATTTGCGCAGATCTTCTCCCTCTCTTTGTGGGATCACTTGCAAATCGCTGGGTTTTCCGGGTCCTTCCTGGCGCCCGGTAAAGGCACCAACAAATTCAATGCATATATCAGACCACGGAGAAATGGAATTCTCTGGAAAATTCATCAACCAAGATCTCACATTGGGTTTAAGTACCAATGGGAAATAGTTGGCGAGTATTTTTTCATCTCTCCCCCTGGCAGCTTGCACAGCAATGGTGTATATCCCCAAGAACTCCGTCGGGTTGAGCTTGCCATCAAACTTCTCTGGTACTTCCGGTTTGAACGCCCGGATAGACGGCCAATAGACTTGTCGTAACTCATGTGTGAAAGCAGGGCACCCAACCTCGTAAGGCAGGTTCCCGCCAACAATGGTTACCAGTGTGTTGATGACTAGACCGTTGCACTCATCAGATTGGCGGCGCGTCTCCCTGCGCCGTTGAATGGTGGTGCGAGCATCCTCTGCTCGCCTATCCAGCAGCACCTACCGTTGATCTTGCTGCATCTGTCGATCTGAGGGGGCCATCGACACATCGTCAGGATCGACATTCCGCTGGGTCTGCTGCGAGTGCTGGCGCTGCTACTGGGGTTGCTCCCATGGAGGTGATTGCACCGTAGCTGCACTGCCTACCACACAGCCATTAGTCTGGGCTACTAGTACGGTTGGCCAGAGCCGTGAGTGTTCCGCCAACTGGGATCTGTTTGCATCAGCAAACTCGATCAAGCTCCGGATGGTGCCTCTCCACTAATCCATCTTTTCCGATATTGGAGGGAAGCCCAAAGGCATATGGGCTCGCACCATCACTTCCGTTGCCATTGACGGCATGTTCGATAGTGAAGATTGCGACGTCGCTCGACTCTTGGTAGAGACAGCCGGAGCGCCATTGTGATATTGTCGCTGTACTGCGAGGGAAGCAGCAGGTTGGCGTGGCAGAGGTGGCGCCTGAGGATCTTGCACCTGCTCGATAGGTGATTTGCCGTGCGGGTGTTGCTGCAGATGGTCAGCGACGCTGCTCGGGGTCATGTCGCGGCCATCCCATGATGGACCCGGCGTGTGTCTTGATGTCGTCTCCCTTGCTGCTGCTGCCACTGCAGGATGGTCCCGGCTTGTGCCTAACTGTGCTGCGTTGCCCCGATGGCTGCGCTCGCCGAAGCGTGAATCAGGCGGGAGCTGTGTGCTTGCTTCGCCTACACCATTGTTACCGTCTTCGCCGGATGGTCGTGGAAGATGACCGTCTCCAGCGCCTGCCCCCATCCCAGTGGGCAAGGTGAACGCGCTGCCAGTGCCGGTCGTGCCTACTACGACGTCCATGCCATCCGGGCGAGGGCGTCGCCTGCACCGCTCGCGGACGTGTGTGGAGGAGGCTTGGATGCGGAAGGTTTCATCGCCATGGAGCCCTTCTTCTTGGGCTCCATGGATGGTGAAGAAGATGCTGAAACTCAATGAAGTCGATGCATCGCCTGCTATCTAGGTTCACGCCAGTGAAGCCCCTGCCTGGCACGCCAAAGATGTCGGTGTGGAATGACGATCTATGGGGCCAACAAGGCCCTTTGTGGTTTGGTGAGGGGATTTCACAAAGCGCAAAGAGTAGGACGGCAGAGGGCACGAGAGTCATTTACCCAGGTTCGGTCCGCTGAGAAGTGTAAAACCCTACTCCTGCTTTTGGTATATTGAAATGTGAAGCACAAGTACACAGATCGCTTTCCCCCGGCAAGGTGCTAGGAGAAGGCAGCTACACGGGTAAGTATGTGTGGGGTTAGAATAGGTTCGAACCCTTGTATTGGTCGCCCTGGCCCTTCTTTTATAGCTCAAGGAGTTACCATAGTGGCAAAAAGGTCATTACATGACGATTAGATAGCAACAGTGCTATCATCCCTAACTCTGCTAGTTAGGACAAAGCTGTCGGAATCGGGGCTCCGGGGACCCAAGAGGTTCAAACTCTGGGGCGCGCTCGCTGCTACCGCCCTACTCTCCCTCACAACCTCACGGTGACGCTCCAACGAGCATGATCTAAAGAAGAAGAACTATGGACATGGTAGTTACCCAGGTTCAGGCCACCTTGCGGTGTAAAACCCTACTCCTGCTTTGTGGTTTGATTGCCCTCAGGAGGGAGAACAAGAGTACAAGGGTTGTGGGGGAAGAAGATAGACCCCCTATTACGGTGGCACCCTTCCCTCTTTTATATTAGCCTTGGTCCTCTTCCCCCAAAAACACTTGGCGGGAAGGGTGGCCACAACGGCCAGTTTGGAGGGGGACAGGGGTGCAGCTTATCCTGACTAAAGGTGGTGTTCGCCTGCAAAAGCCTTATGCCGTGACGCGTTGGTGGGCTCGGTGATGACCCACGCCCTGGCGCGCCCGTCGCCTTGGTCTTCTTGCACTGCTCAGGCAACCTTTGGGGGTTACTTTGGGAACCGGCGTGATGGCCTTGCTCCCCTAGCACATAAGATGAAAACCTCCACATCTGTGCCTGCTAGCACGGCCTCTGGTGCCGTTCCTTGTCGCGCGCGTCACCCACCCGATGGGCTCATGGCCGCGTGACCGGGCTGAGGAGCCCTCAAGTTGCTTGCCTCGGGGAGGAGGCCTCGGGAGACCATCTCGCAAGAAGGCCTCGCGATGCCCCTGGTGGCACTTGCTAATGTGTGCCCCACGAGGCAAGGGCCTAGCGAGGGTCTTTCTCATGAAGTCCAGTAGTGGGCCATTCACCGGGCCCTTGGGTATGTGCCGTGTTCTGGGCCGCACGCAGATGGGCCTAGGTACCCCGAATCCCACGGGCCCTAACCGCCTGCGGGCCCAGCTCGACACATGGTGCACGATGGTACGTGGTGGGCCCCCACTTCTCCCACAATGCTTCGGCAACCGCCCGGGCTGACGTAAAGCCTGCCCGCAAAGGGCACAAGACCATCATCGCATTCCATGCTCAGCCACCTCCCAATGCCTTCCTTCTTGCATACGACTTCGCCCTTTCGACGTAACTTCGCCGCTCCTGATCTCATCTGTGCTGCCATGGCACCTCCTTACAGGAAGAAGAGAGCGGCATTGGCTGTGTCTATGGGCACGACGCTGGAGCCCGCCCTGGGCCAGTCCACAATCGTCAACACCAAGGGGCTCACCAAGGTCATTCTGATGACCGCAGCCGCTTCCAATGAATGGGGGGCTACCCAGATCTGGCCAGTTTTGTGCCCAGCTCTCAAGCTCGACGTCCCCGTCATCGCCATCCACCTTCCTGTGCTCTTCGCCAGCCTACTGCCACTGTTTTCTGTTTTCTTCGACGCCGTGCTCTCCCACTTCCAGGTCCATGCGTTGCGCCTTGATCCGAAATCCGTCGTCGTCCTTTCGGCCTACGCCTTTCTGTCCGAGGCCTTCATGGGCGTGGTCCCCTCGGTAGCACTGCTTCGCCATTTCTTTTGTCTGTGATTGACCACGGCGAACCAACGCTCGGGGTGTGTCTCACTCTGCACTGTGGACGCAATGGTAGTCGAGGGCATCGACATGAGGATCACCCATGAAATAGAGGGCTTCAGGCGGCAATGGGCCTACGTGGACGCAACCCAATTCAGCCCCCTGCTGCAGCCTCCAACGCGCCCGGCAGAGTGGGGCTCTGGATGGGAGCACGAAAGGCCTGCCGACCTGGGGTTGACAAGGGTGTGGAAGAGGCTGGCCATCCTAAGGGCGACGAGGGTCACGGCGGCTATTTTCGTGAGAGAGTTCCTCTGCCGGCGCATCGCCCCTCTCCAGTGCTACTCCCGCCCGATGTGGGCGTTCACTGGCCCCGAGGACCCAATGCGGCTCAACAGGGGCGCTCTCCCACTAGATATGATACGCGAGGTGCTCCATATCCTGACCGGCGAGGATGTGGGCGAACCTCTTGAGGCGGGGCTCCCCCTTAACTACTATAAGAACAAGGAGGCCTTTGTTGGTGCGATGTCGCGCTTCGATCAGTGGGGGCTCCTCCAAAAAGCCACGTGGGACCCGGAGACAACCCCTTTATAGTGACTCCCTGTCCAGGGAACCCTGGCATCAGAGGAGCGCCGACTGACATCGTGGGAGGCAGCGACGGCCCTCTCCGGCAGACCATTCATGAACATGCCCCCATTCTCGTAGGTGCCAGCAACTCTGCTTTACCCGTGGCTGCGCCCACCTCTCTCGAGGTGCCGTCAAATGCAAACAGCCGCCGGGCAGCGGCCGCCGGGCCCTAGGCTCCCGGGGGCGGCGCAGGGGGCGACTCCCAGTGCTCCTCCACGAGGGGGCCTGACACTGAAGACATGGCCGAGGTCTCCCGGGTCCCCTCCCCATAGCCAGCTGCGGGAAGAAGCCTTTGCGCGGGTGGTGATGACGGCGCCCTGCCGAAGGCGCTGAAGAAGAGGAAGTGGGTCGCCATGGACGAGTAAGTTCCCTGCCTTCACTCTTCTTGGAGCCCACGGGCCTCACGAGTATGAATCTTCTCTCCATGCAGGTTATCCTCAAGCAAAAAACTGAAAGGGTCCCTGGGCCCGGCCGGGACTTCTCCACCGCTCGCCAGGGGGGGGCGGGGCAAAGTGATCGAGCACCCTCGGCTGCCGAAGATGGGCTCGCACACGGGAATGTGCTGGTGACTCCTCCGGAGGCGCCTTCAGGAGACCACTCCTCGGCCTCCGAGGTACCTACCGCTGAGGCGGATGCTGAGTCGGCGAAGGTGGAACCATTGACCATCGCGCCCGTCCACCCAGGCGCCGAGGGCGGCCCTGGGACCCTGGCCGCACCTGAGAGGGCGTCGAGTTCGCGAGGAGCGTCGCCTCGCCCAGGAGTGGCGGAGGGGGCGTCGGCCAGCTTCGGGCCCCCGGTGGGTGAGGCCGGGACTTCGCAGGCCATGACAGCGGATGGGGGTGAGGGGCTCAGTCCGGACTGGGCCTTGGCGCTCATGAACTGCCGGACCACTGTCGGGCCCGTGGGATTCAGGGTACCCAGGCCCGTCTGCCTGCAGCCAGGGTACGGCCCGTGCCGCGGGCCCAGCATGGCCCACCATCGAGGCTTCACGAGCAAGACCCTCACGAGGTCCCCGCCTCGCAAGGTGTACATCAGCAAGCGTCAACAAAAGCTCCAGGAGGGCCTCGTGCAGGGAAGCCTCCCGAAGCTGCCTCCCGAGGCCCCTCGCCGGGTGGATATGTCTAGGCTCGCCAAGCCCCGCCTCGCGATGTAGGTGGGTGATGCGAGCCACGACGAGCTGCGCCAGGAGGGCGCTAGCCGGCGCGGATAAGGATGTCTTCCTCTTTCGTGCTAAGGGGGCAATGACAGCACGCGGGTTCCCGAAGCAATCCCCAAAGGTTGCCACTTTTGTGCTAGAAGACCAGGACGACGGACTCATCAGGATGGAGGTCATCACCAAGCCGACCACCGCGTCATGGCAGGAAGCTTTAGCAGGCGAAGACCACCTTTAGTCAGGATAAGCTGTACTGATGTCCCCCTTCGAATTGGCCGTTGTGGCAACCCTTCCCGGCTAGTGTTTTGGGGGAAGAGGACCGAGGCTAGTGGTAGTATAGCTAGGCCACCACCTTAGAGAGGGATCGAGTTCATCGACCCCCAAGCCTAGACCAGCTGCTGAAGCTTCTGGAGGCCACTTGTACTCACATATTCATCCTCCCTTGCGAGGCAATCCACCCACAAAACAGGAGTAGGGTCTTACACCGAAAGGTGGCCCGAACCTGGGTAAACTGATGTGTCTGTGTTCTTCTTCCTCCCCGCTCGAGCAAGCCGGAGTGTCGCCGTGAGATATTGAGCTGAGAGGCCGGAGTTAGCGAGGTACTGTGAGCACACCCCAGTGTTCGAACCTTTCTTGGGTCCCCGGAGCCAAGTTTCTGACATTTGGCATGCCGGGTAGGGGTGTGCCTGAGTTCTTCCGCTTCGCTTCGGTTCCTGCTCTGCATCTCCATGGCTAACGCTCGCCATGTCCGTGCCGAGCGCCGGGCAGCCCGCATCACCCCGACGATGCCCGCTGGAGGTGGCGGCCATCGTCACTCTCCCGAGCCCGCACCCATCGCCGCCTGCCCTGCCGTTTTCTTGAGCGTTGTGGGCTGCCCGGTTTTCACCGTTAGCCTGCGCCAAGTGAACTAGATGGCGAGGTTCAAGCAGGTGCTGCCTCCGCGCTACGATGGTGCTGCCGACCCCAAGGAGTTTCTTTGGCTCTATACCCAGAGCATCATGGCGGCGGGCGGCAGCGACGAGGCCTTGGCGAACTGGTTCCCCTTGGCCCTCAGTGGTGCCTCGCGCTCCTGGCTCCTCAGCCTTCCCCAGGCCTTGGTCTCTTCTTGGGGCGAGCTACGCGATCGATTCGCTGCATGCTTCGTGCTCCAGGGGCCCCATGCAGTCGCGTGCATCCTCGGTGGGTCCCAAGCGCCTGCATTCAACCGTCACTCCAAGCAGCTCTTTCGCAGGGCGAACACCGTGCGACCCAAGCCCGAGGCGGCGCGGCCTGAGTGCGCCCTCACCTTCGATTCCCGAGACCACCCCAACTCCGTAGTCGCCGCTGGTGCGCTTTCCCTTGCTGTGCACCCACACCATCAGAAACATTAGGATCACCAAGACCCTCATCGACGGTGATGCTGGCCTCAATGTGTTCTCCATGGAGACCATTGAGACGCTCCAGGTGCCCTGGGATCAGTTAGCGCCAACGCGGTCCTTCTCAGGGGTGACTGGCGGCTCCGCCACTCCCATGGGGAAGGTGCGCCTCCCCGTCACCTTCGGCACCCGTGACAACTACCGCACCGAGCTCATTGACTTTGACATGGCCCGCATCAGCCTCCCGTACAATGCCATCCTGGGGTACCCCGCACTCGCCAAGTTCGTTGCGGCAACCCATCCTGGCTACAACGTCATCAAGATGCCCGGCAGTGGTGGCGTCATTAATGTAGCCGGGGACAAGGGGGATCGGGCCGAGCCCTCAAACGCTCCTACAGGGCCATGGCAGCTTCACGCCCTGGCGCCGAGGACAAGGCAGAGGCCCCGGAGGCCGCTGTCGGTGTCAAAATCGGTGGATCTCGGGTAGGGGGTCCCAAGCTGAGGATCTAGGATCAATGGGGAACAAGGGACGATGAACATGGTGTTTACCCAGGTTCGGGCCCTCTTGAAGTGGTAAAACCCTACGTCCTGCTTGATTGTATTTGATGTATGATATGTTTACAGAGTCGATCTACCTCGAGATCAGGCGAGCTAAACCCTAGGTTGATGGGTAATGGATGTTGCTCTAGCCCTAAAGACTAAAACCCCTTGGTTTATATAGACACAAGTAGGGTTAGAGTTACAGACGATCGGTTACAAGGAAGGAAAGATCCTGCCTAATCCTGGCTTGGTGAGCACACCACAACTCCGAAGATTTCCTATTCGGCCATGGATCCGCATTCTAGCACGGGCCCATATTGGCCCATCAGTCCGGTCCATACACAGTAGGCCGACGCCCCGAGGGCCCCTTAATCCAGGACTCCCTCAGTAGCCCCCGAACTAGCCTCCAATGCCAGGGCTTGTGTTCGGCGTCCGCACACCTCATGGTCTTCGGCTTGCGAGGTGAGTTCTTCATCTTGTCCTGTGCGTGCTTGGAGTTGAATGGTGTTCAGAATCTAAAGCGTCCCCTTTACATAGCCTTGAAGGCCAAAATGCCCAAGTGTGAATAGTGCCCTTGTCTGACAACTTTTAGCGAAGGGTCGTGGCCGGTCATAATGTCGAACGGCTGGCAGTTCTCGATGCGCAGCTCGAGGCCGCCCCTCCATTGGCACGTCTCATCAAGGCTGAGATCGTGCCCCGTTTTTTATGGGATATGATCAATGATTTTGATTCCCCACCCACACCTAACGTCACGAGCATATCGGGAAGTGGAGAGGCCCACGGCGTGAAAAGGGGAACCCTTGGCTCCTCTGCGGTCTATAAAGAGGGGAACAGCTACAGTTAACATCTCACACTCTCCTCCACCTCCCGATGTTGCCTTTCTAACCTCCAGAGGTCCAGCGCCTTGCCTTCCTATTCCGTGGAAAATCCGTTCCAGCTCCTCCCTAGCCCCAGCCATGGCCGGATCTGGCGCAATTGGCAAGTGGGACGCCTTCGTCGTCACCAATGATGACATCTTGGAGTTGAAGCGGGCCGGCTACTTATCGGCCAATATTGCCCATCGGGACCCCGAGGAGGACCAGATCATCCCACGCCCATGTAAAGTGAGAGGGTAGTATTCCTCCCCCATTTCCTCATGGGGCTTGGATTTCCCCTGCACCCCTTTGTGAGGGGGTTGATGTCCTTTTACGGGCTAGATTTCCATGATCTAGCCCCCAACTCCCTCCTCCACATTTCGGCCTTCATCATCATCTATGAGGCCCTTCTGCGGGTCCAGCCGCACTTCGGCCTGTGGCTAAAGGTGTTCAATGTCAAGACAAAGGTGGTCAGCGGTGCCCAGGCGGACTGTGGTGGAGCAATGATAAGCAAGCTCACCCGAGTCAAGTGGCCGGAGGGAACGTTCATCGACACCGTCAAAGTGTGGCAAAAGGAATGGTTCTATGTAACAGAGCCACGGGATGCGGCCTGGACGGCTGCCCCCGAATTTTGATCCGAACCCCCTGCAAGACTGAGGTGAAGAAACTGCAGAAACATGTTTCCAATGTGATGGAGACTGGAGCCAAACTAACCAGCGTAGTTCAGATAATGCTCCACCGTCGCCTCCTCCCTTGTCAGCAGAGGGCGAGTCCGATGTGGTCTCACAAGCCCGAAGACCTGGCCACCATGCTGCACCTCTTTGGCACCACCCACGACAAGGTGTGGAGCCTGCTATTCAAGCCCCAGAAGGAGTGGATGACCGAGAAGGAAGACTTCAGCGTCGACGCCGCAAATCCCCCGAGGAAGGTAATAAATCCTTTACCCACCGTATATTCGGGTGTTTAGACTGTCCAAAGTTTGGTCTGAGTCCCATTTTGTTGCCTTAACAGGGCTGGCTCGAGAAGGCCGAAAAGATCAGCAGTCCAGCTCCGCTGCCCGAAGATCCTCAGTCGGCTCAACTAAGGGAGCTACTGGTTGTGGCACCTTACAAGGCGCCAGAGAAGAAGGGTAAGAAGAAGAAGGATCTGTCGGAGGCCCGGGGGGGCCTCCGCTTGAGGGAGCGTCCGGACAAGGACGAAGTCACAGTGGCCCCATCTGCCCAAGACGGGGGTGAGGACAAAGACGAGGAGGAGAGTGCCTCCTCCCACTCCAAGAAGAGGGTGACGTCCGAAGACGTCGAGGAGGTTCAACCTCTTCGGGCCCCAAAGAGGCAGTGCAGGCCCAAGGTGGTCCAGTCCGACAGCTCGGACTCCGATGAGGAGTCCGTGGCGTCCAAAAAGGTTTCAGAGAGGGAACCCAGGGTCAAGCCCTCTGCCATGAGGTGTGTACTGACATTTCTCTTGTCAACTTTGTTTTGCCAACGTCTTTACTGATGGGAACTGATTAATATCATAGCCCACCGCGCGGCCAGTCCGCCGAGCAGACCTCTGAAGGGACCTTTCCACCCGCCGAGCTGGTGGACAGTGGGTCTGCGTCGCGCTCTGCGCCTCCCTGGTCCCCGAAGAGACCGCGGAGGTGCTGTCCCGAAGGACTCCTCCTCATGCGAACACGGAGGAGGGGGGCAACACAGTCATGGCCGAGGCTGATGCCTTGGTCACTGAAGACCAGGAGGGTGCATCTCCCCTGGCCAATGCGGGAGGGGGTCCGGACCGTCCAGAGCCCCCCCCCCCCCAGCCGGCCACACCTGAGCCCCCAAGGCCCTCACAGGTGCCGGTTCCGCCTTCCAACGGGGAAGGGGTTGAGGTCCTGCCGCCCACGCCAAATACCAATAACCAGACAGCGCCGGTCTGGCCAGACGCAGTGGAGGAGTTGGTGAACAACTTCGTTATCATTGACGAACACCGCGCCCTTATGGGTGCGGTTCTGCGGTGTGTTCGGTCCATCCATGCCGGACTGAATGATGACGTTCAGGGCCTTCTGATAGGCTTTGTGGTGAGTCGAGTAATGTTCTTTCCCCACAGTCCAGATTTATCTTTTTTGGTCAAAGTTTGAGCAGGCCGTATATATAAAATCCCCCGAGACTCTGTGAGGCTTGAAGAAAACCTTGCAGAGGATCAAGTAGCCGTAGGCCAGCTTTTAAAGTGTTATGATTGATTTGGCATCGCATGCATCATCCTTGGGCATGGCTGCTAATGCCGCTACCCTGGAGGAGATGGATCAGAAGCTTAAACGCTCTGATGAAGAACTCGGCCTTGTCGACAAGCGTCTTGATGAGGTACAAGGTAAGCTCTTTTCTAAGTACATAGTTTAACACTGCCGAATACTTACATTACAGACTATGTACTGAGCGTATGGTGTTTGGTGAGTGCAGCGGCCGCCGCGGAGGTTGAGGGCCTGAAGGCGGCATTGAAGAAGGCCGAGGCGGCTGAAAAGAAAGCGGCTGCCGAAAAGGTGGTGGCCGAACTTGGGAGGGCGAAGACCGCCGGCGAAAAGCACGAGGCTCGAGTGGCCGAAGTGCAGGTGGACCTCAAGGATGCCGTCACGCAATGTGAGGCCCTTGAGCAGAAACAGAAAGAGCAGTCCTCCGAGATGTCTAAGGTGGAGAAGAAGCTCAAGAAGACGAGGACCGAAGTACAGGGTGCCCGCGAAGAACTCCGCCAAGTGAGGCAGATCACGGATGGTAAGCCGTACTTACTGCAGAGAGTTTTTTGGTGGCAACAGATTCACCTTGCTAACGCGGGTCTGGCGCTCCGCAGGTGTTTTCGCCGAGCTTCTGAGAAGTGTGCCGGATGCGGCGGAGCACTACGCCAAGCGGGAGGAGAACTCCGATCAGCGGCTCTTCTGGCCGTAGTTCCAGGCACCCGAGCATCCTCCCCTCCTCAGCAACCAAATGATGCAACTAATGGAGCTGCATCAGATGGCCGATCCGGCCATGAAGGATCTCTGTATCTGGCTGTGGCCCTCAGAGCCGATTCCGAGCAGCTACTTCGGTCTGGTGCAGAAGTTGTGTGATGCATCGCACCGGATTGATGCCGTGAAGCACTCTGCATGCCTTGAGGGAGCTAGGCTGGCCTTTGCAAAGACCATGGTACATTGGCCAAAAGTCAAGCCAATGCATATGGCCACTGGCCCTCCGCCGGTTGGAAAAGAGCATCGCCACCCCAATTAGTACTTTGCGCAGGTTATGGACGATGCTCGGGCGATAGAGGGCCAGTGTTCTAAGGATGTAACCATTGAGTGATTGTATAAACTTGTCATGGGAACCATTTTGCTTTATGATGCGGCTCATTTAGATATTATAGTGTTTTTATTTTGACTCCTGTGCGGCCATTTATTATTTTAAAATTTACCAGTCGTTGGCTTCAGCCCCCAAGTGAATGGTACAATGGGTGTCTTGTCTCCGCACTGTTACCCTTAGCCGACGTCTCGGTGCCCGAAGACCATTGTGCATGAGAGGGACTAGGCAATCGGACTATTCGGTTTTACTGCTGTCACTTAGCCATAGGAGCTTGACGGTGGGAGCTAATGACTAGCCCCCCGTGTTTTTCTGATGTATGTGGGAGCCAAAGCATGCCTTACTAATCACATTTTTTTGTGCTAGGACGAACCCTGCGTGTGACATGGATAAATCACCAATGATTTCTTAGTATAACACTTGTCATCGGATCGCTGACCAGTTCTCGCTTACTATGACGGTCAGTTTTCGGCTTTCTCCCCTGAGGTGCTTAACTGGACTAGCCAGAAGTACAATCGTAGGGGTTCTCCCTTTACCTTCTTAGCCGAACGTGCGGAACGTAAGAAGGCAAGCACATGAGTCGGGTAACCCAACTATTGACCCAAGACATAGTTCGAAACTAATGCATATAGTGCAATATCCGAGACGCCGAACGCTACACAAAAAAGTGGCACCGGACTTAGTAAGTAGAGCTGATGGGAAGATCAAGCCTTTGGTCAATTAACCGATTTGTGTTTGTTACACAATGTGTACGTGCCCAGCTTGTTCGAAGAGCAGGAAAAAAGGAAAAGAAAGAGGCAAGGGAGACCTAAACAAATCGGATGCCCGAACACCGTAAAAGATGTTTTTATTTTCCATGAGCTCTGGACATCTATCCGTACAATTCAAACTGCTGAGGCGTTTATAATAAGTAAGAAAAATGAAAAAATTTACAGAGAAAGGTTTACACAGGGCCTTGATTCGTGGGTCGAAGCCTCAACTGTGCCTTGCTGCACGTCTGCGCCTTTGCTTCTGCGAGATGGAGGGCGGTGAATTGGACGTCCGTGAACACCGCATGCTGGCGAGGGGTGCCTTCAATAGGGGACTTGAGATGTAGCACTGCCGCACATAGCTTGACGCTGAGCAAGTCCAGAGTCGTACCCATTGTCGTCCGAGGACGTGGTGATGTAGTAGTTCGGTTGAGCCGAACACATGGAGATATATGTTTTATATGAGCCCCCATGGCCGCCCATGGTATCTTGAGTATGAAGTTGTGCTGACGAGGCACGTAGAGTGCGATGAAGGTGGGCATGCCGTGGGAAGCGCTTCCCTATTTGTGGCGAACACAGGCGGGCTCCCATGACGGGGATCGGGCTCGAGCCCGGTCGATTGTGTCTCTGGCCTTTACGACGGGCTGATACTTCGGCCCGTTGGCGACGGATTGGTCTTCGGCTGCCAGGGCCACAGTGTGTTACTCGATCCAGAGTGAGCGCTCTGTGTTGTCATTGATTCTTATGACACTCGCGGGGCTAGGCATCTTCAGCTTGAGGTATATGTAATGCGGGACGGTGTTGAATTTGGCGTACGCCATTCGGCCGAGGAGGGCATGGTAGCCACTGCGGAATGGGGCTATGTTGAAGGTCAAGTCTTCACTTCGGAAGTTATCCGGTGAGCCGAATACCACTTCCAAAGTTATCGTGCCTGAGCATCGGGCTTCTACGCCTGGAATAACCCCCTTGAAGGTGGTGTTGCTGGGCTTGATCCTTGACGGATTGATCCCCATTTTCCTCACCGTGTCTGCATAGATCAGATTGAGGCTACTGCCTCCGTCCATTAGGACTCTTGTGAGGTGGTACCCATCGATAATGGGGTCAAGTACCAGGGCCGCCGATCCTCTATGACGGATACTAGTCGGATGGTCCTTGCGGTCGAAGGTGATCGGGCAAGCCGACCACGGGTTGAACTTCGGTGCTACGGGCTTGACACCATACACATCTCGTAGCGCGTGCTTCCTTTCCTTCCATGGTATATGGGTGGGGTAGATCATGTTTACCATATTGACCTCAGAAGGGAAAGGTTTTAGGCCCCCACCGTTCGGCCTGCGTGGCTCTTCATCGTCCTTGCTTCGTGGGCTTTTGCCCGAGTCTTCGGCTGTAAGCTTGCCGGCCTGCTTTATCACCCAACAATTACGCTTGGTGTGGTTGGCGGGCTTTTCGGCGGTGCCATGAATCTTGGAGGGCCTATCCAGGATGGTGTCCAACTTGGTTGGTGCGTCCTGGTTGCCTTTAGAAGGCTTTTTCCGTGACCCGGATTTTGGATTACGGAATCCGGCATTGACTGCCGTATCGTTAGCTTCACCATCATTGTGGCGATGTTTGTTCTTGCTTCGTCGTGGCTTCCCGTTTCTGTCCTGGACTTCCGAGGTGCCGGGGGCTTCTAGGTTGGAGCTTCTATGAGCCAGCCAACTGTCCTCTCTGGCGTAGAAGCGTGTCATCATGGAGGCGAGCGCTGACATAGTTCTTGGCTTGTCATGGCCGAGCTAGCCCTTCATCTCGAATACTATGCTTGAAAGCGGCAATGGCTTCAGCGTCCGGACAGTCAACGATCTGGTTTTTCTTGGTTAAAAACTGGTTCCAGAATTGCCGGGCTGACTCACCGGGCTGTTGAATTACATGGCTCAGGTCATCTGCGTCCAGGGGCCGGACATAAGTGCCATGGAAGTTGGCTCGAAAGGATTCTTCGAGTTCCTCCCAGCATCCTATAGAGTCTTCGCGAAGGCTATTTAGCCAGTGTCTGGCCGGGCCATTAAGCTTTAGCAGTAGGTACTTAATGGTGTGGAGGTCGTCTTCTCGTGCCATGTGAATGTGTAATAGAAAAACTTCAATCCATACTGTCGGATCTGTTGTCCCGTCATTGGGCTCAATGTTTACAGGCTTGAAACCTTCCGGGAATTGGTGTTGCATCAATCTATCTATGAAGTAGAGAGGATGAGCGGTGCCCCCGAGCGTCCAGGCTCGTTGTGTCTCCCAAACTCTGTCATTTCTGTCTGGCCAGGATTTGTATCCGTCCCGTCTAGCAGGAGGATCTCTTTTGGCTCCGTATATGGACTGCGTCAGACCTGCCCGAGCGTCCAGGTCACCGTGTAGGTCATATACGTAGCCCGGCCATACAGGCTCCTTGCCTTAACGGCAAGGGTGGGTGGGAGGTTGTTCGACTTTATCAGCTGTCCGGTCCCGTCCTCGAGGTGGGCGGTCCGGCTGGTTCGCCTGAGTGTACCTTGGAGGTGATGGCTCTATGGCCTCATCATCGAATTGCGGCAGTAGCTTCCGCTTTGGGTAGCTTTTGGTCTGTCGCTTGTGGCCGTACTCTTCTTCGGCATCCAGGACTTTAGTCCATCTCTCATTAAGGGTATCCTATTCAGACTTTATTTTTAGCCACTGTTTCTTCAGGCTTCGTGCGGTGGCAATTAACTGCCGTTTAAACCGCTCTTGATCCAGCGGGTCTTCGGGGACGATAAAATCTTCGTCGCCTAAACTAACCTCCTCTTTGGAAGGGGGGAGGTAGTTGTTGTCTTCATAGTCATCAAGGTATTCGAGATCCAGCTGGTCCTCATGCTCCTTGTGGTCATTTTGTGGCTGTTCGTCAGTGCCGGGATCGCCGAGGTTGTCCGCATTGTCCGGGTGGCATTCTCTCCGGTGTCTGTGTTGCTCACATGGCTTCAACACGCCTTGGAGCGGCAGCGCTGTCTGTGGCGTTTCGGCGGCTCAACGCTGGGCCTGCTGTTATCCTTCCCGGGAGTGACATCGTCTTCTTTCAGAGTGTCCACCATGTAGGCGTCATAGGTGGACGTGGCCGTCCAGCGGCCAGTGATGGGGGAGCAGCGTCCGTATTAGTCGTGGCTCCGCTATCCTTGTCCATGTATTCGGCATTTTCTGAGGTGTAATCCAACATGTCGGTCAAGTCTTCGACAGTGGCCACTAAGTGGGTGGTGGGTGGGACGTAAAATTCCCCAAATTTTTCCTCGAAGGGCTGCTGAACGCAAACGGAGGGTGGGTCCTCCCGAATGGCCATCATCTGGATTCTGTCCAATGCCTCATTTGATAAGGCGAGTGTCGCTGGGCTGGTACGTGGTGGCTGTTCAGGGCCAGTCTCCGACATGGCGGTGCAAGGAATGATCTGTACCCTGACTGGATCTTGGTCATCAAGGGCCGAGTTAAACTCGAGTCCCGGGACCAGACAGTCGTAAGAGACCGTGGACAAGACCTGGTCTTCGGACACTGTTTCCGTATTGGGGCTCGAAGCCGAGTTGTCGAGGGGGAGTTCGGCCAGGGATAATTCCTGGTTACTGAATGTCGGCCCATCTCAGGGGCTCAAGGCAGGAGGCGTGTCGTGAGGAGAGGGTTCGGCCGAGAGTGACTCTTGGAGTCCGAACATTGCTCCCGCATCGAGGCCCGAAGTTGGGTCTTCGGTGGGCATTACCGGCATGGTCGAAAGGGATTCTTGGCCTCCGGTCAGGGTAGAACCATCCGAACTCAAGGCTGGCTGAAGTATTAAAGTTGATCTGCAGATCAGATAGGGGGAAAACTCCGGAGTGGGAACGGCGGGGCCCATAGGTGTATAGGGAGAGGTTGTGAATCCGGTAAAGAAAAGATCGCCTCGGGCGTCCGCAACGTACTCCAAGTTACCGAATCGAATCCGGTGCTCTGGGGCAAAATTGTTGATTTGGTCTAGATGACCAGTTGGGTTGGCGTGCAGCACGATGCTGCCGAATGCAAAGATTTGGCCATGGACAAAGAGGTCCCCGGAGTTGATGCCCTCTCTGATGATCAGGCGAGCCATCGATCCTTCGGCGACCCAACAGCGGAACTCTCAATGAAAGCACCAATGTCGGTGTCAAAACCGGCGGATCTCGGGTAGGGGGTCCCGAGCTATGGATCCAGGATCGATGGGGAACAAGGGACAATGAACACGGTGTTTACCCAGGTTCGGGCCCTCTTGAAGAGGTAAAACCCGATGTCCTGCTTGATTGTATTTGATGTATGATATGGTTACAGAGTCGATCTACCTCGAGATCAGGCGAGCCAAGCCCTAGGTTGATGGGTTAATGGATGTTGATCTAGCCCTAAAGACTAAAACCCCTTGGTTTATATAGACACCAGTAGGGTTAGGGTTACAGACGATCGGTTACAAGGAAGGAAAGATCCTGCCTAATCCTGGCTTGGTGAGCACACCGCAACACCTAAGATTTCCTATTCGGCCATGGATCCGCATTCTAGCACGGGCCCATATTGGCCCATCAGTCCGGCCCATACACAATAGGCTGACACCCCAACAGCCCCTTAATCCAGGAGTCCCTCAGCCGCGCCTGCAAGGAAAAAGCAACTGTTCTCCCAGGACCGCGCCGAAACAAAGAAAGTGTTGGTCGATGGTGGCAGGTCGGGCCCCACCTTCACCATCGGCGCCGGCCTCCCCCCGGAGCAGGAAGGTGCGCTCGTCGCTTTCCTTCAGGCGAACAAGGATGTGTTTGCTTGGAAGGCTTCTGACTAGGCAGGCGTCCTGAGGGAGGTGATCGAGCACCATCTAGCGGTGTGCCCAACGCTCGCCCTGACAAGCAGAAGGCGCGGTGCCAAGCGCCAGAGAAGCAGGCATTTATCATCCAGGAGGTGCACAAGCTGTAAGAGGCAGGGGTCATATGAGAGGTGCGTCACCCCGAGTGGCTCGCCAACCCTGTCGTCATCCCCAAAAAGGGCGGGAAAGAGCGCATGTGCATCGACTTCACAAGCCTCAACAAGGCTTGCCCCCAGGACCCCTTCCCGCTCCCGCGCATCAACCAAATCGTGGACTCCACCGCCGAATGCGACCTGCTGTGCTTCCTGGATGCTTTCTCGGGCTACCACCAGATCAAGATGGCGACAAAGGATGTCGAGAAAACGGCCTTTATCTCCCCGTGTGGTGTGTTATGCTACACCTGTGTGCCCTTCGGCTTGAGGAGCGCCGGCGCCACCTTCTAGCGGTTGATGCACATCACGCTGGGGTTGCAGCTGGGGAGGAACGTGGAGGCATACGTCGACGACATCATGATCAAGTCGCGCGAGGCCAGAACACTGATTGAAGACTTGGAAGAAATGTTTGCCAATCTGTGCAAGGTCGGCCTGAAGCTTAACCCCGACAAGTGCGTATTCGAAGTTCCCTCCGGCAAGCTGCTCGGCTTCCTCATCTCCCATCGGGAGATCGAGGCCAATCTCGAAAAGATCAAGGCCATCGAAAAAATGCACCCCCTAGACCCTCAAGGAGATGCAGAGGCTGGCAGGGTGCATGGCTTCTCTGGGGCGTTTCATCTCCAAGCTTGGTCAGCGCGCCTTGCCACTCTTCAAGCTGATGAACAGGACAGGCTCCTTCGAGTGGACCCTGGAGGCAGATGCAGCCTTCGAAGACCTCAGGAGGTACCTCACGAGCCCGCCCATCATGGTAGTGCCATTCTTCCGCAAGCCCCTGGTGCTCTACCTGGCGGCTACCCCACATACAGCCAGTGTCGCGCTTGTGGTGGTTCGGGAGGAGCACGTCAGCATCAAAGGGAGGCCCCACTGGCCCCGTGAGCCCGGGGAACCTCGTGGCCCCCTATGCTACAGGACCACGCCCCTGAGCTCTTCGTGCCTCCCCCGCTTCATGAGGCTCTCGAGCCCCACACGCCCCCTCAGGAGCAGGCCATCACCAAAACCGCGCGCCTCGTCGAGCACCCTGTGTACTTCATCAGCACGAAGCTGAGGGATACGTGCGCACTACCCAATGCAGCAAAAGCTCCTCCTTGTGCTCCAGTCGCCTCGAGGAAGCTGCGCCATTATTTCCAAGGCCACCCCATAAAGGTCGTTTCCGCGTACCCCCTGGAGAAGGTGTTGCGCAACCCTAACACCACTGGTCGAGTCGCCGAGTGGAACATCGAGCTGCAGGCCTTCCAATTGGAGTTCTGTACCACCAGGGTCATCAAGGGGGCAGCCCTCGCCGACTTCGTGGCGGAATGGACGGATACCTACGAAGGGGAGCCTCGCAAGGACCAGCCCCTCTTGCCTGGGGTTGAGGTGCCCATCGGTTGGGTCATCCACTTTGATGGCGCCTTCTCCCGGCAGGGCGCGGGGGCTGGGGTCGTGCTTGTTTGCCCGGCCGAAGACAAACTCTACGACGCCGTCCAGCTATGCTTCCAGCATGGCGAGAAGGTCTCCAACAACATCATGGAGTACGAGGGCCTGATCACCGGCCTTAAAGCCGCCGCCTTGGGAATCAAGCACCTCACCATCAAGGGCGGTTCCAAGCTCCTCGTCAACTTCTCCAATAAAAAGTACAAGCCAAAAGACGAGCACATGGCAGCGCATCTAGAGGAGGTACATAAACTCGAGAAGCGTTTTCTGGGTTTGGAATTACAACATGTCTCGTGCAGCATTAACAAGGAAGCCGACGACATCGCCAAGCGAGCATCCCGCCGCGAGCCCCAAAGCCCTAGCTTCTTCGAAGAGAGGCTCTTCGGGCCATTAGCTGCACCCCCAGCTGTTGGCACGGCACTGCTCCTTGAGGAGCTCCTGCCCGCGCCACCCATGGGCGCGCCAGCCTGTGGCCCAACCTCCGGAGCCTGCCTGCTGCTGGCATCGGAGCCTAAGGCGAACAGTTGGCTTGAGGAGTTCAAGGCTTACCTACTACATGGCACCTTGCCAGCAGAAGATGCGGAAGTAGAGCGTGTGGCTCGGTAGGCCACTGCCTACTACTTACGAGACGGCGAGCTGTACCGCAAGTGCCCCAATGACGTCTCGCTGCAATGCATTTCAGAAGAGCAAGGGCGCGAGCTACTAGCCGACATCCACGGGGGAGATTGCGGGCACCACTCCTCGTCGCGCACCCTCATGGGCAAGGTGTTCCGCATTGGGTTTTACTATCCTACGGTGCTCGGCGATGCCGCAGAGCTGGTCCAATCCTGCGAAGCTTGCCAGTTCCACACCAAGAAAATCCACCAGCCCGCGCAAGGGCTCCAAACAATCCCACTCTCATGGCCCTTCGTGGTATGGGGGCTGGACATACTAGGCCCATTCCCTCGCACGGTTAGCGGCTACCATTACCTCTATGTCGCCATCAACAAGTTCACCATGTGGGCGGAGGTGGAGCCCATGCGCACCATCTCGATAGGCTCGCCCATCAAATTCATCAAGGGCGTCGTGAGCCGATTCGGCGTCCGCAATCGTATCATCACCAACAACCGCTCCCAGTTTACAAGCAGTCTCTTCAGATCATATTGTGCTAACCTTGGAATGGAGATATGCTACGCTTCTGTGGCGCACCCGCGAAGCAATGTCCAGGCCGAACATGCCAATGCTGAGGTCCTCAAGGGCCTCAAGACTAGGAGCTTCAAGAAGAAGCTTGAGGCCTACGGCAAGGGCTGGCTGGACGAGCTGCAGTACGTGTTGTGGTCCATCCACACCACCGCAACTAAGTCCACCGGTGAGACCCCCTTTTTCCTCGTCTACGGAGCCAAAGCAGTCCTCCCATCGGAGCTCACGCATGGTTCCCCGTAAGTCCTGGCATTCGACGAGGTGCGCCAGGACGACTCGCGGGAGGACGATCTTGTGCTCCTCGAGGAGGCCCGCCGCCGGGCCACCCTTCACGCCGGAAGGTACCAACAGGCTTTGTGGCGCTACCAAAGCCACAACATCCACCCTCGCACTCTCGAGGCTGGGGACCTCGTCCTGAGGCGGATCCTCTCCAGGGAGGGCATCCACAAGCTCTCTCCCATGTGGGAAGGCCCTTTCAGGGTTGCCCATGTCTCCAAGCCAGGCGTGGCACGCCTGGAGTCGAAGGATGGAGTTCCTATGCAGAACACTTGGAACATCCAGCACCTCCGCAAGTTCTACCCGTGACCCTCTCACGTAAGAATGAGGTGGGGCTGTACACACCCCGGAGCCTCCCGGTGGGCCACCCCACGGCCTCGCAGGAGCTCCCACCCATGCCCAAGTGGAAGCCCCATGCTCCGCGCTGGTGGAACGGTTCAACCGCAACCATGTCCATGCCCAAGTGGAAGCCCCATGCTCCGCGCTGGCTGAACAATCGAACAGCGATCATGCCCACACCCAAATGGAGGCTCCATGCTCCGTTTGACGGGAAGATGAATGAAGGTGCCGGACGCGGTAGCCATTTTCCTTTTTGCTTGTAAACAAGTTTGGAATTTCTCTAAGTAAAGTCTGTGGTTTTTGCGTCTTCTCTAAGAAAAGAATTTGGTTTTTGTTGCGGTGTTTTGCTGGTTTTCATTCTTTTCGTCAGCCATGCGCGCACGGAGCCTCTCTCATGAGCCTCGCGTGAGCGGGGGCTAGGCATGGTACTTAAGCTTGGGTCAGACCCGACAGCATTAAGAGCCCAAGCGGCCGGGCTCTGGGCCGCGGGCACCACCCCACCAAGGCCTTGGTGTCTAATGTCCTCGCACGACACACATAAGCGAACGAGCGCGCGGTGCCCTCCCAAGCTTTCCGCCTCGGTAGCATTCACTAGCTCTGGCGCTCTCACCTCCTGGCCTTGCCCAAGCATCGGCGACCTGGCATACCAGCGACGGTCGAGCCCCGCTCAGGGGCTGTGTTCTAACGACATAGTGCACGAAAGTAGGCCCGAAGGAAAAACAAGCCTCATGAGAACACAAATGTTGTTCGGTACATCATTAAGGATTCCAGCAAAATGTTCCTCACGCCCCCACGGGGTCATAATTAGGTATGGAAAGGAAAGAAGAGAGGGGCGACCTAAGGAGACGCGACGCCAATGCCCTTGCCATCGTTGCCCTCATGTTCCTCGGCCCCGCGTCGGTCTTCGCGGCTGTCATGATCGAACCGTGCCCTCAGCGCATCCACGTGGTCCTCCACCCATTCACCAAGGGCATCGCGGATCACTTCAGGGACAAGGCCTATCAAGGCCTCGAAGTCGAAGCAAGGGTCAGAGTGGAAGAGATGGCTGAAGACACGCGTCGAGGCTTGGGCAAGGAGGTCGCGGCTTTCCTCTTTGATGAGTTTGCCCACCTTCTTCGTGCCCACTTCAAGCCGCTCCACAACCTTGGTGAAGAAGGCGAGGTAGCCAGCGTCGTCGGGCATGAGCAAGCTGGAGACGTCCTCCTTGCAGATGGAGCCAAGGGCACGGCGAGACCTCAGCTCGAGGTTCTGGAACATCTTGGAGTGCGTGTGCTCCAAACCCCGAGCCCGGTTCGCTTCATCCGCTGCCCGCTCCACGAGGGACGTGACGCCCCCCACCTGCTCGTGAAGCGATGCCAGCTCGGCCTTGGCGATGGCTTGAGCTCCAAGCGCGGTTTCCCGCTATTCTTCTGCTTCAGCCAGCCTCCTCTTGAGGTCGTCTATCTCCCTCCTTAGCTCCCGGCTCTGGGCCCAGAAGCGGGATTCCTGAAGCTTTAATTTTCTGCGGTGGTGCTTGACAAGCGCTCGACGGGCATTCGCAATCTTGCCAATGGCCTCCACCTGGATTATCGTTTCCTTGGATGCTAGGGAGGCATTGGCCTTCTCCACGCGCTGAGATAGAGAGGCTTCAGCAGTTGCCACCTGGTGCTCCAACACCTCTAGCCGCTCGCGCTCCAGACTCTGCTTGGACGATGTCAGTACGAGCTCCTGCTTGAGGGCCTTGAGGCGCGCCTCTCGTGTCGCCATCCCTTCCACGGAGGCGGAGAGGGTGACTCTGTGCACTTCGATTTGCTGCTCCAAGACATCATTTGAAGCTAGGAGCTCTCCCTCGCGAGTCTCCACCGCCTCGCGCCGCCGGTCCGCTGCCTCAGCCTCCTAGAGAGCGCGCTCACAAGCTTCCTTCACCGCGACGGTGGACTCCTCGTCCTTTAAGGTGGCGTACTCGTGCTAGAGGTGGCTAAACCTAACGGCGACCCCAAGCTGGTGCCACCCGCGCGCCAGGTGTAGCGCCCAAGATGCGATTCTATCCCAATCACGTGATGAATTCATGATTAGGACACAATCGCATTTCGAGCGCATAGTAAGGTGGATATCATTACAACATACCATGTACTGAATAGATGAGAATACAAGATAAAGGCTTACACTCGCCACAAAATACAACATGATTATAGCAGTTCATCAATACATAACAATCATCATACAGAAGAGCAGGATCCGACTACGGATGAAATCAAATGAAAAAGAAGAACAACATCTACCCTGCCAATCCCAGGCTCCCGAGCCGGAACCTATCCCTTGATCGAAGAAGCAGAAGAACTCCAAAACAAGCAAGCATCGCTCTCATGTCAGATCTTCGCATTACCTGTACCTGCAGCTATGGTTGTAGTAATCTGTGAGCCATGAGGACTCAGCAATCCCATTACCATGGGTATCAAGACTAGCAAGGCTTAAAGGTTATGGGAAGGATAAATGATGAGGTTGCAGCAAGCGACTAAGCATTGTATGGTGGCTAACTTACGAGTACAAGAGTAAGATGAGAAACTACGCAAACGGTCGCAAACTAGTAATGATCAAGAAGTGATGCTGAACTACATACGTTCAAACATAACCCCACCGTGTTCTCTTCTTGACTCACTCGAAAAGAGACAGTCACGGTTACACACGCGGTTGGTGTATTTTAAATCGAATTTGGTGTCAAGTTCTCTACAATCGAATATTAAAAATTTCAATCTGCCACATAACCGTGGGCACGGCTTTTGAAAGTTGAAACCCTGCAAAGGTGTCCCAACTTAGTCCATGACAAACTCTCACGATCAGCGGAGGCAAATCTTCATCTTGGGGACAACCCGATCAAACTCGAAATCCCGATGCACAAGACATTTCGACAATGGTAAAACAAAACCAGCAAGACCTCCCGACGTGCCGACACCCTGATAGTAGCCATGCGTATCTCGTCTCAGGCCACGATGAATGAGCAATGCTTATAGTCGCTGAGACCCAAGTTGCCAAGGGGGCGCCGCAAGGTGCTCTGTTTTGAACCAACACTCATGAGGAGCACTGGCCCGGGTTGTTGACTAATTATCCTCGGGGTCTGGAAAGTCCCTATGCAAATTTAGTTGTTATTAGGCAAATGGTAAAACCAAAGTTGGACCTTGCTGAAAGAGTTTTATTCAAAGCGTACTGTCAAGGGGGGCCCATAAACCCCGACCGTGTTAGGAACGCAAAATCAAGGAACATAACACCGGTATGACGGAAACTAGGGCGGCAAGAGTGGAACAAAACACCAGGCAAAAGGCCAAGCCTTCCACCCGTTACCAAGTATATAGATGCATTAATTAAATAAGAGATATTGTGATATCCCATGATATCCATGTCCCAACATGGAACAATCTGCAACTGCACCTGCAACAAGCAACGCTATAAGAGGGGCTGAGCAAAGCGGTAACATAGCCAAACAACGGTTTGCTGGGATGGTGAAAAAGGTTAAAGGCTGTTCATGGCAAGTTGGGAGGCTTGATAAACAAGTGGTAGGTAGCGCGACATAGCGATAGCATCGAGACAACTAGCAAGCAAAGATAATAGTGGTATCCAGGGTAATGATCATTTTGCCTGAAATCCCGCTAGAAAGAAGACCGAATCCATGAAAAAGACGAACGAGCGTAGTCGAACGGATCCTCACAATCGCAACATAACCGGAACTATCGAGAAGAAGAACAACCGGAAAGAAGCAAACAACATGGTAAACAACCAAGCATAATCATGACATGATGCACAACCAAATATGATGCATGTCCGGTTTAATGAGTCATGGCATGACAAGTGCAACAAACAATACTACAAGTTAAGTGGAGCTCAATATGCAACGAGTTGCATATTGACGAAATACCACATTAAAATTATTTAGTTCACTCTCGGTTATGTACCCATCAATATTAAATGTTGGTTAACATGGCAAGAGGTGAAGCATAATAAAACTACCTATCTAGGCAAGTTTAATTGAGGCCAGAACAACAAACAACAATTCCGAAAAATCCCCACGTGCATATTTCGAACTTGCTACTGTTCATATTTTAGAGTTGTTAAACAGGAAAATAAAGTGCACCATGTTAATCTATGCATTTTCTAGACCATTTACATATAAAATTTATTTAATTCAGAGCTACGGTTATTTAGTTATGAATAAACCATATTAGCATGTTATTTATGCAAATTTAATCAAACGGCAAGTTTAAACATTTTTAACATGGATGAAAGTTGGATATTTTATGAAACTAGATAAAATTCTAAGCATTTTACATATATAAAACATTTTAACCCGATGCACGGTTTGTAAATTATTAATGCATGAACATGAGGAACTTTTCTGTAAATATACAGTTTTCTGGATAATAGAGAAAATCACAGCGCAGGAAGAAAAATAGAATGGGCTGAATCTGAGATCGGGCCCAGGGCGTGGAAGAGCTGCTCACATCGGGCCTTGAGGCCGAATCTGGAGCTGGCCCAAGGAGGCGCTGGTCACAGCACCGAGCGAACTGCTGCTGCTCGTTCTGAAGAACAAGAACAGAAACAGCAGGAGGTCACAATGCAGAATGGCGGCAGCGATGGCTTGGGCGTAGGCAGGCGGAAGTAGAGCTCAGCTGCGGTGCGAGGACGACGGCAGCGACGCGGTGAAGAGGTCGGGCGCGCCGGCGATACAGAGGAGGCAGCGGGCAGCAGGGCGCGATGCAGGAGGGGTCGGCAGCGGGACTTGGCGCGTGGTGGCTCGAGGTGGCCGACGACGGGGATCCTCCGGATCTCGCTTGATCCGGACGGGAACGGGACGCCGGCGAGCGGGGTCCGACGAGGGGCGTCCGGGAAAAGGGGCACGGGCGTGGACCCGACGGAGACAACGGGGACGCGGCGGCGCTTGGCGACGGATCGAACGGAGACGAGCTTGAGGCGTCGGCCATGGCGCTTGGAGCCCCTGTTGGTGGTGACGAAAACAGGCGGCGGCACTTCTGGCAGCTGACGATGAGGGGGATGGCGGAGACCGGCTGATCTGGATGAGGGGAGGCGGATCCCGGCGAGGTTCGTCGGATCCGGCTGGTTCCACGCAGCGGCGGTGAGCTTGTCCATGAGCAGAAGAGAGAGCGAGAGGGTCAGAGGAGCAGGAGAGCCAGGAAAGGGAAAAAGGGGGCGTGATGCAAGGGACCTGCTGGGTTCTCCGGTGACGGTCGGCGGCGCGACCGCGGTCAGAGAGGAGGGAGCTGTTGCTGCTCGCAACGACACTCGAGGCAAGCCCCTCGGGAATGGGTAGGAGGGAGGAGGCTGCACGAGGATTGGACAGGAGGGATCGGGTGGTGGCGCGGGGGTTGGTCAGGCAAAGAAACAGAGGAGGAGGTGGGTGGATCGGGAGGGGTCTCGAGGTGGGAGAAAGCGGCGGCGCCGACGGGACAAGAGGGCTAGGATCTAGGGTTGCTGCCTAAACTGATTGGAGGTTGGTCTATATATATATATATATATATATATATATATATATATATAGTAGGAGGTCTAAAAGAGGGCTAGATCAGACCATCCGATTCAGATCGGCGGTCGAGAAAAATAGGTTACGCAGTCAAAATAAGAAACCAAAGATATTTTAGGGATGTTTGGGGATGATCCGGACCCATCAGTCATGACTGTGCGGTTCGGGTTCGAGAAAGGTTTTCGGATGCACGCGCGAGGGGTTTTGTGCACTATGCAGAGAGGCTCAAACGGCCGGACAACAAAAGAATAGTTCGTCTCGAAAGGGACAACGAAGGCAACAGGGAGAATCGGGAACTACGAATGACTACGAGTTTAATGAAAACATGCGGATGCAATGCGCATGATGCCATGATGAAATGCAACAGACAAAAATAATTAAAGCGGCTACAACGAAAATATGGAAGGCGTCTGGAGCGTCGATCTCGGGTCGTTACAACTCTCCTCCACTTACAAGAGATCTCGCCTCGAGATCTAGGAATGAGAAGAGGAAAGAAGAGGAAGAGGTAAAACTAAGTTGCTTCTTTGACAAACGAGTGAAACCAACAAACCTTGAGAGGTTGAACAACTTGAATGAAAGAATACAACGGAGATGAACGAGATTGCAAACATCCCATTAGAAAGAGGAGCAAGGAATACAACGAGAACCAAGAGCTCATGGGGCAAGATAGATTTTGAAAACTCTCTGGTTAACCGAGATAGACAAGGAACAAGAATGAATGAATGTGGACAGCACTCCAGCTGAAAAGAGAGGCAAGAAATAGAACATGAACTTGACAAGATGGGATGATACTCGACGAGAGCAACAACACAATGCCTCCGGAATAAATGAAAGAATTGAATGAAAAGAACAGAGAAGAAAACAACATCTTCTACCTCAAATGAATTTGAAAGAGCATCCTTAGGAGAAGGGTTGAACGGAGTTGTTGTAAAAAAAATCAACAACAAAAGAATAAGCTTGTTGTGGGCTTGTGGAAAACATCTCAAAATTTGAGGTGAAATTCTGCCACTACCAAATGATTGGTTAGTTGAGAGGAACGAAGAGATGCAAAACTCCACTTCAAAAGATAAGGGAGAAGGAATTGCACTTCGTAATGCGAGAAGAAGAATACTTGAGCTACTCCAACAATAATCTTGACGAACGATTCGAGAATGAATGAATCTTTGCCGAACCACCATGTTGAAACTTTCGAAGAACTCGGGATAGATAACAAGATGATCGAAATGAAAGAAAAGTTGAAAATAGCAAGAAGAAGCCTTGCAATGATTTAGATGGAGCTTTGAGACGAGATAATTGAGAGAGCTTGGAACTCCAGAAAAAAAGTATGAAGCACTTGGGATTTAGAATTTATTCATCAGGAACAAACTCTGGGAGAAGGAATTAATCACCTTGACGAAACAAGAATAAGAATTATGTTATGCGTATCCTTCGTCAACTTAAATTGATGACAAGCAATGGATAGGCATGCTACTTATTCTCGTTGAAAAGGATTAAGGAGAGATATAGCGCAAACTTGAGGAAGTCTTCCACGAACCACCGGTAAGAATTAGAAAGCGAATGAATATTCTTGAGGGAATTAAAATATTAGAGAGCAAAGAGATCACAAGCTGAATTAGAGAATACTTGAACGATGCGCCGGTAAGATTTGGAGAACGATAGCTGAAAACTTAGAACGAAGAGAATCTTAGGAAATGATGGCCTTCAGATGATCTAGAAACAAAAACAACTCCTGAAATGCGTTGGATGGGTGAAAAGAATTATCACAATCAAAAACAATTATGAGAGGATGGTATCAAGCTTGAACTACGCATCTTCGGAAGAACGGGTAAGGCTTTAAGAGGAACTCTTCTTCAATCTTCAATATTCAAGAATGACGACGAGAAACACCACCATGAGGAATTGAGAGATGCTCCGGAACAATGAATACCAGAAATGTCGAGCCAAAGACGAAATGAATTGAAAGCAATCTTGGAGAAGGCAATTGAATGATGAAAATTCATTCTTACGTCAAACTTTGAAAAGATTGAAGAAAAATTCTGAAAAATCAGAAGAGTCAGGTAAGATCCTGGAAAAAGACATGTGGGTTAGGGCCCACTCAAAAGAAATACCATTGAAAATGATTGGTTGAGATAGAGATAACAACCTCGAATTAGCTTGAATAGATTAAGAATGGAAACGTGAATCTTCTGAGATATCTTCAACACTCCGGATACAAATGGATAGCAAGAGGTGGATGATTGAGAGGTGCACCGGCATTAAAAACCATTTGAAACAAGGAAAGGGATATGATCAACACCGAAAGCTTGAATTTAGTCCACCGGAGAAGAAAAGAGAACGAAGGATGATAAACTTGAAACTTAACATCTTCATGAGAAATCCCCGGCTACGAACATTGTACGAAAAGAATGAAGAGACTTCACATGAATAAAATGGATAGTTGATTTGAGATCTCTGAGTCCTTGAAGAAAAGGGTGGGATGGCGGGAAAAACAAAGGCAACTTGGGACGGATGGAACAAACAATTCCTCAGGCTTCTCAACGGCGCCCGTATGGAATACTTGAAGGGAAATGCACCGGTTTAAAAAGAAATGACATGACAACCTCGATGATCAAGAAGAATTAACACTCCCATAGAAATATGAGAACACCGCTCAGGACAGGTATGGAATCAACACTTGACATTGAAACAACTCGAATACCACAACACAAAACAAAACAAAGGATTGGCTTGCAGAATAAGCCGGAAACAAACATATGATAGAGATTTCGCCCAAAGTGTTCGCGATGAGGCCCCACGAGCACGATGTACAGCGGACATCATGAATGACAAATGAGACGTCCCCGAATCAGCATAGCCAAGGATTCTTTAGGAAGCCTCGCGACCACTGTAAATCGACCGTGAAAAACGAACCACTAGACGTTGGACCCCAATCTCAACTCATACATCTGTCGAAAAGAAATCCTGGGTAACTACTTGAATTCCCACCTAAAAACTCCCAAAACTTTCTGGTTATGCAATCTGGTGTTGGGGATACAGGGAGGCACAAATATCTCACACAACTAATAAATCCTACACTCCAACTGTATCCATCCGTCAACACATAACCAAGAAAACCTCGGAAATCGTGTACCTCAGACCTTCGAAAAACATCCGATATACTAGCTTTGGCAATACATCTGGTCGCTCTCCCCAGTACTGGGTGTCGTCAAACTACTCTCACCACAAAGATTATAGAAGCGTTTTCGATGTCGACGTCCTCTGGTATTCCGGAACTGAAACGATCACGAATGCGACAAGAACCCCTTGGAGCTCAACTCCCCGGAAGAAGTCAAGTCAGATAGGAGGCACCAAGACAGAATTCCCGTCACACCGATATCGCAACGATTCCAACAATACCCGCGTGATCCTAAAAAAAATTTGAGTGAAAAAAGGAGAGTGATGGAAACAAAAACACCTATGTCACGATTCCTCACCAGAGCGACGAAGGGGATGAGGAGTAAAAAGAAGTCCTACTCTCCGATATATAACTAGACTCAAAATAGTTTTTTTCCTAGACTCAATATTGGCAGCGGTTCGATTAATCAAGGGGGCTCCTAAGGTCGGTAAGGCTCTGATACCAACTTGTAGCGCCCGATATGTGATTCTATCCCAATCACGTGATGAATTCATGATTGGGGCACAATCGCATTTCGAGCGCATAGCAAGGTGGATATCATTACAACATACCATGTACTGAATAGATGAGAATACAAAATAAAGGCTTACACTCGCCACAAGCTACAACATGATTACAGCAGTTCATCAATACATAACAATCATCATACAGAAGAGCAGGATCCGACTACGGATGAAATCAAACAAAAAAGAAGAATGACATCCACCCTGCTAATCCCAGGCTCCTGACCCGGAACCTATCCCTTGATCGAAGAAGCAGAAGAACTCCAAAACAAGAAAGCATCGCTCTCAGGTCAGATCTTTGCATTACCTGTACCTGCAGTTGTGTTTGTAGTAATCTGTGAGCCATGAGGAATCAGCAATCCCATTACCATGGGTATCAAGACTGGCAAAGCTTAAAGGGTATGGAAAGGATAAGTGGTGAGGTTGCAGCAAGCGACTAAGCATTGTATGGTGGCTAACTTACGAGTACAAGAGTAAGATGAGAAAGTACGCAAACGGTCGCAAACTAGTAATGATCAAGAAGTGATCCTAAACTACTTACGTTAAAACATAACCCCACCGTGTTCTCTTCTCGACTCACTCGAAAAGAGACAGTCACGGTTACACACGCGGTTGGTGTATTTTAAATCGGATCTGGTGTCAAGTTCTCTATAACCAGATATTAAAAATTCCAATCTGCCACATAATCGCGGACACGGCTTTTGAAAGTTTAAACCCTGCAGGGGTGTCCCAACTTAGTCCATGACAAACTCTCACAATAAGCGGAGGCAAATCTCCATCTTGGGGACAACTCGATCAAACTCGAAATCCCGATGCACAAGACATTTCGACAATGGTAAAACAAAACCAGCAAGACCTCCCGATGTGCCGACACCCTGATAGTAACCGCGCATATCTCGTCTTAGGCCACGACAGATGAGCGAAGCTTACGGTCGCTGAGACCCAAGTTGCCAAGCGGGCGCCGCAAGGTGCTCTGTTTTGGACCAACACTCATGAGGAGCACTGGCCCGAGTTGTTGATTAATTATCCTCGGGGTCCAGAAAGTCCCTATGCAAGTTTTAGTTGTTATTAGGCAAATGGTAAAACCAAAGTTGGGCCTTGCTGGAAGAGTTTTATCCAAAGCGAACTGTCAAGGGGGACCCATAAACCCCGACCGTGTTAGGAACGCAAAATCAAGGAACATAACACCGGTATGACGGAAACTAGGGCGGCAAGAGTGGAACAAAACAGCAGACAAAAGGCCGAGCCTTCCACCCTTTACCAAGTATATAGATGCATTAATTAAATAAGAGATATTGTGATATCCTATGATATCCATGTCCCAACATGGAACAATCTACAACTGCACCTGCAACTAGCAATGCTATAAGAGGGGCTGAGCAAAGTGGTAACATAGCCAAACAATGGTTTGCTAGGATGGTTAAAAAGGTTAGAGGCTGTTCATGGCAATTTGGGAGGATTGATAAACAAGTGGTAGATAGCGCGACATAGCGATAGCATCGAGACAACTAGCAAGCAAAGATAGTAGTGGTATCCAGGGTAATGATCATCTTTCCTGAAATCCCGCTCGGAAGAAGACCGAATCCATGAAGAAGACGACGGGCGTAGTCGAACGGATCCTCACAATCCCAACATAACCGAAACTATCGAGAAGAAGAACAACCGGAAAGAAGCAAACAACATGGTAAACAATCAAGCATAATCATGGCATGATGCACAACCAAATATGATGCATGTCCGGTTTAATGAGTCATGTCATGGCAAGTGCAACAAACAATACTACAAGTTAAGTGGAGCTCAATATGCAACGAGTTGCATATTGATGAAACACCACATTCAAATTATTTAGTTCACCCTCGATTATATACCCGTCAATATTAAATGTTGGTTAACATGGCAAGAGGTGAAGCATAATAAAACTACCTATCTAGGCAAGTTTAAATGAGGCCGGAACAACAAACAACAATTCCGGAAAATCCCCATGTGCATATTTTGAATTTGCTACTGTTCTGCCCTAAACCATATTTTAGAGTTGTTAAATAGTAAAATAAAGTGCACCATGTTAATCTATGCATTTTTCTAGACCATTTACATATAAAGTTTATTTAATTCGGAGCTACGGTTATTTAGTTATGAAATAAACCAAATTAGCATGTTATTTATGTAAATTTAATCAAATAGTAAGTTTAAACATTTTTAACATGGATGAAAGTTGGATATTATGAAACTAGATAAAATTCTAAGCATTTTACATATATAAAACATTTTAACCCGATGCACGATTGTGAATTATTAATGCATGAACATGAGGGACTTTTCTGTAAATATGCAGTTTTCTGGATAATAGAGAAAATAGCAGCGCAACGAAAAAAACAGAATGGGCTGAATCTGAGATCTGGCCCAGGGCGTGGAGGAGCTGCTCACATCAGGCCTTGAGGCCGAATCTGGAGCTGGGCCAGGGAGGCGCTGGTCACAGCACCAAGCGAATTGCTGCTACTGCTCGTTCTGAAGAACAAGAACAGAAACAGCAGGAGGTCATGATGCAGAACGGCGGCAGCGATTGCTTGGGCGTAGGAAGGCAGAAGCTGAGCTCGGCTGTAGTGCGAGGATGACGGCATCGACGCGGTGAAGAGGTCGGGCACGCCGGCGATACAGAGGAGGCAGCGGGCGGTAGGGCGCGATGCAGGAGGCATCGGCAGCGGGACTTGGCGCGGGGTGGCTCGAGGTGGCCGACGACGGGGATCCTCCGGATCTCGCCTGATCCGGACGGGAACGGGATGCTGGCGAGCGGGGTCCGGCGAGGGGCGTCCGGGAAAAGGGGCACGGGCGCGGACCCGACGGAGACAACGGGGATGCGGCGGCGCTTGGCGACGGATCCAACAGAGATGAGCTTGAGGCGTCGGCCATGGTGCTTGGAGCCCCTGTTGGTGGCGACGAAGATAGGCGGAGGCACTTCTCGCAGCTGACGATGAGGGGGATGGCGGAGACCGGCCGATCTGGACGAGGGGAGGCGGATCCCGGTGAGGTTCGTCGGATCCGGCTGGTTCCAGGCAGCGGCGGCGAGCTTGTCCATGAGCAGAAGAGAGAGAGAGGATCAGAGGAGCAGGAGAGCCAGGAAAGGGAAAAAGGGGGCACGAGGCAAGGGACCTGCTGGGTTCTCCGGTGACGGTCGGCGGCGCGACCGCGGTCGGAGAGGTGAGAGCTGCTGCTTGCGGCGGCACTCAAGGCAAGCCCCTTGGGCACGGGCAGGAGGGAGGAGGCTGCACGAGGATTGGACAGGAGGGATCGGGTGGTGGCGCGGGGGTTGGTCAGGCACAGAAACAGAGGTGGAGGTGGGTGGATCGGGAGGGATCCCGAGGTGGGAGAAAGCTGCGGCGCCGACGGGACAAGAGGGCTAGGATCTAGGGTTGCTGCCTAAACTGATTGGAGGTTGGTCTATATATATATGGTAGGAGGTCTAAAAGAGGGCTAGATCAGACCATCTGATTCAGATTGGTCGGTCGAGAAAAATAGTTAGGCAGTCAAAATAAGAAACCAAAGATTTTTTAGGGATGTTTGCGGATGATCCGGACCCATCGGTCATGACCGTGCAGTTCGGGTTCGGGAAAGGTTTTCGGATGCACGCGCGAGGGGGTTTTGTGCACTGTGCAGAGAGGCTCAAACGGTCGGACAACAAAAGAATAGTTGGTCTCGAAAGGGACAACGAAGGCAACAGGGAGAAGCGGGAACTACGAACGACTATGAGTTTTATGAAAACATGCGGATGCAATGCACATGATGCAATGATGAAATGCAACAAACGAAAATAATTAAAGCGGCTACAACGAAAATATGGAAGGCGTCTGGAGTGTCGGTCTCGGGTCATTACACCAGGTGCAGGTGCTTATCCGCAAGGCGCGCGTCAACATCATGAAGTTCTGCCTCGAGCTTCCTCAGCGTTCTAAACAAGATCGTGCCTGACTGCGGCCCGGCCACTCGCGAGCGCCAAGGCCTGGCTAGGGCAGAGCCACACGCTCCCGCCCTCTGCCGCAGCGCGAGAAGACCCGGCTACGCCTGTCGGAGGCTGGAAGCTGACTGGCGCCTCTTCCGTCCCTCCTAGGTAGGGTGACACGCCCCGCGGGCTCGGCGCCTTCCCGTAGGCGGCTGTCAGTCCGCGGCTGCCTTGGGCATGCTACTTCTTGAGCTTGCGTTGGTTTTTCCCTTGAAGAGGAAAGGGTGATGCAGCAAAGTAGATATAAGTATTTTCCTCAGTTAAGAACCAAGGTATCAATCCAGTAGGAGAAACACGAAAGTCCTCAATATATGCACCTACACAAACAATCAAACACTTGCACCCAACGCGATAAATGGGTTGTCAATCCATTCACGGTCACTTGCAAAGGTGAGATCTGATAGAGATAGATATAAAAGATTGCTAAAACTTAAAACAAAATAAAAGTAAATAAATTGCAGCAAGGTATTTTTGGTATATAGATCTGAAAATATATTAAGGAAAATAGACCTGGGGGCCATAGGTTTCACTAGAGGCTTCTCTCTTGAAGGCAAATAATACGGTGGGTGAACAAATTACTGTCGAGCAATTGATAGAAAAGCGCAAAGTTATAACGATATCCAAGGCAATGATTATGAATATAGGCATCACGTCCGTGTCAAGTAGACCGACTCCAGCCTGCATCTACTACTATTACTCCACACATCGACCGCTATCCAGCATGCATCTAGAGTATTAAGTTCATAAAGAATGGAGTAATGCCTTGAGTAAGATGACATGATGTAGAGGGATAAACTCAAGCAATATGATGAAAACCCCATCTTTTTACCCTTGATGGCAGCAATACAAATACGTGCCTCGCTACCCCTACTTTGTCACTGGGTGAGGACACCACAAGATTGAACCCAAAACTAAGCACCTCTCCCATTGCAAGAAAAACCAATCTAGTTGGCCAAACCTAACCGATAATTCGAAGAGATATACAAAGATATCAAATCATGCATATAAGAATTCAGAGAAGATTCAAATAATATTCATAGATAAGCTGATCATAAATCCACAATTCATCATATCTCGACAAACACAGTGCAAAAGAAGATTACATCAGATAGATCTCTAAGAACATCGAGGAGAACATGGTATTGAGAATCAAAGAGAGAGAAGAAGCCATCTAGCTACTAGCTATGGACCTGTAGGTCTGTGGTAAACTACTCACGCTTCATCGGAAGGGCAATAGAGTTGATGTAGATGCCCTCCGTGATCGCCCCTCCGGCAGGATGCCGGAAAAGGCCCCAAGATGGGATCTCATGAGAACAGAAGGTTACGGCGGCGGAAAAGTATTTTGGTGGATGCTTCTGTTGATATTGGAATATTTGTGAATTTATAGAGCTGAGAGAGAGAGGTCGGTGGACTACCGAGGGTCCCACAAGCCAGGGGCACCCCCCTAGGGCGCGCCCTGAGGGCTTGTGGAGCCCTCGTGACTCTTCTGACTTGGACTCCAAGTTCCGTGGATGTCTTCTGGTCCAAGAAAAATCATCATAAAGTTTTATTCCGTTTGGACTCCGTTTGATATTCCTTTTCTGTAAAACTCAAAAACAAGGAAAAAACATAAACTGGCACTGGGCTCTAGGTTAATAAGTTAGTCCCAAAAATAATATAAAATATGATATTAATGCATGTAAAACATCCAAAACAGATAATATAATAGCATGGAACAATCAAAAATTATAGATACATTGGAGACGTATCAAGCATCCCCAAGCTTAATTCCTACTCGTCCTTAAGTAGGTAAATGATACAAACAGAATTTTTGATGTGGAATGCTACCTAACATATTTATCCATGTAATTTTCTTTATTGTCGCATGAATGTTCAGATCCATAAGATTCAAAACAAAAGTTTAATGTTGCATAAAAACAATAATACTTCAAGCATACTAATAAAGCAATCATGTCTTCTCAAAATAACATGGCCAAAGAAAGTTATCCTTACAAAATCATATAGTATGGCTATGCTCCATCTTCATCACACAAAGTATTAAATCATGCACAACCCCGATGGAAAGCCAAGCAATTGTTTCATACTTTTGATGTTCTCAAACTTTTTCAACTTTCACGCAATACTTGAGCGTGAGCCATGGATATAGCACTATAGGTGGAAAAGAATATGGTGGTTGTGGAGAAGACAAAAAGAAGGAGATAGTCTCGCATCAACTAGGTGTATCAACGGGCTATGGATATGCCCATCAATAGATATCAATGTGCATGAGTAGGGATTGCCATGCAACGGATGCACTAGAGCTATAAGTTTATGATAGCTAGAAAAGAAACTAAGTGGGTGTGCATCCAACTCGGTTGCTCACGAAGACCTAGTAAAATTTGAGGAAGCCCATCATTGGAATATACAAGCCAGGTTATATAATGAAAGATTCCCACTAGTATATGAAAGTGACAATATAGGAGACTCTCTATCATGAAGATCATGGTGCTACTTTGAAGCACAAGTGTGGAAAAAGGATAGTAACATTGTCCCTTCTCTCTTTTCTCTCATTTATTTTGGTGGGCTTCTTTGGCCTCTTTTATTTTTTTTGTGGGCTTCTTTGGCCTCTTTTATTTTTTTTAATGTCCGGAGACTCATCCCAACTTGTGAGGGAATCATAGCTTCCATCATCCTTTCCTCACATGGGACAATGCTCTAATAATGATGATCATCACACTTTTATTTACTTACAACTCAAGAATTACAACTCGATACTTAGAATAAAATATGACTCTATATGAATGCCTCTGGCAGTGTACCGGGATGTGCAACGATCTAGCATAGCAATGACATCAACAAACGGACAAGCCATGAAAACATCATGCTAGCTATCTTACGATCATGCAAAGCAATATGACAATGATGGAGCGTGTCAAAATAAAACCGAACGGTGGAAGTTGCATGGCAATATATCTCGAAAATGGCTATGGAAATTCCATAATAGGTAGGTATGGTGGCTGTTTTGAGGAAGGGTATATGGTGGGTGTAATGAACCGGCGAAAGTTACGCGGTACTAGAGAGGCTAGCAACGGTGGAAGGATGAGAGTGCGTATAATCCATGGACTCAACATTAGTCATAAAGAACTCACATACTTATTGCAAAAGTCTATTAGCTATTGAAACAAAGTACTACACGCATGCTCCTAGGGGGATAGATTGGTAGGAAAAGACCATCGCTCGTCCCCGACCGGCACTCATAAGGAAGACAATCAATAAGTAAATCATGCTCCGACTTCATCACATAACGGTTCACCATACGTGCATGCTACGGGAATCACAAACTTTAACACAAGTATTTCTACCAATCCACAATTACTCACTAGCATGACTCTAATATCACCATCTTTATATCTCAAAACAATCATAAGGAATCAAACTTCACATAGTATTCAATGCACTTTATATGAAAGTTTTTATTATATCCCTCTTGGATGCCCATCATATTAGGACTAAATTCATAACCAAAGCAAATTACCATGCTGTTTAGAAAGACTCTCAAAATAATATAAGTGAAGCATGTGAGTTCAACAATTTATATAAAATAAAGCCACCGCCGTGCTCTAAAAAGATATAAGTGAAGCACTAGAGCAAAATTGCCTAGCTCAAAAGATATAAGTGAAGCACATAGAGTATTCTAATAAATTCACGAATCATGCGTGTCCCTCTCAAAAGGTGTGTACAGTAAGTATGATTGTGGCAAACTAAAAATCAAAGACTCATATCATACAAGACACTCCAAGCAAAACACATATCATATGGTGAATAAAAATATAGCCTCAAGTAAATTTACCGATAGACGAAGACAAAAGAGGGGATGCCATCCGGGGCATCCCCAAGCTTAGATGCTTGGTTGTCCTTGAATATTACCTTGGGGTGCCTTGGGCATCCCCAAGCTTAGGCTCTTGCCACTCCTTATTCCGTAGTCCATCAAATCTTTACCCAAAACTTGAAAACTTCACAACACAAAACTTAACAAGAAAACTCATGAGATCCATTAGTATAAGAAAATAAATCACCACTTTTTGGTACTGTTGTGAACTCATTATTTATTTATATTGGTGTAATATATACTGTATTACAACTTCTCCATGGTTCATACCCCCCGATACTACCCATAGGTTCATTAAAATAAGCAAACAACACATAGAAAACAGAATCTGTCAAAAACAGAACAGTCTGCGAAGATATGAATTGTTCTTATAATTATTTAACTCCAAAAATTCTTAAAAAATAGTACAATATAGGAAATTTGTATATAAATCATGTGTAAAAAATTCAGGGTTTTTCCGCGCTCCAGTGAATTTAAACAATTCTTTTACTGGACGCAGAAGTTTCTGTTTTTCAGCAAGATCAAATCAACTGTCACCGTAAGCCATCCCAAAGGTCTTACTTGGCTCAAACACTAATTAAAACACCAAAACAAATCTAACCAGAGGCTAGATGATAAATTTATTGAAAAACAGAACCAAAAAAAACAAAAACAAAAATAAAATTGGGTTGCCTCCCAACAAGCGCTATTGTTTAATGCCCCTAGCTAGGCATAAAAGATAGATCTAGGTATTGTCATCTTTGGTATGCAATTCCTTTTTAATCAAATCTTCCAAAACTCTTCTTAACAAATCTATCCTTTCCTTTATTTCCCTTCTAGTAGGTGAACTTAGTTCATGAAAAGGACTTTGATTAGTGATTTTGACATTCATAAACCCGTAATCTGGATCATCACCATATATATCATCATATAAAATACGTATATCATTTTTAATGGGTTCCCTAGTCATCTTTTCCAACCAATCATCATTAAATCCCACAAAAATTCCCCTTGTTATCCAATCAAATTTGTCATAATTCTCAAGGTACAAGGTTTGAATAATTTCATAGTAGGGAACTCTCCTCCTAAGATTGTCACTGTAAGATTGATAATCTCTAGATTCCAAACTACGCAAAGTTTCTTTATCATGAAGAATTTCTTCAATCGGAGGACGTTCAACATCTTTATTGTAGAAAGCAAAATTTTCTCTAGCCTCTTGCACTATAAAATCAAATTCATGCATAAGGATGATAGTAGCAATCTTTTTAGCCTTAGGATGATTAATATTGGGGAGTTCATAAAACACCTTTCGCAAAGCGGGATGGATGTGCACAAATTTTCTCTCTAATTATCAAAAAGCATGACAATAGCATCCGCATAGCAATTTGTATCAAGAAGAATAGATCTCTTATTAATAGGCATGGTTCCTGTACAATCAAAGAATTCCTGAATAACACTCTTCCCAATAATATTACCGTCTCCCACATGAAAAGTTTTTACTTTATAATTAGAAGGTGTTTTAGTCTCGTGATCCAAAGAACAAGCATCAAGTTTTTTCTCAAGATTTATGCTAGCAATATTCTCAAAAATTTCAATGATAACCTCCCCAGATTCAAACATGGTGGCAACAAACCGATCTAGCAAATGGGCAAACAAAAAGCAAACGAAAAGACGAACGGAAGAAGGGAGAATAAAAAGGCAAATCTTTTTGTATTTTTCTGAAAACGTTTTAGAAGTGGGGGAGAGGAAAACGAGAGGCAAATGGCAAATAATGTAATGCAAGAGATGAGAGTTTATGATGGGTACTTGGTAGGCTTGATGTAGATCTCCCCGGCAATAGCGCCAGAAATTCTTCCTGCTACTTCTTGAACTTGAGTTGGTTTTTCCCTTGAAGAGGAAAGGGTGATGCAGCAAAGTAGATATAAGTATTTCCCTCAGTTAAGAACCAAGGTATCAATCCAGTAGGAGAACACGCAAGTCCCCAATATATGCACCTACACAAACAATCAAACACTTGCACCCAACGCGATAAAGGGGTTGTCAATCCCTTCACAGTCACTTGCAAAGGTGAGATCTGATAGAGATAGATATAAAAGATTGCTAAAACATTAAACAAAATAAAAGTAAATAAATTGCAGCAAGGTATTTTTGGTATATAGATCTGAAAATATATTAAGTAAAATAGACCCGGGGGCCATAGCTTTCACTAGAGGCTTCTCTCTTGAAGGAAAATAATACGGTGGGTGAACAAATTACTATCGAGCAATTGATAGAAAAGCGCAAAGTTATGACGATATCCAAGGCAATGATTATGAATATAGGCATCACATCCGTGTCAAGTAGACCGACTCCAGCCTGCATCTACTACTATTACTCCACACATCGACCGCTATCCAGCATGCATCTAGAGTATTAAGTTCATAAAGAACGGAGTAACGCCATAAGTAAGATGACATGATGTAGAGGGATAAACTCAAGCAATATGATGAAAACCCCATCTTTTTACCCTTGATGGCAACAATAAAAATATGTGCCTCGCTACCCCTACTTTGTCACTGGGTCAGGACACCGCCAGATTGAACCCAAAACTAAGCACCTCTCCCATTGCAAGAAAAACCAATCTAGTTGGCCAAACAAAACCGATAATTCAAAGAGAAATACAAAGATATCAAATCATGCATATAAGAATTCAGAGAAGATTCAAATAATATTCATAGATAAGCTGATCATAAATCCACAATTCATCGGATCTCGACAAACACATCGCAAAAGAAGATTACATCGGATATATCTCCAAGAACATCGAGGAGAACATGGTATTGAGAATCAAAGAGAGAGAAGAAGACATCTAGCTACTAGCTATTGACCCGTAGGTCTGTGGTAAACTACTCACGCTTCATCAGAAGGGCAATAGAGTTGATGTAGATGCCCTCCATGATCGCCCCTCCGGCAGGATGCCGGAAAAGGCCCCAAGAAGGGATCTCATGGGAACAGAAGGTTACGGCGGCGGAAAAGTATTTTGGTGGACGTTTCTGTTGATATTGGAATATTTGTGAATTTATAGAGCTGAGAGGGAGGTCGGTGTACTCCCGGTGGGCCCACAAGCCAGGGGCGCCCCCCCTAGGGCGCGTCCTGAGGGCTTGTGGAGCCCTCGGGACTCTTTTGACTTGCACCCCAAGTTCCGTGGATGTCTTCCGGTCCAAGAAAAATCATCGTAAAGTTTTATTCCATTTGGACTTTGTTTGATATTCCTTTTCTGTAAAACTCAAAAACAAGGAAAAAATATAAACTGGCACTGGGCTCTAGGTTAATAAGTTAGTCCCAAAAATAGTATAAAATAACATGTTAATGCATATAAAACATCCAAAATAGATAATATAATAGCATGGAACAATCAAAAATTATAGATACGTTGGAGCCGTATCAGGGCGCCGGTGTGGGCAGGTATAGCGGCCGACGGCCCCGCCTTCGCCTGCTTGGTGCTGGCCTTGACGGTGGACGCTCGGGAGACAGGGGAGCAGCTCACCGAGGACTCCCTCGGGAGGACCGCCGCCGCCCCCGTGCACGCAAGGCCACCTGTGGAGGCCGAGGAGTGCGTGGTCGTTCCATGCCCCGTGCCTGCGGTGGATGGCGGAGGGGCCTCCCTTCGCGCTGGTGCGATCGCAGTGCCTAGGTGAGCCATGCCTTCGCTGCACCCCACGGCCGCGGCGGGTGGCAATGAGGAGGCCGCTCGGCTCGGGGGCTCCTTCACCTTCTCGCCTGAAGAGTTACTGCTAGAAAAAAGAGCTTAGGGATGCCTGGCACGCGTGAGGCCAGGAGGGTCAGACGCTTACTCGTCCATGGCGACCCACTTCCTCTTCTTCAATGTTCTCGGCAGTGCGCCGGTGCCGCGCTCCGACCGGATCCTCCTTCCGGAGTCGTGTGGCCCGGGGCGTCGTCGTCCTGGGACTCTGCACGCCGCTTGTAGTGCCAGGAGTGGTGGCTCTGTCCCCGGGCAGGGCGACGCTGTCGATGTTTGCCGATGCGCGGGAGTGTTGATGGGTGGCCCGAGGAGATGGGTCGCCACCGCCCTCCGCCGCTGCGGCCAGGTGTATCGCACCCCCGAAGCCCTCTGGCTCTGGGACCACCAAGAATGGGTTGTCCCGAGGCCCCTCGTGGCCTTCGAGGAGCAACCCCCACTGATCGAAGCGTGGCATCCTCCCGACGAAGGGCTCCTTGCTCATGTAGTTGTACAGGGGGTACCCTTGCCTAGGGAGCTCGCTCGCCTCTTCGCCGGTCAGGACTCGGAGTATCCCACTTAACACGTCGGGAGTGTAGGAACGAAGTATGTCTACCAGAGGGGGGTGAATGGGAGTTTTAAATTTTCTTCGAAAATATCAAAACTCTCGGAACCCAGCAGCGAAGCGAATGAAAACAGTGTACAGCGAGCAAATACAAACTAACAAATGGAAACTAAAGGCATGCATCGAGACAAATCACATGACTGAAATAGTTCGAATGTAAAGAGGACAAGCATAGGTAACCAGTGATGCTCGATGGAGACAAGGAATTTGGTAGACCAGTTCGCCCTTCTACACAAGGACTACATCTAGTTGGAGGGTGTCGGCATTCTGGGATCGGGGGTACCTATACCGGCCTGCCTACGGCCCATAGCATGGCTCCATCGATGGCCCGGTATGGCCCAGCGGCAAGGCCCCCAAGACAAGACCCTTGCGAGGACCCCCTGGCCTCGCGAGGAGGACGACACCAAGACCTCCAACGGAGCAGCCTCCCCAGGTTGCCTCCCGAGGAGCGGAGTTTTCTATGCAGGTGCCCAGCCTCACGAGGCTACAGTGATGTGAGCCATGACGACCAAGGCCAGGCGGGCACCAGCGGGCGCAGAGGAGGCAGTTTCCCTTTCGATGCTAAGGGAGCAAGGACAGGCGTGGGTTCCCGAGGAGTCCTCCAAAGATTTCCATTCCGGTGCAACAAGACCAAGACCACGGGCTCGGTAGGACGGATGTCAACACTGAGCCCAAAGTTGCGTCACGACCAGAAGCTTTGCAGGCGAAGACCACCTTTCGTCAGGATAAGATGTACTACTTGTCCCCTTTCGAATTGGCCACTGTGGGATCCCTTCTGACCTAAGTTTTGAGGGAAGAGGACCAAGGCCACTATAAATATAGGTCAGCCACCACCATTGTCGGTGTAGTAAACAGGGGGGTGTTCACTACCCCTGGACACGCACCGGCAAGTCGCAGCCTCCAGGCGGGAGGGACATGGCAGAGGAGGAATCCACCCAAGAGTACATTCGAAGCCCGGTTCCCGGCAAGGTCTACTTGCCGGGAATGGGTCCACGCAACGCCGGCAAGGCAGAGCTGGCAAGACAAGACTCCAGGCGGGTCGACCAGAAGATCAAGTCTACTACTGCCGGCGAGATCAGGGCCGGCAAGCTCAGGACTCGACAAGACTAAAGATAAGGCCCCGGCAAGGTTCTTGCCGGGATGACCAGCTGAACCCGGCAAGGCTTGCCGGGGGACAGCCAGACTGAAGACAAGGCCCCGGCAAGGTTCTTGCCGGGATGACCAGCTGAGCCCGGCAAGGTTCCTGCCCGGCAAGGTTATGCCACTATGCTGCTGCTCCAGTGCGGCCGCCAGCATGGCACTCTGGACCCTTCTCCAGGCATGCGTGGCAGAGCACTGTGACAAGCGGCGCTGATGGGATGGCCCCTTTTCCCATCCCCAAGAAGCTAAGGGACAGTTGAGGCCCAGCCTGAGGTTTGCTGTAGCAGAGTACTTGCCGCGGCAAGGTACTTGCCCCGGCAAGTCATTGGCTGCGGCAAGGTATTGACTACGGCAAGATAGCAGCTGCGGCAAGGTACTTGCCCCGGCAAGTTACCTTGCGCGGCAAGCTATTGGTTGCGGCAAGCTATCAAGTGTGGCAAGGTCTTGCCGCGGCAAGCGTTACTGTACCACTGTGCTACTGTGCTGCTGCTCCAGTGCCTCTGCCAGCGTGGCGCTCTGGGTCCTTCCAAGCGTGCATGGCAGAGCACTGTGCAGACGGTGGTGCTCTGTAGCTAGCGGTGCAGGAGCAGGTGGGATAGGCTTTTCCCACGTCCAAGACGCCCAGATACATGTATCTGGACAGCTAAGGCATGGGCATTTAATGCCCTTGTCCCCTGCCGTCAGTGGTAGGTAGGACATGTCATCCTAGTTATAATGGCCTTACTGTAGCAACTTTCCACCTCTACCTTTACTGTTTGCCACCTGTTGGTGACCCCTTTGTGCGTATAAAAGGAGGCCCATAGGCAACGTGGAGGGGAGAGAGGAACTCAGAGATTGAGAACTCCAGTATTGTATGCAGCTACTCTGTACTGTAGCGCTCCGGGAGCTAGAACAATCATCCAGATAATACACCAAAAAGCAGGAGTAGGGTTTTACGCATCCGTGCGGTCCGAACCTGGGTAAATCTCTCCCGTGCGCTGTCGTGTTCTTCGCTAGATCTGCTCTTCGTGCGACCGTCTCTCCCTGCCGAACATAAAGGGGTCCTTCCCTGGGTCCCATAGGTGATCGTGGATTCGTCCCCGACAACCATAGAGAGGGGATCGATTCCACCCTCACCACTTGAGCCCTCGCGAGGTCGCTCAAACCACTATACTAGTTCATCCTCAACCTCCTCGTGAGGCCAATCCACCACAAAGCAGGAGTAGGGTTTTACACTGCAAGATGACCCGAACCTGGGTAAACTGCCATGTTCATCTCCATCCCTGCTCGCATGGATCCGACGAGGCTAGGCTGTAGGGTGGCGAGCTAGAGACTGGAGAGGTTGAGATCTTCGCACACGCCCCTGAGGTCGAACCTTCTTGGGTCTGCGGAGCCCTGAATCCGACATTTGGCGCGCTAGATAGGGGCGTGTCGGAGATTTGCTTCCTCCCCGACCGTGCCTCGCCCTTGCCTCGTGGTTTCCATGGCGGGCGCTGCATCACCATTCTAGCCGCTCGTGGCCCGAGGAGATGTCGCGGGCTGCCCGGCCTTCACCCCCAGCCTGCGTTGGGTGCTGTGGCCGGCGAAGTTTCTGCCGGTGCTGCCCCCGAGGTACGACGGTGCGGCCGACCCCAAAGAGTTCCTCCAGTTGTACGCACAGGCCATCGAGGTGGCGGGCGGCGACGACAAGGCCATGGCAAACTGGCTCCCCCTGGCCCTCACGGTGGCCCCTCGATCCTGGCTCCGCGGCCTCCCGCATGCTTCGATCTCCTCTTGGGAGGAGCTCTGCGACCGGTTCGTCACACGCTTCACGGCCCCGGCGCACCATGCGGTCGCATGCATCATTGGCTGGTCGCAGGCACCCGCTTCTAGACGCCACATCAAGCAGTTTCTCCATTGGGCAAGCGTCACTCGACCATGGCGCGAGGCCGAGCGGGGCTGCACTGGGCCCGAGGCCGCCATCACCTTCGATTCCAGGGATCACCCCAAGACCACGGTGGCTACGGGGGCACTTCCCATGCTGTGCACGCCCACCATCAGCAACGTCGCGGTAACCAAGATCCTCATTGACGGCGGCGCCGGCCTGAACTTCCTCTCTGTGGAAACCTTCGACTTGCTCCAGGTGTTGTATGACCAGCTCACTCCCACCAAGCCTTTCTCAGGGGTGGTCAAGGGCTCGGCCACCCCCAGGACAGATATGCCTCCACGTCACCTTCGGCACGCACTACAACTACCGCACCGAGCTCATCAACTTCGACGTCGCCCTCATCAGCCTCCTGTACAACGCCATCCTGGGGTATCCGGCCCTCGCGAAGTTCATGGCGGCAACGCACCCGGGCTACAACGTCATCAAGATGCCTGGTAGTAGCCGCATCATCACCCTGGCGGGAGACACCAAGGATGCGCTCAGAGCCCTCAAGCTCGCCTTAAAGGCCGCAGCGGCTTCGCGCCCCGGCATCGGGGACACTCCGAAGACCCCAGAGGCCACACCAGCAAAGAAGAAGCAATTGTTCTCCCAAGACCGAGCTGACACGAAACAGGTGCCTGTCGATGATGAGGGCTCAGGCCCCACCTTCACCATAGGCGCTGGTCTCCCCTCGATGCAGGAGGAGGCGTTGGTCGGCTTCCTCTGGGCAAACAAGGATGTGTTTGCATGGGAAGCGTCGGACTTGGTCGGTGTTCCGCGTGATGTGATCGAACACCACTTAATGGTGTGCCCCAATGTGCGCCCAGTGAAGCAGAAGGCGCGACCGCAAGCCCAGGAGAAGCAAGCATTCATCGTCCAGGAGGTCTGCAAGCTGCAAGAAGCTGGTGTCATTTGGGAAATGCGGCACCCGGATTGCTAGCTAACCCAGTTATTGTCCCCAAGAAAGGCGGCAAAGAGCGCATGTGCGTCGACTTCACGAGTCTCAACAAGGCTTGCCCTCAGGACCCCTTCCCTCTCCCGCGCATCAATCAGATCGTGGATTCCACCGCCGAGTGCGATTTACTGTGCTTTTTAGACGCCTTCTCAGGCTATCACCAAATCAAGATGGCAGTGCAGGACGTCGAGAAGACGGCCTTCCTCTCCCCATGCGGCGTGTATTGCTATACTAGTATGCCCTTTGGGCTGCGGAATGCTGGGGCAACCTTCTAGCGATTGATGCACATCGCTCTCGGGCAGCAGCTCGGGAGGAATGCAAAGGCATACGTCGACGACATCATGGTCAAGTCGCAAGAGGCGAGGACCCTGATCGAGGACCTGGGGGAGACGTTCGCTAGCCTGTGTCGGGTGAACCTAAGGCCTAACCCGGAGAAGTGCGTGTTCGGGGTCCCATCCGGCAAGCTGCTCGGCTTCCTCGTATCGCATCGGGGGATTGAGGCTAACCCCAAGAAGATCAAGGCAATAGAGAGGATGAGTCTGCCTCAGACCCTCAAGGAGATGCAAAAGCTCACGGGGTGCGTCACCTCGCTGGCGCACTTCATCTCCAAGCTCGGCGAGCGTGCCCTCCCCTTCTTCAAGCTGATGAAGAAGAAGGGCAACTTCGAGTGGACTCCGGAGGCTGATGCGGCTTTTTAAGTCCTCAATAGGTACCTCACGAGACCACCCGTACTGGTGGCACCTCGACCTCTTGAGCCTCTGGTGCTTTACTTGGCGGCCACTCCCCACTCGGCCAGCGCAGCGCTCATGGGGGTTAGGGAGGAGCACGCTGGCGCGGGTGTGCGGCGTGGCATCCCGCGTAAGAGCCCGCCGTCACTACCTCAGGATGGCGCTCCTAAGGCTTCCGCTACGTCACCAGACAGTGAGGCTCCCGAGGCCCCCTCTGCTCAAGCAGAGCAGGGCGTCATTGACGCTTCGCCCCTAGTCGAGCACCCGGTGTACTTCGTCAGCACGGTGTTCTGTGATGCGCGTGCTACCCCATGCCGCAGAAGCTCCTGCTCGCACTCCTCATCCCCTCTAGGAAGTTGCGTCATTATTTCCAAGGCCACCCCATCAAGGTCGTCTCCGCGTACCCCATGGTGAAGGTGCTGCACAGTCCCAATGCTGCGGGGAGGGTTGCAGGCCTTCCAGCTAGAATTCAGCACCACAAGGGTCATCAAGGGCGCGCCCATCAATGACTTCATGGCAGAGTGGACGGATGCTCCCGATCGGGGGATGGACGAGGGCCAATCCCTCACACCCGGCGACAAGGCACCCGACGGCTGGGTCATGTACTTTGACGGTGCTTTCACGCGGCAGGGCGCGGGGGCAGGAGCCGTACTCATCTCACCGACCAAGGACAAGTTGTACTACGCCGTGCAGCTCTGCTTCCAGCATGGCGAGAAGGTCTCCAACAACATCGCGGAATACGAGGGCCTAATTGCCGGCCTCAGGGCCGCGGCCGCCCTAGGGGTCAAGCACCTCACCATCAAGGGCGACTCCCAGCTTCTCGTCAACTCCTCGAACAAGGAATAGAAGCCTAAAGATGAGCACATGGAGGCATATCTGGAAGAGGTACACAAAATTGAAAAGCGCTTCTTGGGCTTGGAATTGCAGCACGTCCCACGTGGCACGAACAAGGAGGCGGACGACATCGCCAAGAGGGCCTCCCGCCGTGAGCCCCAGAAGCCTGGCGTCTTCGAGGAAAGGCTTTTCAAGCCATCAGCAGCTCCCCCCGTTGCGGGCCCAGCACTGCGTCGGCAGGAGCCGCCTCCGGCCCCATGCTCGGGCACCCCGGCCTGTGGCCCGACCTCAGGAGAGCACTTGCTCCTGGCGCTGGAGCCTCAGAAGGGCTGCTAGACCGAGGAGTTCAAGGTATACCTGCTCTGCGGCACCCTGCAGAAGGAGGAAGATGCGGGATGCGTGGTTCATCAGGCCACCGCTTATTGCTTGCAGGACGGTGAGCTGTACCAAAGGCGCGCCAACGACGTCTTGCTGTGATGCATATCTAGGGAGCAAGGGCGCGAGCTGTTAGCCGACATCCACGGTGGAGATTGCGGACATCACTCTTCATCGCGCACCCTCGTCGGAAGGTGTTCCGCAGCGGGTTCTACTAGCCCACGGCGCTCAATGACTCCATTGAGCTGGTGCGATCCTGTGAGGCCTGCTAATTCCATGCCAAGTAGATTCATCAGCCCACGCAATGCCTCCAAACCATCCCACTCTCATGGCCCTTCGCGGTCTGGGGGTTGGATATCTTGGGCCCGTTCCCTCTGGCAGCCAGTGGATACCGCTACCTCTACGTTGCCATCGACAAGTTCGCCAAGTGGGCGGAGGTGGAGCCTGTGCGCACCATCCCTGCTGGCTCCGCCGTCAAGTTCATCAAGGGCCTCATCAGCCGTTTTAGGGTCCCCAACCGTATCATTACTAACAATGGCTCCCAATTCACCAGCAACCTCTTCAGGACATATTGTGCTAACCTTGGAACGCAGATATGCTACGGTTCAGTGGCGCACCTGTAGAGCAACGGCCAGGCTAAGTGCGCCAACGCGGAGGTCCTGAGGGGCCTCAAGACAAGGAGCTTCAAGAAAAAACTCGAGGCCTGCGGCAGGGGTTGGCTCGGTGAGCTTCAGTCCGTGTTGTGGTCCGAATCCTCGCGCGACGCTCTCGAGCGAGCTAGCGGGCACGTACCAATTTCAGTCCCAGGCCACAGGGGCGCTTATCCTTCAGCTCATCTCCTGGCCCTGTTGGGCATCGTGACCTGGCATACCAGTGACGATCGCCCCTACTCGGGGGAAGCGGGCGCAAAGCCCCTTGAGGACCAGAAGCCACCTAATCCGTAAGGAGGGAGCCTTCTCAGGACCCCAGGGGCATACCCGGGACCGAGGCTCCGAAGGAACGCGGATCGCGACGCAGCAGCAACTCGCCAGGGGCCACGAGCGCGCCAAGCTAAGTAATTCTAATCACACCAAGCGGGAACTTCCAATTAATAGCAATATGAGTATTAGAACGTAAACGGGAAATACTGACATAAAGGCGCAAGCGCCGCGGTTCATTACACGCCCCCAGGGGGCTTTTTCATAAGTTGTGATGAAGGAAGCAAAAGAAGGAAAAACCGAAGAGGTAGCCTCCTGAGGACCATTGCTCCTAAGGCCCGGCTTCACCGCCGCCTGCGCTTAGTCAGAGTCCTCCTCCTTCTTGACGGGGGCGTGATGGCGAGGTGGCTCAACGTCCTCTAGAGCGGGGGCGCGGCGGCGTGGCGGCATGCCATCCTCTTTGGTCCGCGCGCGGCGACGAGGCGGCTCATCGTAGTCGTCGTCGCTCGGGCCTTCCCCGGAGGAAGCGCCGTTGCTGGAGGAGCAGCGGCCATCGCCAAGGGCAAGTTCACCGAGGAGGACGCCACCGCCGCGCTGACCATCGTCGTCGAAGGGGTGGTCGCTACCCTCTTCGTCGCCTTCTGGGCAGCAACCCAGGCGACTGCCGTCCTCTCCGAAGACCCTGACAAAGAGCGTTGCCGCTCCGTCGTACTTAAAATGGAGGGTGCGCCTCCCCTTCAGACCATGCAGCACGGGCAAACGACTTCCATCCGCTGGTCAGGAACATATGCCCGATGGAGGAGACCTCAACCTTCACCCACAAAGACCCGTTGCAGCAGCTGCCGCAGCCCAACGGGTCCCGCTATCGGTAGCTCCTCCGCGAAGGAGCTTGGAAGCAGAAGCCAGGTGCCTAGAGGGCCCTCCACCCGTACGACAAACTCGCGCCCCATGTCACTCGAGCGGGCGCGCGGGTGTCATGGCCAGGCAGCCGCGGCACGCCTTCCGCCTTCGCCATGGCTGCTGGGGCCCCAGCAGTCGCCTCCGTGGGAGAGGCCTTTTCCCCGGTTGCTGGAACTGATGTGGGCCGTCAGAGGTGGACGCTCGCGCCCCCGTGATGGCGCCGTTGGTGCGGCCACGTACTTCCGGGGACGACCATGTCCCCTCTTGGGCGGCGGCGAGTCTGGCCCCTCCTTTGGGGCCTTTCCCTTCTCTTTGGCCAAAAACCTCCTCATTGGCGCCATGGTCGCTTCGGCAAGGTGGCGGCACAGCGTAGATAGGAGAAGAGGGGACGGCAAGCGAGAAGATGAAGACAGGCTAGGGGCTCCGCCTCCCTCGCCCTCTTATAGGCGGTCGAAGGCCAACCGGCACCCCTCCACCTTCTGAGCGATGACGGCCCTGCTGCATGCACCAGGTAGTTGTCAAGTCGGGGCAATTACCGAGGCAGCATGGGGAAGTTGAGGCATCCGTGTCCCGTCAAGCGCCACACGACAAGCCTGGCCTACAGGCGATTAGGGCCCGCAGTGCTTCGCCCTTGCCCCTTGGCTTTGCCTCGAAGCCAGCCCGAGCGCGCCTTGGGCCCGGGGGCTACTGTTGGTGTTTTGGGATCAGGGGCACCCAGACCTTCCTGCCTGCGGCCCATAGCGTGGCTCCATCGACGACCTGGTACGGCCCAGCGGCAAGGCCCCCAAGACAAGACCCTCGTGAGGACCCCCTGGCCTCGCGAGGCGGACGACACCAAGACCTCCAAAGGAGCAGCCTCCCCAGGTTGCCTCCCGAGGAGCGGAGATTTCTATGCAGGCACCCAGCCTCACGAGGCTACGGTGACGTGAGCCATGACAACCAAGGCCAGGCGGGTGCCAGCAGTCGCAGAGGAGGCAGTTTCCCTTTCGGTGCTAAGGGAGCAAGGACAGGCGTGGGTTCCCGAGGAGTCCTCCAAAGGTTTTCATTCCGGTGCAACAAGACCAAGACCACGGGCTCGATAGGACAGATGTCACTGCCGAGCCCACAGCTGCATCATAACCAGAAGCTTTGCAGGTGAAGACCACCTTTCGTCAGGATAAGATGTACTACTTGTCCCCTTTCGAATTGGCCACTGTGGGATCCCTTCCCGCCTAAATTTTGAGGGAAGAGGACCAAGGCCACTATAAATATAGGTTAGCCACCACCATAGAGAGGGGATCGATTCCACCCTCACCACTTGAGCCCTTGCGAGGTCGCTCAAACCACTGTACTAGTTCATCCTCAACCTCCTTGTGAGGCCAATCCACCACAAAGCGGGAGTAGGGTTTTACACCGTAAGGTGGCCCGAACCTGGGTAAACTGCCGTGTTCATCTCCTTCCCCGCTCACACGGATCCGACGAGGCTAGGCTGTAGGGTGGTGAGCTAGAGACTGCAGAGGTTGAGATCTTCGCACACGGCCCAGAGTTCAAACTTTCTTGGGTCTGCGGAGCCCTGAATCCGATAAAGGGGTTAACACAGAAGATAAACTCTCTTCACCCTATTCTCCTCGACAATTGGTTCGTCAACCAATGTCGATCACTTGTGGTCGATACTTCAAGCGATCTCCGAACCTTTACAGACTTCTTCTTCGAGAACCACAATTACTCTTGGTCTCTGAAGAAATTGACACCTAACCGTCTATAGTGTTTGCAGCTCGCGAGAGTAATAGGCGGAGCGTACTGGACTTAGATTCGAGTGATGCTGAACCACTATCTAATTTTTCGGCTCTAGGGGTTTTCTCTTGGTTGATTTTAAACTCAAATCACTGAGGAGAGGGGGTTGCTCAACAATATTCTCACAATCAAACGGAGTAGCCACCAGACAACGCCGGTGCGGAGTGGCTATTTATAGCCGCAGCTTTCCCTGGTGGGAAATGACCATTTTGGACACGTGGTCCAGCCAATGGCCAACCGACACGTTCACAATGGTCGGATTTTAAGAGCAATGGTAACATTACTTTAGGATGAAGTAATGCTAACTCCTCGGTCAGAGACAAATATCTCGCAACAAAGAATATCACAGTCTCTTGCTGGCAATTATTTGCTCGGAACACAAAGAGATTTCTCTCGCAACTTACATAGGACTTGGGTTTTGCATCAGAGAATCAAAGCTTCAAATGCTACACCCCTCTTAGTAGTACGATGGTCATGTGACTCAATAAAGAGAAGAGAAACAAAAAAATAAATGCTACGTCTTCAATCTTCTCGGTCGCGGTCACTTCCTTCGGACGAGCACCGAACCAATTGCTTCGCGTCAACAATTTTTGAGGGGTCACTCTTGTTATTATAATCTTCGGTGATAACCTTCACCTTCACGTAGGGGTTTATCTTCGGCGTTTGAATCAAACTCCTCTTGACTCTAGGGACCTGTTACTCTGTGTGCACTAGCAAACACATAAGTGCCTTACTGTTTATGTCAACAAACTCTAAAACATAAGGAGGCAAATTATTGCACCAACAATCTCCCCGTTTTTGGATGATTGTTGACAAAATAGATAATCATCAAAGTGAAGATAGATAAGTGACAGGTAATTCCAAAAAGTGTGAATAAGTGTTACTTTGCTCGATGATGGAATAGACTCCCCCTAAATGTATGCACGGAAAAAGATATGAGATTAATTCTCCAACAAGTATTGAAGTATACAGAGGAAATTTCAATCATTCGAGACAATGATTCGCACTGATGACATATAATCCATTGAGATTGTAGTGCTATCATTCATAACTTTTGATAATAATTCCACCTGCAAAACAATTGCTTCAAGAGAAATAGTGCAGTAGGAGGGGTTATTAACATTACATCACAGAAGTTATACAACTTAGAATAGATAAGCTTAAACAAGAAGTTTCAAATTCGCACAAAACCAAACCAAAGAAGCAGAGAAAGCAAATGTATCGAGACTCAATGTAATTCTCCCCATTTTTGTGAACTAGTGTTAAAAAGGTGACGAATAACATGAGTGCAAAAATGCAGAACTTAGTTCACTCGATGGCATCTCCAGAAGAACTGTCCGAGGTGACTTCTTCTTCAGAAGTGACTGGATTAGCTTCGTCTTAAGCAACAGCGGATTTTCCTTCAGGGATAACAACTTGGGGCTGAGAAAACGAGGGCATGTTTGGGGCAGCCACATGAGGAACACGGGATAGCACATTGCCTTCGGTAGGTTTCTCAGTCAGGTAGGTGGCTTTAGACTCTTCAAGCAGTTTGTGAAGCTTGTGATGCAGAAGATCAGTGGTTGGCTCACGATCAAGAAGAGGAGGGGTACTCCGATCTTGGAAATATTCAATAGGGAAGCCTTTGTCAATATAATCATAGAACTCTTGGAGATTGACATTCAAGAATTGTTTCTCGGTAAAGAACTTGTGAAGCAATTTCCAGAGCCTCTTCTTGTTTTCATCTACAATCAGATCCATGATTCTGGTGCGACTGTTGAGAGCATTTAGCTCAAGGCGAGATGTTCTTTTTCGTGTCGATCCTCAACGATGTGCTCCAACAGCAGTTGTTGTGTACACAAACTAACTTCGAGTTGCGATGGAGGATGAGGTGAAATCTTTCGGTCGCGCTGAGGAAGACGTGGCACGTTGAATTGCTTGTGATAATCGTGGGGGCTTGACGCGGGCGATTTACCCGAAGAAATATCTTCCATGATTTGCAAGGTATCGCGAACAGGAGGTATGAAGCTTTTATGACTTTGCTTCGCCAGATACACTATGCGCATAGTGTGATCAATAACTTTCTAGATCCATGGCGCGAAAACTTTGCGCCAGATGTTGAGCAAAATCCTTCAGAATACGCAGAAACATGTCATCAACATCGAAGATATACCGCTCAGAGATTGCATAGACAACATTCCAAAGAACATCTGAGATGGACTTATCTGGATTCATCCCGGCCATAGGGCAAATACTGTAAGAGAGCATGTGAAATAGCATCTAATTTTTGAACATTAAATGCTCAGGGCGAGGAGGAATAGTGTAGTCATGAATATTTTCTTGATCCATAGTGCACCGAAAAGTTTCATCTGATATGATATCAATGTTGTGCACCCGAATTTCAGTGTCACCATGCTCAAAGCGAGGGAAATGGAAGTGCGAGACAAAATCAGTTTAACTGCAGTTGATGTGTTTTCCTTCGGTCATCCACTCCATAATCCATTTTGAGTTGTCAGATTTATCACCAGAGATATACAGAGTAGCATAGAACTGAAGAATAATCTCTCTGTTCCAAGGATGCTCGAATTCGAATACCTTGGTGAGGCAGAAATCATCCAGATATTGCAGCAACAGATTGAAGCAACCAATATTTTGCTTAGCAGGGATGTTCAGGTATTCATGCGGAAATATCTTTCTGCTCTCATAGAGGAGCCGAGAGTAATATATGGCATGTTCCTTTGTCCAGAAGCGAGGCGATTCCGAAGTGCGCGGCCCATCATACGGATAAGTTTGAAAGAATTTGGGATGTGCATTCTGATTAAAAAGAGGACCTTTGGTGCCAGCTCCTGACGGGAACAAAGGCCGTTTTCATGAGGATATGGGGATTTGAGTTTGTCTTCAGGTGAGAGAAATTCATCACCATATACAATGGAGTCTGTACGGCGCGCTCAAACGGATTTTTGTTCGGAGGGACCAACATCTGGCATTCTTGTCACTGTGTCGATAGATAACTTAACTTGATATGGAGCAGGTGGCACAATAGAGGGAGCTCTAGAGGCAGTAGGCAGCAGTGCATGTTCCTTCACTGTAGGCACTGAGGCCGAATCAAGCACTGGAGGTGGTTGAGGTTGTTCCACTGGAATCTGTTGTTGCTGAATAGTTGGAGAGGACGAGACCTTTGGCGCGTCATGAGCTGGAGAAGCTTGGGGCTGGGAGCGAGGGATTTCACCTTCCTCAGAATAGTTCCCTGTGATGGAATATTAGCTTGAGCAGGGGAGGCCACAGACACTGATTCAGTTGGCCTTGGCGATGGAGGAGCATCCGAGTCTTTGACTGGGGGTTGCGAAGGAACAGCTGGCTCAGGAGATTTTTCATTCTGAGACTGAGCCTCTGGGCGATCAGGTGACTTTTCTATCAGAGCAGGAGGTACATTTTTTCTTTGCAATTCTCTTTCATTGCTTCTTCTTTTGTTGAGCAACTTGATAAATATGGCCTTTGACCAAATCATTGTAGCCAGTTACCTTTGCTTGATTCCCATCATAGATCTTGGTAACAATTTCATGAAGATCCTTGTGAAAACGCAACCTTCTGTGGCAGAGGAGAGTGATGGCACAGTTGATGTCCTTGTAGGAGTCTTCGAGTGCTTTAATGACAAATTTTGAAGAGGCAGTTTTCATTCGACCAACAAGGTCAATTAGTTCTGCAGAAAGAGTGTTGATTTCAACTGCATCTTCTCTCATTTCTTGAACAATGGAAGTGGCCTGTGAAATAACTTCAGGAGGGATAGGCAGAGAGTCCACTTCACCATTGAATGGATTGTCCACAAACTTATCAAGCTGTTCCATGATGAACATATTCTCATAGTAGTGAGGAGCATCAGACTTGGCAATTGGAGCAGATTTCACTGGAACTTGCTCGGAAGGAGGTTTAGAAGCCAACGGCTGAATTAATGTAGTAGCAAACTTAGCAGCATTCTCCATCGGAGCAGTAGCTTGAGGAGCATTATGTTCAGTAGTAGGCGCCTTGATTTTCTTCAAGTCAGGCTTGGGAATCCGTTCGCCTGGCTTTGCAGTACTCACAGGAGTGTCAACTACTAAATCCTTCAAATTGATAGCATCTGGATGAGGAGTTGTATTCACATGTTGTTTCATTGTGACAATGGTAGCTGGAGTTTTCCTATCAGTGATCTTCTTTGGTGGTGCTTCTGGAACCATAGGGACCCGAAGATCAGGCAACACCGTTGAAGTAGTGATATTCACTTGCTCGCTTAAAGCAGCAACAAATTCTCCCTTTGTGAGCAGAGGATCATCATCATCCGAAGAATCACTTATGGCAAATTCATCAGCTAGTTCAGCCATTCTCTTCTTTGGTGCACTCTTTCGTTTTGGTGCAGCAGCACTGGGATCATGCTTGCATTTAGAGCGACCTTCAGATTGTGCTTCGGCCTTTTTCTTCTTTACATCATCTTGAAGAAGGCGACGATTTTCCTCTTCATGAGCCCTTTGCTTTTCAGCCCTCTTAGCTTGCTTGATGGCATTCCGCTAATGCTTAGCAAGCTCATCAGGATAAGATTCGGGTGTGCAAAGGGAGGACTCATGAGAATTTGGTGGAGGCAGCGGTCTCTCCTGGGGATCATTTGGTTTATGAGAGAAATTTCCCAGCAGTCACCACATGGTGGATGAAATGCAAAGTTTTGAGCAAATCAAGGATGAACAAATTCATAACTGAACCATCTGCGCACCTAGTGACATCGAATCCATTGCTGTCGGTGTTCTAGGATCGGGGGTATCCAGACTTGCCTGCCTACGGCCTAGCGCGTGGCCCCGTCGATGGCCCGGTACAGCCCAGCTACAAGACTCTGCAAGAAAGACCCTCGTGAGGGCCCCACGGCCTCGCGAGGCTGACGACGCCAAGACGTCCCGAGGGGTAGCTCCCCGAGCCTGCCTCCCGAGGAGCAGAGATTTCTATGCAGGTACCCCACCTCACGAGGCTCGTAGTGACGTGAGCCATGATGAACAAGGCCAGGCGGGCACCAGCGGGCGTAGAGGAGGACAGTTTCCTCTTTGGTGCTAAGGAGGCAAGGACCATCGCGGGTTCCCGAGGTATGCCCCAAAGGTCTCCATTCTGGTGCAACAAGACCAAGACCATGAGCTCGGTAGGACGGATGTCATCGTCGAGCCCACCATTGCATCACGGCCAGAATCTTTGCAGGCGAAGACCACCTTTCGTCAGGATAAGATGTACCTCTTTTCCCCTTTCAAATTGGCCATTGTGGAATCCCTTCCCGCCTAAGCTATGAGGGAAGAGGACCAAGGCCACTATGAATATAGCCTAGCCTCCACCGTAGAGAGGGATCCAATCTGATTCTGGTCCTCTAGAGAGAACCATCCAAACCCACCGAGCCCTCGCGAGGCAGCTCACCCACTGTACTAGTTCATCCTCAACCTCCTCGTGAGGCCAATCCACCACAAAGCAGGAGTAGGGTCTTACACCGCAAGGTGGCCCAAACCTGGGTAAACTGCCGTGTTCATCCTTTCCCCGCTGGCACGAACTCGAGGAGGCCAAGCCATGGAGTGACGAGCTTGAGGCTGCGGCTCGGTTAGATCTTCACACACGCCCCTTAGTTCGAACCTTATTGGGTCCGCGGAGCCCCAATTCCGACATTTGGCACGCCAGGTAGGGGCGTGTCAAAACTCCCATCCGCTTCACTTTGTCTTTGTTTCGTAGCCTCCATGGCCGACGCCCGCCGAGTTCGCGCCGAGCGCCAGGCCTCTCGCGTCACCCAAATGGTGCCCGTGGGCCGCGGTGTTCTGCGCTGCTCTGCTTCTCCTGCAGCTAACGGTGCCACTGACCCTGCTGCTCATGAGCTACAGGATTCTTCGCTGCCGCCCTCTGTGCAGCGCGATGGCCGCACCGCCACTCCTTCCCTTACCCCTGTCACGGCGTTGTCTTCCCATGCTCATCGCGGGCCGGCAAACCCGTAGGCTACGCTGCTCATGACACGCGAGCTGCTACGCTATCGCCCCATCGACGAGGGCTACGACGCCTAGCTGGGCCGCATCACCGAGCTTGTCAATGCCGCCGGTGAGGCCCCGGCGCCATCCCACTCGCTCTGTCACCCGCCCTCCCGTGTGGGCGACATAGCTCACGGCGCTCCTTCGCCTCCTCCTGTGCGCGGCTCAAACGCCGAGCCCAGGCGCGATGTGCATCCGCGCGACCCGCCGCGCGAGGTGCCTACACCGGCGTGAGACGAAGCCAGCTGCGAGGTGGTGCAACGGCCGCAGTACGACGCACGCGCGCTCCCCGCGCCGCCACGACAGCACCAAGACCGGGCAGCCCTGGGGGCTGCAGCGCATGGGCATCAGGATCGTGCTCCCCTCACGCGGGTTGCACCCGTAAGCGTGGCAGGTTGCCGCGCCTTCACGCCAGAGCTGCGCCATGTCGTTTGGCCTGGCAAGTTCAAGCCAGACCTGCCCCCGCGCTATGATGGCACCCCAGATCCTACAGAGTTCCTCTAGCTCTACTCGCTGAGTATCGAGGTGGCGACTGGCGACGACAAGGTCATGGCGAACTGGTTCCCCATGGCTCTAAAGGACGGCATGCGTTCCTGGCTCTTGCACCTCCCGAATTGGTCGATCTCCTCTTGGGATGAGCTTCGCGAGCGTTTCATCACCAACTTCTAGGGAACCCGTGACTGTGCTCTCACCGTCAATGACCTGCAGCGCATGAAGAGCAGCCGGGTGAAACCCTCTGCAAGTACATTCAACGCTTCACCAACGTTCACCTCAAGATCCCGAAGGCCTCGGACGAAGCCATCATCTCGGCATTCACCGAGGGCATCATGGACGTCAAGATGAGCGAGGAGTTCGCCATCCACGATGTCCACTGCACGGCACTGGAGATGTTCAACTTGGCGGACAGGTGTGCTAGGGCGGAAGAAGGCCGCCTCTCCCTTCTCAAGCTCCCTGACATCGATCCCGAAGAAAAGAAGGCCAAGGCCAAGGAGGCAAAGAGCAAGGGCCCCACCGTGCTGGCAGCGGAGCATGAGTTGAAGCGTGGCCGCTACCGCGATGACCCAGCCAAGGATAACCGCCCTTTCTATGTCTTCCACAACGTTCACACCCATAACACCAATGATTGCCAGGAGCTCAGAGCGATCCGGGACAAGCGCCTGGGGCACCGCCCCGAGCGCAGCGACCGCGGCTACGACCGTGGAGGAGGTCACGACAGAGGCCACTAGGACAACCGCAACCCTCGTCAGGACTGGCGCGACCAGCCTCACGAGGACCGCTGGCATGATCAGCCTCGCGATGGCCCCTGGCGCGATCAGCCTCGTGAGGCCCGTCCTCAGGGCAACGCCGGCCTCCCTTTGCTGCCACCACCACCAAGAAGGAATGACGACAACCATCAGGACAATGGAGCTGGGGGCTTTCAAGAACCTCGCGCGATTGCCTGCATCCTTGGCGGTGCCTAGGCACCCGCCTCGAACCGCATCTTCAAGCAGTTCTCCCGCGAGGTGAACACGGCCCTCCCGAGGCTTGAGGCCACGTGCCCCCTCAGGTGGTCACCGTATGCCATCACCTTCGACTCCAAGGATCACCTCAAGTGCACGGCCACTGCTGGGGTGCTCCCCATGCTCTGTACGCCCACCATCACCAACGTCTCTGTCTCCAAGACCCTCATCGACGGCGGCGCTGGTCTCAATGTGCTCTCTGTTGAGACCTTGGAGACGCTTCAGGTGCCCTATGACCAGCTCCTGCCCACCAGGCCATTCTCTGGGGTGACCGATGGTTCCACCATCCCCCTGGGGCAAGTGCGTCTCCCGGTCACCTTCAGCAAGCGCGACAACTACCACACTGAGCTCATCGACTTCGACGTCGCCCACATTGGCCTCCCGTACAATGCCATCCTCGGGTACCCTGCTCTCGCCAAGTTCATGGTGGCAACCCACTATGGCTACAACGTCCTCAAGATGCCAGGGTGCAGCGACGTCATCACGGTCGCCTGCGATGAGAAGGACGCGGTCAGTTCTCTTGAGCATGCTTACCATGTCACGGCGGCTGAGAACTCTAATGACAAAGGTGGCATCCTGCCTCCTAAGGCCACCCCCGCGAAGAAGCAGCAGCTCCTCCCCAAGAGACGACCGGAGACCAAGAACCCCGCTGGCATTGCCTCAGGCTCCGTGCTCGCTGCTGGGGCGCCTCTTCCTCCCGCATAGGAAGGTGCGCCCGGTGCCTCCCTCAAGATGGGCTCGGGGGCTTCCGTCTGGAGAGCCTCTGAACTGACCGACGCAACAAGGGAGATGTTCGGGCACCACTTGGAGGCGTGCTTCAATGCGCGCCCCCACTAGCGAGGACCACGGCACGAGGCACCAGGGGCACGAGAATTCATCATCAAGGCGACCGAGGAGCTTTAGGAGGCGCAAGGCCTGTGCGGCGAGCGTCACCCCGCACGGCCCACCAGTGCAGGTGCCGCCCCGATGCGGGTGGCGAGCTGCGCGTCTGCGTCAACATCCCGGGCCTCAACAGGGCCACTTCGCAGGATCTCTTCTGGCCGTCACGCATCGGCCGGAGTGGGGGCTACCCCTGCACCTATGTCTGCATGTCGTTAGACCTGCTGAATGTGGGCGCCTCGTACCAGCGCCTGGCGCAGTGTGCTAGGGCGTCTCACGAGGCCAGGCCCTCGACGGTCGTGTCGTAGGAGGTCCCGGACCCTCGCGAGCCCCCTGGGCCTCGCGGGTCTCCCATGCCTTCGGAGCCGCCCGACTCATGAGGAGCAATCTCCATGGCACGCATCTTCAGCTACCTCGAGGCTTCTACAACACTGGTGCCAGGTGACTTTTTGGTTTGTTCAATTGAGGGCGCCCCTCGGGCTGCATTATCGTCAAGCTGTCAGGGCCCGCCCCTGCAGGTGTTTCGTTTTGCGCATGTATTAGAACTGGCTCCGCCTTTGATGAATTTCCTAAGTATTCCAAGATGCGTGCCCGGTGCTTCGTCACCATGAATGTCGCCGCGCCCTCACGACCCCACCCTCGACTACCTCATGATTAAGGGCTGGCACGGCGTCTGTGCTCGGGTTCGTCCCTGCAGCGTTGTTAAATCCAAGCGATCGAGCTCTGTCTCGTGGGCCAGCTCCCGTGCACGTCACCTCCTGGGGTCCTTGGTGCCTTGTCCTCGCATGAGCTAATAGCGAGCGGATGAGTTAGGGCGTGCGGCCTGGTTCGTTCGACCGCAGTCTGGCGCTTCGCCATCCAGGAGCCACGCGTCGGGGGTCCTTCCTCAGGATTTTTGCATGAGAAGACTGGGCACGGTGTCTGTGCTCGGGTCCGTCCCTGTAGCATCGATAAACCCAAGCGACCAAGCTCTGTCTGGCGGGCCGGTCCCGCTCACGTCACCTCCTATGGGTCCTTGGTGTTCGGCCTTCTCATGCAATGACCTCCGGAGGTTCACTCGGCGCAGGTTGCCCTCATCACTCAGGTTCATAAGCGCGCTCCGCACCTAAAGTTCATGCGCAACCCGCCTTGAGGTACGGACTCCTGAGTCCCGCGCTGGCTCACGAGTGCCCAGATACACCTGCTCAAAGTTCTTCCATGCTAGCCACGTGTACGAACGAAACAGGGTTGTACAGGCCCAGAGACTCTAACACAGAGCTCCCTACCCACACCAAGTGGAAGCCCCATGCTCCGCGCTGGCGGACGAAACGGTCAAACAGCGACTATGCCCACGCCCAAGTGTAAGCCCCATGCTCCGCGCTGGGGGACGACACAGTCGAACAACGGCTATGCCCACGCCCAAGTGGAAGCCCCATGCTCCGCGCTGGTGGAAAAACAACTGAGGGCGCCCTAGGGGTTGCATCAACCTCAGGATGGCCTCTCGGCCCTTCACACGGCACTGCTCGCAGCCTCCCCCTGGGATGCACGCGCGAGGGGGCTCGACATGGTGCCTACGCTCAGGCCAGGCCTGGCACACACCACCTCACTAGGTCCCTGGTGCCTAGTCTTCCCGCGTCCCTCCCAGGTGAAGACTGACAAGGAAAGGTATGAAGAGCTCCGGATTAACCTCACCGCCGCCCATGTTTCCCTCATGAGGGGCGCTCGCACGTCAAGGGGGACCCCTGAGCACCACAACTCAGGCGGCCTCACTACTCACGTAGCCCCTCGCCCCTTAGTCTCGTCCTGGCATCGCGACCGGACATCCCAATGGCGGTCGAGGTATGCGCGGGGCTGGGCCCTGCCGACGCAAAGCACAAAGACAAGCAAGAATGAAACCAAGAACGAAAAGGAAATCGCAGAATCCAAACAGTTATTACAGGCATCAAACATACTGGAAATTCAAACAATGTCTTACGCCTCCACAAGGCACGATAAGTTTTGTAGGACAGGCTCTAGGAGGAAGGACTATCGTTGCCATGGCCATCGCCGCCACCTGCCTCGGCTGCAATGGGATCGTCTTCAACGTCGCTGTCGCCACCGTCGTTGCCGTTGCTGCCGCTTGCCTTGGCCGCCGAAGGCTCGGCATCAGGGGTGCAGGTGAACTTCTTCAGCAACGCATCCATGTGGTCCTTCACGGCCGCCGCCGCGGTGGTGCGGGACTCGAGAGCAACCGGGCCGATCACCGCGCCGAAATCGAAGACGGGGTCATGAAGGAAAAGGTGGCTAAAGACACGTGTCGCGACCATGGAGAAGAGGTCGCGGCACTCATCCTCCAGGATGGAGTCCACCTTGGCGGCGGCGCCCTCGAACTCCTTGGCGAGCTTGGAGGAGAGCCCTATATAGCCGCCCTCAAGGGTCGCGAGCGGTTCCTTGAATCCTCCCCTGCAGATGGACTGTAGCGCCTGGCGAGCCCTGAGCTCGAGGAAGGGGAAGGCGTCGCGTTCTGGAGCTGCCTTTCCTTCAGTGGCGGCAAGGGTCTTCTCCCTAGCATCCAGACGGGCCGTCGCCTTGGAGACGTGCTTGGCATGGGACGTCTGGGCCTCGACCACCTCCTCCTTCAGCTTGGTCGGGCGGTCGCGCTCTGTGGCCTGATCAACGGTCACCTTCAACAGCGCGGAGTCGCGATTCACAAACTTCGCCTCGCGAGCCTTGAGGTCGTCCTCCTGCTGTTGAAGCTGCCGCGCGCATGTGGCCTATTCCTCCTGGAGCGCCTTCAGATTGGCCTCTGCGTTACCGCAGCACTTGGTGGCCGCGTCCGCCTCGACGCATGCCACGTCACAGGAAGCCTTTGCCTTGTCGGCCTCCCACCTACTCTCGGCGGCGAGGGCCTCGGCCCGATCCTAGGCCACCTCGCTGGCCATAGAGAGGTCACGCCACCCCGCGGTGAGCTTCAAGCGCTCCTGCTTGAGGTGCTCGTCAGCGTCCTGGAGATCCACCTTGAGCCGGTCAAGCGCATCGAGGGCGTCAGTCAGGGCCCCACACCTGATCAGAGGATCATAGGCCATGAGCTCGAGGGTTGGCCATGGAGGAACGGCCGCAACATCCTGGGCTGGCACCATCACGGTTGGGAGATGCAGCTCGTCCGCCGCTGGAGGCGCAGGGGGCTCCTGGCCGCTCTTCATGGCCAACTCTTGCGCCATGCTGCTGGAGGGCGCCTAGTCAAGCACCATGGCCATAGTGGCAGAGTCACCTGAGCCTGCATCGCGGGGTGCATGTCGTTCCGCCCAGAGGTAGAGACCGGAGCGGCAGGAGAGGTCAAGGTTGCTGCCCCCTCTCCAGAGGCCGGAGGCGCCACGGCTGTGGCGAGCGGCTCTGCAGGCCGAATCGACGTGGCCTCTGTGGCCTGCCCCCTTGAGCGGTCGGGCGAGGTGCTTGGTGGGGCCAGCGTGACCGAGCGCCCTGTCGGTGTACTAGAATAGGGGTACCCTAGTACCCCGTACTTGTGCACGGGCAGTAGTAGCATCCCGCGGCCAGGCTTGCGGGAGGACAGCCAGAGGGAAGCTCAAGATTATTAAGCCATTCAAGAACAAAGTATACAAAGCAAGAGTTAAGGCCCCGGCAAGAGGAGCTTGCCGGGAGGGACAGCTGAGGCCCAGCCTGGGCATTGCTGAAGCAAAGTACTTGCCGTGGCAAAGTACTTGCCCCGGCAAGTCATTGGCTGCGGCAAGGTATTGGCTGCGGCAAGGTATTGGCCGCGGCAAGGTATTGGCTGCGGCAAGATAGCGGCTGCGGCAAGGTACTTGCCCCGGCAAGTTACCTTGCACGGCAAACTATGGGCTGCGCCAAGCTGTCAGGTGCGGCAAGGTCTTGCCGCGGCAAGCGTTACTGTACCACTGTGCTACTATGCTGCTCCGGTGCCTCTGCCAGCGTGGCGCTCTGGGTCCTTCCAAGCGTGCGTGGCAGGGCACTGTGTAGACGGCGGTGCACTGTAGATAGCGGTGCAGCAGCAGGTGGGATAGGCTTTTCCCACGTCCACGACGTCCGGGTACATGTATCTGGACAGCAAAGGCATGGGCATTTAATGCCCTTGTCCCCTGCCGTCAGTGGTAGGTAGGACATGTCATCCTGGTAATAGTGGCCTTACTGTAGCAACTTTCCACCTCTACCTTTACTGTTTGCCACCTGTTGGAGACCCCTTTGTGCATATAAAAGGAGGCCCATAGGCAACGTAAAAAGAGGAACGGGAAAAGGGAGAACTCCAGTATTGTATGCAGCTACTCGGTACTGTAGTGCTCCTGGAGCTAGAACAATCATAGAGATAATAACCAAAAAGCAGGAGTAGGGTTTTACGCATCCGTGCAGCCCGAACCTGGGTAAATCTCTCTCGTGCACTGTCGTGTTCTTCGCTAGATTTGCTCTTCGCGCGACCGTCTCTCCCTGCCGAACGTAAAGGGGTCCTTCTCTGGGTCCCATAGGTGATCGCGGATTCGTCCCCGACATCTTTGGCGCGCCAGGTAGGGGCAGGGAGGTTGTGTGAACCTAATCTAGCGATTTGCGCGCTAGTTTTTGGGCCATTCTCCGTCTTATGGCTCCAAAAAAGAAGACTTCAGCCATCGGTGCGTCCACATCCAGCCCGCCTGCTCCCGTGCAGGAGGGTGCCTACGTGATTGCGGCTGCTGGGGGGACTGGAGAGCGAGAGCCCCTATTACCTCCACCTGTCCAAAACCGGACCAGCAACGCCAATCTTGGCGCTGCCGGGTCTGGGAACGCAGCGCTGCTCGCTGCTGCTGGCCCTGCAAGCTCCAGAAACGGTGCTGCGCGTTCTGGAACGCCTGCGCCGGTTCAGACGCCGCAGCCTTCGCAAGAAGCCCGTGACAGGCAGCGTCCTGACGCCCCAGGTGCCAGGCGCTCCCTGGATAATGAACTTGCGCATCAATCTCGAGATGCGCGGGGTCACCATACGCAACAACACGTTGGCGGGGTCGAGGCGCGGTCGCCTGGGCGTGGAGATGCTCCTTCTAACACCGTTAGGAGTAAGAGCATCCCACAGTCCTCACGCCACTCGATACCTCCCTCACCAGCAGAAGCGTTGGCGCGTGCGCAGCTGCTCCTGAACTTCCCTCCACCAGCAGATAAGCTTGACGAGTGGAGGGCAACCATTCAGAGCCTTCTCAGCTTCGCTGATGCCGACCCAGTGCGCGCGGCCGACAAGAGAACTGGTGACGATGCTGTCACCAACAAGAACGGCGAGGGGGCAACAACCGTACACTCCCCACCTAGACGGCCTCGATCGCCGACACGTCGAAACGACGCCCGTGGCGATGATTCCACGGCGTCGTCTGACCCACGAGCTCTTCGCGACCAGCGCCTCGTTCTTCAGGAACGCAGAGGAGAAGACGCTCGTACCACTATCGAGCGAAGGAGAGAAGCGCATCGTCAGTCCGACAGACGCGCAGGGCCCGCTGTTGACATGCATGCGCCAGGGGATCCTGGCGACTTGCCGTACGCGGTAAGTTGTCTAGCGTTCACCCATGAGCTGCGGCAGGTCCAGTGGCCCAATCGCAAGGCTTTCAAGCCTGACGTGCCGGAGAAGTATGATGGCAAGACACACCCGTCGGAGTTCCTCAACATTTACACCATTGCGGTGCAAGCTGCCGGGGGACGAGACGACAAGATTCTTGCTAACTACTTCCCGCTCGTGTTAAAGCGCAACGTCGTCTCATGGCTCATGCACTTGCCGGAGAACTCCATTTCTTCATGGGCGGACCTGTGCCATCAGTTTGTTGGTGCCTTTACTGGCGGTCATCAACCTCATGGCCAGGAGAGTGATCTTCACCTCATCCCCCAGAAGGAAGGAGAGCCCCTGCGCAAATACATTCAAAGGTTCAGCCGCGTACAGTACAACATCCCAGATGTTCACCCCGCTGCGATTATTAGCGCGTTCCATCAGAACGTGCGTAACCGCAAGATGCGGGAGGAAATGGCAATGACCAAGGTCAGAGACATTGGCCAGCTATATGCTCTCGCTGACAAGTGTGCGCGCGCTGAAGAGGGAAGGAAACTTCCCGGTGAAGGTGTTGGCGCAGGGGGGAGCTCTGACAGCGAAGGTACCGCCCCGGCAAAGAAGGGCCGGCGGCGGAACAACAGGAAGAAAAAGGGCAAAGCTGTGCTTGCCGTCGAGCAGTCCAGCGGCAACGGCAGCGCCGACAAGGCCAAAGTCGAGGGCTCTGGCAAGGAGATTGCTGCGTGCGCCAACTGTCAGGCCTTGGCGGCTGCCGACAAGCAGGACGGCTCCGACAAGCAATATTGCAAGATCCACCGCACCAAGGGGCACGATCTCCAGAACTGTCGACGAGTCGAGCAGCTTGTCGAACAGCAAAAAGCTGAGTATGAGAGGCGTGACAAGGAAAAGGCCCCAGAAGGTGCTGGCGGGTCCGGCAAGAAGCGCACTGCCCGAGGAGGGCGTCGCGGCAAGGCCAAGCAGCAGCAGAGAGACAGGCCTCCTCGTGGCCGCGACAAAGATGATGATGATGATGATCTAGATGATGAAGAATCCAGTGAGCACGAATTTCAGAAAGCCGCAGAAGTCTTGTGTGTTGACGGTGGTGCTTCGTTGCATTCTTCTCACCGCCAACTTAAACAGTGGGCGCGAGAGATCAATGCGGCGGAACCATCTGTTGACGCCAGAAAGCTTCTGAAGTGGTCCGACATGCCTATCGTCTTTGACATTGAGGACCACCCTGACCGCACAACGGCGGTCGGGTGCTTGCCGATGTTGGTTTCACCAACGATCCGCAACCTCAAGGTCACGAAGATGTTAGTTGACGGTGGGGCCGGCTTGAATCTGATTTCGCCCGCTGTGCTCCGGAAACTTCAAATCTCTGACGGCGAGCTTGAGGAAACTGGTACTTTCCAAGGAGTCAATCCAGGAAGGAGCAAGCCGAAAGGGAAGATCGCGCTGCCAGTGACATTTGGCGGCGAGCTGGACTACCGGACCGAGAAGGTCACCTTTGATGTTGCCGATATTCCATTGCCTTATAATGGGATACTTGGCCGTCCAGCGCTCGCCAAGTTCATGGCAGCCTCTCATTATGCCTACAACGTGTTGAAGATGCCAGGTCCAGTAGGTATTATCACAGTTCCCTGCGACAAGAAGGATGCGCTTATTTGCGCCGACAAGATCTACCGGGAAGCAGCTGCCGCAACTGCGACCAAGGCACTTGCCGCTGAAGCGCAGAGGGAGGAGGAACTGGGAGATGGAGAACTCCAGTATTGTACGCAGCTACTCGGTACTGTAGCGCTCCTGGAGCTAGAACAATCATACAGATAATAAACCAAAAAGCAGGAGTAGGGTTTTACGCATCCGTGCGGCCCGAACCTGGGTAAATCTCTCTCGTGCACTGTCGTGTTCTTCGCTAGATTTGCTCTTCGTGCGACCGTCTCTCCCTGCCGAACGTAAAGGGGTCCTTCCCTGGGTCCCATAGGTGATCGCGGATTCGTCCCCGACATCTTACGACAAGATTCTTGCTAACTACTTCCCGCTCGTGTTAAAGCGCAACGTCGTCTCATGGCTCATGCACTTGTCGGAGAACTCCATTTCTTCATGGGCGGACTTGTGCCATCAGTTTGTTGGTGCCTTTACTGGCGGTCATCAACCTCATGGCCAGGAGAGTGATCTTCATCTCATCCCCCAGAAGGAAGGAGAGCCCCTGCGCAAATACATTCAAAGGTTCAGCCGCGTACAATACAACATCCCAGATGTTCACCCCGCTGCGGTTATTAGCGCGTTTCATCAGAACGTGCGTAACCGCAAGATGCGGGAGGAAATGGCGATGACCAAGGTCAGAGACATTGGCCAGCTATATGCTCTCGCCAACAAGTGTGCGCGCGCTGAAGAGGGAAGGAAACTTCCCGGTGAAGGTGTTGGCGCAGGGGGGAGCTCTGACAGCGAAGGTACCGCCCCGGCAAAGAAGGGCCGGCGGCGGAACAACAGGAAGAAAAAGGGCAAAGCTGTGCTTGCCGTCGAGCAGTCCAGCGGCAACGGCAGCGCCGACAAGGCCAAAGTCGAGGGCTCCGGCAAGGAGATTGCCGCGTGCGCCAACTGTCAGGCCTTGGCGGCTGCCGACAAGCAGGACGGCTCCGACAAGCAATATTGCAAGATCCACCGCACCAAGGGACACGATCTCCAGAACTGTCGACGAGTCGAGCAGCTTGTCGAACAACAGAAAGCTGAGTATGAGAGGCGCGACAAGGAGAAGGCCCCAGAAGGTGCTGGCGGGTCCGGCAAGAAGCGCACTGCCCGAGGAGGGCGTCGCGGCAAGGCCAAGCAGCAGCGGAGAGACAGGCCTCCTCGTGGCCGCGACAAAGATGATGATGATGATGATCTAGATGATGAAGAATCCAGTGAGCACGAATTTCAGAAAGCCGCAGAAGTCTTGTGTGTTGACGGTGGTGCTTCGTTGCATTCTTCTCACCGCCAACTTAAACAGTGGGCGCGAGAGATCAATGCGGCGGAACCATCTGTTGACGCCAGAAAGCTTCTGAAGTGGTCCGACACGCCTATCGTCTTTGACATTGAGGACCACCCTGACCGCACAACGGCGGTCGGGTGCTTGCCGATGTTGGTTTCACCAACGATCCGCAACCTCAAGGTCACGAAGATGTTAGTTGACGGTGGGGCCGGCTTGAATCTGATTTCGCCCGCTGTGCTCCGGAAACTTCAAATCTCTGACGGCGAGCTTGAGGAAACTGGTACTTTCCAAGGAGTCAATCCAGGAAGGAGTAAGCCGAAAGGGAAGATCACGCTGCCAGTGACATTTGGCGGTGAGCTGAACTACCGGACCGAGAAGGTCACCTTCGATGTTGCCGATATTCCATTACCTTATAATGGGATACTTGGCCGTCCAGCGCTCGCCAAGTTCATGGCAGCCTCTCATTATGCCTACAACGTGTTGAAGATGCCAGGTCCAGTAGGTGTTATCACAGTTCCCTGCGACAAGAAGGATGCGCTTATTTGCGCCGACAAGATCTACCGGGAGGCAGCTGCCGCAACTGCCGCCAAGGCACTTGCCGCTGAAGCTCTCGGGCGGGAGAACAAGAGGAAGTCCGGCAAGAGCTCCTGTGCCCACTCCGGCAAGCGCACCTCTTCGGAGTGCTGCGCTACCGTCGAGGACGCACCAGAGAGCTCCACCGGCAAGTGTAAGAAGAACAAAGCCGCTCCGCCGGCGACAAAGAAGGTGCCCGCCAAGGAGGATGGCACTGGTGGTTCCTTCACCATCAGTGCCACACTTGACAACAAATAAGAAAACGCGCTCGTTGCTTTCCTGCGGGCGAATGTCGACGCATTTGCATGGCAACTGTCCGACATCCCCGGTGTTCCCAGGAAAGTAATTGAGCACCACCTTGCCGTTTGTCCCCACGCGAGGCCCGTCAAACAGAAAGCCAGAAAGCAAGCTGTGGAGCGGCAAGAGTTTATTGCGGAAGAAATCAAGAAGTTGGAAGCAGCAGGCCTCGTTAGAGGAGTGCTCCATCCTACGTGGTTGGCCAATCCGGTTGTCGTGCGCAAAGCGAATGGAAAATGGAGGCTTTGTATTGATTTCACTGATGTCAATAAAGCTTGTCCCAAAGACCCATTTCCTTTGCCCCGCATAGACCAGATTGTTGACTCCACGGCATGATGTGATTTGCTTTCATTTCTTGACGCATATTCAGGGTATCATCAAATCTTCATGGCTGAGGAAGATGAGGAAAAGACCGCATTTATCACACCCTGTGGCACATACTGTTTCGTACGTATGCCGTTTGGTTTGAAAAATGCTGGTTCGACATTTGCAAGAGCCGTCCAGATTGCTTTTGAGCCTCAGCTGCACAGAAATGTGGAAGCCTATATGGATGATATAGTGGTCAAAAGCAAAGACAGGGCTACTTTGGTTCAAGATCTAGAAGAAACTTTTGTAAATCTGCGCAAGATCAACCTGAAGCTCAACCCCGAGAAGTGCGTGTTTGGAGTTCCCTCCGGCAAGCTTCTCGGGTTCTTTGTGTCTCAACGTGGAATTGAAGCCAATCCTGACAAGATCAAAGCCATTGAGCAAATTGAAGCACCGAAGCGCGTCAAGGATGTTCGACAACTTGCCGGCTGTGTTGCTGCCCTCAGTAGGTTTATCTCCAAGTCAGCTGAGCGCGCCCTGCCATTTTTCAAGATCTTAAAAAAGGCAGGTCCATTGAAATGGACTCCGGAGGCGGAGGCGGCGCTGCAAGACTTGAAGAGATACCTCTCCTCTCCTCCAATACTTGTCGCGCCTAAACCACAAGAGAAGTTGTTGCTGTATCTAGCGGCAACCAATCAAGTGGTTAGTGCTGCGCTGGTAGCGGAGAGAGAGGTGGATGAGGAGGCAGTAACTGCGGCAAGCACGACCAGCGACAAGCTGGGGGCAACAAGTTTTGCTGCCAACAAGGATTCGTCTGCGCAGTCAGGTGAAGTGATACAAAAGAAGAAAATGGTGCAGCGCCCGCTCTACTTTGTGAGCTCTCTTCTGCAGGGAGCTAGGTCAAGGTATTCTGGTGTGCAGAAGCTGCTTTTCGGCCTTCTCATGGCCTCGAGAAAGCTGCGCCATTATTTTCAAGCACATGAAGTTACCGTCATCACTCGCTTCCCGCTGAAAAGGATTTTGCAAAATCCAGAAGCAACGGGCAGGATTGTCGAGTGGGCGTTGGAGTTGTCGAGCTTTGGCCTCAAGTTTGAGAGTACATCAACCATACAGAGCCGAGTTTTGGCAGAGTTTGTCGCAGAATGGACACCAACGCCAGACGAAGAAATCCCAGAGATGACTCTCCCCGGCAAGGAGACAAGCAAAGAGTGGCTTATGTACTTTGATGGTGCCTTTTCGCTGCAAGGCGCCGGTGCTGGCGTACTGCTTGTCGCACCCACCGGAGAGCACCTCAAGTACGTGGTCCAAATGCACTTTCCCAAGGAACAGGCGACGAACAATACTGCAGAATATGAGGAGTTGCTTGCCGGTCTCAGGATCGCGGCAGACCTTGGGATCAAGAAGCTTATTGTCAAGGGAGATTCGCAGCTTGTCGTCAGGCAAGTGAACAAGAACTACCAATGCCCATTGATGGAAGCTTATGTAGATGAGGTGAGGAAGTTGGAAGAACGCTTTGACGGCCTACAAATGGAGCACGTCCCACGTGCTGAGAATGACATTGCCGATGGTTTGTCAAAGCGCGCCGCACTCAAATTGCCTGTGGAGCCAGGCACTTTTGTGCTCCAACTAACTCAGCCATCCGTGACGCCATCAGTAGGGCAAGGCAGGAAGAGGAAGTTGGCTTCTGGCGACTACTTCCCGGCAGAGCTCCCCGAAGCCGCCGGCAAGAAGGCTGCCAAAGCCAGCGCCAAAGATTCAGAGGGGCAACTTGCTCCGACAAGGCCTCGCGCTCTTGTCGTTGAAGCGGGTGCTCCTAGGCTAGAGGCAAAGGGGCAACTTGCTCCGACAAGACTTCAGGTCCTTGTCGTTGAAGCAGGCACTCCTGATCGAAGCGCTGAGGAGCAAGATGCTCCGACGAGGCCTTGGGCTTCCGTCGTTGAAGCAACTGCTCCCGACAAGCTTGTTGAAGGACAACACGCTCCAGCAGGGCCCCAGGCTCTTGTCGTTGAGGCGGCTATTCCCGCCAAGCTCGTCGGGGAACGGCAGGCTCTGGTAGAGCGACGAGCTCTTCCCGTAGGGCCTGATGTTCCCGCAGCAGAAGAAATGCCTTTAGTCCTCGTTGTCGAGCCACAGGCTCCAGCGTGGGCGCAGCAGATCGTCTGTTTCCTTCAGACAGGAGAACTTCCCGAAGAGCAGGAAGAAGCGGAGAAAGTAGCCCGACGGTCCAATATGTATCAATTTGTCGATGACATGCTGTGCAGAAAAAGACCAAACGGTGTGAAATTGAAGTGTATTCCCCGGGAAGAAGGACAGGAGCTGTTGGCGGAGATTCATGGAGGCATATGTGGTCACCACATAGGGTCAAGAGCCCTTGTTGGAAAGGCTTTCCGGCAAGGTTTCTTTTGGCCCACCGCCCTCCAGGATGTAACTGCACTAGTAACCAAGTGTGAAGCGTGCCAGTTTCATTCCAAGCAGATTCATCAGCCAGCTCAAGCTCTCCAGACAATCCCTCTCTCCTGGCCATTTTTGGCCTGGGGGCTCGACATCCTCGGCCCCTTTCCCCGTGCCACCGGGGGCTTCGAGTACTTGTATGTGGCCATCGACAAGTTTACGAAGTGGCCAGAAGTGGAAGCAGTGAGGAAGGTGACAGCACAATCAGCCATCAAGTTCTTCAAGGGAATTGTTTGTCGCTTTGGTGTTCCTAACAGGATCATCACCGACAACGGTACCCAGTTCACGAGCCATGCCTTCATGCAGTATGTCAAAGACCTTGGCGCCAAGGTCTGTTTCGCTTCTGTTGCTCACCCCCGAAGCAACGGTCAAGCTGAAAGGGCAAATGCTGAAGTGCTGCGTGGGCTCAAGACGAGAACTTTCGACAGGCTGCGCAAGTGCGGCAAAAACTGGATCGAGGAGCTGCCAGTGGTTCTTTGGTCGATCAGGACGACGCCAAATCGAGCTACTGGCCAGACGCCTTTTGCTCTAGTTTATGGAGCAGAGGCAGTTCTCCCCACGGAACTCGTATACGGGTCACCTCGAGTGCTCGCTTATGATGAGCTTGAGCAAGAGCAACTGCGGCAAGATGACGCTGTGCTCCTCGAGGAGGATCGTCTTCAGGCTGCTGTGAGAGCTGCTCGCTACCAGCAAGCTTTGCGTCGCTACCATAGCCGCAAAGTTAATGCCAGAAGTCTCGAGGAAGGCGACCTTGTTCTTCGGCGCGTTCAGTCGGCCAAGAATTCAAACAAGTTGACGCCGAAGTGGGAAGGCCCTTATTGGGTGAAACGGGTCACCAGGCCCGGTGCTGTCCGCCTGGAGACCGGGGATGGCATTCCAGTGATCAATTCCTGGAACATTGAGCATCTCCGTAAGTTTTTTCCATAAGGCGCGGTTGCCGGGCCCTTCCCCGGCAACCACCTTTTGTACAAGTCTTGCCGCTGTTGCATGTAATCCTTTGTACAAAGCCAGGCGCAGACCCTGTGCATACATAAAGCTTTTGTATTTCGCAGTTTTTGACGATTTCATGTTTACTTTTATTTTGCATGATTATCTGACATACTGTGCAGTACAGCCTCCCCGGTAAGCATTAACGAGCCGCCAAGCTCCTATATCTTTATTTTCTCTTCTTTCTTTTTCTCAAAAAGACAGAAGCTTCCCTCGCGCACAAGTTTGCCGGGGGGGATGGGATAATGATATGGACCAGGCGTCGTTCAAAGAAACTTTGCCTTGCCGGGTAGAAGGCAGCGGCAAGCAGTGACAAGACCTTGCCGCGGAGAGATCAGCGACAAAGCTAAGTGCCAAAGTTTGAATAACCAAATTCTTTTTTATTCTCAAGGTTATTTTCCTTGAACGATACTACTCTTTGTATGGAAAACCTGTGCGCGACGGAACCTAAGCGTAATCGATCGCGCCCTTACCTTGTTTCGAGTCCGCTCAACAACCTAAGTGGCCGCACTGAGCGCGACAAGGTTGCTTGCCGGCAGCGGCACCGCCAGCAGGCTGCTGGAGTCCTGTACCCAGCGCTCGCAGCGATGGTGCGCGCACCGGCAAGTTTCCTATAAGCGTAGGGCAAGTACACATAAAGAAAGAAATTGCTCAAGGGAGATGACATGCATTAACTTCAAAATATTGCATGTTATATTACAAGATAAGTTGCCGCGGCTTAAACAGATTGTTCTTTAACATGTCTAGCGGCGGCAAGGAGGGAGAAGAATGGGCTCTCTAATTGCGGTGCTCGCCTTCGACTCTTTGGATTTGGTCCACCCTCTCCACGATGGGCGCGACAAGGGCCTCTAGTGGTGCGGGGTCGTATCCCTTCGGCAAGCTTTTGAAGATGTTGCTGAAGTCGACGCCCGGGTTTCTGTATGCTATCTTCACCAGCAACCTCCGGAGAACTCCTCGGCAAAGCCTGCGTGACTCGTCGGCCAGTTGAGCCTTGTGATTGACTTGGAGCTGTTGGAGTGCTTCTACTACTCCGTCGAAGAACTCGGCTAGCTTGACGCTAGTTTGCGTGTTCTTGTCGGTGGAGTACCCGAAGTCCGGCACCTTCAGGGCAGTCAGCTCCTTGTCGATGTCCTCGGCTGCGCTGGCAAGCCTGTCTGTGAAGATCCCCACGTTATCCCTGAACTTCTTGTGGGTTGCAATAGCGTCTTGAAGCAGACCCTTCTCCTTCTGGAGCTCTGCCATTAGAAGCCCTTCGCGCTTTCTGGTGGTGTCGAGCGTCTCCTTCAGCGTGGTCAGTTTCAGCTTCAGGTCTGCTCTGGAGTCATTGGCGGCGGCAAGCAGATTGTTCTTCTTGGCTATGGTAACTTGCATCTCCGCCAAAGTGTGGGTCACCTTTGCCCTCTCACTTTCGAGCGTTGAGAGCTTGTCACCGTTTGCCTTAAGGGCGGCCTCTAGTCTTGCCACTTTCTCCTCCGTTTCCTTCCTGTTCACTTCTGCAGTAGCAACAGCGTTGGTGGCCTCCACCAACTTGCTGGCGTACTCTTGGGCCAAGCTTCGATTTCCTTCTGGTGTTTTTGTGCCTGCCCCTGGGTCCGCTCTGCGACAAGTCTTGCCACCTCCTCGTCTTTCTGTCGGAGGGTTTCGGCAAGTTTCCTCTTGCGCTCGGCAAGTTCTTCTTCGTGGGCATCAAGGTCCACCTTCCGCTGGTTCAGATCACCGGCCCGAGCAGACAACTCCTTGGCGGTCTCCTCCTGTTTTTGTTCAATGTCTTGCTTCATCAGGAGGAGGGCCTGCCATTCTTCGGCCAGCTGTGCCCGCTTGGCCTCTAACGCATTAAGAGATCGCGCGCGGGCATCCGCCAAGATCTCCGCGCGCCTCAACATGTCAGCTTCGGCCTTCTCGATGAGCACCTCCCTGGAAGCTAGCTTCTCCCGTCGGGCGCGATGAAGATTCAGCAGCTTTTGGAGCAGTTGCTCCTCTTCAGACGTGCTGCTGCTGCTGGCGCCTGGCGCATCCACAAGCTGGAGCCCGGCAGCGGCAAGGATCTCCTCGTCCACAACATCCTCCTCGGTTGACGCTCTGGAGCCCACCGTCCAGGGGAGGCTGACGTAGACGTTCTCACCGACCCGGATGTATTTGCTTGGCGGAGGCGAGTTGGGTCCTGCCGCCTCGTCAGTGGTTGAGGGACCCGTGGTCGGAGTAGCGCCTGGCGCTCCTGTGGCCTCAGGGCCGTCAGTACGACCACCGGCTCCCTCGCCGGCCTCCTCAGCAGCCTTCTGGGCGGCCTCAGCTTCAGCAGCCTTGGCGGCCTCATCGGTGGGCGCCTTGGCGGTATTATCCTCGGCGGCCTTGCCGGCCTCTTCGGCAGCCCTGGCAGCCTCTTCGTCGGCAAGCTTGTCGGCTGCCAGCTTGTCGGCCTTGGCAGCGGCGGCCTTGGCGGCCTCGTCGTCGACGGCCCCTGCGGTGTTCTCCTCGGCAGAAGAGTCAATGTTCATTGGCTCCACCGAGGAGGGCTCTGCCAACCCGAGAAGTAAAGCAAAAAGAGCTTCAGGAAGAAATTCAAGAAGCCAAAAGAAAGAAAGCAGAAAGAGTTTTGCGGCAAGTGGGTTTACCCGTGTTGAGCTCAGGAGCGGTGGGCTCCCCTCCCCCATCAACGTTTGTCATTGGGGTGGGGTCGCCAGCGCTGGTGCTTGGCGCTTCGGTGCTTGCCGGCTCCTCTTCGTGGCTCGGCTCGCTAGTGGGAGCCCTTACCGGAGATCTTCTCCTTGGCGGAGTGGTCGAGGGGGGTGGTACTTCTGGAGCACCTTCAGATGGCTCCACTTGCTGCTCCTCTCCTACACGCCCAAAGATGTCAGTAACAAAATGCTTGTTCCTCAACGACCGCCAGCGAAGGGTAGTTGAAATACTTACGCTGGGGGCTGCGCTGGGGGCTGCAACGAGGGCTGGGCTCCGAGCTGGCCGGGACGGTCTCAGACGCTCTCCCGGTGGTTGCCGTGGGCTCATCTTCGACGACCACCACGGTTTTGCTCGTCGAGACCTTAGCTCTCTTCCTTGTCCTCTCCGCCAAAGTTTCCTCCCTGCGGAAGCAAGGCCGGAGCGCGACAAGTGAGGACAGAAACAAAACCTTACAAAGATTGAGGGTCGCGGCAAGGGAACTTACTCTTCCTCGTCGTCCTCTTCGCTGAGGGCGGAAAAATCAAAGTCCGCCTCCGTGTGAGGAGGGGGAGGAGGGGGAGCTGGGCTCCTTGGCCGCTTGGCGGGGGTAGTAGCAGCGGTCTTTGATGACCCTGCTCCAGTTGCCGGGGCCGCGTGAGACACTCCCGCAGCACCAGCCCTTGCCGCGGTTGAGCGCGTCGAACGGCGCTCCGGCGGTTGTTGAACTTCTTGCCGCTCAGCCACTTTGCCAAGCCTGCGAAGGCGTTTCCTCCTCAGAGGGGCTGGGGACTCTGACTGCGGTGGACTTTCGGTGCCCTCCTCAGAAAAGGAGCCCTCATCCTCCGAGCTGCCCGACTCGTCGGCAGGCTGGCTTGGCCCGACATCCTTGCCGGGTGCGGCGAGCTCGCCTTTCCCGGCAAGCATCCCCTGCTCGGCAAGGCTCTCCTTTTGTGCCTCGTCGAGCTCCGCCAAAGTATAACCAAAATCGCCAGCTTCTCTGGCAAGCCTGTCCTCCTCCACTCTTCGAGCAATGAATTCTATTTCTTGCTCAGTGGTGTTGCGGACGAGCCACTCTTCCACCCGGACCTACTGTTCGACCGTGGAGTCAAAGAATCGCCGCACGTCTTCTTCGAGCGGCACGTCCCAAGTTGCTTCAACGCTGTGCGCATTGCAGAGCGGCATCATAGCGATGATTGCACTCAATGCGGAGTTGTTGCAAAGAGTCACGATGTGCTTCTTCAGCGTGAACGCCTTGTCGCGCTTTTCTGGATCTGTCTCTTGCTTGAACAGTTCTCGCATGAATAAGTCGTGCTGCAGAACTGTGAAGTTGTTGATCAGTCCAGGGCGCAGCCGCATGATATCGGCTGGGTTCTTCCAATCAGAGGCCGGCCTTCCTCTCTGCTGCAGAGGAGCAATGCGGCGGCGGAGGAAGTCTGCGCCAACCATCCCTATGGTGAGCCCGGCCTCCCTGAGCCGTATGATCCTGGCAGCGGCAATCTCCAGCTTTTTGTCCTGGGGATCCAGATCGCTCCAGTCTGTGCCACGCGCCGCTGGGGTCTTGCGAAGCTCACAGTACGGTGGCGGATCATCGTCAATGATCCAACACCATTCAGACCGGATTTCTCCCCATCTTGGGCGGAGATCCCCCTTCAGATAATGCTCCTTGGCGCCCAATCTTGAAACGAACGAGACGCCAACAGTGAGAGGCTCCCCCTTTTCAGCACGGGGAGTGAAGTAATGCCTGAACAGCGCGGTGTTGGGTGCGACGCCGACGAAGTTCTCGCACAGATGCGCAAATATTGCCATGGTGGATACGGCATTCGGTGTGAGATCCAGCAGACGGAGGTTGAAGGTGTACATGACGTCGCTGAAGAAATCCGAATACGGTGGGCAGAGCCCGCACCAAAAGTAGCAAGCGAAGAAGGGGTACTTGCTCACTTCGCTCTCATCGGTGGCTGGGCGGACGCGGGTGGCCGGATGCGCCTTGGTCCTCGCGGCCCACATGCCTTGGAACTTGGCCTTCAGATCCGCCCCCGTGAGCGTCGGAGCGAAGAGCGCGTACTTCTGCCTCTTCATCTGCGCCTGGGTCTCCGTCCTTGAGGACTTCCCCGTCTTCCCCTTTTCTCCTTTGGGAGGCATGGCGAAGGCGGAGCTGAGGACCGAGGGAGATGCGGACGCGCGCGGTGGCGGAGGATTGGGAAACCGCCTTTGTTTTAGAGCGGAGGAAGAAGAAGGCGGAGATTTGAAGATCAAGAATGGTGAGAGGGGTGTGCGAGTGCTTCTGCAGGTCCCTCCTTTTATGGGGAAAGATGCGGAACCATCCGCCCCTTCATCATTCGAGATAACTGCGCACGCTTCCCACGCTCCGCATTCAACGCGCGACGCGTGGGAGAGCGTGCAATTAAACAGCATAGAGACGTTTCGGCTTATCCCAGCCACGCGTGCCCGTGCACTGTTTGGGCCTGGCCCAACAACGCCCGGCACCGTGTGTGGCCCAGGCCCGGGGGCTCCTGTCGGTGTTCTAGAATAGGGGTACCCTAGTACCCCGTACTTGTGCACGGGCAGTAGTAGCATCCCGCGGCCAGGCTTGCGGGAGGACAGCCAGAGGGAAGCTCAAGATTATTAAGCCATTCAAGAACAAAGTATACAAAGCAAGAGTTAAGGCCCCGGCAAGAGGAGCTTGCCGGGAGGGACAGCTGAGGCCCAGCCTGGGCATTGCTGAAGCAGAGTACTTGCCGCAGCAAGGTACTTGCCCCGGCAAGTCATTGGCTGCGGCAAGGTATTGGCCGCGGCAAGGTATTGGCTGCGGCAAGATAGCGGCTGCGGCAAGGTACTTGCCCCGGCAAGTTACCTTGCACGGCAAACTATGGGCTGCGCCAAGCTGTCAGGTGCGGCAAGGTCTTGCCGCGGCAAGCGTTACTGTACCACTGTGCTACTATGCTGCTCCGGTGCCTCTGCCAGCGTGGCGCTCTGGGTCCTTCCAAGCGTGCGTGGCAGGGCACTGTGTAGACGGCGGTGCACTGTAGATAGCGGTGCAGCAGCAGGTGGGATAGGCTTTTCCCACGTCCACGACGTCCGGGTACATGTATCTGGACAGCAAAGGCATGGGCATTTAATGCCCTTGTCCCCTGCCGTCAGTGGTAGGTAGGACATGTCATCCTGGTAATAGTGGCCTTACTGTAGCAACTTTCCACCTCTACCTTTACTGTTTGCCACCTGTTGGAGACCCCTTTGTGCATATAAAAGGAGGCCCATAGGCAACGTAAGAAGAGGAACGGGAAAAGGGAGAACTCCAGTATTGTACGCAGCTACTCGGTACTGTAGCGCTCCTGGAGCTAGAACAATCATACAGATAATAACCAAAAAGCAGGAGTAGGGTTTTACGCATCCGTGCGGCCCGAACCTGGGTAAATCTCTCTCGTGCACTGTCGTGTTCTTCGCTAGATTTGCTCTTCGCGCGACCGTCTCTCCCTGCCGAACGTAAAGGGGTCCTTCTCTGGGTCCCATAGGTGATCGCGGATTCGTCCCCGACACGCCAGTGCGAGGCAATGCCCGAATGCCCAAGCACGGCGCTAGGGCAACTCTGGGCGCCCCCTCAGTTGCCCATGCCACGACCGAGAGCCGACGGCGCCTTCGAGACAAGGGGCCCCTTCGACACGACCCCCACCTTCTTCTTCTTCTTTGCCGTGCCACCACTTCTGGACATCAAGAGGGGAAGGGATGTGAGCACATGCGTGTCCTATGCCTGGCCAGGAAGCAGGGTAGGTCACTTACTCATCAGGCGCAATCCACTTCCTCTTCTCCTCCTTGGTGGAGGCCGACGCCTCCCCACTCTTCTTCGGTGTGGCCTTGGCCACGTCCCAGGGGCTGTCGGGGTGGCCATCGATGGGTCCCACCACAGCATCACCGTCCGGAGGGGTGAGGAGGCCAGCCTGAGGGGCCATGGCCGAGGAGGCCGTGTCCGCCGCGGCAGAGGCCGCCCCGTCCTTCGAGTGGGTGCCTGTTGATGATGGACCTGACTCCCTGGCCGCTGCGCTGAGGCGTGGGGAGACCATCGAAGAAGGCGCTACCACGCCTCTGCCCGAGGCTGCCCGGCCAGATGCTCGCGTCGTTCAGGGGGTGGGCCCTTGCTGCCTGGGGGCCCTAACAAAGCGCGGGGAATCCGCGGTCGGAAGCTCATCGGCGTCATCGTCGTCTTCAAGCTTGCGGAGGAGCTCGCATTGTGACGGCGGGGACACCTCCTCCAGGTCATCGTCCTCAGTCCCCTCCGAGTCCTCTTCGTCGCCGCTGTCACCGGAGGACACCAGCACCGGGGAATTCTGGTGGTCAGACGGCATGAGCCCCAGCTCGTTGAAGGCGGGCATGGCAGCGAGCAAGCACTCCCTAGCGTCGCGGTGGTACAACAAGGGGTAGGCCTCGGGAATGTCCTCCGAAATACAGCCAAGCAGGGCGATCAGGTCCGTGTCTAGCTCCTCGCGGGTCAGGCTGCTGGAGCGCAGCCTTATGCCATTCCTCACGCCCTGGAACTCCCAGAGGGGCTTCGAGTGCAACTGGAGCGGCGCGAAGCGCTGCACCAGGAACTCCTTCACGACCATTGACCCCGTCAGCAGCTTCGCCTCCATGTCTGCGCCTATCCTCTCCAGGATGAGCTGCGCCCACGGGTCGGTAAGCTTCGCGGAGCCCCACTCCGGGGTCCGCTCGGGCAGGTCCGTCGGGGGCTCGAGGAGCGGATTGAGACTCTGGACGTCCAGGAAGATCCAACGGTGCCGGAACCCGTCCACCTTCTTCCCAGCCTGCAGAAGCACATTCCCCTTCTGGACCGCGATGAAGGAGACGCACGCGAAATGCTGCTCCCGGTCGTGGAACCGCAAGCTGAAGTAGTGGCGGAAGAGAGCCACTGAGGGCCTCACGCCCACAAAAGCCTCGTAGTAGAAGGCGAAGATGGACAAGAGGAGAATGGATTTAGGCTAGAGATGGAGGGCGTGGACCTTGTAGTGCTCGAGGATAGCACAGAAGAACTCCGAAAGGGGCAGGACAAGCCCTGAGAAGATGCTATGGAGGAAGAAAGGGAACGTCGTTTTCGCCAAGGTGCTCCGATCCGCAGAACCGGCCCAGACCAGGGTCTCTCCCCACTCGTTCGTACTTCTACCGTCAGCAGGAGTACGGGGGCGAGGTCCCATTCCTTGGTGATGGAAGAGGTTGCGAGTGCTGGTGGAGGGGATGAGGAGGCCGTGGCCTGGGCCTCCGGCTTCGATTTTCCAGCGGGCGCCATCCGCGGAGACCATGGCGATGGGAGAGTAGGAAGGACACTGCTTCACCTGGATCTGGAGGAACCTCTCATGAGGGAAAGGGGATCTCGGCAAGGGAGGAAAGGCACAAGGAAGAAGAATCAATGATGGCTCCGCGGCGCGCGCCAGGCTGTCGGATTCGGGGCTCCGCAGACCCAAGAAAGATTCGAACTCTGGGGTGCGTGCGAAGAACTCGATCTCCCCAGTCTGCCAACCCGTCGATCTCACGGCCTAGCTCGATGAATTGGAAGGAAAAGGGACACGAAAGTTTACCCAGGTTCGGGCCACATTGCGGAGTAATACCCTACTCCTGCTTTGTGGTGGATTGGCCTCGCGATGGGCTGAGGATGAACTAGTACAGGGGAAGAACTACCTCAGGAGGTCTGTTCTTGTGTGGGTGTGAGCTGGTGAGGGTTCGGATGGCTCGATCCCCATCCATGGTGGTGGCTAGGCTATATTTATAGTGGCCTTGGTACTCTCCCCCCAAAATAGAGGCGGGAAGGGATCCCACAATGGCCAAGTTTGAAGGAAGACAAATAATACATCTTATCCTGACGATAGGTGGTCTTTGCCTGCAAATCTTCTGGTCATGACGTCGTGGTGGGCTCGGCGATGACCTCTATCCTGCCGTCCTAGCGGTCCTGGTCTTGTAGCACAAGAATGGAAACCTTTGGCTGATTCCTCGGGACTCTGCACCTGCGCTTGCCCCCTTAGCACCAAAGAGGAAACCTGCTGTACTGTGCCCGCTGGCGCCCGCATGGCCTTGGTCATCATGGCTTGCATCACCTTAAGCTCATGAGGTGAGCGCCTGCATAGAAATCTCCGCTCCTCAGGAGCCTGCCTTGGGAGGCCGCTCCCGTTGGAGGTCTTGGCGTTGTCTGCCTCTTGAGGCTTGGCCCCTCGCGAGGGCCTTGCTTGGTCGATGCTGAAGATGGGCCGTACCAGGCCGTGATGGAGCCACGCCATGGGCCGCAGGCAGGCAAGTCTGGGTACCCTGGTTCCCAGAACGCCGACAGTAGCCCCCGGGCCCAAGGCGCGCTCGGACTTGGCTTCGAGGCGAAGCCAAAGGGCAAGGGCGAAGCGCCGCAGGCCCCAATCACCTGCGGACCGAGCTGACCTGTGGCGCTTGATGGGACGTGGGCGTCTCCACTTCCCCCACGCAGCCTCGGCAACCGTACGACTTGACAACAGCCTGCTGCATGCAAAAAAGATCATCATTACCGGGAATCGTGGAGGCCGGCGGTTGGCCTCCCTCTAGCGATAAATGGGGGGCGGAGCCCCCTGCTCATCTCCGTCTTCCCGCTGCTTGCTCCTTCTCCTTCCTTCCTGTCTTGCCATCTCGTCGAAGCACCCATGGCGCCAGTGAGGAGGTGCTCCACAATAGAGAAAGGGAAGGCTCCTCGGGTGGAACTCGGGCCACTCCCGCCGAAGAAGAGGCTCGGCTGCTCCCGCGACGTCGCCGAGGGGCCCGAGGTGACACGACCTTGGCACGAGCGGCCTCCGCCAGGCTTCCCAATCCCTATGTATGCTCGCGCATGGAGCCCCGTGCACAGGGGCAGCGCTCAGCGCCGCGAGGGTCAAGGTCATGAAGGAGGACAGGCAGTGGCTGCATGGCCACCTGGCTCGCGAAATCATGCCGAAGGCTCGGCGCGCGAGTTCGTGGTGTGGGCGACGATGCCACCACGCACGTGGATCCGGCTCCCTCAGTTCTTTGCAGAGGAGATACCGCTGAGGGGGCCCGTCGAGCTATGGCTGCACCACGCCGGGTGCTGCAGCCAAGCCACTGACGCGGAGGTCGAGGTCGTACGCTCCGGTGACGTCTTCATGACTCGAGGATGGGGCGAGATTGCCCGCGCCTGCCGCCCGGAGGGAGCCCCCGCCATCCACTTTGAATACGACGGAGCTTCGACGCTCCTCTTCAAGGTTTTTGGCGAGGACAGTCGGCGCCTGGAATGCTGCCCCGGGGGCGGCGGTCAAGGCGACGCGGCCACGGGCGTTGAACTTGCCCTTGGCCTTGCCAGCAGTTCCTCCAACAGCAGCGGCGACTCTCCGGAATCCAGTGTCGACGACAGCTTTGAGCCGCCGAGCCGCCACACCCGGAGCACAGCAGCGGCATTGTCTCGGCGCCGTCGGGCATGTCGCTGAGGCCGGGGTTCTTCAGGGTCCCTTTCTTTTGCTTTTCCTGCACAAAGCCGCGACGAGCCCCACGGGGGTATGTAAGAGCTGTAATGCTTTTGCCTTAATGCTATTATTCCTAGCTCGGTGTTGTGATCGTGGTTCTCGCCTCGGCACGGTGCTCCTTTTCGTTCTCGCGGTAGCTTAGTGCTCTACGCCAACAGGTCCCAGTCCCCAGGCAGGCTTCAGCCGTCGCTGGTATGCCAGGTCGCGATGCCGTGGTCAAGGCCAGGAGGTGAGCGGCCCGAGGTCCGATAAGAGCCCCTGAGGCATGATGCTCAGGGGGTCCCCTTTAGCGCGCAAGCAGCTCCCTGAAGGCCGAAAGGGAAACGTCCTTGCCCGAGCGAGATCGCGAGAGTCAAAATACTGAATCGTGAGGTTTACACCGGTGTGTACAGGGTGACTTATCTTGGCAAGCCTGCGGCGATTCCTTTGCGTGATGCCTGACTATGTCCTAGGGGTGGTGGTGCCTCCTGTTTTAACCCTGCGACATTTACCATGCCTCGTGGAGGTGTGAGAACTTCTGCTTTGAGTTTAAGAGACAATATGTTTTGTAATAATTTGCTAGGATTTCACGATTTCCTTCCTGTTTGCTTTAGCGTTCTACGTCGGCAGGGCCCGGACCCGCGCATACCTTAGCCGCCGTTGGGGCGTCCGGATCACCAGGACGAGAACAAGGGGTGAGGGGCTACATGACCAGTGAGGCCCCTGAGTCGCGATGCTCAGGGGTCCCCCTTGACGTACGAACAGCCCTCAGGAGGGAGACGCGAGTGTCGTTTTTGCGTTCTGCATCGGCAGGGCCCGGCCCCGCGCATACCTCAGCCGCCGTTGGGGCGTCCGGATCACCAGGACGAGACCAAGGGGTGAGGGGCTACGTGACCAGTGAGGCCCCTGAGTCGCGATGCTCAGGGGTCCCCCTTGACATACGAACAGCTCTCCATACCTTTCCTCGCCGGGCTTTCGCTTGGGAGGGACGCGAGAAGACCAGGTCCGAGGGACCTGGTGAGGTGGCATACGTCAGGCGTGACCTGAGCGTAGCCCCCGTGCCCAGCCTCCTCGCATGACCCTTCCGAGGGGAAGACAGTGCGGTGAGGCCGAGTAGTGAGCCTGGCGGCTCTCCTGAGGTTACTGCGACCGATGGGGTGCCCTCAGTTTTTTATTCACCAGCGCGGAGCATGGTGCTTCCACTCTTGCATGGGCATAGCCGCTCCTCGACTGTGTCGTCCGCCAGCACGGAGCATGGGGCTTCCACTGGTGCGTGGGTGGGAACTCCCTCTGAGGGGAGACTCCGGGGCATGTACAACCCCGTCCTGACACATGGCTTGCATGGCAGGACTGAAGGAGGTGTGTATGGGCACTCGTGAGCCAGCGCGGGACTTACGAGGTCCTACCTCAAGGCGGGTTGCACCTGAATTTTGGTTCGGGATATTTGCGAGGGTCCTGCGAGATGGTCAGGTAGCCTGCGCCGAGTGAATCTCCGGAAGATATAGCATGAGAGGGACAAACACCAACGACCCCAGGAGGTGACGTGAACGGGGCCGGCCCGCCAGACAGAGCTCAGCCATTGGGTTTGTCGATGCTGCAGGGACGGACCCGAGCACAGACACCATGCCCAGTCTTCTCATGAGAAAATCCTAAAGAAAGACAACCGGCGCGCGGCTCCCGCGGCGGCGAGGCACCGGGTCGTGCGCCCTAACTCATCCACTCTTGATTAGCTCATGCGAGAACAAGGCACCAAGGACCATGGGAGGTGACGTGCACGGGAGCTAGCCCGCGAGACAGAGCTCAGCCAATTGGATTTAGCGATGCTGCAGGGACGGACCCGAGCACAGACGCCGTGCCAGTCCTTAATCATGAGGCGGTCACGGGCGGGTTTGTGAGGGTGTACGACGTTCATGGCTGCGAAGCACTGGACAGGCAAATGATAAACATAAAGCAACTCATGAGAAGGTAAGGCCAGTTCTGAAGTATGCCCAAAACGATACACGCCGCAGGGACAGACCCATACAGCTTGGGGATAATGCAGCCCGAGGGGCGCCCCCAACCGAACAAACCAAAAAAGGTCACCTGGCACCGTCGCTGAAGAAGTGTTGGAGTAGCCGAAGACACGAGCCGCAGAAGTCGCTCCTCATGAGGCGTCCGGCTCCTGAACCTCATGAGGCTCCGGAGGCCCGGGGGGCTCGCGAGGGTCCGTCACCTCCTCCATTTGGACCGCCTTGCGCCTGACCTCGTGAGCCTCCAGGACGACACGCATGCGGCGCTGGAGGGCCGCCGCCGTGTTCGGCAAGCAAAAAGGCATGCGAACGTAGCTGTGAGGAGGGCCCTCACATAGGCCGACGTGGGACGGCCAGAAGAGCTCCTGAGACGCGGCTCTATTGAGCCCTGGGACGTTGACGCAGACGCGCAGCTCGCTACCCTCGTCAGGGGAGGGAGTTGCACCGGGTGGAGCGGGGCGACGCTCACCTCGCATGGCCCTCACCTCCTGAAGCTCCTCGATCGCCTTGGTGATGAACTCCTGAGCGCCTGGCGCCTGGCGCCCTGCGCTCTTCTCGCGGAAGCGCGTGTCAAAGCATGCCTCCAGATGGTGCCCGAACGCCTCCCTCATGACGCTAGCCAGGTCTGAGGCCCTCCAGAGGAGATCCCCCGAGCCCAACCTGACAGGGGCGCCGGGCGCGCCTTCCTATACAAGAGGGGAAGGCGCCCCATCTATGGGCGCGAGGCCTGAGGCGCGATTGTCGGACGCCCCATCCTACTGAGATCCTCGGCGGAGCAGCTGCTTCTTCTTCTTGGGGGTGACCTCTGGGGGGTAGGCGGCGCCTTCGTCATCTGGGTTCTCGACCGCTGCATCCTAGTAGGCGCGCTCGAGGGAGCACACTGCATCCTTCTCATCGCAGGCGACCGTGATGATGCCGCCGCTTCCTGGCATCTTGAGGACATTGTAGCCGTGGTGAGTCGCGGCCATGAACTTGGCAAGGGCTGGATATCCGAGGATGGCGTTGTACGGGAGGCAAATGTGGACGATGTCGAAGTCGATGAGCTCAGTGTGGTAGCTGTCGCGCTTGCCGAAGGTGACAGGGAGGCGGATCTACCCGATGAGGATGGTGGAGCCATCGGTCAGCCCCGAGAGAGGCTTGGTAGGCTGAAGCTGGTCATACGGCACCTGGAGCGTGTCGAACGCCTCAACGGAGAGGACATTGAGCCCCGCGCCGCCATCGATGTGCGTCTTGGTGACGAGGACGTTGCTGATGGTGGGCGAGCAGAGCATCGGGAGCGCGCTGGCAGCGGCCGCGCACTTGAGCTGGTCTGTAGAGTCGAAGGTGATAGCGTACTTGGACCACCTGAGCAGACGCGACGCCTCGAGCTTGGGGAGGGCCGCGTTCACCTCGTGAGCGAACTGCTTGAAGATGCGATGGGAAGCGGGGGCCTGAGCACCGCCTGGGATGCAAGCAATGGCACGACGCTCTTGGAAGCCCCCGGCCCCATCATCTTGGTGGTGGTCATCGTTCCTCCTTGGCGGTGGTGGCAGCGGAGGGAGGCCTGCACTGCCCTGAAGACGGTCCTCACGAGGATGATCCCTCCAGGGGCCCTCGCGAGGCTGGCCCTACCAGCGATCCTCACGAGGCTGGTCGCACCAGTCCTGGCGGGGGTCGCGGTTGTCCCAGCGTCCCCCACCTCGGCCTCCTCCACGGCCGTAGCTGCGGTCGTTGCGCTCAGGGCGGCAGCCAAGGCGCCCATCCCGGATGGCCCTAAGCTCTTGGCAGTCGTTGGTGTTGTGGCTGTGCACGTTGTGGAAGACGAAGAACGGGCGGCTGCCCTTAGAAGACTCGGGGTGGTCGCAGCCGCGCTTCATCTCTGGTTCGGCCGCAAGCACGGCCAGGCCTTTGCGCTTCACGTCCTTGGCCTTGGCCTTCTTGTCCTCTGTATCGGCCTCTGGGAGCTCAAGGAGGGAGAGACGACCTTCCTCAGCCCTCGCGCATATGGTTGCCATGTTGAACATCTCCAGAGCCGAGCACAGGTCCTCGTGTATGGCGAGCTCCTCCTTCATCTTGACATCCCAGACGCCATCAGTGAACGCCGAAATGATGGCCTCATCCGACACCTTGGGGATCTTGAGGCGAACGTTGGTGAAGCGCTAGATGTATTTGTGCAAGGTCTCCCCTGGCTGCTGCTTGATGCGCCGCAGGTCACCCCCAGCCGGGGCGCGGTCGCAAGTGCCCTGGAAGTTGGCGATGAAACGCTCTCGCATTTCATCCCATGAGGAGATCGATCCCGCGGGGAGGTTCAGGAGCCATGAGCTTGCGCCATCCTTGAGGGCCATGGGAAACCAGTTCACCATGACCTTCTCATCGCCGTTGGCCGCATCGATGCTCAGCTCGTAGAGCTGGAGGAACTCGGCAGGGTCGGGGGTGCCGTCATAGCATGGAGGCAGGTCTGGCTTGAACTTCCCAGGCCAGACGACGCGGCGCAGCTTCGGGGTGAACGCACGGCAGCCCGCCGCGCTCATGGGAGCCCGCCGTAGAGGGGGAGCCTGGTCTTGGCGCTCGCGCACCGCCACCTCGGGCAGCACGCGATCTTGATGTGGTGGCGCTGGGAGCGCGCGCCTCTCCTTGGGGCCGCTGCACCACTTGACAGCTTTCTTCATCGCGCGCCGGCGCCCTGCACGGTGGGTCACGCCGAGGAGCCTCATGCCTTGGCTTGAGGGCGGCATCTTGCCTGGGAGGTAAAGGAGGCGCACCATGGGCCACGTCACCCACAAGAGGCGGCGGGGGAGGCAGCGAGCGAGACGGTGCAGGGGTTTCTCCAGCGGCGCTGACAAGCTCGACGATGCGGTCCAGCCAGTCCTCGTAGAGGTCGTCGGTTGGGCGATAGCGCAGGAGCTCGCGTGCCATGAGCAACGCAGCCTGCGCGTTCACCGGCCCGCGACGGGCATGGGAGGACAAAGCAGCCACCGGAGTCAGCGATGGGGTGGCGGTGCGTCCGTCACGCCACACAAAGGGCTGCAGCGATGAAGCCTGCTGCTCGTGGGCCACGGGGCCGGTGGCAGCGTTTGCCGCAGGCGATGGGGAACTGCGGGGGGCGCCGTCGCCTGCAGGCGCTGTCTGGGCGACGCGGGCGGCGAGGGCAGCCCGGCGCTCAGCTCAAACTCGACGAGCGTCAGCCATGAGAGCGCTGGAACGGTGGCGAATCGACCGACAGAAGAGCGGCTCCGACGCACCCCTACCTGGCGCGCCAAATGTCAGATTCGGGGCTCCGTAGACCCAAGAAAGATTCAAACTCTAGGGTGCGTGCGAAGAAATCGATCTCCCCAGTCTGCCAACACGTCGATCACACGGCCTAGCTCGATGAACTGGAAGGAAAAGGGACACGGCAGTTTACCCAGGTTCGGGCCACCTTGCGGTGTAATACCCTACTCCTGCTTTGTGGTGGATTGGCCTTGCAATGGGCACAGGATCAACTAGTACAGGGGAAGAACTACCTCAGGAGGTCTGTTCTTGTGTGGGTGTGAGCTGGTGAGGGCTCGAATGGCTTGATCCCCATCCATGGTGGTGGCTAGGCTATATTTATAGTGGCCTTGGTCCTCTTCCCCCAAAATAGAGGCAGGAAGGGATCCCACAATGTCCAAGTTTGAAGGGAGACAAATAGTACATCTTATCCTGATGAAAGGTGGTCTTCGCCTGCAAAGCTTCTGGTCATGACGTCGTGGTGGGCTCGGCGATGACCTCCATCCTGCCATCCTGGCGGTCCTGGTCTTGTAGCACGGGAATGGAAACCTTTGGCTGATTCCTCGGGACTCTGCGCCTGCGCTTGCCCCCTTAGCACCAAAGAGGAAACCTGCTGTACTGCGCCCGCTGGCGCCCGACTGGCCTTGGTTGTCATGGCTTGCGTCACCTTAAGCTCATGAGGTGAACACCTGCATAGAAATCTCCGCTCCTCAGGAGCCTGCCTTGGGAGGCCGCTCCCTCTGGAGGTCTTGGCGTCATCCGCCTCGCGAGGCTTGGCCCCTCGCGAGGGCCTTGCTTGGTCGATGTTGAAGATAGGCCGTACCAGGCCGTGATGGACCCACGCCGTGGGCCGCAGGCAGGCAAGTCTTGGTACCCTGGTTCCCAGAATGCCGACACAGGCTTTTTGTCAGCCTGGGCAGTTGCCTAGGCGACGTGGGGAAGCGGAGACGTCCGCGTCCCGTCACGCGCCACGCGTCAAGCCTGGCCCACTGGTGCGCCTTGGGCCCAGGGGCTACTACCGGCATTCTGGGATCGGGGGTACCCAGACTTGCCTGCCTACGGCCCAGCGCGTGGCCCCGTCGACGGCCCGGTACGGCCGAGCTACAAGACTCTACGAGCAAGACCCTCACGAGGGCCCCTGGCCTCGCGAGGCAGACGACGCAAAGACCTCCCGAGGGGCAGCTCCCCGAGCATGCCTCCCGAGGAGCGGAGATTTCTATGCAGGTACCTCGCCTCATGAGGCTCGCAGTGATGTGAGCCATGACGACCAAGGCCAGGCGGGCGCCAGCGGGTGCAGAGGAGGACAGTTTCCTCTTTGGTGTTAAGGAGGCAAGGACCAGCGTGGGTGCCCGAGGGATCCCCCAAATGTTTCCATTCTGGTGAAACAAGACCAAGACCACGAGCTCGGCAGGACGGATGTCATTGTCGAGCCCACCACTGCATCACTGCCAGAAGCTTTGCAGAAGACCACCTTTCGTCAGGATCAGATGTACCTCTTGTCCCCTTTCAAATTGGCCATTGTGGAATCCCTTTCGGCCTAAGCTACGAGGGAAGAGGACCAAGGCCACTATAAATATAGGTTAGCCTCCACCATAGAGAGGGATCTTATCTGATTCTGGTCATCTAGAGAGAACCATCCTCAGCCACCGAGCCCTCGCGAGGCAGCTCACCCACTGTACTAGTTCATCCTCAGCCTCCTCGTGAGGTCAATCCACCACAAAGCAGGAGTAGGGTCTTACACCGCAAGGTGGCCCGATCCTAGGTAAACTGTCGTGTTCATCCTTTCCCAGCTTGCACGAACTCGACGAGGCCAAGCCATGGATTGACGAGCTTGAGGCTGTGGCTCGGTTAGATCTTCCCACACGCCCCAGAGTTCGAACCTTATTGGGTCCACGAAGCCCCGATTCTGACAATTGCAGACACTTATCTCTCTAGTGCTTTGTTTCCCCTGGAACAGTATCATAACGATCATTGGAGATATATTCAGCTGTATTTGTATACCCTTGTCTGCCACCCCTCTTCTTCTTCGGAGCATTCTCTTCTTGCTCTTCGGCATTTTGCTCGGTTCTTTTACGCTTGCTGGTTGATGGGCCTACCGTTGGGCCCTTGGTATTCAGAGCTTTGGATTCGTCTACTGTGCGCAGAACAACATCATCTCTGTGAGCCAGGCTCACTGGTCGAGCCGAATCCTCAGCTGACTGCATTTTCCTGTGAATAAGGATAGATGCGAGGGAAAATGGGGACCAGGTTACGAATGCTCACAGCGAGGATTCTGAGAAATATTTTTTTAAAGAAGAATTAGATGCAAACTTTGAGAAATGTTTTGGATGAAAGAAATATGTAGAACAAACTAGTAGGTTCGAAGAATACACTAGTCAACGTGCTAAGCATTCCGTTCGTACGAGACATAACACAAACCCTAGATCTGAATTTTTTTCGATGCGAGGGACTTCTACAAACCACATCCGCACAAGTTACCTATCAGTAAAGATCTAAGAAATGCGGTAAACACAGGTAATTGCTACCGCAGACGAACTCGAACAAGATGAATGGAAGAACGAGTTCACATTACACATACCCTAACTTAGTGATGTGCAGCAACTATGGCGGTGTGGGGAGGAAGATGATCCGTGGCAGCGAGCAATGACTCTGGCGACCTCTTTCTGGCAGCAAAGTGGTGAAGATGATCGACGTCGTCGAGTTCAAGGTGGAGCAGTGTGGTAGGGCTTCAGAAAGTGACGGTGGTGAAGAGGTGATATGGATTTGGGGAAGGTTGGCGATGCAGTATATATATGTGAGGAGGAATAAATGCATCCAGTGAATCTGATCGAACGGCCACAGTCAAAGGACTATTGCGACTCAACGGTCCTGGTAAAACGGCAGTTGATGAAGAGCACGTGGCAACCGTCATCAAAGTTCATGGTCCTAACTTGGGCGGGAGACCCCATATTTTGGACGGCTTTTGCCAAAACGATTTAAGTTCGGAACGTACCTTTAATGTGGTCAAGGACACCAGATAATGTATCGTTACTAGATGAAATTTGAGCATTCATAACAGAACACATAGACTGGAAGAGATAGAATAGAGGGAAAACATGGTCCTAGGTATTTCACTTAGACAAAGAAACACCCGAGAGAAAAGCTATGAGTTAAATACATTTGGACTAACATAAAATCCTTCAACCGAAAGGCAACTCAACGAAGGAAAATTGTGGTGGCGTGACCCACCGTATAAGAACTGTATGACCCCGAGCATCGTACAATTATCGTGGCACATGGTTAGTCTAGTTCTTCCTTAAAGTATTCACTCTCAGAAAAAAAATTCACTTTGTTGAAATTTTCAAACTCTTCGAGTGTTGTGCACCCATTCCTTCTAAGATGTGGAACTGATGGTACGGGTACCGAGTCCAGCTTACTACACGTTTGCGGAATCTAGTATATTTAGCTCACATCGTAATGCACAGAATCTTTTCTCATTGAGAGGCTTGGTAAAGATATCAGCGAGATTTTCTTCAGTATTTTTTTTAGAAACTACTGCAGAACTTGGTTCCACAACCTTACTTTATTATATAAAAAGAACATATATACAAATGTACATAGCCCAAAAAGGGCTTAAAAAGTGACAAAAATAAAAAAAATAGTACAACACCTACCTTATGGGGGTAAGTAAGCTATCCACCTAAACAAGTCATCTCTATATCTAGGTTTAACCCTGTGTGTCATCAACGAGATGTCATGTATGAAAGCTGATCTCCATTTATTGAAAGAAGGCCTTTCATTCCTGAAGACCTTCCCATTTCAAACAGTCCAAATGTTCCAGCAAGCTATAAAAACCACCTCAGTAAAGAAGGGTTTAGCAAAATCTCTTCTTGCTTGCACCACAGTCTCAATCTGATCCTCCCCTGGAGGCCAATAGATCTGCAGATAATTCCATACTCCATGGCTGAACCTGTAGTTAAAAAATAAGTGGTCCCTGTCCTCTCTATAGTTTCCAGGGTAGAGCACACAAGCAGGGGAGTCAGAAACATTCCAATGTCTCCTTAACAGCATATCCTGCGTGTTGAGCCTGTCCATAATCATCATCCATGCAAAGACCTTGATTTTCATTATGTAAGAGGAGGCCCAAATCTATTTGAGCAGAGGATTAGGGATGATATGCTGGTATACATAAGTATAGTAACTTTTGGCTTCATACTGCTTTCCATTGTGTTTTAACACCCAACAATCTGGTTCGGAGGCATTTAGCTGAATGTTTTGCACCATCTGCTGTAGGGTAATCAGCTCTTGGTGGACTTGTTGGGATAGTGGGAGATGAAAAAGATTCTCCCACTGCTAACAATCTAGGAAATCCTTGACTGAAGCAAAGGTGTCAATGGCATATGAGAATAATCTAGCAAATATTTGCTTCAAAGGAACCACAGAATTGCCCAGTTTCCAATTATCATCCCAGAAAAACACAGTGCCTCCCTGATTAACCTGAACACATGTAAACTCTCTGAACTTATCCATTAGCTTGCAAACATCCCTCCACCAGAAGGAACCACATTGCTTAGTAGCATGTGGTACTCTATCATAGTAATATGAATTCCATATTAAATTAACCCAAGGCACATTCTTCTTGTTAAAGAACTTATGCAAATGCTTCATCAAAAGAGCATCATTTTGAACACCTAGATTCAGGATACCTAATTCCCCTTTATTCTTGGGTTTGCACACCAAATCCCAAGCTACTAGAGCGGGTGCTTTATCATTGCCCTTCCTTCTCCACAAACACTGCCTCTAAATCCTCTGCAGCTGCTTCAAAATTCCAGGTGGCAGTTCCAAGCTGCAAAGAAAGAATATGGGTAGGGAGGATAGAGCAGAATTGAGGTATTGTAATCTACCACCTTGGGCTAAGAAACTGGAACTAGCAGAAAGTTTTGTTTCCATGCTATCCAGCACTGGCACAAGATCCGTGATTTTGAGCCTCATAATTCCCACTGGTAATCCCAGGTGACCGATAACAATATCCTCTCGAGCAACATGATCGTGAAGAAAATGATGTCTGATCTCAATATGCTTGGTGTGAGAATGCTGCACTGGATTGTGTGCAATTTTGATTGCACTCTCATTGTCGCACAATAGAGGAATCTTCTTGACCTTGATGCCATAATCCTTCAGAGTCTGCTTCATCCATAATAACTAAGTGCAACACGCGCTAGCAGCAATATATTCGGCCTCAACCGTAGATAGAGAGACACAATTCTGCTTCCTTGATGACCAACATATCAAAGATCTATCGAGGAAATGGCATGTCCCCGAAGTAGATTTCCTATCAACCCGGTCACCTGCATAATCTGAGTCTGAAATCCAACGAGATCAAACTATGCTCCCTTAGGATACCAAAAACCTAAGGTGGGGGTGTGAGCCAAATATCCCAGAATATGCTTGACCGCTTGGTGATGCGATTCTTTCGGTGCATCTTGAAAATGAGCACACTACAAACATTCAACATAATATCAGGTCTGGATGCACATAGGTAGAGTAAAGAACCAATCATTGAACGATAAGCTTTATGATCATAATCTTTACCGTACACATCTGCGTCCAACTAACCATTCATGAGCATTGGAGTTTTGTAGCCCTTTAGTTTGCAATCTTGCATTTTAAACTTCTTCACACAGTCTCTCAGGTATTTCTCCCGAGATATGGAAATTCTGTTATCATGTTGGCGTATTTGCAGTTCGAGAAAGAACTTAAGTTCACCCATCATAGACATTTGATATTTCTTAGACATCAGTCGGCCGAACTCCATGTTGCAAGCATTGTTAGTACAACCGAAAATAATATCATCCACATAAAGTCGACACACGAATAGATCACCATCAATAGCACGAGTGAAAAGAGTGGAATCAGTGGACCCTGGCTTGAACCCTTTGTCGAGCAAAAACCTCTTCATGGTGTCATACCATGCTCGAGGGGCTTGCTTCAGCCCATATAGAGCCTTTTTCAACTTGAAAACTTTGTTAGGAAACTGAGGGTTTTCAAAGTGAGGTGGTTTCCTAACATATACTTCCTCATCAATTTCACCATTAAGGAAAGCACTTTTCACATCCATTTGATAAAGCAGGATATCATTGTAGTTTGCATAAGCGATAATAATACGAATTGCCTCAAGGCGAGCAACAGGAGCATATGTTTCACCGAAATCAATACCTTCAACCTGCGTATACCCTTGAGCGACAATACGTGCTTTGTTTCTCACAACAATGCCATTTTCATCTTGCTTATTCCGGAATATCCATTTTGTGCTGATGATATTGTGCTTCTTAGGATTCGGTTTGTCGGCCAATTCCCATACATCATTCAATTTGAATTGCACCAACTCTTCTTGCATGGCATTCATCCAATCGGGATCATTCATGGCTTCCTCATACTTGGTAGGTTCTGTCAATGAGACAAAGGAGAAACTGCCACAGTAGTTAGTCAAACGAGTGCGAGAACGAGTTATGTGTCGATAACCTGGATTCTCGAGATCTTCGAGAATTAATGCAGGGTCAACTCAATTAGCCACTCGTGGGTGAGGATTTTCATCTTGATGACCATTTTCATTTTCCTCAGCATCAGCATTGGGATGAGCATTTGTGTCGCCATTTTCATCAGGATTGCCATTTTGATTGGCATTTGCATTCTGGTTGCCATTTGTGTTCGGAGTGGCATTTTCTTCGACAGTGACTTGGCGTGTTCTGCTTCGAGTCATGGGGGCATCATCATCGAAAGTGCCAGGTACATTTCCTTCAACTGGCCTAACGCTCCCAATGGCCATTTGCCGAATAGCATCCGAAATCAGTGGTTCATCTATCACATTAGGCAGGTGCTCCTTTTGGGAGCCGTTAGATTCATCAAACTGCACATTTACCGTTTCCATAACTTTCCCATGGTGAGCGTTATAGACATGATAAGTATGCGAGTTCGAGCCATAACCAAGAAGAAAATCTTCATGGGCCTTAGGTGCAAACTTGGAATTATGATTCATGTAACGGATATAGGAAGGAGCACCAAAAACACATAAATAAGAAACATTTGGTTTCTTGCCAGTGATGAGCTCATATGAAGTTTTCTTACACTAGTGGAAAAAAGCCTAGCTATGGCATGGCAAAAAGTGTCTTGCTGGCATAGACACCCAACGCCATCAATATGGCGCCAGTGAAAACAATTTAATGGTGGCATTGGTAGACACGTCAGTAGTATTTTAGTACTGATGGCGTGCCACCTGGCTAACGCCAGCAATATATTGTGTTAGCTATGGTGTTTATTCTGAGGCAACGCCAGCAATTTGTATTTTTCAGTAATAAAAAAAATATACCCAGCTATTAGTATATGTGCAGCCATTTAAACTTGTAGTGGTAACTTCTCCACAAACAGTAGTGATCAACTAACTTGCTACCTACAAGCAAAAGTTATCCGGTAGCTAGCTACAAGCAAAAGCTATCCTCATCTCATGCAACTTGTTATCCGCTAGCTAGCTATGATGTAGAATGATCCTCAACTCACGCAACTTGTTCCTATTGCTCTGTCCCTCCTTTCTGAAATAGAATTTGCGGGTCTTCAGTTCCGCCCTCTCGGCCTTCAGGAGCCGTATCTCCTTCTTCATAGAATCGATCTCAGTGACCAGTTTGTCCTTCTGGTCGATGAGCTTCAATTTCTTATCGCAGAGATCAGAGTTCTCATCGATGATCTCATCCTTCTCTTTCTTCAGGGAGTCATTCAACTCCTTAAGTGCCTTCATTGATGTTACCATACAACTAAAAGGCCTCGATAATGATACCACCTGCTATCTTCATTTATCCTTAGTTCTGCTTCATTTTAGTTATGCTGTAGAAACCTAAGAAAGTGATAAACGAGCAAAGAAATTGTATATACTACATCTCAGTTTAGCATTAGGAACACTACATTTCAGTTTAGCATTAGGAACACTACAAATACTAGCAGTGATAACTAGCAAGTCCTTTTAACATTAGGAACACTACATTTCAGTTTGTTTTACGCTCTTCCTTTACCAAAGACCCTACAATCTAGAATTACAAACACTACATTAGGAACACTACAATTTAGCATTAGGAACACTACATTAATTAGGAACAATGGCGATTCCACTAGGGATGCTTCAATAGGCTTAAGCCTACCCTCCAAAATCCTATTTAAGCTAAACATACCACTTGACAAGTATATTCTGGTGGTTTACATGCAACAATTGCAATGCATTTGCTAATTAGACTTAAGAATTTTGTGATTTAAGCCTACCCTCCAATGTCCTGCTAGATTCGCCACTGATTAGGAACACTACAGGAGGTGAAGATGGAGGCGATGAACTCACCGAGGGACGAAGATGGAGGCGATGAACCCTAGCAGTACGTCGCTTCCGCCGCCGTCATCTCTTTCGCCGCCGCCATCGAAGAAACCCTAGCTCAAAACAAAATGAACTCCAATCAAATTGGAGGGCAACGAGCGGCGCGAGACGGAGAGAGGGGAGAGAGTAGAAAATTACCTAACCACCAGCGAGAGAGGGAGAGAACAGTGAGAGAGGGAGAGCGGCAATGACGAGCGGCGAGAGAGGGAGAGGAAAGGGGAACGAGACAAAGGGAGTGGGGCGAGGCTACCGTTGCCCTGATTTTGACCCCCACGGCCTACTAATACTTGGGCTTGGCCCAATGCTATAAAAAAGATCACCACATAAAAAAATAAAAAGAAAAAATAGTCAGTATTTCCATTTAAAATAATATAAATTTCATAAAAGTAGACTATAATATACTATAAAAAGATCACCACATAAAAAACAAAAAAGGGAAAAATTTGGAAGTGTCAAACTACATATTTGAAGGCTCAAAACTACATATTTCAAGTTTCAAACTAAAAAGGAAAAAAGTAAATTTGAAGTCTCAAAGTACATATTTTAAAAATTATTAGTATTTCCATTTAAAATAATATAAATTTAATAAAAGTAAACTATAATATACTATAAAAAGATCAGCACATAAAAAATTAAAAAGAAAAAAATTGGAAGGGTCAAACTACATATTTGAAGGCTCAAAACTATATATATCAAGTCTTAAACTAAAAAGGGAAAAGAAGTAAATTTAAAGTCTCACAGTACAATACTGACGCGGGTACCAACATTACGCCACAAATAAACATAATACTGCTGGCGTTCCATGCTATTCCACGCCAGCACTATATTACGCCAGGTACAAATTGGTGATCCCATATACTTCTGACGCTCACCTGTTGTGGGTAGCACTTTTTCCACTAGTGTTAAGGAATTTGTGAAGATAAACACGATTCACAACATGACAAGTAGTGTTAATAGCATCAACCCAGAAGCGAATAGGAATTTTATACTCACTGAGCATTCTTCTCGCCATCTCGATGAGAGTTCTATTCTTTCGCTCAACAACTCCATTCCGTTGGGGAGTGTATGCGGCAGGGAACTCATGAGTTAAACCATTTTCGTCGAGAAAATCTTTGATATGAGTATTTTTGGACTTAGTACCATTGTCACATCTGACATGCTTAATTTGCACATCATATTCATTTTGGGACTTCTTGGCGAATCTTTTGAAGATGTCTTAGGTGCAGGTTTTATCTCCGAGAAAGAATACCCAAGTGTAACAAGAGAAATCATCAACAATAACAAGACCATAATGACTGCCTCTGAAACTTGCATAGTTTTGAGGTCCGAATAAATCCATATGAAGAATTTCCAGAGGTCTTGTTGTGGTCATGACAGTTTTTGATGAATGATGCTTCTTGGCCAATTTACCAGCCTCACATGCACCATAGAGACGATCCTTGTCGAATTTTACATCAGGAATACCACGGAGATGATTTTTCTTCACGAGAGTCTGTAAATTTCTCATACCTGCATGACCAAGTCTTCGGTGCCACAACCATCCTTCGGTTGCTTTTGCAAGCCAACAAGTTTGGACTGAGGGACCCTTAGAGAAATCCACAATATATAAATCACCTTTTCTATTTCCCTCGAAGATGAAGGAATTGTCAGAGGCCATAAAGACGATGCATTTGGATATACAAATTAGAACTAGCATGCCTAGATCACAAAGCTTGACAACTGACATGAGATTGAATCCAGGAGATTGAACAAGTAAAACATCATCAATGTTCTTGTCTTTGGATATAGCAATTTTATCTAACCCAATTACCTTTCCTTTCTTGTTGTCGCCAAAAGTAATATACTTCTGAGATGAAGCAGTTATGTTGGGGTCGACAAACAAAGACTTGTCTCAGGTCATATGACTAGTGCATCCACTATCCAATTATCCATTCGGTACACCCGGAGACATAGTCCTGCAGAGAAATTAGTCTTTCATAACCACCCACATCTTTGTAGGTGGCTTCAAAACAAGAGAGCGAGCAGGATATGACTTATTTTGATAACCATGATTGTTACTCAAAGAAGTGCTAGCATAATCGAAGCAATATGCATTGAAATTCTTTCCAGACGAATGAATATAGTGGTTGAATGAGGTATGCATGTACTCATTCTGTCTAACTTTCTTAAGGAAGTAACGAGTATTTTCTGCCTGCATGGTTAGTAATGTAGTAATAGGCAATACTTCAATAGTTTTCCTGGGAACCCAAATAGCTTTCTTTGGGGAGCCATTCCTGCTGTTTGGTCCAACATAGCGAGAAAAAGTCTCACCACATTTGTTTTTGAATAGCTAATTGTTGTCCAGAGAATCATCATAAGAGTATTCAGGGATAGTAGAGTCATATCCCGAAAGTAGAGCTGGATCAAGCGTTTTGCTCTTGGCAGGCACCCACAAAGTGCGAGGATATTGCTCAGGTTCCCAGTAGGAGCCATTTTCATTCAGTTTCCTTTCGAAGCCGATACCTTCTTTCCTGGCATTTTTGTCAAGAATGGATTTCTTCAGAACATCACAAAGGGTTTGATGCTCTTTGAGAGACTTGAACATTCCTGTCTGCATACGATCCTTCAACCTAGCATTCTCATCAGACGTAGAACCATTTTCCTCGACATAGGGGTTAGCATTCACAGAAGATTCAGCATTGCTGCGTTCAAGGCATTTTAAGCAAGGTGGTATAAACACTTCAGGTTTCTCTTTGAGTTGTTGGGTGAGAAGAGAATTTTCTCTAATCAAGTCATCATGAGCCTCTCTCAGCAACTCGAGTTCCTGTTTCCTTTTCAGGTAATCATAAGTCAATCTCTCATGGTCGGCCGAGAGAAAATCATGACGGTTTGATAGTTCTTCCATTCGTGACTTAAGAGCGGAATGCTCCTCTGTCAATGACTGATTTTTCTCCATCTCGTCAACCAACAACCCTTCAGATTTCCTAAGGGTTTTCTTAGTTTTCTAAAGAGAGTTTTGTTGTATATTAGCAATTTTGATCAGTTTAGCATGGTCATCCTCATCCGAAGAATATTGATCACTAGAGTGAACCTGGTGATGTTTGGAGGATAGCTTTTCTTTCGAGGCTTTGGCCATGAAGCAGTAAGCAGGAGATTCAGCTTCGCTTGAATGATTCTCGAAGAAGTTGGATGCAGGGGTGGAGGCACATGCTAGGCCAGCCATGCCAGAATCAGAATCCTCATCGGATTCATCATCTTCTTTGGAGTCAGATGACTCTTCTTCATCGGAGTCCATCTCCTTGCCGATGTACACGTTGGCCTTGCGAGAGGTATTCTTGAGGTTGGAGGAGGACTTGGAGGGATTCCTTGAGGAAGATCTTGATGAAGACTTGGAGGCAGAGCTGTCCTTCTTCTTCAAGAACTTCTTCATTTTCTTCTCATCATCGGAGTCATAGTTCTTGCTCTTGCCTTTGCCATGGTTGTTTCCTCAATCATATCTTCCACTGGCATGGATTTCAGCAACCCAGAGAGGACAGTCCAAAATGAAATGTCCTGGCTTTTTACACTTGAAGCAGGTGTAATCTCCAATAGTTTTTTATGAAGATTTTGAACTGCCAGAGTTGCTGGATCCTTTTTCTGAAACTGATTCTTCCTGTGAAGGCGCTGGAATCTTTTTGTGATTAATGTGAGATCTTTGCTGATCCTTTCTGGGTAATCTGAATCTTCTTGGGCATTTCCTTCCGAGGAAGAATCAGCCATTGCCTTGAGAGCATGACTTTTGTGGTGACTTGAGCCATAGAGATCTCTCTTTTCTTCTTCTTGTTCCTACCGGGTGTTTAGCCTTTCCATGATATCAGCAGAGTCGAGAATTTTGAAATCAGCTCGTTCCCTAATCATCAGAACTAGTGTGCCAAATGAGCTGTCAAGAGATCGGAGCAGTTTCTTCACAACTTCGTGATCAGTTATGTCTTTGGCGCCAAGACCTTGCAGCTCATTTATAATGTCACTCAGACGATCGAAAGTTTGCTGACAGCTTTCATTTCCGATTCGCTTGAACCGATTGAACTTCGCACAAAGAGTATCAATGCGAGCTTCTTTTTGAGTTGAAACACCCTCATTTATCTTTTCGAGAATGTCCCACAATTCCTTTGCAGTTTCACACTGACGATAGCGAAGAAATTGAGCAAGAGAGAGATGGCCACCAATTTCATCTTTAGCTTAAGCATCCATCTGAATGAGTTTCTTCTCGCTGTCAGTGGGGACTTGGGGCACTTCAACCGTGAATCAAGTCTGCACCATGTTCCACATATCCTCATAAATAGCTCGGAGATGGATCTTCATCTTCTCTTTCCAGAAGGGATAGTCCGTCCCATCGAATATGGGAATCTTGAGGTGCGACTTGTAGCTCACTGAAGACATACTTAGACTCCAAGGTAGTTAGACAAAAATGAGCAGAGTCAATGAGTACCTTGCTCTGATACCAATTGTAGGAACAAAGTATGTCTACCAGAGGGTGGGTGAATGGGAGTTTTAAATTTTCTTCGAAAATATAAAAACTCTCGGAACCCAGCAGCGGAGCGAATGAAAACAGTGTAGAGCGAGTGAATACAAACTAATGAATGGAAACTAAAGGCATGCATTGAGACAAATCACATGATTGAAACAATTCAAATGTAAAGAGGAGAAGCAGAGGTAACCAGTGATGCTCGATGGCGACAAGGAATTTGGTAGACCAGTTCGCCCGTCTGCACAGGACTACATCTGGTTGGAGGGGTTGTGATTTAACACAGAAGATAAACTCTCTTCGCCCCATTCTCCTCTACAATCGGTTCGTCAACCAATGTCGATCACTCATGGTAGATACTTGAGGCGATCTATGAACCTTTACAGACTTCTTCTTTGAGAACCACAATTACTCTTGGTCTCTAAAGAAATTGATCCCTAACTGTCTAGAGAGTTTGCAGCTCTCAAGAGTAATAGGCGGAGCGTACTGGACTTAGATTCGAGTGATGTTGAACCACTATCTATTTTTTTGGCTCTAGGGGTTTTCTCTCAGCGGATTTTAAACTCAAATCACTTAGGAGAGGGGGTTGCTGAATAGTCTTCTCACAATCAGATGGAGCAGCCACCGGACAACGCCGGTGCGGGGTGGCTATTTATAGCCGCAGCCTTCCCTGGTGGGAAATGACCATTTCGGACACGCGGTCCAGCCAATGGCCAACCGACATGTTCACAAAGGTCGGATTTTAAGAGCAACGGTAACATTGCTTGTGGATCAAGTAATGCTAACTCCTTGGTCAGAGACAAATCTCTCGCAGCGAAGAAGATCATAGTCTCTTGCTGGCAAGTATTTGCTCGGAACACAAAGAGATTTCTCTCGCAACTTACATATGACTTGGGTTTAGCATCAGAGAATCAAAGCTTCAAACACTACACCCCTCTTAGTAGTACGGTGGTCATGTGACTCAATAAAGAGGAGAGAAACAATGAAATAAATGCTACGTCTTCACTTCATCTTCAATCTTCTCGGTCGCAGTCACTTCCTTCGGACGAGCACCGAACCAATTGCTTCGCGTCAGCAATTTTTGAGGGGTCACTCTTGTTATCATAATCTTTGGTGATAACCTTCACCGGCATGCTGGGGTTTATCTTCGGTGTTTAAATCAATCTCTTCTTGACTACAGGGACCTGTTACTCTGTGTGCACTAGCAAACACATAAGTCCCTTACTGTTTATGTCAACAAACTACAAAACATAAGGAGGCAAATTATTGCACCAACAGGGAGGCAGACGGCCTGTTTGGAGCTGCATTGTGTCTTCTGGGCCGGTGAAGGTCCACATGGGGCGGGAGTGATGTTGGAGGGGGCAATTCGCTGGCGGAGGAATTCCCTCACCACCATCATCACTGTCACTCCCGCCACCCTCAAATCGGCCATCCTCGCCATGACCCGCGACAGCCTCGGCTCATTGAGCCTCTCGTGCCCCCATCCGGAGCTCGCCACCACTGGGGACAACAGAATCAGCAGTAGGGGCTGAACTAGGCTGCGCCCATGTACACCCATTGTCGCTGGAAGCCCTCTGCTTCGTGGTTGATCTCCATGTTGACGCCGTCACCCGCCATCACGTCCACAGCATATAGAGACACGCATCCAGAGCATTGGTCGGCGGCGGTTAGCCGAAGGCAGAAAAAATGGTGGACGAGTGCTACGAAGGGAGCCACGCCCGCAAAGGCTTCGCATAGGAAGGCGAAGGCTGAAAGGAGAAGGATGGATTTCGGGTCTAGGTGCAACGCGTGCACGTGATAGTGTGAGAGCACGACGCTGAAGAAGTCTGGGAATGAGGGCAGCAAGCCAGAGAAGATGGCAAGAAGATGAATGGCGATGGTGGTGGCATCCAGATCGGCGAGAGGTCGCGAAGCGGGCCAAATCTTTGTCGCCCCCACTCATTGAAGTCATCTGCGATCATCGGGCAGACATTGTCGAGCCCCTCGAGGTTGAGTATGGTGGACCGGCCCAGGGCAGACTCTAGCCCTGCTCGGCTGTCCGCCGTTGCTGTCGCCTTGCCCCTCTTGCTCGGAGGCGCCATGGTAGCTCTGTGGGGTGAGACCGGCGCGGGTCTTGCGAAGGAGATGCGAGCTTGCTCGAGAAGGAAGGTGCAGAAGGACGGGCATGCGGGAAGGTAATGATGGCCGCGCAACCGGTGCAGGCCAGCTTTATGTCAGCCGGGCGGTTACCGAGGTGTCGGGGAAGTGGGGGCGTACAGCGCCCATTTGCACGCCACACATCGAGCCTGGCCCGGAGGCGGTTGGGGCCCACGCCGTTTCGCCCCCTCCGTCAACGGGTGGAGTCATGCATGCCGCGGGACCGGGGGCGACTGTCGGGCCCGTGGGACTGAGGGTACCTAGGCCCGTCTGCCTGCAGCCCAGGGCATGGCGCGTGCCATGTGCCCAGCATGGCCCACCTTTAAGGCTTCATGAGCAAGACCCTCGCGAGGGCCCCCACCTCGCGAGGTGTACGTCAGCAAGAGTCATCAAGAGCTCCCGAAGGGCCTTAGGCAGGGCAGCCTCCCCAGGCCCCTCGCAGGGCGGATATGTCTAGGCTCGCCAAGCCCCGTCTCATGATGCATGTGGGTGATGCGAGCCATGACGAGCGGCCGCCAGGAGGGCGCCAGCCGGCGCGGATATGGATGTTTTCCTCTTTCGTGCTAAGGGGGGTGATGACCCACAAGTATAGGGGATCAATCATAGTCCTGTCGATAAGTAAGAGTGTCGAACCCAACGAGGAGCAGAAGGAAATGACAAGCGGTTTTCAGCAAGGTATTTATGTAGGCACTGAAATTCTTGGTAACAGATAGTTTTGTCATAGGTTAATTCATAATGGGTAACAGGTAACAAGTGTAACAAAGGTGCAGCAAGGTGGCCCAATCCTTTTTGTAGCAAAGGATAAGACTGGACGAACTCTTATATAAAACAAAGCACTCCCGAGTACACATGGGAATTACCATCAAGTTAGTTTTCATCATGCTCATATGATTCAAGTTCGTTACTTTGATAATTTGATATGTGGGTGGACCGGTGCTTGGGTGTTGTTCTTACTTGGATAAGCCTCCCACTTATGATTAACACCTCTCGCAAGCATTCGCAACTACGAAAGAAGAATTAAGATAAATCTAACCATAGCATGAAACATGTGGATCCAAGTCAGCTCCTTACGAAGCAACACATAAAATAGGGTTTATGCTTCTGTCACTCTAGCAACCCAGCATCTACTTAATATTTCCCAATGCCTTCCCCTTGGCCCAAATCATGGTGAAGTGCCATGTAGTCAACGTTCACATAACACCACTAGAGGAAACACAACATACATCTCATCACAATATCGAACGAATACCAAATTCACATGATTGCCTATAACAAGACTTCTCCCATGTCCTTAGGAACAAACGTAACTACTCACAAAACATGTTCATGTTCAAGATCAGAGGGGTATTAATTATCATTAAGGATCTGACCATATGATCTTCCACCAAATTTAACCAACTGGCATCAACTACAAGGAGTAATCAACACTACTAGCAACCCACAGGTACCAATCTAAGGTTTTGGGACAAAGATTGAATACAAGAGATGAAGAGAGGAGATGGTGCTGGTGAAGATGTTGATGGAGATTGACCCTCCCTCGATGAGAGGATCATTGGTGATGAAGATGCCTTCGATTTCCCCCTCCGGGAGGGAATGAAGTTTCCCCGACAGAATCGCTTATCCTCAAGCGGAACAACATGAGAGGGGCACAACATGATGGCCAGGGGGCCCACAAGCCCTGGGGGCACGCCCCCCGGGCTTGTGGCCACCTGGTGGGTCCCCTAAGGTAGTTTCTTTGCCTAATATCTTTTATATATTCCAAAATAATTCTCCGTAAAATTTCAGGACTTTTGGAGTTGTGCAGAATAGGTCTCTCAGATTTGCACCTTTCCGGTCCAGAATTCCAGCTGTCGACATTCTCCCTCTTTGTGTAAACCTAGTAAAATAAGAGAGAAAAGGCATAAGTATTGTACCATAATATGAAATAATGCAATAAATATCATCATAAAAGCATGATGCAAAATGGACGTATCAACTCCCCCAATCTTAGACCTCGCTTATCCTCAAGCGGAAGCCAAAATCGATAATCATGTCCACATGTTTAGAGATAGAGGTGTCGATAAAAGAAAATATGGACATGAGGGCATCATGATCATCTTTAGAGCAACAACATATTGTCATATAATTTCTCATGCTAAAGTAACAATTCGTTCACAAGGTAAAGTATGAATCAAAAACTTTATTGAAAACCAACTAACTATGATCTTGGTCATTGGAACAATTGCAATTTATCATAACATCGGAAAGAGTCAATATAAGAGCTTTTATTTAGCAACTTCACATACTCAACCATCATTTAATCTTCAATTATTGCTAACACTCAAGTGATACTTATGAGCTCAAAGTTTCAATCAAACACATAGGAAGATAGGGGCTTATAGTTTCGCCTCCCAACCATTTACCTCAAGGGTAACATCAACAACAATATTTTATGAGCACCTACATCCGAGTGGATATATATCTGGATCTTCCCCAACATATAGTGCTTGCCAAAAAGAGAAAATATAAAAGGAAAGGTGAAAATCACCATGACTCTTGTATAAAGGTAAAAAGTAAAATAAAAGGTAGGCCCTTCGCAGAGGCGAGCAGAGGTTGCCATGCGCTTTTATGGTTGGATGCACAAAATCTTAATGCAAAAGAATGTCACTTTATATTGCCGCTTGTGATAAAGAACTTTATTATGTAGTCCGTTGCTTTTATTTCTTCCATATCACAAGTTCGTATAAAGCTTATTTTCCTCACACTAAAAGATCATAGATATTTAGAGAGCAATTTTTATTGCTTGCACCGATGACAACTTACTTGAAGGATCTTACTCAATCCATAGGTAGGTATGGTGGACTCTCATGGCAAAACTGGGTTAAGGGATTTTGGATGCACAAGTAGTATCTCTACTTGGTGCAGAAGATTTTGCTAACATAGGGTGAGAAGCAAACTCAACATGTTGGAGGATCCATGACAATATAATTTCTATTTGGATATAATAAAACATAACCCATTATGTTGTCTTTCTTGTCCAACATCAACTTCTTAGCATATAATATTTTAATGAGTGCTCACAATCACAAAAGATGTCCAAGATAGTGTATTTATATGTGAGACCTCTCTTTCTTTATTACTTCCTATTAATTGCAACAATGACCAAAACTATGTTTGTCAACCCTCAACAAATTTCATGCGACATACTTCTTATATGTGAAGTCATCACTTTCCATAAGATTATTATATAATCTTTTATTTCAGTTATCTCTTTTTTGTCAAGATCATAGCAAGAAAGCAAAGCCCTCAACTAAAAACTACTCTTTATTATATAACTCTCGGACTTGATTACATAGAGGGAACACAAAGCAAAACTCAAAGCTAGATCATACTAAAAACTTTTATTCTACTAAACCAAGATATAACCAAAAAGATCGAACTAAGGAAAACGATAAAAAGTAAAGATATGATGGTGATACGATACCGGGGCATCTCCTCCAAGCTTGGCACAAGCCAAGGGGAGTGCCCATACCGATGTACTCGAGTTTCCTTCTTAGGAGGTGATGGTGAAATGTTCTTGGCAATAATGCCCTTCAGAATGCGATTCTCCTCTTGAAGATTTTGATTTTGCTGCTTGAGGTCCATGTTTTCCTTGCAGAGTTTGCCTGTGATAGTTAGAGCGCCGTCCACCCATGGGTGCATCTTGGCTGCGGGGGAAAAAGCAACACCCTTTTTCATGTTATTATAAGAGATAAACTTAGCACCGGGTGGTTTGACTAAATCAGGCAGGACTGAGCTTGTGAATTCCTCGCGCCAGCCATCATATTGGGGAATAGAGTAACTTCTTGATCCTCCTCCATACCGTCCACCCTTTTCTGGTCAGCTTCCATGTCTTCCTCCGTTGACCACCCAAAGGGTTTAGCTTTGTTGTATGCTCTTGGGTCCGGCGTCGGGTGAGAGACACGACTCTCCCCGACCGACTCTTGCAAAGACATCTTGCTCTAAATCTGCTGCAGAAATAGCTCAAAACAAGAACAGAGGATATTGCCGTTGTACGGTGGTCAAAACCTTTGGGAGATTGTACAATGAACTTTTAATGTGCAAAACAAGTATTCTGGGAGAAAACGGAGTCCGGAGGGCACACGAGGTGGCCACAAGCCTGGGAGGTGCGCCCAGGGGGGTAGGGCGCGCCCCGATGGCTTGTCGCCTCCTCGTGCACTTTTCGACTACTTCTTATTTTCCTAATTTTGTAAATATTCCAAAACGGAGTAAAATTGCTTTTGGGAAAGTTTTGGAGTCGGTTTACTTACCATATCACATACCTATTCCTTTTCGGGGGTCTAGAGCGTTCTGGTAGGTTTCCCTTATGTACTCCTCTAGTGTTTTGGTATTAATAATATTGGTTTCAACATTTATGGGAGTACCTGAGATATAATATTTGATTCTTTGCCCGTTCACCACCTTTGGGTTATTGCCTTCGGCGTTGTTGATCTTGATGGCACCGGAACGATAAACTTCCTCAATAATGTAAGGCCCTTCCCATTTAGAGAGAAGTTTTCCTGCAAAAAATCTTAAACGAGAATTGTATAGCAAGACATGGTCACCTACATTAAATTCATGTTTTTGTATCCTTTTGGCATGCCATCTTTTAACCTTTTCTTTAAACAGTTTGGCATTCTCATAAGCTTGGGTTCTCCATTCATCAAGTGAGCTAATGTCAAATAGCCTCTTCTCACTAGCATGTTTGAAATCATAGTTGAGCTCTTTAATTGCCCAATAAGCTTTATGTTATAATTCAAGAGGCAAGTGACATGCTTTTCCACATACCATTTTATACGGAGACATACCCATAGGATTTTTATAAGCAGTTCTATAAGCCCATAATGCATCATCAAGTTTCTTAGACCAATTCTTTCTAGACCTATTAACAGTCTATTGCAACATCAATTTTATTTCTCTATTACTTAATTCTACTTGACCACTAGACTGAGGATGATATGGAGATGCAATTCTATGGTTAACATCATACTTAGCAAGTATTTTACGGAAAGCACCATGAATAAAGTGTGAACCACCATCAGTCATTAAGTATCTAGGGACTCCAAACCTCGGGAAAATAACTTCTTTAAGCATTTTAATGGAGGTGTTATGATCAACACTACTAGTTGGAATAGCTTCTACCCACTTAGTAACATAATCAACAACAACCAAAATATGTGTATACCCATTGGAGGAAGGAAAAGGTCCCATATAATCAAATCCCGAAACATCAAATGGTTCAATAACAAGTGAATAATTCATAGGCATTTCCTGACGTCTACTAATGTTACCAATTCTTTGACATTCATCACAAGACAAGACAAACTTACGAGCATCTTTGAAAAGAGTAGGCAAATAAAAACCAGATTGTAGTACCTTGTGTGCAGTTCTGTCTCCAGCATGGTGTCCTCCGTAGGCCTCGGAGTGACACTTGCGTAGGATCTGTTCCTGTTCATGCTCAGGTACACAACGTCTAATAACACCATCTACTCCTTCTTTGTAAAGGTGTGGGTCATCCCAGAAGTAATGTCTTTAATCACAGAAAAACTTTTTCTTTTGTTGCTATGTAAAACTAGGTGGTATAAATTTAGCAACAATATAATTAGCATAGTCTGCATACCATGGAGTATTACGAGAAGCATTTATAACAGCTAATTGTTCATCAGGAAAGCTATCATCAATAGGTAGTGGGTCATCAAGAATATTTTCTAACCTAGACAAGTTGTTTGCTACGGGGTTCTCAGCTCCCTTTCTATCAATAATATGTAAATCAAATTCTTGTAACAAGAGAACCCACCTAATGAGTCTAGGCTAAGCATCTTTCTTTTCCATAAGATATTTAATAGCAGCATGATCAGTGTGAATAGTTACTTTGGAATCAACAATATAAGATCTGAATTTATCACACGCAAACACAACAGCTAAAAACTCTTTTTCAGTAGTAGGATAATTTCTTTGAGCACTGTCTAGAGTTTTACTAGCATAATGGATAACATTTAATTTCTTATCAATTCTTTGTCCTAGAATAGCACCAACAGCATAATCACTAGCATCGCACATAATTTCAAAGGGTAGGTTCCAATCAGGTGGTTGAACAATAGGTGTAGAAATTAAGGCTTTCTTAAGAATTTCAAATGCTTCTACACAATCATCATCAAAAACAAATGGAGCATCTTTTGCAAAATATTAGTAAGAGGCCTAGAAATTTTAGAGAAGTCTTTAATAAATCTCCTATAGAAACCAACATGACCAAGGAAACTTCTTATACCTTTGATATCTTTAGGACACGACATTTTTTCAATAGCATCAACTTTAGCTTTATCAACTTCAATACCTCTTTCGGAGATTTTATGCCCCAAGACAATACCTTCATTAACCATAACGTGGCACTTCTCCCAATTCAAGACAAGATTAGTTTCTACACATCTCTACAAAACTCGATCAATGTTGCTTAAGCAATCATCAAAAGAAGTTCTGTAAACGGAGAAATCATCGATGAAAACCTCAACAATCTTTTCACAAAAGTCAGAGAATATAGCAGTCATACATCTTTGAAAGGTAGCAGGTGCATTGCATAAACCAAAAGGCATATGTCTATAAGAAAAGGTACCAAAAGGGCAAGTAAAAGTAGTTTTTTCTTGATCCTATTGTGACAGGTATTTGGGAAAAACCAGCGTATCCATTTAGAAAGAAAAAATGTGTATGTTTTGATAGTCTTTCTAGCATTTGATCAATGAATGGCAGAGGATAATGATCTTTCCTAGTAGCTTTATTTAATTTTCTAAAATCAATTACCATTCTATAACCCGTGACAATTCTTTCTGGAATCAATTCATTTTTATCATTGGGAACAACAGTAATGCCTCCCTTCTTAGGGACACAATGAATAGGATTTACCCATCTACTATCAGCAACAGGATAGATTCTACCTGCCTCGAGAAGCTTTAATATTTCATTCCTTACCACTTCTTTCATTTTAGGATTCAACCATCACTGATGATCAACAACTAGTTTAGCATCGGGTTCCATATTGATTTAATGCTGACATAGAGTGGGACTAATGCCCTTAAGATCATCAAGAGTATATCCAATAGCGGCACGGTGCTTCCTCAGAGTTTTCAATAATTTCTTTTCTTCAGACTCTGAAAGGTTAGCACTAATAATAACAAGATATATCTTCTTTTCATCAAGATAAGCATATTTCAGAGTATCAGGTAATTGTTTAAGATCGAACACAGGATCTCCCTTGGGTGGTAGAGGATCTCCAAGAGTCTCAACAGGCAAATTGTGTTTCAAAACAGGCATTTGTTTAAAGAATATCTCATATATTTCATTTCTTTCATTCATGAACATGTCATTTTCATGGTCTAGCAAATATTGTTCTAGAGGATCAGTAGGAGGCACGGCAATAGAAACAAGACCAATAATTTCATCTTTACTGTGCAATTCTTTATCACGAGGTTGTCTACAGAATTTGGAGAAATTAAACTCATGAGACACATCCCCAAAACTTACACTAACAGTTTCTTTCTCACAGTCTATCTTAGCATAAACAGTGTTCAAGAAAGGTCTAGCAAATATAATGGGACAAAAATCATCTTGTGGGGAGCCAAGAACTAGAAAATCAGTAGGGTATTTTATTTTCCCAGACAAGACTTCAACATCTCTAACGATCCCTATTGGTGAGATAGTATCTCTATTGGCAAGCTTAATAGTAACATCAATATCTTCTATTTCAGCAGGTGCAATATCATTCATAATTTCTTGATATAAAGTAAAATGGATTGCACTCACACTAGCACCCAAATCACATAAGCCATGATAACAATGATCTCTTATTGTAACAGAGACAACAGGCATGCCAACAACAGGTCTATGTTTATCTTTTTCATCGGGTTTAGCAATTCTAGCAGCTTCATCATAGAAATAAATAACATGCCCATCAATATTATCCACCAAGAGATCTTTAACCATAGAAATACTAGGTTCAACTTTAATTTGTTCAGGGGTGTATGTGTTCTAGTATCACTACTAGAATCAGGGATTTTGCCGTCTGCCAGTTCTTTGCCGTCTGCTAGCAGACGGCAAAGAAGGTCTTTGCCATCAGCTACCAAATAGCAGACGGCAAAGAACAGGCAGATGGCAAAGAAGGTCTTTGCCATCTGTCATTTCTTTGCCGTCTGCTGGCAGACGGCAAAGAAGCTTTGCCATCTGCCAACGGATGGCAAAGAGGTGCTGGTGGGGTCCACTGGATGCTAAACGGTCCAACCCCCTCTTTGCCGTCTGCTGGCAGACAGCAAAGATTCTTTGCCGTCTGCCAGCAGACGGCAAAGAGGTGGGGCTATCTTTTTTTTTGCGGGTAAAAAAAAACCCGTTGCCCCCACCTCCACTATCTCTATCCCCTCTCTCTCCGCCCCACCCCTCTCTCTCCCGCTCGTCTCTCCCTCTCCCTCGCTCCAGGCGTTGCAGGCATACGGGGTGTCCGTCGACGCCGCCTGCCCCGGCAAGAAGGCCGGCGACGCCTGCCCCACAGCCGAGCGCCGCCTGACCCCGCCTCCCTCAACCCCGCGCCGCTGCGCCACCTCGCCTCTGCCTGCCGGTGCGCGCCGCCACCTCACTGGACCCCAGGAGCCCCGCCGCCTCGCGCTGCCGCCTGCGCCGCGTCGTGCACCGCCACCTCCCCACAAGCCCGCCGCCCCACCGCGGAAGCCTCGTCGCCGGTCGCCCCGACCTCGAGATCCGCCGCCGCCATGGGAGCCAAGCACTGAGCTCCTCTGCGCCCCGCCCGTGTCCCCGCGTCGCCGCCGCCGCCCCACACTGCCTCGCGCCCGGATCCGGCCACAGGAGGTTCGGCCACTCCGGATCCGGCCTCCTCCTCGCCGCATGGGCCTCCTCCTCGCTGGAGTGATGCACGGGCCGCCGCCGGGCGGGTTCGCGCCCGTGCGCTACGTGCGGCGCATCCCCAACAAGGGCCCCAGCGCCATCGCCCTCTTCCTCACCACCTTTGCCGTAGCTCGTTCAGCCGGACATTTTGCCGTCTGCTGGCTGACGGCAAAGGCCTTTGCCGTCCGCAAGGCATGCCTTTGCCGTCAGCCATGGCTGATGGCAAAGTTCCTGATTCCTGTAGTGTATAACTCTTATAGACTACAGCTGAAACTTTAGCATGTTCTTTTATCCTAATAGGAAAAGGTGGTTTCTCAATATAAGCAGTAGCAATAACTGGATCAACATTATAAGTAATGGTTTATTCTTCAACTTTAATGGGCTCTACTATTTTTAGTTCAATGGGAGGATGATATTTCAACCACTTCTCCTTAGGGAGATCAACGTGAGTAGCAAATGATTCACAGAAAGAAGCCACTATCTCAGAGTCAAGTCCATATTTAGTGCCAAATTCACGAAAAGCATCGGTATCCATAAAAGATTTAACACAATCAAACTTAAGGTTTATACCTGACTCCTTACCTTCGTCGAGCTCCCAATCTTAAGAGTTGCATTTAGTTATTTCCAAGAGATCCCATTTGTAATCAATAGTCTTCTTCATAAAAGAACCATTTCAAGAAGTATCAAGTATGGATTGATCATTACGAGAAAGCCTATACCATGTCAATGCATTTCCCTTCAAAGATGAAGGGAAGTCTTTCTTCTTGACCTCACCCTCGGGCAAACATGCAAGCTTAAAGAATCCACAAACTTCATCCACATAGATTAGATGCATATCAAGATGTAATGTTCCATCTCCTGCATAAGGATTAGCTAGCAGTTTCTCTATCATACACGAAGGAATTTCATAATAAATATTTTCAGTAGGTGCAATAGGTTGAGGAGCAACTCTTTGCTCTTCCGATCGAGGTGAAGATACCCCGAACAAGCCCCTCAAAGGATGACTTTCCATACTGACAAGTGACAATAAATTTCAGCACGTAATATAAATGTTTCCTTACCAAAGGCGCTTCACTCCCCGGCAACGGCGCCAGAAAAGAGTCTTGATGACCCAAAAGTATAGGGGATCAATCATAGTCCTTTTGATAAGTAAGAGTGTCGAACCCAACGAGGAGCAGAAGGAAATGACAAGCGGTTTTCAGCAAGGTATTTCTGCAGGCACTGAAATTATCGGTAACAGATAGTTTTGTGATAAGATAATTTGTAACGGGTAATAGGTAACAAGTGTAACAAAGGTGCAGAAAGGTGGCCCAATCCTTTTTGTAGCCAAGGTTAAGCCTGAATGAACTCTTATATAAAGCAAAGCGCTCTCGAGGATACATGGGAATTACCGTCAAGTTAGTTTTCATCATGCTCATATGATTCGTGTTTGTTACTTTGATAATTTGATATGTGGGTGGACCGTTGCATGGGTACTGTCCTTACTTGGACAAGTCTCCAACTTGTGATTAACCCCTCTAGCAAGCATCCGCAACTACGAAAGAAGAATTAAGATAAATCAAACCATAGCATGAAACATGTAGATCCAAATCAGCCCCTTACGAAGCAACGCATACACTAGGGTTTAAGCTTCTGTCAGTCTAGCAACTCATCATCTACTTATTACTTCCAAATGCCTTCCCCTAGGCCCAAATCATGGTGAAGTGTCATGTAGTCGACGTTCACATAACACCACTAGAAGAAAGACAACATACATCTCATCAAAATATCGAACGAATATCAAATTCACATGATTACTTATAACAAGACATCTCCCATGTCCTCAGGAACAAACATAACTAATCACAAAACATGTTCATGTTCAAGATTAGAGGGGTATTAATTATCATTAAGGATCTGAACATATGATCTTCCACCAAATAAGCCAACTAGCATCAACTACAAGGAGTAATCAACACTACTAGCAACCCACAGGTACCAATCTCAGGTTTTGGGACAAAGATTAAATACAAGAGATAAACTAGGGTTTGAGAGGAGATGGTGCTGGTGAAGATGTTTATGGAGATTGAACCTCCCTCAATGAGAGGATCGTTGGTGATGACGATGGCTTCGATTTCCCCCTCCGAGAGGGGAGTTTCCCTGGCAGAATCGCTCTGCCGGAGCCCTAGATTGCTCCTGCCCAAGTTCCCCCTCGAGACGGCGGTGCTTCATCCCAAAAGCTTCCTTATTATTTTTTTTCCATGTCAAAACCTTTCATATAGCAGAAGTGGGGCACCAGACGATGGCCAGGGGGCCCACAAGCCCTGGGGCGCCCCCTAGGGGTAGGGCATGTCCCCCAGGCTTGTGGCCACCTGGTGGGTCCCCTCCAGTAGTTTCTTCACCCAATATTTTTTATATATTCCAAAATAATTCTCCGTAAAATTTCAGGACTTTTGGAGTTGTGCAGAATAGGTCTCTCAGATTTGCTTCTTTTCGGTCCAGAATTTTAGCTGCCGGCATTCTCCCTCTTTGTGTAAACCCAGTAAAATAAGAGAGAAAAGGCATAAGTATTGTAACATAATATGAAATAATAGCCCATAATGCAATAAATATCACCATAAAAGCATGATGCAAAATGGACGTATCAGGGGGCAACGACAGCGCGCGGGTTCCCGAAGCAATCCCCAAAGGTTGCCACTTTGGTGCTAGAAGACCAGGACAGCGGGCTCATCAGGATGGAGGTCATCACCGAGCCTACTGGTGGGTCATGGCAGGAAGCTTTAGCAGGCGAAGACCACCTTTAGTCAGGATAAGCTGTACTGCTATCCCCCTTTGAATTTGGCCGTTGTGGCAACCCTTCCCGCCTAGTGTTTTGGGGAAGAGGACCATGGGTAGTATAAGTATAGCTGGGCCGCCACCCTAGAGAGGGATCGAGTTCATCAACCCCCAAGCTCAAACCAGCTCCTGAAGCCTCCAAAGCCCAATTGTACTCACATATTCATCCTCCCTCGCGAGGCAATCCACCCACAAAGCAAGAGTAGGGCATTACACCGCAAGGTGGCCTGAACCTGGGTAAACTGTTGTGTCTGTGTTCTTCTTCCTCCTCGCTCGAGCACGCCGGAGCGTCGCTGTGAGATAGTTAGCTGAGAGGTCAGACTTAGCAAGGTACGGTGAGTACACCCCAGCGTTTGAACCTTTCTTGGGTCCCCGGAGCCTAGTTTCCAGCAACCACGATCCGACACGGCCTCTTGCAGAACATGGTGGGCATACTGAACCAGCTTGGGGCGGAGCTCCAAGACGTTGAAGCGTGCCTTGCCGAGGAGCGATTGCGCCTGGCACGCGGGTGGCATCAACTTGAAGTTGCCATCAAGCCAAGCCACCTCCAGCACGAGATCGCCCGCTCGGGCGATGAGAAATCCATCGCCGAGGTGAAGAAGGCCCGTGAGTGCGCTTTCTAGGAGGCTAAGGCAGCAGACTAGCAGTGCGAAGCAGCAGAGGGTCGCGAGCAAGGGTTACTGGCCTCGAAAGCCGCCCTAGAGCGGAAAATCCAAGGACGAAGGGACGCCATCTCCGCCTGCGAGGAGGAACTGACGACATGCAAGGCGGACCTCAAAGCCCTCGATTAGGAACGCGCGCTGATAGCATCCGAGAACAGTCTAGAGCGCGAGCGGTTGGAGGTGCTGGACCGCGAGGTGGCTGCCGCTCAAGCTTATGTTGCTCAGCATGTAGAGAAGGCCAACGTCTCCCTGGCGGCCAAGAAAGCAAAGATCCAGGCGGATGCCAATGATAAAATCATGAGGGCCCGCCAAGCACTCACCAAGGAGCATAGCAAGAAGCTGAAGTTACGGGAGACCCGCTTCAGTGCTCGGAGCGAAGTTTTAAAGCACAGGATAGATGGCCTCAAGGAAGTGCTGACTGAAGCGGTAGAGTGGCGAAGGACTGCGTTGGAAGCCAAAGCCAGCGTCGATGTTGAGCTAGCCTCGCTCCAGGAGCAGGTGGGAAGTGTCGCGTCCCTCATAGAGCAGGTGAAGGACGAAGAGAACTAGGCTCAGGGGCGGCAGCACGAGCACTCCAAGATGTTCCAAGCCCTCAAGCTGCAGGCTCGTCGTGCTCTGGGCTCTATCTGCAAGGAGGATGTCTCCAGTCCCATCATGACCAACGACACCGGCTACCTCGACTATTTTTACCAAGGTTGTGGAGCGGCTCGAAGGGGCGCCAAGAAGGTGGGCAAAATCGTCGAAGAGTAATGCCGTGACCTCCTTACCCAGGCGTCGACACGCGTCTTCAGCCATCTCCTTCACGTCGACCCCCAATTTGACTTCGAGGCTGTGATAGCCCCCTCCCGGAGGAACTCTACGGTGCCCTTGGGAAGGCGGTGGAGGACCATGTGGACATAGTTTTCCCAAGACAGCAGTGAGGGCCAAGGCGGAGCTGAAGAAAATGAGGGTGACGACGGTGGCGACGCGTCTCCTTAGGTTGCCTCTTCATTCACCTATCCATACTCAATTTTGGCCCTGTGGGGGCGTGAAGTCAACGACTTTGTCTTAAGCCCTTTACTGCTGTAATGAACGTTCATCATGCCCTCAAGTGGCTTCCTCTCGAGGCTTGTTTTTTCCTTTACGCTTGCCTTTGCGCTCTATGTCTTTAGGACACAGCCCCCGAGCAGAACTTAGCCGTCGCTGGTAAGCCAGGTCGTGATGCCTGGGCAAGGCCAGGAGGTAAGGGGAGTCAGGGGCAAACAAGGGCTCCTCAGGCGGGATGCTCAGTAAGTCACTCTTTGACACGCAAGCAGCTCGCGCGCAGGGAAACACATGGACCATGAGTAGAAGTTCCACCTTGGGGGAGCGGCACATGCTCGTTGGCTCACTCATGGGTGTCACGCGAGGAGACTGTCGGAATCAGGGCCCCGCGGACCCAACAAGGTTTGAACTCTGGGGCGTGTACGAAGATCTAGCCTAGCCGCAGCCTCAAGCTCATCGCCTCATGGCTTGGCCTTGTCAAGTTTGTGCGAGCGGGGAAAGAGGGGACACAGCAGTTTACCTAGGTTCGGGCCACCTCGCGGTGTAAAACCCTACTCCTACTTTGTGGTGGATTGGCCTCACGAGGAGGTTGAGGATGAACTAGTACAGTGGGTGAGCAGCGTCGCGATGGCTCAGTGGGTGAGAATGGATCTGCCCGAAGAGGATCCTCCTCTCTACGGTGGAGATTAGCCTATATTTATGGAGGCCTTGGTCCTCTTCCCTCATAGCTTAGGCGGGAAGGGATTCCACAACGGCCAATTTCAAAGGGGACAAGAAGTACATCTTATCCTGACGAAAGGTGGTCTTCGCCTAGAAAGCTTCTTGCCATGATGCAGTGGTCGGCTCGGTGATGACATCCGTCTTGCCAAGCTCGTGGTCTTGGTCTTGTTGCACCGGAATGGAAACCTTTGAGGGGTCCCTCGGGAACCCGCGCTCGTCCTTGCCTTGTTAGCACCAAAGAGGGAAATGTCCTCCTCTGCGCCCCCTAGGGCCCGCCTGGCCTTGGTCGTCAGGGCTCACGTCATCGGGAGCCTCGTGAGGCGGGGTACCTGCATAGAGATCTCCGCTCCTCTGGAAGCAGGCTCGCGAAGCCGCCCCGCGGGAGGTCTTGGCGTCGTTCCGCTCCCGAGGCCGGGGGGCCATCGCGAGGGTTTTGCTTGCAGAGTCTTGTAACTGGGTCATACCGGGCCATCAACGGGACCACGCGCTGGGCCGTAGGCAGGCATGTTTGGGTACCCCTGATCCTAGAATGCCGACAGTAGCCTCCAGGCCCAACGCGCGATCGGCCTGGCTTCGAAGCGAAGGTAAAGAGTGAAGGGCGAAGCGACTCGGGCCCAATCTCCTGCGGGCCAGACTGGATGCATGGTGCACGACAGGACGCAGACGCCTCCACTTCCCCACGTCACCTCGGCAACTGCCCAGACTGACAAAATCCTAGCACGCCGCGGGGCCATCATTGCACGAAGGTGGAGGGGCGCCGGTTGGCCTCCTCCAACTGCCTATAAGAAGGCGAGGGGGGCAGAGCCCCATCCCACCTCTGTCTTCTCGCCCGTTCTTCTCCAATCCTTGCTGCAGCAACCATCTTGCCAAAGCAACCATGGTACGAATGAGGAGGTTCACCACCGAGGAGAAGGGGAAGGCGCCTAGGGAGGGGCCAGAGGTGCTTCCGCCAAAGAGTGGGCACGGCCACCCTCGCAAGTCTACTGCCATGCCCATGCTGGTTCCCCAGGGGCCCAAACACGCACCGCTGTGGGTCCACATCGGGTCCGGCCGTCGCTGGAAGAATCCTTCCCATGGGGTTGGCCGCGAAAGCCGCGGAGGCAGAGGCCGAGGGGGAGGCGTGCGGTGGCCACCCGGCCACTTTGCTCGCGGGCCCACTTGGATGACATGGCCCGTGAGTTCGTGGTCTAGATGGAGAGGCCCCGGGCACCTGGATCCAGATTCTACACTCCTTCGCGGAGGAGCTGCCGGCCGGAAGACCCATCAAGCTGTGGCTGTAGCCTGATGGCTGCTGCAATCAGTCTTCATGGTCGGAGATTGAGGCCACCCCCTCAGGCTACGTCTACGTGACCCACGGGCGGCAGATGCTCGCCCGCGGCTTGACGGGGAGGCACACCCTCCACTTCAAGTACGACGGGGCGACGACATTCTTCGTCAAAATCTTCGGGGAAGACGACGGGCGCCTGGAATGCTGCCAGGAGAGCGATGACAACGATGGTGATGACCTTTCTCCCGGCGACGGCACCAGTCGTGGCGGCGATGCCCTCGGCGGCGAACTTGCCCTTGGCGACGGTCGCGACTCCTCCAGCGGCGACGACGCTACCTCCAGGGGAAGCTTGGGCGATGATGACCACGACGAGTCGCCACGTCGCCACGCCCTAATCAAGGAGGAGGACTCTAACTAGGCGGTGCGGGGGCCGCGTCCCTCAGAAAGCCTTTTCTTTTGTTTTTGTTTCCTACCCCAGAAGTCACGAAGGGCCCCGCGGGGGCATGTAAGAAACCGCGGCGAACTCACCTTTTATCTTAATGTTTTATTGCATTTCTAAGTTGTGTTGGCGTCTCTCATTTAAGCTCAAGCCCTTTCCTCCTCGCGATAGCTTAGTGCCCTGTGTCGCCAGGACCTAGTCCCCAGGTAAGCTTCTGCCGTCGCTGGTATGCCAGGTCACGATGCCGTGTGCAAGGCCAGGAGGTGAGCGACCCGAGGTCTGGTAAGAGCTCCTGAGGCGTGATGCTCAGGAGGTCCCCCTTGATGCGCAGGCAGCTTCCGGACAAGAAAGGATTTTCGCCTAAACAGGATCGCAGAAAATAGAGGTGTGGTGTCAATACTAGGGCTCGCGCCTGGCACGGATTGGGTGACTTAGCTCTCGGTGCTCATGATCCACGAGGTGTTCCTGCGTCGTAAGGGCGTGCTTTCCTAGGGCCTGGTCCTTCGCCTTCGTCCTGAAACGCATCAAGGTAGGCCCTGCTAGGGGTGCGTGAAGAGAACTAATGTACTTTAGCGTTTCGAGCAGTGCCTGCGTGGCCGGGCCGCACCCCACTTTTCGTGCCCTCATGCGTGGTTTGCCCCTCCTTTTCCTGCTTACCAAGGTGCTCTACGTTTTCAGGACCCGGCCCTCAGGCGAGCTCAGCCGCCGCTGGTATGTCAGGTCGCGATGCCTGGAACAAGGCCAGGGGGTGAGGGCCTGAGAGCCAGTAGGGGCTCCTGAGGCGCGATGCTCAAGAGCCCCCATTTTAACGTGCAAGCGGTTTGTGCGAAAAAGGAGCAGTTCGCCCTGCGGAGGCACCCGGGAAAGGTCTTTAACCAGCGACACGCGGTATACGAAGTAGTTTACTTAGCCTTTTGTGGGCAGAACTGCCGCCTGACGAGGCGGGTCTTCCTGAAGCAGCAAGGCATCGTCAAGGCCATTCAACCGCCTATCTCTTGAGGTTCCTGCATGTTAGCCAATTACGAAATACGAGAGGCGATGCGCGTTTGCTGATCTGCACATGATCGTTTCGTGAGAAAGACGAAGGCACTAAGGACCTGGTGAGGTGACGTGCATGGGGCCGGCCCGCGAGCCAGAGCTCAGTCTCTTAGGTTTTTCAGCACTGCAGGGACGGGCCCGAGCACAGGTGCCATGCCGGTGGCCCCCTCTCGTGGGACGTTCAAGGGTAGAGCAGGCAACGCGCGAAGCCCGCAGAGGCGACTCCAGAAGTGATATACATCAGCCATAGGGTTAACAGCTATAGAAGCTCAAGAAAGCATAATTGATTCAAGGTACATGAACAAAATGTCAAAACTGCAGGGGCGTACCCTTGCAGTCTGAGGATAATGCAGCCCAGCGGGCGCCCTCAACAAAAGAAACCAAAAATTCACCTGGCATCGGTGTTGTAGAAGCGTCGAGGTAGCTGACGAGGCGTGCCGTGGAGATTGCTCCTCATGAGTCGGGCGGGTCCGGAGGCCTGGGGGATCCGCGAGGCCCAGGTGGCTCATGAGGGTCCGGGCCTCCTGAGACGCGACTGCCGAGAGTCTGGACTTGTGAGACGCCATAGCACGCTGCACTAGGCGCTGGTACGAGACGCCCATGTTCAGCAGGCCGACCGGCATGCGGACATAGTTGCAGGGGTAGCCCCCACTCCGACCGACGCGCGATGGCCAGAAGAGGTCCTGCGAAGCTGCCCTGTTGAAGCCCGGGATGTTGACGCAGACGCGCAGCTCGCCACCCATGTCAGAGGCGGCAGCTGCACTGGCGGGCCGTACGGGGCAACGCTCACCGCGCATGGCTTGCGCCTCCTGAAGTTCCTCGATCGCCTTGGTGATGAATTCTCGTGCCCCTGGCGCCTCGCGCCGTGCTCCTTGCTCATGGGGGCGCGCATCAAAGAACGCCTCCAAGTGGTGCCCGAACACCTCCCTCGTCGCGCTGGTTAGGTCAGAGGTTCTCCAGACGGAAGCCCCCGAGCCCTTCCTAAAGTAGGCACCGGGCACGCCTTCCTATGCAGGAGGAAGAGGCGCCCCAACAACAGGCACAGAGCTTGAGGTGACGCCAGCGGGTTTCTTGGTCTCTGGACGGCTCTTGGGGAGAAGCTAGTTCTTCCTCGCGGGGGTAGCCCCGGGAGGCAGGATGCCGCCCTCGTCATCATAGTTCTCGGCCGCCGCGGCACGGTAGTCATGCTCAAGAGAACAGACCACGTCCTTCTCGTCGCAGGCGACCGTGATGATGTCGTTGCATCCTGGCATCTTGAGGACGTTGTAGCCATGGTGGGTTGCGGCCATGAACTTGGCGAGAGCAGGGCACCCGAGGATGGCATTGTACGGGAGGCTGATGTGGGCGACGTCGAACTCGATGAGCTCGATGGGGTAGTTGTTGCGCTTGCCGAAGGTGACAGGGAGGCGCACCTGCCCCAGGGGGACGGTGGAGCCATCGGTCACCCCAGAGAATGGCCTGGTGGGCATGAGCTGGTCATAGGGCATCTGAAGCATCTCGAAGGTCTCGACAGAGAGCACGTTGAGACCAGCGCCGCCGTCAATGAGGGTCTTGGTGACAGAGACGTTGCTGATGGTGGGCGTGCAGAGCACGAGGAGCGTGCCGGCAGTGGCCCCACACCTGAGGTGATCCTTGGAGTCGAAAGTGATGGCGTACTGCGACCACCTGAGGGGGTGCGCGGCCTCAAGCTTCGGGAGGGTTGCGTTCACCTCACGGGAGAACTACTTGAAGATGCGGTTCGAGGCGGGTGCCTGTGCATCGCCAAGGATGCAGGCAATCGCGCAAGGTTCTTGGAAGCCCCCAGCCCCATCGTCCTGATGGTTGTCTTTGTTCCTTCTTGGTCGTGGTGGCAGCGGAGAGAGGCCGGCGTTGCCCTGAGGACGGGCCTCACGAGGCTGATCACGCCAGGGGCCATCACGAGGCTGATCATGCCAGCGATGCTCGTGAGGCTGGTCACGCCAGTCTTGACGAGGGTTGTGATTGTCCCAGCGGCCTCTGCCGCAGCCTTCTTCGCGGCCGTAGCCATGGTCGCTGCGCTCGGGGTGGCGGCCCAGGTGCTCGTCCTGAAGCGCCCTGAGGGTAGTCGTTGGTGTTGTGGGTGTGAACATTGTGGAAGACGTAGAAAGGGCGGTTATCCTTGGCTGGGTCGTCAGGGTCGCGACCACGCTTCAACTCAGGCTCTGTTGCCAGCACGGTGGGGCCCTTGTGCTTGACTTCCTTGGCCTTGGCCTTCTTGTCTACGGGATCGACGTCGGGGTGCTTGAGGAGAGAGAGGCGGACTTCTTCCGCCCTGGCGCACTTGTCCGCCAGGTTGAACATCTCCAGCGCCGTGCACAGGTCATCGTGGATGGTGAGCTCTTCGCTCATCTTGACATCCGTGACGCCCTCGATGAACGATGAGATGATGGCTTCATCAAAGGCTTTCGGGGTCTTGAGGCAAACTTTGGTGAACTGTTGAATGTACTTGTGGAGGGTTTCACCCGGCTGCTGCTTCACGTGCCGCAGGTCGTTGACGGTGAGAGCGTGGTCACGGGTGCCATGGAAGTTGGCGATGAAACTCTCGTGAAGCTCATCCCAAGAGGAGATTGACCCCTCAGGGAGGTGCAAGAGCCAGTAGCACGCGCCGTCCTTGAGAGCCATGGGGAACCAGTTCGCCATGACTTTGTCGTCGCCATTCACCGCCTCAATGCTCAACCAATAGAGCTGGAGGAACTCTGCAGGGTCCGGGGTGCCATCATAGCGCGGGGGCAGGCCTGGCTTGAACTTCCCGGGCCAAACGATGTGGCGCAGCTCTGGGTTGAAGGCGCGGCAGCCCGCCGTGCTTGCGGGCACGACCCGTGTGAGGGGAGCATGATCCTGACGCCCATGCGCTGCAGCTCCCAGAGTTGCCTGGTCTTGGTGCTGGCGTAGCGGTGCGGGGAGCACACGCGCGTTGTAATGTGGCTGCTGCACCACTTGGCAGCTGGCCTCATCCCATGCGGGCGCAGGTGCTCCACGCGGCGAGTCACAGCGGGTCGCGCGGACGCTCGGCGTCTGCGTTGCGCAGAGGAGGAGGCGGAGCCACGCTGTGAGCTACATCACACGCACGAGAGGGCGGGGGACGGAGCGAGTGGGATGGCGGCGAGGCCTCGTCGGCGGCGTTGACGAGCTCGGTGACGCGGCCCAGCCAGGCGTCGTAACCCTCATCGGTAGGGCGATAGCATAGCAGCTCGCGCGCCATGAGCAATGCAGCGTGCGCGTTTGCGGGCCCATGACGAGCATGGGAAGATGACGACGTGACGGGGATGATGGAAGGAGTGGCGATGCGGCCATCACGCTGCACGGAGGGCAGCAGCGAAGAGTCCTGCATCTCATGAGCGGCAGGGTCGGTGGCAGCGATAGCTGCAGAATAAGCGGAGCGGCGCGGAACACCGCGGCCCATGGCCGCCGTCTGGGCGACGCGAGCGGCCCGGCGCTCGGCGCGAACCTGGCGGGCTTCAGCCATGGGAGCAACGAAGCAGAGATGAAGCAAAGCGGAAGGGAGTTTCGACACGCCCCTACCTGCCACGCCAAATGTCGGAATCGGGGCTCCGCAGACCCAACACGGTTCGAACTCTGGGGCATGTACGAAGATCAAGCCTAGCCACAGCCTCAAGCTCATCGCCTCATGGCTTGGCCTCATCGTGTTCGTGCGAGCGAGGAAAGAGCCACCTTGTGGTGTAAAACCCTACTCCTACTTTGTGGTGGATTGGCCTCAAGAAGAGGTTGAGGATGAACTAGTACAGTGGGTGAGCAGCCTCGCGAGGGCTCAGTGGGTGAGAATGGATCTGCCCAAAGAGGATCCTCCTCTCTACTGTGGAGACTAGCCTATATTTATAGAGGACTTGGTCCTCTTCCCTCATAGATTAGGCGGGAAGGGATTCCACAACGGCCAATTTGAAAGGGGACAAGAAGTACATCTTATCCTGAAGAAAGGTGGTCTTTGCCTGCAAAGCTTCTAGTCATGACGTAGTGGTGGGCTCGGTGATGATATCAATCCTACCGAGCTCGTGGTCTTGGTCTTGTTGCACCGGAATGGAAACCTTTGAGGGATCCCTCGGGAACCCGCGCTGGTCCTTGCCTGCTTAGCACCAAAGAAGAAATTGTCCTCTTCTGCGCCCGCTGGCACCCGCCTGGCCTTGGTCGTCATGGTTCATGTCATCGCGAGCCTCATGAGGCAGGGTGCCTGCATAGAGATCTCCGCTCCTTGGGAAGCAGGCTCGGGAAGCCGTCCCTTGGGATGTCTTGGCGTCGTTCCCCTCGCAAGGCCGGGGGGCCCTCACAAGGGTCTTGCTCGTAGAGTCTTGTAACTGGGCCGTACTAGGCCGTCGGGCCACGCATTGGCCGTAGGCAGGCAAGTCTGGGTACCCCCGATCCTAGAACACCGACAGAGACTAGACACCAAGGACCTTGGTGGGTTGGCGTGCACGGGAGCAGGCTCGCGAGCCAGAGCCCGGTTACTTGGGTTTTTCCAATGCTGTTGGGACTGATCCGAGCATAGGCACCGTTTCCAGCACCCGCTCGCGTGAGGCTCAAGAGGTGGGTTACGAGCGCGTGTGGCTCGCGGGATAAAAATTCAACAAAACACAGCATGACTCAAAAACCAAAGCTTTACTAAATGAAAGATGAAAAATTTGTTTACACAAGCCAGAAAGAGATGTGACTGCCATGTCCGGCACAGGTCAGCTTGAGGTTGGTGCAGCCTGTGGGGCGCCCTTATTTGATTATTTCGCTAGCGCGGAGCATAGGGCTTCCAGTTGGGTGTGGGCATGATCGCGGTTCGATCGTTCCGCTGGCGCGGAGCATGGGGCTTCCACTTGGGCATGGGCATGATCGCGGTTCGATCATTCCGCCAGCGTGGACCATGGGGCTTCCACTTGGGCGTGGGCGGGAGCACTCGCGAGGCCGCTCGGCGGGCGCGTCGGGAGGCTCCGAGGCATGTACAGCCCCACCTCATTCTTACGTGAGAGGGTCACCAGTAGAACTTTCGGAGGTGTTGGATGTTCCAGGCGTTAAGCACCGGCACTCTGTCCTCCATCTCCAGGCGGGCAGCGCCTGGCCTGGAAACATGGGAAAACCTGAAAGGGCCTTCCCACATGGGTGAGATATTGTGGAGCCCCTCTCTGGAGAGGATCCGATGGAGCACGAGGTCCCTGAACTCGAGGGTTTGAGGGTGGATGTGGCGACTATGGTAACGGTGCAAGGCCTGCTGGTACCTCGCGACACGAAGGGCGGCCTGCCGGTGGGCCTCCTCTAGGAGTAGCAGGTCGGCCTCCCTCGAGTTGTCCTAGCGTGACTCGTCGAACGCCAGGACTGGTGGGGAGCCAAGCTTGAGCTTCGAGGGGAGGACCGCCTCTACCCCATAAACGAGGAAGAAGGGTGTCTCGCCTGTGGGTTTGGTCGCCGTCGTGTGGATAGACCACACCACGGGTGGCAATTTCTCCAGCCAGCCCTTGCTGCAGGCTTCGAGCTTCTTCTTGAAGCTCCTCGTCTTGAGGCCCTTGAGGACCTCGACATTGGCACGCTCGGCCTAGCCCTTGCTTCGTGGGTGCGCCACCGAGGTGTAGCAGATTTGCATGCCTAGGCTGGTGCAGTAGGACTTGAAGAGGCCACTCATGAACTGGGAGCCATTGTCGGTGATGATGCGGTTGGGGACACCGAACCAGCTCATGAGGCCCTTGATGAACTTGATGGTTGAAGCCGTCGGGATGGTGTGCACGGGTTCAACCTCCGCCCACTTGGTGAACTTGTCAATGGCGACGTAGAGGTAGCGGTAGCCGCCAGTCACGCGAGGGAAGGGCCCTAGTATGTCCAGCCCCCAGACCGCGAAAGGCCACGAAAGTGGAATCGTCTGGAGCCCCTGCGTCGGCTGGTGAATCTGCTTCGTGGAATTGACAGGCTTCCCAGGAATGGACCATCTCGGAAGCGTCGCAGAGCGCGGTGGGCCAATAATAGCTGCTATGGAACACCTTCCCGACGAGGGTGCGCGATGAGGAGTGGTGTCCGCAATCCCCTCCATGGATGTCGGCGAGCAGCTCGTGCCCTTGCCCTTCCGAGATGCACCGCAATGAGATGCCGTTGGGGCGCCTGTGGTATAATTTGTCATCTCGCAAGTAGTAAGCAGTGGCTTGTCGGATGACGCATTACGCTTTCGAATCCTCCGCGGGAAGAGTGCCATGAAGCAGGTAAGCTTTGAATTCCGCAGCCCAGCTGCCTTCTTGGGGCTCCAGCACCAGCAGCAGGCGGGCTCCTAAGGTGGGGCCGTAGTCTGGCATGCCCGTGGTCGGCGCGGGTGGAAGCTCTTCGCGAGGCGGCGCCATGCCAGTGGCAGGCGGTGCGGCTGACTGCCAGAAGAGCATTTCTTTGAAGACGCCGGGACTCTGGGCTCGTGACAAGATGCTTGCTTGGTGATGTCATCCGCCTACTTGTTGATGCCACGCGGGATATGCTGCAGCTCCAAGCCAAGAAAGCGCTTCTCAAGTTTACGTACCTCCTCTAGGTAGGCCACCATGTGCTAGTCCTTGGGTTTATACTTTTTGTTGGAGAAGTTGACGAGGAGTTGAGAGTCGCCCTTGATGACGAGGCGCTTGACGCCGAGAATGGAGGCGGCCTTGAGGCCGGCGATGAGGTCCTCATACTGCGCGATGTTGTTGGAGACCTTCTCGCCGCGGCTGAAGCACAGCTAGACCGCGTAGTAAAGCTTATCTCTAGCTGGCGAAGTGAGTACGACGCCAGCCCCCATGCCCTGCTTGGAGAAGGCGCCGTCAAAGTAAAGAACTAAGCCACTAGGCGCCTCATCGCCAGGCAAGAGGGACTCATTTTCGTGAGGCTCCTCCTTGTATAGGTCATTCCATTCTGCCATGAAGTCGGCAAGGGCCGTGCCCTTGATGACCATGGTGGTGCAGAACTCTAGCTGGAAGACCTATAGCTCGATGTTCCACTCAGCGACTCTGCTAGAGGCGTTGGGGCTGCGTAGGATTTGCTCTAGGTGGTAAGCAGAAATAACCTTAATGGGGTGGCCTTGGAAATAGTGGCGCAGCTTTCTGGAGGCGCGAGAAGCTTGAGGTGAAGCTTCTGCTGCATAGGGTAACGCTCGCGCGCATCCCTCAGCACTGTGCTGACGAAGTACACAGGATGCTCGACGAGGCGCATGACCGTGGTGTCCATGTCGTACTCATCGAAAATCTCGGGGAGCAGCTCCACGGGGGCCTCCGGGAGCGGGGCACCAGAGGTCTCCTGAGGAAGGACAGGTGCCCCCTGAGGAGGGGCGGAGGCCTCCTGAGGTGGGCCCTCAGCAGGCACCGGCGGGCTTGAACTTGCTGCCCTCACTTCGCCACGCGGGCCGCGCTGGCCGTTTCGGGAGTAGCCGCCAGGTACAGTAGCAGGCGCTCACGAGGACGCGGTGCGACCATCACGGGAGTGTTTATAAGGTACCACTTGAGGTCTTCGAAGGCCGCGTCTGCCTCAGGAGTCCATTCGAAGGGACCGGACCTTTTCATGAGCTTGAAGAATGGCAAGGCTCGTTCACCGAATTAGGAGATGAGCCACCCAAGGGACGCCAAGCACCCCGCCAATTGCTGCATTTCCTGACCGTCCGGGGAGGGCGCATCCTCTCGATGGCCCTGATCTTCTCTAGGTTGGCCTCGATTCCTTGGTGGGATATGAGGAAACCGAGGAGTTTACCCGAGGGAACTCCAAATATGCACTTGGCGGGGTTGAGCTTCAGGTTGACCTTGCGCAACTTGGCGAACATCTCCTCTAGATCCTTGTTGAGTGTCTTGGCCTCGCGCGTCTTGACCAAAATGTTGCCGACGTAGGCCTCCACATTCCCTCCTAGCGGGGGTCCCAGTGTGATGCACATTAGCCGCTGGAAGGTGGCGCTAGTACTCGTCAAGCCAAAAGGCAAGCAGATGTAGCATAATACTCCGCAAGGGGAGATTGTCGGGCCCGTGGGACTGGGGGTACCCAGGCCAGTCTGCCTGCGGCCCAAGACGTGGCACGTGCCGTGGGCCTAGCACAGCCCATCTTCAAGGTTCACGAGTAGGACCCTCGCGAGGGCCCCTGCCTCGCGAGGTATACATCAGCAAGCATCGTCAACAGCTCCCCGAGGGCCTCACGTAGGGTAGCCTTCCGAAGCTGCCTCCCGAGGCCCCTCGCGGGGCGGATATGTCTAGGCTTGCCAAGCCCGGCCTCGCGCTGCACGTGGGTGACGTGAGCCACAGCGAGCAGCGCCAGGAGCCGTGCCAGTGGGCACGGATAAGGATGTTTTCTTCTTTCGTGCTAAGGGAGCAACCACAGCACACCGGTTCCCGAAGCAATCCACAAAGGTTGCCACGTTGGTGCTAGAAGACCAGGACGGCGGGCTTACCAGGACAGAGGTCATCACCGACCCCACCGATGCATCATGGTAGGGAGCTTTAGCAGGCGAAGACCACCTTTAGTCAGGATAAGCTATACTGCTGCCCCCTTCGAAATTGGCCATTGTGGCAACCCTTCCCGCCTAGTGTTTTGGGGGGAAGAGTACCAGGGCCAGTATAAGTTTAGCTAGGGCGCCACCTTAGAGTGGGATCAGATCCCAAATCGATTCCTGAAGCCTCCCGAGGCTACAGCCCCTTGTACTCGCATACTCATCCTCCCTCGCGAGGCAATCCATCCACAAAGTAGGAGTAGGTTCTTACACCGCAAGGTGACCCGAACCTGGGTAAACTGCTGTGTCTGTGTTCTTCTTTCCCCCCACTCGAGCACGCCGGAGCATTGCCGTGAGATAGTGAGCTGAGAGGCTAGACTTAGCAAGGTGACTATAAAGGTGCTCTACAGGCATCTCCGAGGGTGTCTATTGAGTTGGCATTGATCAAGACTGGGATTTGTCACTCCATATGACGAAGAGGGATCTTAGGGCCCACTCGGTAATACAACATCACAAAAAGCTTGCAAGCAATGTGACTAATGGGTTAGCCACGGGATCTTGTATTATGGAACGAGTAAAGAGACTTGCCGGTAACGAGATTGAACTAGGTATGGAGATACCGACGATCGAAACTCGGGCAAGTAACATACCGATAGACAAAGGGAACTACATACGGGATTAACTGAATCCTTCACATCGAGGTTCGACCAAAAAGATCTTCGTAGAATATGTGGAAACCAATATGGGCATCCAGGTCCCGCTATTGGTTATTAACCGTAGAGATGTCTCAGTCATGTCTGCATAGTTCTCGAACCCGCAGGGTCTACACACTTAACGTTTGGTGACGATATAAGTATAGTTGAGTCATTTTGGTGGTTACCGAAGGTTGTTCGGAGTCCTGGATGAGATCCCGGACATGATGAGGAACTCTGGAATGGTCCGGAGGTGAAGATTGTTATATTAGACAAAGGGTATTGGAGTCCGGAAGTGTTCCGGGGGTACCGGGTGATGACCAGCATGACCGAAAGGGGTTTCGGGAGGCCCCGACAAGTGTTGGGGGCCTCATGGGCCTAGAGGAGAGGGCACACCAGCCCACTAAGGGGTTGTGTGCCCCCAAGCCCCCTTCCCACATTTCTTGAGGAGGTGGGGTGCCTCCCTAGAGTTTCCTCCACTTGCCTTGGGGGCCAAGGCACCTAGGAGGAGGTGCCCAAACCCATCTAGGGTTTCCCCTTGGTGGCCGCCACCCCTAGATGGGATCTAGGGCCGCCCCTCCCTCCACCCTTCCCCCTATATATAGAGGAGGGGAGAGAGGGCAGCCGCACCCATACGGATCTATTCGTGCCATGGCGCTGCTCCTCCTCTGCCTCATAGCCATCTTCTTCTCCGTAGTGCTTAGCGAAGCTCTGCTGAGATTTCTCCACCACCACCGCCACCACGCCGTCGTGCTGTCGGAGAACTCGAGCTACTACTTCACCATCGCTCACTGGATCGAGGAGGTGAAGGCATCATCAAGCCGTACGTGTGTTGAACGTGGAGGTGCCGTCCGTTCGGCACTAGATCGGGAGTTCGCGGGATGGATCGTGATTGGATCGTGAAGACATTTGATTAGATCAACCGCGTTTCTTAACGCTTCCGCTTAGCGGTCTACAAGGGTATGTAGATGCAATCTCTCCTCTCGTAGATGGTCATCTCCTAGATTGATCTTGGTGAGCATAGGAAATTTTTTGTTTCCCATGCAACGTTCCCCAACAGCTGCCTCCCAGGAGGAACGACAACAAACAGCAAGACAAGGTGGTTGGGGGCTACCAGGAGCCCCGTGCGATGGTCTTCTCCTGTAAAGCTTCTACTCGTGATGCAGCGGTGGGCTCGGTGATGACCTCCACCTTGCCGAGCCCGTGGCCTTGGTCTTGTAGCACCGGAATGGAAACCTTTGGGGGATTCGTCGGGAACCCACGCCTGTCCTTGCCTCCTTAGCACCAAAGAGGAAACTTCCTCTTCTGTGCCCGCTGGCGCCCGCCTGACCTTGGTCGTCATGGCTCACATCACCTCAGCCTCATGAGGTGGGGTACTTGCATAGAAATCTCCGCTCCTCGGGAGGCCGCCTGGGGAGGCCGCTCCCTCAGGAGGTCTCGGTGTCGTCCTCCTCGCGAGGCCTGGCCCCTCGCGAGGGTCTTGTCTTGGTGGTCTTGGAGGTAGGCCGTACCAGGCCATTGAGGGAGCCATGCCATGGGCCACAGGTAGGCAAGTCTAGGTACCCTGGTTCCCAGAACGCTGACAGTAGCCCCCGGGCCCAAGGCGCGCTCGGGCTGGCTTCGAGGCAAAGCCAAGGGGCAAAGGTGAGGCACCGCGGGCACCAATCGCCTGCGGGCCAGGTTGACACATGGCACTTGACGGGACGCGGATGCCTCCACTTCCCCATGTCACATTGGCAATCGTTTCGAGTTGACAACGGCCTGATGAATGCAGCAGGGCCATCATCACTCGGAACATGGAGGGGCGCCGGTTAGCCTTTGGCCGCCTATAAGGGGGTGAGAGGGACGGAGCCCCCGGTCCATCTTCATATTCTCGCTAGCCCTCTACCCTTGCTCCTTCTTTGTCTTCCACTGCCCCGCATCCATGGTGCCCGTGAGGAGGTTTTCAGCCAAGGAGAAGGGCAAGGCCCCACAGGTGGAACCGGAGTTGCTCCATTCGAAGAAAAGACGTGGTCGTCCCCGCAAGGCCACCACAGCGCCCACAGCCACCCTACCCTGGTGCGAGCGTGCTCCGCCGGGGTTCCCCACTGGCGCTAGTGCTCGCGCCCATGGTCCTTCTCGCAGGAGCGGCCGCGGAGGACGAAGTCGGGAAGGGGAGCAAGCGACGGCCACACAACCACCTCGCCCACAGGCCCATGCCAGCGGCATGGCCCGCGAGTTCATGGTGTGGGAGGCGATGCCGCCACGCACATGGATCCAGCTCCCGCAGTCCCTAGCAGGGGAGATACCACCGAAAGGGCCCGTCGAGCTGTGGCTTCAGCACGACGGCCACTGTAGCCAGGCCTCGTAGGCGGAGGTCGAGGCCACCTCCCGTGGCGACATCTCATGACTCAGGGACGGGGGGCAATTACCCGCACCTGCAGCTCGGAGGGGAGGCACACCCTCCACTTCGAGTACGACGGGGCATCGACGCTTTTCTTCAAGGTCTTTGGAGAGGACGGCGAACGTCTGGAGTGCTGCCCAAGGGGAGGCGGCCGCGACGGCGATCTTCCTGCTGGCCGGTGAGGCAGCGAGACCCCGGGGGGTGAACTTGCCCTTGGCCTTGTCCGCGATACCTTCAGCAGCAGTGGCGCTTCCTCCGGACCAAGCTCAAGTGACGACGACTACTACAAGCCGCCGCATCGCCGCGCCCGGGCCTAGGAGAGGAATGGCATCGACCAGGCATCGTGACATTGCGGGCGGTGCTTCCTGAGCCACGGTCCTCGGGAGACCTTTTCTTTTGTTTCATTCCTGTATGAAAAATCATGAAGGGCCCCGCGAGGGTGTGTAAGAGTCGTGACGCTTGCGCTTTAATGCTAACATTCCCAACTTATGTCGTGATTGCGTCTCTCGCTTGGGCACGGGTCCCCTTTTACTCTCGCGATAGCTTAGTGCTCTACGCCTATAGGACCCAGTCCTCAGGCAAGCTTTGGCCGTCACCGGTATGCCAGGTCGCGATGCCGTGGTTAAGGCCAGGAGGTGAGCGGCCCGAGGTCCGGTAAGATCCCCCAAGGCGCGATGCTTGGGAGGTCCCCTTTAGCGCGCAAGCAGCTCCCGAAGGACTAAGAGGGAGGTTTCCTTGCCCGAGCGAGGTCGCGGGAAAGCAAAAGTGTCGGGAGCAAGGCTCGCGCTGATACGTGCGAGATAACTTAGCTTTGCTTTCGCGGCCCGTCGTGGTCCCTTTGTCACGAGGGCAAATTTTTTGGCCTTGGATTTTGAGCATGCTCCCTGTCCTGAAATAAATTAAGGCGAACCCCGCGAGGGGCGTGAGAGAGCACTGGATTCCATTATATTTCGAAAGGAGAGCGCCACCGGTGTTGGGTCGTGCCCCTCCCTTGGCGCTCCTCCGCAAGGATTTGTGACCCCACTTCTCCCACTCATCACGGTGCTCTACATTCTCAGGACCCGGCCCTCGAGCAGGGCTCAGCTGCCGCTGGTATGCCAGGTCGTGATGCCGTGGTCAAGGCTAGGGGGTGAGGGCTTGAGAGTCAGTAGGAACCGCTGAGGTGCGGTGCTCAAGGGCCCCCCTTTTAATGTCCAAGTGACTTGCGTGAGAAAGGAGTGGCTCGCCCCACGGGGGTGCCTAGGACGGGTTGTGCCCAATAGTACGCAGTGTAGCATCCTCCTAAAGTGGTGAGGTGTTGGCGAACCCGCTCGAGGTCCTGTCTCCGGAGGCTCCTGTGCATTAGTCAGTCACAAAATACAAAGGGTATCCGCGCTTGCTGTTCTGCCCATGATCTTTCTGCGAGAAGACGAAGGCACTAAGGACCTGGTGAGGTGACGTGCACGGGGCCGGCCGTGAGCCAGAGCTTAGTCTCTTAGGTTTATCAGCACTGCAGGGACGGACACAAGCACAGGCGCCGTGCTGGTAGCCCCCCTCGCGGGAGGAGCAAGAGGCGGGTTACCAATGTGCGGGGACCGCAAGGGTAACCCCCGAGATGATAGATCGTCAAGTGCAATGCTGACAACCATAGTAACTTAAGCAGGCATAACTGGTCCAGAATACATTAATTGAAATGACGCAGCTGCGAGGACGGGCCCCAGCAGCCTGAGGATGATGCAGCCCGGGGGGCGCACTCAATCTGAACAAACCAAAAAGTCACCTAGCACCATCGTTGTAGGAGAGTCGAGGTAGCTGAAGACGCTTGCTACAGGAATTGCTCCTCATGAGCTGGGCGGCTCCGAAGGCTCACCGGGCTCGCGATGGTCCGGCACTTCCTATGACAGGGCCGCCTGGTGCCTGGCCTCGTGAGCCGCCATGGCACCCCACGCGAAGCGCTGGTATGAGGTGACCACGTTCAGCAGGCCAAATGGCATGCAGACGTAGCTGCAGGGGTAGCCCCTACTCCGGCCGACGCGAGACAGCCAGAAGAGGTCCTGCGAAGCAGCCCTATTGAGGCCTGGTATGTTGACGTAGACACGTAGCTCGCTGCCCACGTCAGGGGCTGCAGCTGCGCTAGGAGGACGTGCGGGGTGACGCTCGCCGCGCATGGCCCTTGCCTCCTAAAGCTCCTCGATTGCCTTCACGATGAATTCTTGCGCACCTGGCGCCTCACGTCGTGCGCCTTGCTCGCAGGAGCATGCATTGAAGCACGCCTCCAAGTGGTGCCCGAGCACCTCCCTCGTCGCCCTGGTCAGGTCAGAGGCTCTCCAGAAAGGAGCCCCCAAGCCCGTCTCGAGGGAGGCACCAGGCGCGCCTTCCTATGCAGGAGGAAGAGGCCCCCCAGCAGCGGGTGCGGGGCCTGAAGTACCATCGGCAGGTACGCCAGCCCCCTGATGACTCTTGAGGAGGAGCTGCTTCTTCTTCTTGGGTGTGGTCTCAGGAGGCAGGACGGCGCCCTCATCGTCTGGGTTGTCAGCCGCCGCAGCTTGGTAGGCACGCTCGAGGGAGCACACTGCGTCCTTTTCATCGTAGGCGACCGTGATGATGACGCCGCTCCCTGGCATCTTGAGGACATTGTAGCCATGGTGGTTTGCTACCATAAACTTGGAAAGGGCCGGGTACCCAAGGATGGCATTATACGGGAGGCCGATATGGGCGACGTCGAAGTCGATGAGCTCAGTGTGGTAGTTGTTGCGGTTGCCAAAGCTGACGGGGAGGTGTATCTGCCCCAGGGGGATGGTGGAGCCGTCAGTCACTCCTGAGAAAGGCTTGGTCGGAAGAAGCTGATCATAGGGCACTTGGAGCGTCTCGAACATCTCGACGGAGAGGACATATAGCCCTGCGCCACCGTCAATGAGGGTCTTGGTGACGAGGACGTTGCTGATGGTGGGTGTGCGGAGCATGGGAAGCACGCCTTCGGCGGCCGAGCACTTGAGGTGATCCTTGGAGTCGAAAGTGATGGCGCACTGTGACCACTTGAGCGGATGTGCGGCCTCAAGCCTCGGGGGGCGTGTTCACCTCACGAGCGAACTGCTTGAAGATGCGTTGTGAGGCTGGGGCCTGCGCACCACCAAAGATGCAGGCGATAGCATGAGGTTCTTGGAAGCCCCCAGCCCCGTCATCCTGCCGGTTGTCGTCGTTCCTCCTTGGCGGCGGCGGAAGTAGAGGGAGGCCAGCATTGCCCTGAGGACGGGCCTCATGAGGTTGATCATGCCAGAACCCGTCGCGAGGCTCATCGCACCAGCGGTCCTCACGAGGCTGGTCACGCCAGTCCTGATGGGGCTCGCGGTTGTCCCAGCGGCCTTCGCCGCGGCCGTAGCCCCGGCACCACGCTCGGGGCGGCTACCAAGGCGCCCATCGCAGAGGGCCCTGAGCTCTTGGCAGTCGTTGGTGTTGTGGCTGTGCACGTTGTGGAAGATGCAGAATGGGCGGTTGCCCCTGGAGGACTCGCCGTGGTCACGACCGTGCTTCATCTCAGGCTCAGCCGCAAGTACGGCGGGACCCTTGTGCTTCGCCTCCTAAGCCTTGGCCTTCTTGTCCTCGGGGTCTGCCTCAGGAAGCTCCAGGAGGGAGAGGCGACCTTGCTCGGCCCTTGCGCATCTGTTCGCCAGGTTGAACATCTCTAGGGCCGAGCACAGGTCTTCGTTGATGGCGAGCTCCTCCTTCATCTTGATGTCCCGGGCGCCTTCAGAGAACGCCGAGATGATGGCTTCATCAGACGCCTTCGGGATCCTGAGACGGATGTTCGTGAAGCGCTATATGTACTTGTGCAAGGTCTCGCCCGGCTGTTGCTTCACGCGCCGCAGGTCGCCCAATGCAGGAGGGCGGTCGCGAGTACCATGAAAGTTGGCGATAAAACGCTCGCGAAGCTCATCCGAGGAGGAGATCGACCCTACCGAGAGGTTTAGGAGCCAGGAGCGCCCGCCGTCTTTGAGGGCCATGGGGAACTAGTTCACCATGACCTTGTCATCGCCATTTGCCGCTTCGATGCTCAGTGCATAGAGCTGGAGGAATTCCACAGGGTCAGGAGTGCCGTCATAACTTGGAGGCAGATCCGGCTTGAACTTGCCGGGCCAGACGACGCGGCGCAACTCCTTGGTGAAAGCACGACAGCCTGCCGCGCTCACAGGTGCGGGCCGCATGGGTGGAGCTTGGTCTTGACGCCCGCACATAGCGACCTCGGGCGGCGCGCGGTCCTCGTGCTGGCGCTGCGGCGGCGGGAGCGGGTGCGCATCGGCTTGTGGGCGCTGGATCACCTGGCAGCTTACGTCATCACGCGCCGGTGCACCGCGCGGTGGGTCGCACCGGGGCACGTCACGCCTGGGCTCGGTGTTGGCACCGCGCAGAGGAGGAGGAGGAGGCGTGCCATGAGCCACGTCACCCGCCTGGGATGGCGGAAGAAGGAGCGAGCGGGACGGCGCAGGGGCCTCACCGGCGGCGTTGATGAGCTCGGCGATGCAGCCAAGCCAGTCGTCGTAGAGGTCGTTGGTCGGGCGGTAACGCAGGAGCTCACACGCCATGAGCAGTGCAGCCTACCCGTTTGCCGGCCCGCGACAAGCATGGGAAGACGAAGCCGTGGCTGGAGTGGGTGACAGGGTTGCGGTGCGGCCATCACACCGCACGGAAGGTGGTAGCGATGAATCCTACTACTCACGAGCAGCAGGGTCAGTGGCGGCGTTAGCCACCGGGGAGGCAGAGTGCGAGGAGCACCGTTACGCATGGGTGCCGTCTGGGTGACACAAGCAGCCCGACGCTCGGCACGGACACGGCGAGCGTCGGCCATGGGAGCAATGGAACTAAGGCGAAGCAAACGGTGGAAGAAGGACCTCGACACACCCCTAGCTGGCGCACCAAATGTCGGATTCAGGGCTCCACAGACCCAAGAAGGTTCGAACTCTGGGGCGTGTACAAAGATCTCAACCTCTCAAGCCTAGAGCCCGTCGCCCCACAGCCTAGCCTAGCCGAACTCGCGTGAACAAGGAAGAGATGAACACGACAGTTTACATAGGTTCGGGCCACCTTGCGGTGTAATACCCTACTCCTACCTTGTGGTAGATTGGCCTCACGAGGGGCTGAGGATGAACAACCTCGCGAGGGCTCGGGGGTGAGAATGAGTCCCCGGGGGTGAGAATGAGTTGACACCTTCCATGGTGGTGGCTAACCTATATTTATAGTGGCCTTGGTCCTCTTCCCTCGAAATTTAGGCAGGAAGGGATCCCACAATGGCCAATTTGAAAGGGGACAAGTAGTACATCCTATCCTAACAAAAGGTGGTCTTCTCCTGCAAAGCTTTTGGTCGTGACGCATCGGTGGGCTCGCTGATGACCTCCGCCTTGCCGAGCCCGTGGCCTTGGTCTTGTAGCACCGGAATGGAAACCTTTGGGGGATTCCTCGGGAACCCACGCCTGTCCTTGCCTCCTTAGCACGAAAGAGGAAACTGCCTCCTCTGCGCCCGCTGGTGCCCGCCTGGCCTTGGTTGTCATGGCTCACATCACCTCAGCCTCATGAGGTGGGGTACTTGCATAGAAATCTCTGCTCCTCGGGAGGCCACCTGGGGAGGCCGCTCCCTCGGGAGGTCTCGGTGTCGTCCTCCTCGCGAGGCCTGGCCCCTCGCGAGGGTCTTGTTTTGGTGGTCCTGGAGGTGGGTCGTACCAGGCCGTTGAGGGAGCCACGCCGTGGGCCGCAGGTAGGCAAGTTTGGGTACCCTGGTTCCCAGAATGCCGACATACTTAGCGAGGTTCTTTGAGCACACCCTAGAGTTCGAGCCTTTCTTGGGTCCCTGGAGCCCCGTTTCCGACAAAGATAAAGGCCATCCTCCCCACAACTGTCGGAATCGTGGCTCCGGGGACACATAAGGTTCGAACCCTTGGGTGCGCTCGTTACTACTGCCCTACTCTGCCTCACAACCTCACAGTGATTCTCCGGCGTGCTCAAGTCCCATTTCCAAATAAGTCCGGAAGAAGAACAGTGGACACAGTGGTTTACCCAGGTTTGGGGAATTGCGGTGTAAAACCCTACTCCTGCTTGGTTGGAATTGCTTGGGGAGATGGAGTACAAGTGCTTAGCTCTAGTTGCCAAATGGGTCGATCCTCCCTACGGTGGCACCCGGCCCTCTTCTTATACTGCCTCTGGTCCTATTCCCCGAAAACACTTGGCGGGAAGGGTTGCCACAATGGCCAGTTCAAAGGGGGACAGGGTTGCAGCTTATCCTGACTAAAGGCGGTCTTCGCCTGCAAAAGCCTCCTGCCGTGACGCGCCGGTGGGCTAGGTGGTGACCTTCGTCCTGGCGCGCTCGTCGTCTTGGTCCTCTTGCACCGAACGGGTAACCTTTGGTGTTGCTTTGGGAACTGGCGCACTGTCCATGCTCCCTTAGCACAAAAGAAGAAAGCCTTCATATCCGCGCCTGCTGGCACAGCCTCTGGCGCCGCTCGTCGTCACGCGCGTCACCCATGTGAATAAGCAGTACCGCGCGACTCGCCAAGCCTCTCCGGACTTATTCGCCTCCGCGAGGGGCCTCGGGAGAAAGCCTCGCGAGGCCGCTGATGACGCTTGCTGACGTGTGCCTCGCAAGGCAAGGACCTCGCGAGGGTCTTGCTCGTGAAGTCCACTAGTAGCCAGCCGCTGGGCCCTTGGGCATGTGCCGCATCTTGGGCCGCAGGCAGACAGGCGGGGGTAGCCCCAGTCCCATGGGCCCGATAGTTTGGCCCAGGCCCGCGGCGCGCACGACTCCGCCTAAAAAGAGGGGCAAAACGGCATGGGCCCCATCCGCCTGAGGGCCAGGCTCGACGGGACGTGGGGCGCCCCCACTTCCCCATGACGCCTCGGCAACCGCCCGGGCTGACATGAAGCCTCCCCGCGCGTGGCGCGGGGCCATGATTGCATCCCTTGCTTTGCATCCATCTTTTGAAGGCGAGGAAGCACGGGCCGGCCCTCCGCCGAACTCTATATAAAGGCAGGGGGAGGACCCCTTGGCTCATCTTTCTTCTTCTGGCTCCTTCGGTTTCATCCACCATTGCAGTACTCATGGCGCCCATGAGGAGGTTCTCTGCCACTGAGAAGGGGAAGGCGGCAATGGAGGAGGTAGAGCTACCGAGGCCGGCGAGGGGTAGAGCCATCCTCGAACATCCGCCACCTCGCCCGGGGCGTTATACGTCTCCAACGTATCTATAATTTTTGATTGTTCCATGCTATTATATTATCTGTTTTGGATGTTTTATATGCATTAATATGCTATTTTATATTATTTTTGGGACTAACCTATTAACCCAGAGCCCAGTGTCAGTTTCTGTTTTTTCCTTGTTTTGGAGTTTCGCAGAAAAGGAATATCAAATGGAGTCCAAACGGAAGAAAACTTTACGATGATTTTTCTTGGACCAGAAGACACACGTAGGACTTGGAGACCAAGGAAAAGGAGTCCCGAGGCGACGGCAAGGGTGCAGGGCACGCCCCAGGGGGGGCGCGCCCCCTGCCTCTTGGGTCCTTCGGAGCTCCTCTAAACCTAATCTTCGGCCTATAAATTCCCAAATATTCCCAAACCATGAGAGGCATCCACGAAAATACTTTTCCGCCGCCGCAAGCCTCTGTTCCCATGAGATCCCATCTTGGGGCCTTTTCCGGTGATCTGCCGGAGGGGGATTCGATTACGGAGGGCATCTACATCAACCCTATCGCCCTTCCGATGAAGCGTGAGTAGTTGACCTCAAACCTACGGGTCCATACCTAGTAGCTAGATGGCTTCTTCTCTCTCTATGATCTTCAATACCATGTTCTCCTCGATGTTCTTGGAGTTCTATCCGATGTAATATTCTTTTGCGGTGTGTTTATCGAGATTCGATGAATTGTGGATTTATGATAAGATTATCTATGTATATTATTTGAATCTTCTCTGAATTCTTATATGCATGATTTGATATCTTTGTATTTCTCTTCGAATTATCGGTTTGGTTTGGCCAACTAGATTGGTATTTCTTGCAATGGGAGAGGTGCTTAATTTTGGGTTCAATCTTGCGGTGTCCTCACCCAGTGACATAGTATGGGTAGCGAGGCACCTATTGTATTGTTGCCATCAAGGATAAAAAGATGGGGTTTTCATCATATTGCTTGAGTTTATCCCTCTACATCATGTCATCTTACTTAATGTGTTACTCTGTTCTCTTGAACTTAATACTCTAGATGCTGGCAGGAGTCGGTCGATGTGTGGAGTAATAGTAGTAGATGCATAATCATTTCGGTCTACTTGACACGGACGTTATGCCTATATGCATAATCATTGCCTTGGATATCATCATAACTTTGCGCTTTTCTATCAATTGCTCGACAGTAATTTGTTCACCCACCGTATTATTTTCCTTCAAGAGAGAAGCCGCTAGTGAAACCTATGGCCCCCGGGTCTATTTTCCCTTATATATTTTCAGATCTATAAACCAAAAATTCCAAAAATATCTTGCTGCAATTTATTTACTTTTATTTTATTTTACGTTTTAGTAATGTTTTATATCTATCTCTATCAGATCTCACCATTGCAATTGACCGTGAAGGGATTGACAACCCCTTTATCGCGTTGGGTGCAAGTGTTTGATTGTTTGTGTAGGTGCATAGATTGGAGACTTGCTTGTGTCTCCTACTGGATTGATACCTTGGTTCTCTAACTGAGGGAAATACTTATCTCTACTTTGCTGCATCACCCTTTCCTCTTCAAGGGAAAAACCAACGCAAGCTCAAGAAGTAGCAGGAAGAATTTCTGGCGCCGTTGCCGGGGAGGTTCTACATCAAGCCTACCAAGTACCCATCATAAAATCTCATCTCTTGCATTACAGTATTTGCCATTTGCCTCTCGTTTTCCTCTCCCCCACTTCTAAAACGATTTTCAGAAAAATACAAAAAGACTTGCCTTTTTATTCGCCCTTCTTCCGTTCGTCTTTTCGTTTGCTTTTTGTTTGCTTGTGTGTTAGATTGCTTGCTTTGTTACGATGACTCAAGAGAATATGAAGTTATGTGATTTTTCCAACACTAATAATAATGATTTTATTAGTAGTCCGATTGCTCCCGCCACTAGTGCGGAATCTTATGAAATTAATGCTGCTTTGCTGAACCTTGTTATGAAAGAACAATTTTTCGGCCTTCCTAGTGAAGATGCCGCATCCCATCTAAATACTTTCGTTGAGTTGTGTGATATGGAAAAGAAGAAAGATGTGGATAATGATATTGTTAAATTGAAGCTATTTCCGTTCTCACTATGAGATCCTACTAAAACTTGGTTTTCATCTTTGCCTAAAAATAGTATTGATTCATGGAATAAGTGTAAAGATGCTTTTATTTCCAAGTATTTTCCGCCCGCTAAGATCATCTCCCTTAGGAATGATTTAATGAATATTAAGAAATTTGATCATGAGCATGTTGCACAATCTTGGGAGAGGATAAAATTGATGATAAGAAATTGTCCTACACATGGTTTGAGTTTATGGATGATTATACAAAAAAATTATGCGGGATTGAATTTTGCATCTAGAAATCTTTTGGATTCTGCCGCGGGTGGTACTTTTATGGAAATCACATTAGGAGAAGCTACTAAACTCTTAGATAATATTATGGCAAATTACTCTCAATGGCATACCGAAAGATCTTCCACTAGTAGAAAAGTGCATGCACCTGAAGAAATAAATACTTTGAGTGGAAAGATGGATGAATTAATGAAATTATTTGCTAATAAGAGTGCTCCTATTGATCCCAATGATATGCCTTTGTCTTCTTGATTGGAAATAATAATGAATCTATGGATGTGAATTTTGTTGGCATGAACAATTTTGGTAATAACGCGTATAGAGGTAATTTCAACCCTAGGCCGTTTCCTAGTAATGCCTCTAATAATTATGGTAATTACTACAACAATTCTTATGGAAATTTTAATAAGATGCCCTCTGATCTTGAGAACAATATTAAAGAATTTATTAGTTCCCAAAAAGTTTTCAATGCTATGGTTGAAGAAAAATTGCTCAAGATTGATGATTTGGCTAGGAAAGTTGATTGAATTTCGCTTGAGATTGATTCTTTGAAAATTAGATCTATTCCACCCAAGCACGATATTAATAAGTCTCTAAAAGCTATGAGAATTTCTATTGATGAATGTAAAGAAAGAACCGCTAGGATGCGTGCTAAGCGAGATTGGCTTGTAAAAGCGTGTTCTTCAATTTCTCGTGAAAATAATGATGAAGATCTTAAAGTGATTGATGTGACTCCTATTGAATCTTTGTTTTCTAATATAAATCTTGATAAATATGGGACTGGAGATGAGTCAACTTTAGCTAGAAGGCATCCCAATGATTCGGAGTTTATAGATCTTGATGCAAAAATTGATAAAAGTGGGATTGGAGAGGTCAAAACTTTAAGTAGCAATGAACCCACTCTTTTGGATTTCAAGGACTTTAATTATGATAATTGTTCTTTGATAGATTGTATTTCCTTGTTGCAATCCATCTTGAATTCTCCTCATGCTTATAATCAAAATAAAGCTTTTACTAAACATATCGTTGATGCTATGATGAAATCTTTTGAAGAAAAACTTGAGTTGGAAGTTTCTATCCCTAGAAAGCTTTATGATGAGTGTGAACCTACTATTAAGATTAAAATTAAAGATTATGAGTGACATGCTTTGTGTGATTTGGGTGCTAGCATTTCCACGATTCCGAAAACTTTATGTGATGTGCTAGGTTTCCGTGAATTTCATGATTGTTCTTTAAATTTGCATCTAGAGGATTCCACTATTAAAAAACCTATGGGAAGGAAAAATGATGTTCTTATTGTTGCAAATAGGAATTATGTGCCCATAGATTTCATTGTTCTTGATATAGATTGCAATCCTACATGTCCTATTATTCTTGGTAGACCTTTCCTTAGAACAATTGGTGCAATTATTGATATGAAAGAAGAAAACATTAGATTTCAATTTCCGTTAAGGAAGGGCATGGAACACTTTCCAAGAAAGAAAATTAAGTTACCATATGAATCCATTATGAGAGCTACTTATGGATTGCATACCAAAGATGACAATGCCTAGATCTATTGCATTATGCCTAGCTAGGGGCGTTACACAATAGCGCTTGTTTGCAGGCAACCCAATTTTATTTTTATGTTTTTTGTTTTGCTTCTGTTCTTTAATAAAATACACATTATTACCTCTTTATTAATTGTCTTTTGGTGTTTTAATTAGTGTTTGAGCCAAGTAAGACCTTTGGGATGGCTTACGGTGATAGTTGATTTGATCTTGCTGAAAAACAGAAACTTTTGCGTCAAGTTGCAGAATTTTAATAATTCACATCAGCGACAAAAAAAACTGAATTTTGTACTCAAGATTAATATACAATTTTACTCTGTTGTCCTAATTTTTCATAATTTTTGGAGTTACAGAAGTATTAGAACAATTCGGATCTTCATAGACTATTCTGTTTTTGACAGATTCTGTTTTCTTTGTGTTGTTTGCTTATTTTGATGAATCTATGGGTAGTATCGGGGGGTATGAACCATGGAAAAGTTAGAATACAGTAGATATTACACCAATATAAATAAATAATGACTTCACAACAGTACCAAAAGTTGTGATTTTATTTTCTTATACTAACGGATCTCATGAGTTTTTTGTTGAGTTTTGTGTTGTGAAGTTTTCAAGTTTTGGGTAAAGATTTGATGGACAATGGAATAAGGAGTGGCAAGAGCCTAAGGTTGGGGATGCCCCAGAAGGCATCCCCTCTTTCGTCTTCAATCCATCGGTAAATTTGCTTGAGGCTATATTTTTATTCACCACATGATATGTGTTTTGCTTGGAGCATCTTGTATTATCGGTTTGGTTTGGCCAACTAGATTGGTATTTCTTGCAATGGGAGAGGTGCTTAGTTTTGGGTTCAATCTTGCGGTGTCCTCACCCAGTGACATAGTAGGGGTAGCGAGGCACGTATTGTATTGTTGCCATCAAGGATAAAAAGATGGGGTTTTCATCATATTGCTTGAGTTTATCCCTCTACATCATGTCATCTTACTTAATGCATTACTCTGTTCTCTTGAACTTAATACTCTAGATGCAGGCAGGAGTCGGTCGATGTGTGGAGTAATAGTAGTAGATGCAGAATCATTTCAGTCTACTTGACACGGACATGATGCCTATATGCATAATCATTGCCTTGGATATCGTCATAACTTTGCGCTTTTCTATCAATTGCTCGACAGTAATTTGTTCACCCACCGTATTATTTTCCTTCAAGAGAGAAGCCTCTAGTGAAACCTATGGCCCCTGGGTCTATTTTCCCTTATATATTTTCAGATCTATAAACCAAAAATACCAAAAATATCTTGCTGCAATTTATTTACTTTTATTTTATTTTATGTTTTATTAATCTTTTATATCTATCTCTATTAGATCTCACCATTGCAATTGACCGTGAAGGGATTAACAACCCCTTTATCGCGTTGGGTGCAAGTGTTTGATTGTTTGTGTAGGTGCATAGATTGGAGACTTGCTTGTGCCTCCTACTTGATTGATACCTTGGTTCTCTAACTAAGGGAAATACTTATCTCTACATTGCTGCATCGCCCTTTCCTCTTCAAGGGAAAAACCAACGCAAGCTCAAGAAGTAGCAGGGCGCTTCCCTGTGGATGCAGGCGCCCTCCTGCGGCGGCCTACTCCGGCTCAGGCGGCCGAGGAAGAGGCACAGCCCGCAGGCAGGGGCGCAGAGGACGAGGAGACCATGACCGAGGCGGTCGAGGCGGTGCAGTCGCCCTGCCACCCCAGGTGTGGAGCCACTCTGCTAACGGAGCCCGCGAATTCATCGTGGGGATGCACCGCCTGTCGTGCACCTTGCTCCGGCTCCCGGACTCTTTCGCAGAGGAGATGGCGGACCTCGCACCTCTGGGCATGTGGTTGCAGTTGGATGGCTGTTGCAACGGCACCTCGTGCGTGGCGACGGAGTTCTCCTCCACCGGCTTCATGTTCTTGAAGCGAGGGTGGAAGTCGTTCGCCCTTGCCCGCGGCTTGAAGAAGGGGCACGTCCTCTACTTCAAGTACGACGGGGCCGCCACGCTCTTCATGAAGATCTTTGGGGTCACCGGCTGCCGCCTGTAGTGCTGGATGGAGAGCAACGAGAGCAACACCCCCGGCGATAACGACGGCGACACGTCCTCCTCTGGCAGGAGCAGGAGCAGCGACAGCTCACCTAGCGTCAAAAGCGAGGATGAGGACTCCGATTAGGGTGCATTCGATGACCTAGCCGGTGCCCTGGGGTCGGCGGCCTGCGCCAGGAGCCTTTCTTTTGTTTTGTTCTTCTTCCTACACTGGAATGATGTGGGCCCCGCGAGGGTGTGTAAGGAACTGTGACCCATCTTAAATTTGAAGCTTCTGTGGTTGGAGCTCATTCTTAGCATTCCTTGTTAGGCTTGCCCCTCCTATTCACGACCACCTTAGTGCTCTGCGTCGCTAGGACCCAGCCCCGAACACGCCTCAGCCGTCACTGGTATGTTGGGTCACGATGCCTGGACAAGGCCAGGATGTGAGGGGCCTCGGGTCCGGTCATAACTCCTGGGGCGCGGTGCACAGGAAGCTCCCCCTTGACGCACAAGAAGTTCACGCGAGAGAAGAGGCTTCCACCTTAGGCGATGTCGCAGAAAGAAGGAATGGCACAAAAGCACATAGGATGGCACAGGGTGGTCAACTTAGCTTTTTGGGGTGCGACGCGAGGCAGCCGGCTTGCGAGGAGTTCACGCGGCGTCAGGACGTGTCTCTCCGAGTTTTCTTCTTTTTCCTGTCTTCCACCTGCATTGGATCAAGCAAGGCCTGCGAGGAGTGCGTGAGAAACTAATGCATTTTGCGCCTTAACTAACGCTTTTGTGGTTTTAAAACAGGAGTTTCCTCCCAACGCCTCTTCGTGAGGCTTGCTCCTCTTTTTCTGTTTACCAAAATGCTCTACGTCGTCAGGGCCCGACCCTCGAGGGATCCTCAGCCGCCGCTAGTTTGTCAGGTCACGATGCCTGGAACAAGGCCAGTGGGTGAGGGGCACGGAGAGCTAGTGAGGGCCCCTTAGGCTCGATGCTCTGGGAGCCCTGCATCTAACATGCAAGCGGCTCGCGTGAAAAAGGGGTGACAGGCTCCGCCGAAGCCGCGAGGGAAGAGAACTCTCGGCAGCGGTAACTGCGCTAGTGAGGCAATTGGACTTATCTTTGTGCGCGAGGCAGACCGTGACTCGATCCCTGGAGTTTTTATCTTGTGAGGCCCTTCGTACGGGGCCCCCAAGCGCTTGGTTCCTGGGGTGCTGCACGCTTGAAAAGCCTTGAGGCACGAGGGCGGCATGCACTTGCCGACCTACTCATGAGGAGACGAGCACGGGAGCAGGCCCACGAGCCAGAGCTCGATCGCTTGGGTTTATCGGCGCTGCAGGGACGGACCCGAGCACAGGCAACATGCCTAGCCCCCGCTCATGGGACGGGCAGGAGAAGGGTTGCGAGGGCGTGGCGGTCTCACAGCACCAAACACAGGGTTATGCAAGCAAGATAAGCTCATTAAAGGATAACCAGATTTGCTTGCATGGCCAAAAGGCGATGCGGCTGCAGGGATGGACCCTGGCCAGCCTGAGGATGACGGCGCCCGAGGGGTGCCCTCAATTTCGAACAAACCAAAAAGTAACCTGGCAACATGCTGCTGTGGGAGCATTGGGCTACTTGACAAAGCATGCTGCGGAGGCCCGCCTCTCAGGGGCTGGTTGGCTCCTGAGGCCTTGGGGGATCGCGAGGGGCTGAAGTCCTGCGAGGCACCATCATGAGCCGCGCCAACCTTTGGAAGGTAGCGGCGACGTTCTCCAGGCCGAAAGGCATGCGGATGTAGTTAGAGATGAGGCCCCTGCTCTAGCCGACGCGCGAGGGCCAAAAGAGGTCCTAGGAACTGGCCCTCTTGAGGCTCGCGGCGTCGATGCATACGCGCACCTTGCTGCCCTCGTCAGGGGCGGCAGCTGGGTTGACGGAATGCGTAGAGCGACGCTCATCACGCATAGCCCGAGCTTCTCACAGCTTGTGAATCTCCTGGGTGATGAACTCTTGAGCCTCTGGCGCCTGGCGCCGTGCTCCTTGCTTGTAGGGGCGCGCGTCGAGGCAGGCCTCCAAGTGATGCCTGAGCACCTCCCTTGGCACACCGGTCAGATCGGACGCCTTCAAGGTGGAAGCCCCCAAACCTGCCCGAAGGGAGGCGTCAAGCGCGCCTTCCTATGCTGGAGGGTGGCAAGCGCCGGCGACGAAAGCAGGGCCTGTGGCGCTGGCATGAGCAGCCACCTTCTTCCTCTTGGTGGGGCCTTGGGAGGGTAGTAGTTGCTTCTTCCTTGGGGGCGCGGCCTCGGGAGGAGCGGCGCCATCTTCACTGTCAGAGTGCTCTGCCGCTGCAGCTTTGTAGGCACGCTCGAGGGAGCAGACTACGTCTTTCTCGTCGCAGGCAATGGTGATGACACCGCTGCAGCCAGGCATCTCGAGGACGTTGTAGCCATGGTGGGTTGCTGCCATGAACTTGGTGAGTGCCGGATACCCCAAGATGGCATTGTACGGGAGGTGACGGGGAGGCACACTTGCCCCAGGGGATGGTAGAGCCATCGGTTACCCCAGACAATGGCCTGGTCGGCATCAGCTGGTCGTAGGGCACTTGGAGCGTCTCGAAGGTCTCGATGTAAAGTACATTGAGGTTGGCGCCACCATCGGCGAGGGTTTTGGTCACCAAGACATTGCTGATGGTGGGGGTGCACAGCATGGGAAGCGCCGCCACAACGACCATGGATTTGAGGCAGTCCATGGAATCGAAGGTGATGGCGTACTATGACCACTTGAGGGGTCGCGCCTCCTCTGGCCTCGGGAGCGTAGTGTTCAGCTCATGAGAGAACTCCTTGAAGAGGCGGTTGGACGCAGGGGCATGGTATCCTCCGAGGATACAGGCTATCACACGAGGCTCCTAATAGCCCTCAGTGCCCTCGTCATGCCGGTTGGTGTCGTTCCTTCTGGGCGGCAGCGATAGAAGGGCCGCATTGGCCTGAGGGTGCGCCTCGCGAGGCTGGTCGTGCCAGGCGCCCTAACGAGGTTGGTCGCGCTAGCCACCCTCGCAAGGCTGGTCACGGCAGCCCTAGCGGGCGCTGCCATTGCAGGTGTCCCATTGGTCGCCACTGCGGATGCCTCCATGGCCGGCGTCGCGGTCATTGCGGTCCGGATGGCGGACCAAGCACTCATTGCGGAGTGACTTGAGCTCCTGGCAGTCCTCGTTGTTGTGAATGGGCACGTTGTGGTAGACGCAGAACGGGTAGTTCTCCTTCTCAGGCACGTCAAGGTTGCGGCCACGCTTCTGTCCAGGCTCTACCACCAGCACGGTAGGGTCCTTGCGCTTGACCTCCTTGCCCTTGGCCTTGCTGTCATCGGGTGCAGCGTCGGGGTCATTGTGGATGAACAGACGACCCTCTTCAGCCTTGGCGCACTTGTCGACGATGTTGAATAGTTCCAGCGCCGAACTTAGATCGTCGTTGATGGCGAGCTTCTCGCGCATCTGGACATCCGTGACGCCATTGGAGAACGCGAAGATGATGGTGTCAGAATCGGGGCTCCGAGGACCCAAGAAAGGTTCGAACTCTAGGGTGTGCGTGCTACCTTCGCTAAGCCCTGTCTCGCGACCCACTACCTCACGGCGATGCTCTGGTGTGCTCGAGCTAGAGAAGAAGAAGAACAAACATGACAGTTTACCCAGGTTCAGTCCACCTCGCAGTGTAAGACCCTACTCCTGCTTTGTGGTTGGATTGCCTCGCGAGGGAGGATGAACATGATTGTAAAAGGGAGAGAGCTGTCTCCCGAGTCGGCCCTTCTCTAAGGTGGCACCCTGCCTCTACTTATATTGGCCTTGGTCCTCTTCCCCCCAAAACACTTGGCGGGAAGGGTTGCCACAACGGCCAATTCAAAGGGGAACATGAGTGTCATGGGAAACCACGGCCACCTATGGGGCCATGAGCCCCTTTTGGTTCGGCGGGGGGATGGGCACGTTGCACAAAGAGTGAAGAAGCGTCGCGCAGCACGGCAGAGATTACACGGGCAGTCTTTACCCAGGTTCGGGCCGCCGTGAGGTGTAAAACCCTACTCCTGCTTTGGTGGATTGATGGTGGATAATGGTGGTGGACGTAGCACACTCGCCTGGCAAGGTCGCTCTGGGGGCGAGAGTGGCTATGACCGTATGAATATGCGAGGGTCCAACCCTTTCTACGGTCGCCATGGGCCTCCTTTTAAAGATTAAGGGGTCACCACAGTGGCAAATCAGTCTTTGCGTACTGATTAGATAGCTAACAGTGCTATCATACCTAACTCTGGAGGCTGACAGAGCGCATTAAATGCGCCGCTCAGTGTCACATCACAGCCCGCCCAGCAGGCCCTACTGGGCTGTTTTTCCAGCTTCGCGCCTGCTCGTTTGACACGTCTTAGGACGGGTGTCATATGGAGGTGTTTGCTATAGGAAGTGGCTGCCATGTGGCAAAAAGCAGCCACTTAGTCACCTTGGAGCTCGACACCGCTTTTATTAATGACTTGCGTCGCTTGTGAGGTGGAGCGGTGGAGTGGCTTGCCTCCGCCAGCCCCGACAGGCCTGCCGGGGCGATCTGGGAGATTGCTTCCGGGGCAAAACCCAACCCTGCCGGGCTCCCCTGCTCGGCAAGGTAGGTCCTTCCCTTAGCGATGCCTTGTTCCTCTAGCTCACCTTGGCCTTCTCGACTTGCACTTGGATCCTTCAAAGGAATTGATCCTCCTTGTTTGGTCTGATCTTGGTCTTGTAATCTTGTCTCTGGCCTGTGCACAGTCCGTGCAATGGACCCAGGGTCTGTTGCACCGACAGGAGCCCCCGGGCCTGGCACATACACGCCGCTGGGTGTTGTTTGGGTAGGCCCTAACCAGTGCACAGGCAGAAATGTAAGGGCGGCTCCGCCCTTTGAGATCTTCTTTGCTTCTTCATTAACCTGAGCTTGGGTCAGTTTCCGGTTTTCCCGCGCGTCGTGCGAAACGTTTAGGGGAGAAAATGAACCACAATCTATGGGCAGCCCACGCCCCATGATCACGTGGTAGGAAACTGCCATCCCACTTGCCTCCTGCCCCGAGGCGCCTCCGCCACGTGTACCGCATACATTGCGTAGGGTAGGTGGTGGACGCTGAGGGCGCGGGTACGGGCGCCATGGCAGAGAGCCAGGCGTCGCCGAGTGGTGTAGAGGGGTGGCTCTGATTCGCTGTAGGAGGCGCAGGGGAACCGCATTGGAGGAGCAGGGCAGTCACCAGCTGGACGAGAGGCCAGCCCCCTGCCTCGTTCTCCTATAAAAGGGGGGTAGGAGTAGTGTGTCTGCTCACACACCTTCCTTCTCCCTTTCAAAGCTTCCCTTGCTTGCCATGGTGAGGGGGCGAGGGCGTGGTGGTACTCCGGTGGTGGCGACGAGAACTTCTGCTCGACAGCGTCTCCCCCCTCCTCTTGATGATGTGGGGGCTGAACCCGCTGTGAGAGGAGGCGGAAGGGGGCGCGGCCGAGGTCGTCGCGGAGGGCGCGGCTAAGGAGGCCAGAGCGGCGCCTCAATTGCGCCCGCACCGGGCGCTCCTCCCCCGATGGAAGGCCACGTCGGGGATAAACCCTTGTAGTTCGTCATCAGGCTGTATAAGCCTCCGCACGGCCACCTCCGCCTCCCTACTCCATTTGCAAGGGTGATGGAGCTCGAACAGCCGCATGCACTGAGGTTGCAAATGAGGGGTTGTGGGAATGGTGGCATGTGGGTGGATGTTGACTTCCTTGCTCCTCATGTTATGTACTTCCGCCGCGGCTGGAAGACCTTTGCTCGAGCCCATAGCTTCTCGGAGGGGCACATTCTCCAGTTTAAATTAATGGAGAGCGGCCTGCTTTCTGTCAAGGTCTTTGGGCGCTCTGGAGCTCACTTAGGGTGCTGCGCAGAGAGCTCGATCAACGACGAAAGCTCCTCCTCGAGCGAAAGCGACAAGGAGGACAGTGACGGCGATGACGACGGCAGCGACCGGGAGGGCGAAGACTCCGACTCCGGCTGAATGTCGCCCGCACCATCTTCATCAGGCAGCAGCACCATCATCTGCACCTGCGTTTTCTCCCCGGCAAGGTGGTTTGCCGGGAAGTTGGGTGCAGAGGTGGTGACGGTGCCCCCTGGATCCTCCAGCAGTCCTCCAGCTGGACCCCGGCAAGCTTCCTCTCGGGCTGCAGCTCCGTTAGCCCTGTCGTGTCCTGCTGGCCTTGGTGGTGGTGGTTGACGGGTCATCTCTGCCGGTCTCTTCACCGTCGCCTTCGTCCACGCCCTCTCACCCCTGCCGGGCAACCTCTCCTGGAGCCCGACAGGGTCAGGCTGAACTTCTGCCCAGGCACTCCTTTTGCCCTCTTCGCCTTCTACCGCCATGCCTAGGAGGAGAGGGATAAGAAAAGGCATTACGGGGCACTTATCTTTTTTTAATCTTAAATCTGTAGGCACTTGCCAAATTTTAGTTCAAATAATGTAATCTCTCGTATCCATGTGTATGTTCTATGAGATTTGTACTTGTTGATCAGCATATTAATGAAAAAGATAAGCTTTGCCAGGCACTTGTGCATGTATGATATCCATGCAGAGGTGAAACGCCTCCATACTTCCATGTAAACAAGTAGATCCCGGTAAGCTACCTTGCCGGCACCCCATAGGACTGCGGCCGTGAGGCTGAGCCTGCCGGGCGCAGAACCTATTGGGAGAGACCAGCCCCCCGCCAACCCCTTTCAGCCAAAGGCCACTACGACCATCCTGACCGAAGCAGCGTTCATGTCAGTATATGGGAGTACCTTTGTTTCCAAGGCGGCGAGGTTTTCATATGCACAAGTCCTACTCACGGAACATGTATGGATAAGAGACGGAACTTATCTGTTTGGCTTGCCGGAGACTGCAGTGCTGGCTTGTCTTCACATCCTCTTCCTAGGACTAAGTCCATGGCAGGAGCCTGCAGTTTATGCAAATGAAGATGATGCCAGATGCAATCGATCTACATGATCATGCAACCTATCTACATGAATCATGTGATGCTTATGATATGCTTATGCATGCATGCAACTTGTCAGAGGCCCCCAGCGCTTCATTTATTTCTCTGCAGCTCAGGGACTGCGCCTGGCTTTGTACAAGGGGTTACAGGCAGCTGAGGCAAGGCCTATACAAAAGGGTGGTTGCCGGGCAGGGCCCAACGGCTGCGCCTTACGAGTAGAACTTGCAGAGATGCTCAATATTCCATGAGTTTTGCAATTGAATGCCATCTCCGGTCTCCAGACGGACTGCGCCAGGTCTGGTGACTCGTACTACCCGGTAAGGGCCTTCCCACTTCGGCGACAACTTATTTGTACCCTTGGCGGACTGAACGCGCCTAAGGACAAGGTCACCTTCCTCAAAACACCGGGCATGAACCCTGCGGCTATGATAGCGACGCAGGGCTTGCTGATAGCGTGTAGCACGCGTAGCAACCCAGAGATGGTTCCCCTCGAGAAGCACGGCGTCGTCACGCATGTACTGTTCCTGCGCTACTTCATCGTAGGCAGGCACTCGAGGTGACTCGTAAATAAGTTCCGTGGGGATAACTGCTTCTGCCCCATAGACTAGGGAGAAGGGAGTCTGCCCGGTAGCTCAGTTTGGTGTCATTCTGAGGGACCAAAGAACCACCGGTAGCTCATCGATCCATCGCGTGCCGTGCTTCCACAGCTTATCAAACGTTCTTGTCTTGAGTCCTCGCAACACTTTAGTGTTCGCCCTCTTAGCTTGTCCATTGCTTCTGGGATATGTGACAGAGGCAAATGAGATCTTGCTTCCGAGGGCATGAACATATTTCATGAAGGCGCGGCTCGTGAACTGGGTGCCGTTGTCGGTGATGATCCGGGCAGGGACCCCGAAGCAGCACACCAATCCTTTAAAGAACTTGATAGCTGACTGAGCAGTCACCTTTCTCACGGCATCTACTTTCGGTCACTTTGTAAACTTGTCGATTGCAACGAACAAGAATTCAAAGCCCCTGGAAGCTCGGGGGAAAGGGCCGAGGATATCGAGCCCCCAAACCAAAAAAGGCCATGACAAAGGGATTGTCTGGAGTGCTTGGGCAGGCAGATGTATATTTTTGGAATGGAACTGACAGGCTTCACACTTGGTGACGAGGTCAACCGCATCTTGGAGGGCTGTGGGCTAATAGAATCCTTGCCAGAATGCTTTCCCAACCAAAGCCCTTGATCCAATGTGGGAGCCGCACATGCCTTTGTGTATCTCTGCCAGCAGTTCCTTTCCTCCTTCCCGGCAAATGGACTTCAATTTCACACCATTGGGCCTTCTTCTATATAGTGTGTCATCGACAAACTGATACATACTGGCCCTCCGGGCTACTCTTTCAGCTTCTTCTTGGTCTTCGGGAAGTTCTCCGGTTTGGAGGAAATGGACTATGTGCCTTACCCAAGTTGGAGCCTGAGGCTCGGCAACAAGGACTAGCGGCACCTCCTCATTCGTGGGGGCGCATCCCTCGACCGTGGGGACTAGTGGCCTGGCAGGAGGGTGCAGCCCGGCAATCGAAGGGAAGTTGTTTCCGGCAGGGTCCCTGCCAAGAGCCCCGAAAGGCTCTACTAGGAGAGGCTTATCGGAGTCCAATTTCCTCCTCTTTCGGGCCATTGTTGTCGGGGATACGGAGGGCTGAGTAAGATGGAGAACAAAAGTTCCTGGTTCCACAGTAAGCTTCTGTGCAGCGCACTTTGATAGGTGATCAGCAATGCTATTTTCCGCACGGGGTACGTGCTCTGTTTGCAACCTGTCAAAGCGCTCCTCCAATCTTCTCACTTCCTCGACGTATGCCTCCATCAATTGGCTTTCGTAATCCTTATTGACTTGTCTCACCACAAGTTGTGAATCTCCTCGAATGATCATCTTCTTGATTCCCAATTCTGTGGCAATCCTGAGCCCGGCAAGAAGCCCTTCATATTCTGTTGTATTGTTGGTCGCCTCCTCTCGGGGAAAGTGCATCTGGACGATGTACCTCAGGTGCTCTCCAGTGGGAGCCACGAGAAGCACGCCAGCCCCTGCACCTTGTAGGGAGAAGGCACCATCGAAATACATGATCCATTTTTTGGGGCGCTTCCTTGCCAGGGATAACTGTTTCCAGTACTTCTTCATCAGGGGTTGGCGTCCATTCCGCAATAAACTCTGCCAACGCCCTGCTCTGGATTGTTGATGTGCTTTCAAACTTCAGGCCAAAGCTGGACAACTCCAATGCCCACTCCACTATCCTGCCGGTGGCCTCTAGGTTTCGAAGTATCCTTTGCAACGGAAAGCGGGTGACAACCATGATCTCATCAGCTTGGAAGTAGTGGCGCAGTTTCCTTGAGGTCATGACAAGGCCAAAGATCAATTTTTGCATGCCAGAATACCTGGATCTAGCCCCCTGCAACAGGGAGCAGACGAAGTATACTAGGTGCTGCACCACCTTCTTCCTTGTCGTGTCCTTGGGGTTGCTTCCACTGCCATTCTCCTCTTTGTCCTGTTCCGTATCTGGCCTTGCCGGTCCGCTCTCTTTCTCTTCCCCAGGCGGGACACTTGCTTAGGTGGCTGCTTCTTCTCCTTCCCGCTGCGCTACTAGGGCCGCACTAACCACTTGCTGCCAGATATAGCAGCAACTACTCTTATGGTTTGGGTGCGACCAAAGTAGGCACAGAAGACAAGTAGGCCTTCAAATCCTGCAGCGCTGCATCTGCTTCCGGGGTCCACTTCATGGGTCCTGCCCTCTTCAAAATCTTGAAGAACGGCAAGGCGTGCTCGGCAGACTTGGAGATGAATCTGCTAAGCACGGCAACGCATCCTGTCAAACGCCTCACATCCTTAACTGTCTTGGGTGCCTGTATCCGCTCAATGGCCTTGATCTTATCAGGGTTGGCCTCTATCCCACGGTGGGACACAAAGAAACCAAGTAACTTGCCAAAGGGAACGCCAAACACGCACTTCTCCGGATTCAGTTTCAAGTTGATCTTGCGCAGATTAGCAAATGTCTCTTCTAAATCCTGGATGAGGGTTGATCTGTCCTTGGTCTTGACCACAATATCATCCATATAGGCTTCAATGTTCCTGTGCAATTGTGGTTCAAAGCCAATCTGGACTGCTCTTGCAAAAGTGGACCCAGCACTCTTCAACCCGAAAGGCATGCACACAAAGCAGTATGTGTCGCATGGGGTGATGAATGAGGTCTTTTCTTCGTCTTCCTTGGACATAAAAATCTGATGGTATCCAGAGTATGCATCTAGAAAAGAGAGCAACTCACATCCTAAAGTAGAATCCACGATCTGGTCGATGCGTGGCAAGGGAAATGGGTCCTTTGGGCATGCCTTGTTCAGATCCGTGAAATCTATGCAAAGCCTGCATTATCCATTAGCCTTGCGCACAACCACTGGGTTTGCTAACCATGTTGGATGCAGTACTCCTCTGACCAAACCAGCTGCTTCAAGTTTCTTGATTTCCTCGGCAATAAACTGCTACCGCTCCAAGGCCTGCTTCCAAACCTCTACTTGACGGGCCGGGCATGTGGGCAGACAGCAAGGTGGTGCTCGATTACCTCCCTGGGAACACCGGGGATATCAGACGGTTGCCAGGCAAACACATCGATATTCGCCCACAGGAAAGCACCAAGCACGCTTTCCTATTTGTCATCAAGGGCGGCGCTGATAGTGAAAGTAACGTCAGCGCCAGCCAGCCCTGTCGTGACCTTTTTCACTTGGGGTGGAGCAGCCTTGGATCTCTTGCTGTTGGAACTCTCTGGCATGTCATCAACGGGCGCGGCACATTCCACAGAGGTACGCTTCCCGGATTCCTTGCCAGTGCCTCTGCTATGCTTTTTCTTGGTGGGAACTGTGGCTTCCGCGACCTCTGCTGCGACCGCGTCCCGATACATCTTATCCACGCAAATAATTGCGTCTTTCTTGTCTGACGGAACGGAAATGACGCCCATCGGCCCTGGCATCTTCAAGGTGTTGTAGGCATAGTGGGATGCTGCCATGAATTTGGCCACGGCCGGGCGCCCAAGGATCCCGTTGTACAGCAGGGGGAGGTCAACCACATCAAACACAACTTTCTCAGTCCTGTAGTTCAATTCTCCTCCAAATGTCACCGGCAACATAACCTTTCACTTAGGACGGCTCCTGCCGGAATTGACTCCTAGAAACGTGCATGTGGCCTTAAGTTCTTCCTCTGCTATCTGGAGTTTGCTGATAACCTTTGGAGAAATCAGATTCAACCCAGCCCCGCCGTCAACCAGCATCTTTGTGACCTTGAGGTTGTGAATTGTTGGTGAGACCAACAATGGCAAGCACCCTACCGCAGTAATGCGGTCGGGGTGGTCCTCTTCATCAAAGATGATGGGCGTGCGTGACCACTTGAGCGGCTTTCGAGAATCTGCCGCTGGCTCCATGGTATTGACTTCACGCGCCCACTATTTAAGTTGGCGGTGAGAGGAGTGCAAAGATGCACCCCCATCAATGCACAGGGCGTCAGTGGCCTTCTGGAATTCCTGCTCGCTGGTTTCCTCTTCATTCCCTCCATAACTCTCATTACTGTAATCCTCCTTCTCTCGGCCTTTGGCGGGTTTCCCTTGGATCCGAGGAGCCTTGCCGGGGTGATTTCCTTCACCACCCCGGCCCTTCCCGCCAGCGCCATTCTAACCTTTTTCCTTATCGCGCTTCTCATACTCAGCCTTCTGCCTCTTGACGAGCTGCTCAACCTGACGACACTCCTGGAGATCATGGCCCTTGGTCCGATGAATCTTATAGTACGGCCCATCACTTTTCCCAGCTTTCTCGGCAGCCGCCGCCTCCCGGCAGTCAGCGCATGCGGTAGCCTCCTTGCCGGGGGCTTCAGCCTTGGCCTTCTTGCTGGTACTAGGCGTGCCCGACCCCTCAACAGTAATCACTATATTATCCTTGTGCTTCTTGTTGTGCTTCTTCTTACTGACAGTCTCATCGTCATATTCTGAGTCGATGTCGACGCAATCTTCCTCTCTAGGAAGTTTCCTCCCCTCCTCCACCCGAGCACATTTGTCCACCGAAGTGTAGAGCTCCTTCACAGTCTTGGGCAACCGAACGTTCATCTTGGAATGTATCCTGCGGTTGCGCACGTTGGATTGGAAGGCAGCTATCACGGCAGCTAGGTGGATATCTGGGATATTTCTTAGGACTCGGCTGAATCTCTGCAAGTACTTCTGTAGAGTTTCTCCCTCTTTCTGCTGGAGAAGCTACAAGTCGCTGGCCGCCTGGTTCTTGATGGCCACCCATGAAGGCACCAATGAACTTGTGGCACAGGTCAGCCCAGGTCGAAATGGAGTTCTCCGGCAGATGCATCAGCCAAGACCTCACATTTGACTTGAGGGCCAAAGGGAAGTAGTTGGCGAACACCTTCTCATCTCTTCCCCCGGCAGCTTGAACAGTGATGGTGTAGATGCTCAAGAACTCTGCCGGGTTTAGTCTCCCATCATACTTCTCGGGTATCTCTGGCTTGAACGTGCGAGTGGACGGCCAACGGACTTGCCGCAGCTCACGGGTGAAGGCAGGGCACCCAACCTGGAAAGGCAGGCACCCGCCATCTCCGAGCGCGGGCTCGTCGATGTCGGGGCCATCGCACCCATTCGACCGGCGGGGGTTGTCGCGGCGCCGCTCGTCGATGATGCGCGCGCCTTCCCTTCGCCTGCCCTCCGGGGCACGCTGTCGGCCTTGACGCGCTCAAGGGTTTGACGAGGACATCGAGACGTCATCGGGTGCTTGGTTTTGCGGCTCCCGGGCGGCTTGCCGTGGTGGGGATTGCACCGTGAGGGTGGCCCCTCTCGCACGACCAGCCGCATGAGCCATCGTTGCTGCCTGGGAAGGCCGTGGTGGTCCGGCCCACTGTGATCCTTCCGCCTCGGCAAAACCAATCAGACTTTGGATGGTGGCTCGCCACTCATCCACCTGGTCTGCCGCCGGTGGAAATCTCAACAGCAGTTGGGCTCGCGCCATGGCCTCTGAGGCAGTGCTTGGCATAGGTGATGACGATGTAGATCGTAGTGTCGCTCGGCTCCTAACATCGCTGGTGGTGACCGCGCCATGCCCTTGCTGCTGCGAACCAGCCGTTTGGACGGCATGGTGACGCGATGGAGGCGCCTGAGGGCCAGCGGCTCCGTTGGGCACAGTAGTTGGGTCAGCCCACCCCGGGGGTGGCGCGTGCCCTGCGGTCACGCCCGCAGTGGGGGCAGCCGGAGGGTTGCGATTCGCCCCAGAACGAGCATCATCACTATGGCTCTGCCCGTTGGCGAGGAGAAGGGGTTCAGGCAGAATGATCCCTCCATCCGTACCTCATGGAGCATGGCCGTTGGGATGTTATTGATGCCGTCCTTCCCCGGTACCTCCCATTCCTGCTTCGGCCGTGGGGGAGGTGGTGATGGCATCGCCTGCGCCGACCACGTCCCCCGCAGCATCCACACCCTCGCGAGCCCCCGCATTCCCCGCAACGTCGGCGGTCGCGGGCGGCGGGGCCTTCGAGGTGGACAAGTGACTTGCAGCTCCGGGCTTCCTCTTGGGCGCCATAGTCGATGATGCTGTCGATGACGAAAATGTCGATGAAGATGACGCGCGGTGTACGCTCTCGGTTTCGTGCAAGTGATCCCCCTACCTGGCACGCCAAAGATGTCGTGGGAAACCATGGCCACCTATGGGGCCATGAGCCCCTTTTGGTTCGGCGAGGGGATGGGCATGTTGCACAAAGAGCGGAGAAGCGTCGCGCAGCACGGCAGAGATCACACGGGCAGTCCTTACCCAGGTTTGGCCCACCATGAGGCGTAAAACCCTACTCCTGCTTTGGTGGATTGATGGTGGATAATGGTGGTGGACGTAGCACACTCGCCCGGCAAGGTCGCTCTGGGGGCGAGAGTGGCTATGACCGTATGAATATGCGAGGGTCCAACCCTTTCTACGGTCGCCATGGGCCTCCTTTTATATATTAAGGGGTCACCACAGTGGCAAATCAGTCTTTGCGTACTGGTTAGATAGCTAACAGTGCTATCATACCTAACTCTGCAGGCTGACAGAGAGCATTAAATGCGCCGCTCAGTGTCACATCATAGCCCGCCCGGCAGGCCCTCCCGGGCTGTTTTCCCAGCTTCGCACCTGCTCGTTTGACACGTCTTAGGACGGGTGTCATATGGAGGTGTTTGCTGTAGGAAGTGGCTGCCATGTGGCAAAAAGCAGCCACTTAGTCACCTTGGAGCTCGACACCGCTTTGATTAATGACTTGCGTCGCTTGTGAGGTGGAGCGGTGGAGTGGCTTGCCTCCGGCAGGCCTGCTGGGACGATCTGGGAGCTTGCTTCCGGGCAAAACCCAACCCTGCTGGGCTCGCCTGCCTGGCAAGGTAGGTCCTTCCCTTAGCGATGCCTTGTTCCTCTGGCTCACCTTGGCCTTCTCGACTTGCACTTGGATCCTTCAAAGGAATTGATCCTCCTTGTTTGGTCTAATCTTGGTCTTGTAATCTTGTCTCTAGCCTGTGCATAGTCCGTGCAATGGACCCAGGGTCTGTTGCACCGACAATGAGTACAGCCTATCCTGACTAAATGTGGTCTTTGCCTGCAAAAGCCTCCTGCCGTGACGCACTTGTGGGCATGGTGATGACTTCCGTCCTGCCGAGCCCACCATCCTGGTCTTCTTGCATCAAAGTGATAACCTTTGGGGATTGCTTTGGGAACTGTCACGCTGTCCATGCTCCCTTAGCACCAAAGAGAAAAGCTTCCCTATCCATGACTGCTGGCGCCCTTCTGGCTCTGCTCATCGCCACACGCGTGACCCAGATGAAGGCGCAGGGCCGCACGGCTCTGTTGCCTTATCCTTGACTCGTACGCCTCCGCGAAGGCCCTCGGGAGACGACCTCGGGAAGCTGCCTCGTGATGCTCTTGATGACACCTGATGACGCACGCCTCGCGAGGCGAGGCCCTTGCGAGGGTCCTGCTCGTGAAGTGCTGGTTGTGGGTCAGCCTTGGGCCTCCTGGTGGTACCATGCACTGGGCCGCAGGTAGATGGTCCTGGGTACCCCCAGTTCCACGGGCCCGATAGTAGCCCCAGGCCCGCGGCGCACACCACTCCGTCCGTCATGGGAGGGGCGAAACGGCGTGGGCCCTAACCGCCTGCGAGCCAGGCTCGACGCGTGGCGCTCGTCGGGGCGCGGGATGCCCCCGCCTCCTCCACAACGCCTCGGCAACTGCCTAAGCCGACATAAAGCCCGACGGGCGCTGCGCTGGGCCATCATTGCTCTCCTATCCTATATTTGGCTCCCTGGCCCTCCCTTCTCCACGCGAGATTCCTCACGATGCAATCTCAGGCACCGCACCTTCCCCGCATCACTCGAGATCGCGGCGCACACATGGCACCTGCCGACAAGAAGCCGAAGGCCATGGCTCCGGCCGCGAGTTCTCCCGTTGTCTGGCCAGCGCTCTAGAACTCCTCCATCATCACGGAGGAGGACTTGGGCCTGGTGCTCCCGCAGCAGGCCGGCGACCAAAACAAAGGGCAACCGACAAGGATCTGGCCGGGCTCACAGGCGGGGAGCGGCTTGGAGGAGTCCGCCTACCCCTTCTTCCTCCATAGTATTTACACTGGGATGGTCCCGCCGTTCTCCGATTTCTTCTATGACATCCTCTCCCACTATCAAATCCACGCTCTTCCTCTTCATCCCAACTCCATCCCCCTCCTGGCCATCTTTGTCTTCTACTGCGAGGCCTTCGTGTGTGTGAGGCCCTCAGTGGTGCTTTTTTGCCACTTCTTTAGCCTACGGTTCACCGCTCAGGACCAGCGCTCCCCGTGCGTCTCCTTTCTCAATGTCAAGGGCGAGAACATCCGCCTGAAGGCCGGGAAGATGGTGGAAGGCTAACGGCAGCGCTGGGTCTTCATGGACGCGTGCCGAGTCAGCCCGCTCTTGATGACTCTAGTGGCCTAGCCCGAGCAGAATCCCGGGTGGGGCCACGAGAAGCTTGTTGACCCGAGGGCGGAGCCCGTCCTGGAGCGAATAGCCGCGCACGGGACCGCGAAGTTGTTGGGGCCGATGATCGTGAAGGAGTTCTTGTGGCAGCACTTCGCACCGTTCCAGGTGCATTCGTGGCCCGCGTGGGAGTGCACCAGTGCAGGGGACGCGATCAGGCTGCACACCGCAGGCCCTGATGACCAAGGAACTGGACGGGGCCCTAGAGGCCCTGCTCGGATGGTTCCCCAAGGACCCTCCTAAGGCTGCGCCCTCGCTGTACAGCTACGAGGACAAGGTGGAGCTGGTCGTAGAGATGCCTGCCTTCGACGAGTGGGGGCTTGCATCGAGCGACCGCCCCGGCCCAGACAGGGGCCTCCCCATGGTGGTGATATCCTCTAGCGAAGGCGATAGCGATGAGGACTTGGAGGAGACGGAGGAGGAAGATGACACTGGCTGGGTGCCACCGGTCCCTTCGCGCCTTCGGGGACGATGACGACGCTGACGAGCGGCCCTGGGCGGCGTCTCCTCGGCCCGCCGACATGATGGAAGGGACGGGGTCTAGCCCCGCGGCCGCCCAACAGCCGGTGGTGGGGGCCCACGACGGCGAGGTGGTGTCAACACCCATGGCGGCCGAATCCTATCAGGGAACTCCCCAGGCCCTTAGGGAACCCCGCCAAGGGCCCCACGAACAGCACCGGGGTGGCGCACGAGGGCGATGATGACGTGCTGTCCGCTATAGAGAGGAAGAGGAAGTGGACCGCCCAGGACTAGTAAGTGCTCCGGTCCTCCCCTTTTTGTTATGTGGCCTGCGACGCCGTTCAGCCCGTGTCGGCGTACGACACCTATGGGATTCGAGGGACCCCTTTACGGTTCGGCAGGGAGAGAGGTATGCACAAAGAGCAGAACCGAAGATCAACGCGAGGGGATTTTTACCCAGGTTCGGGCCGCTGATTAGCGTAAAACCCTACTCCTGCTTTTGTTTATTATCAGTGATTCATCCCAGTTCTTGGAGCGCTTGCGATGAACAGTACGTTCAAGCAGCAGCTACGCATGCAGAATGGGCCGAGAGTCATCCTCCGTAACAGTTGCCTTGGGCCTCCTTTTATATGATCAAAGGGGTCACCACAGTGGTGAACTGCTCATAAGCGAGGTGTAAAGTAGCTACATGGTTATCATACCTAACCACTGACGGTTTTGGACAAATACATTTAATGCACCGTGAGGTGTCCGTTTAGGTGTCCCTAGTTTCTTGGGGGTGGAAAAAGGGGCCATCCCATCAGCACCGCTTAAGCTCGCCTCCACTAGAGCCTTGCCGCGCATCCAGAGATGGGACCAGAATGCCAAACCGGTCGCTGCGCTGGAGCAGTGGCACAGTGGCGGAACCTTGCCGGGTGCAGATCTTGCCGGGCTTGGCGGGCTACCCCGGCAAGATCTTGCCAGGAACCGAGCCCCTAGTCTCTAGTTCTCCTTATCTTCTGATACTTGGCTTGAAAGTTTCTTTGATAACCTTGGATTGATCTTCAGCTGTTCCCCCGACAAGCCTTGCCGCAGGTATGGCTACAAATGCCCATGCACAAGTATGGGGTACTAAAGGCCCAATATTTAGTACACCGACAGGAGCCCCCGGGCCTAGGCCACACACGGGTGCGAGGCGTTGTTGGGCTAGGCCCAAACAGTGCATGGGCACGCGTGGTAGGGGTTAACTGCTTGTAATCATTCCGCCTACTGCGCTTCCCCACTACGCACGTTGAATGCGCGACGTGGGAAGCGTGCGTCGAACGGCCACGACCGCAGTGCGCTCGCATAGGCGTGTTCACATAGGGCAGTAAAAGAGGCAGCCTCGCCCCTTCCCCATAAAAAGGAATTCGCAAAGGCGCTGCCCTTTTACCCCTTCTTCTTTCCAATCTGGAATCCGCCATTACCTTCTCTCTCCCGAGCCCAGAGCAGAACTTCTCCTCATCCGCTCATCGCCTTCGCACCCACTCCATCCTCGGCTTCCGCTTTCGCAACCACCATGCTGCCCAAGGCTAGCAAGAGCAAGGGCAAGGAGATGAAAGCCGATGTCCCGAAGAGCGAGTTGGTGAAGATGCGGAAGAAGTACATCGTGTTCGCTCCGACGCTCGACACGGAAGCTTTGAAGAACCGGTACCACTGTATGTGGGCGAGGGAGACGAAGGCTCACCCCGCGACTCGCGTGGCCCCAGGTTCTTCTTCCAAAGGTGGCCCTGATAGATATCCTTTCTTCGCTGCTTATTTTTACTGCGGGCTCTGCCCTCCATTCTCTGATTTCTTCAACGACATCATGTATACATACGGCTTCCATCTCTTGGATTTCACGCCGAATGCCGTAACATGCATGTCCATCTTTGCGAAAACTTTGCCGGGGTAGTTCCCAACACTGCCCTCTTCCGCCATTACTTCATTCCTCGCGTCCAAAAAGGGGAAGCCCTTGCCGGTTCTATCGCCTGGATCCCAAGGGCATGGAACAAGGAGATATATCCAGATGGGGTTTACCGCGAGAAGTGGGAAGAATGGCGGTCCGAGTGGCGCTGGATTAAGGAAGCAGATCCCCATCCCTTTTGTTCACCCCGACGGCAGAAGGCAGTCCACGGCGAGGACTGGAGCGATCGTGATGCTCAAGATGACAGGCTCACAATCGCCACGACCAGGATCCTCCGTTTGAAAGCCGTCGGGCTCACAATAGAGATGATTGGCTCTGATTTTCTTCGCCACCGCATCGCCCCTTTGCAGAATAAGGGGAGACCAGCCTGGGAGTTCCGGAAAACGGCAGATATCATGAGGCTGCGCCCCGGACTGAACAACAACCTGACAATTATGCAGCTTGGCGCTCTCTGTCGCAGGCTATTTCAGCGCAAAGACAAGCATAAATTGCCAGCAAGAATTATTCCCTTGTGCAACAACTCCGCCCTGGGGTCAATCATCACCGCAATGCCAATGTTCAATGCCCACGGCCTTGACGCGACCTAGGTCGAGCCATCTACGGAGGAGGCACAAAAGTTCTTTGACAACTTGTCGGAGAGGGCCGTCCGGGAAGAGACAAACCTCATCCGCGCCACCACTGATGAAGAAGTGGCGTATATTGCCACTAGAGTGGAAGAGGCGAATCTTGCCGTGGAGGCCGGCAACGTCGGCTTCACAGAATGGGAAACCAGCGACGTAGAAGTTGTATTGGAGGAGAAACCTGCCGGGGAGGATGAAGCTGCCGGGGAACAAAGCGGCGCAGCCGCGGAGAGCTCATCAGGCGATGACGCAGCCGAAGAGCAGCCGCAGGAGGAGCTCCCAGCTCCAAAGAAGGTAAAGCGTATCCTTCAGAAAGCTGCCTCTGGCGTCCCAGCAAGCCAAACTTCTTCGAGCAGCGAGGCTCCCGGCAAGAGGGCGGCCGGCAAGGCTGCACCGCGGCAAGTGGCTCGACAGCAACCCGTGCGGCGCATGAGACACACACCTGCGGCAACCACTGGGGCGGCAGGGGCGTCTCACACAACAGCACTGGAGGCTGAGGCGGCAGAGCCACGCCAACCCCCTGCACCTGCTACAGCCAAGCGACCCAGGACCCCTCCTCCACCTCCCCATACGGACACCGCAACGGAGGTCGATTTCGACATCTCCGGCTTCAGCCTGGAGCAAGAAGAGGAAGAGTAAGCATCCTGTCACAGTCTTTATCTCCCAAATCCTGAATTCAATTGATCTCATCGCCTCGCTTTATCTTCTCTCTGCAGGGAGGCAGAAACTTTGGCGGAAAGGATGGCGAAGAGGGCGAAGACCTCCACGGGCGACGAGCCCCCGACAAGCTCTACAAGCGTGCCAGAAACTATCACCATCAGCCCGGAGCTTAGCCCTCGACGCAGCCCCTAGTGCAGCCCCCAGCGTGAGTCCACTACTCGTTTTCCGCTGGTGGGTGCTGAGGTTTCTACCTTTGCCGCTTACATCTTCGGGCTTGCAGGAGAAGAACGGCAACAGGGAGAGTCATTGGAGGACGCCCCCGTCGTGCCGCCTCCATCAACCACACTGCCTGCAAGCGCATCTCCGGCAAGAGCTCCCACCGACGAGCCTACCTTGAAGGAGGAGGAGCCGGCAAACATGGATACCGGCAACCTTTCCCCGGCAACCAATGTTGTCGGGAGGGGTGAAGCTACTCCTCATCAGCTCGACGCAGGTGACTGCTTGCTTCAGAGCACTTGTGATTCTTTCCTTTATCTTTCTGAACTTTGATCTTGATTTGATTTTGTTTCCCTCCTTCGTCCTTCAGAATTCCCTATGATGGAACATATGGACATCGACGTGGTCATCGAGGAGACCGCCAGAGACGCTGCCGCCGAAGCTGACAAGATCGCTGCTAGCGAGGCCACCAAAGACGCCACCGTCGAGGTCAGCGAGGCTTCTGCCGAGGAGGCCACCAAGAAACTTGCCGAGAGGGCCGGCGAGGAGACTGATGACCGTACTGACGGCATTCCTACCGCAGGAGCGCCAGGCGCTACACCGGCCACAGAACCCCCAGCCACCGGTGAGACGATTGTCGAAGATCAACCATTGACATCTGAGGCTCCCTCATCGAGCAAATATCTCAAGGTTGTTGACAACCTGTTCATCAACTTACCGGGGACAGCAAGCATCGGAGTGCCGACCGAAGGGGAAACTTTTGATGAAGAAGTCATCACCGCTGCCGGGCTCAAGATTGTCGATGAACCAAGCGCCAGCAGTGGCAAATCTGAAGAAGATTGGCTCCTCCAGGCCATGGGCGATAATTTCCGCAAGCTCCAAGCGCTCCACCATGCTCGAAAAGAGAAGGTAGACGCTAGAGCTGTAGTTGTCGAAGCAGCCGAGGTGGATTTTCAGAAACGCGTCGAGCAAATGCAGATCTGGTACGCCGAGACCTTTCAGGAGTTGACTGTCGGTCGGGAACAAGTGAGCCAAAGCTGGACGGAGCTCCACCTGAGGCAATCTGACATGGAGAGGGCGCAAGAGGAAGCTGCGCAAAAGGTTGCCGCTGAAGAAGCTCTCTTGACGCAGCGCCGCATTGGGCTTGACGCTCACGATGAAGATCTTGCCGCACGCGAGCAGGCACTTGCCGCCAAACTCCGCGGCAAGGACGAAGAGATTGAAAAACTTGTCACGCAGTGGACCCAGGAGCTGGAGCAGAAGCACAAAGAGGCACTCGAAGCTACAACTGTAGATCACGCCAGCAAGCTCAAGGAAGCCATCGATGCCGCCGAGGCCGTCGAGGCCGCCAAGAATGAACTGAGCAACAAAGTGAAGAAGCTGGAAGTGGATCTTGAGGAACACAGCAAGGAGCTCTCGACGCTCAAAAGTGACAGGGAGAAAACTCTCCACAACCTGGCAGAGATGCAAGTTGCTATGTCCGACAAGACCAAGCAGCTCTCTTCAGCCAACGATGCAATTGCCGATCTGAGGCTGAAGCAGACCACGCTGGAGAAGTCTCTTAAGGACGGCAGGGCCCGCGAGAAGGCCCTGAGCAAAGATCTCCAGGAAGAGAGGAACTTGCTCAAGAGCGTTGCCGCCGCCCATGTTGACTATGAGAAAGGCGTGCAAATCTAGACTGATCGCCTTGTTGACACTGCGTAGAAAATCACTGCACAACTGTCAACCATGGGCCGGGAGGGCCTGCAAAACTTCCGGTATTCCTCTGAAGAAAGGATATCCCCGAGCGCCAGGCTGACCATGTTCTTTGAAAGCATCATTGATGCTCTGAAGCTGCTCCAGTCTAACCGAGCGACCCAACTGGCCAACGAATCCCCCAAGCTTTGTCGGGCCGTCCTCCACAAGGTGCTTATCAAGGTGGTGCATAAGAACCCTGGCATCGACCTCACCAACGTGCTCGACCGCTTGCCGAAGGATGAAGATCTCCAGGCACTTGAGAAACTTGTCATGCCCATCCTTGAGAAAGTAGATTCAATCAAGAGGGTTGAAGGCCAGCGCAGGGACTAGCCGTCTCATTTTTCCTTGCCGCTATTCCATGCCAAAGACAATTTAGTCTTAAGTTAGAACTGCGGAAACTATCGATGTAATATAACTTGATATGACTGAGTATATGCATGCTATTTCCCTTGTTCGATTTCTTTCCGTATGATTACGCCCTACGCTTACTGGAAACTTGCCGGTGTGCAACCTGCCGCGAGCGCTGGGTGCGGGACTTCAGCAGCCTGCTGGAGGTGCAGCAACCGGCAAGACACCTTGGCGTTCTTGGCGCAGCCACTTAGACTGTTGAGCAGACTCGAAACAAAATAAGGGCGCAACCAATTCCGACAAGGGTCCCTTCGCATGCAGGTTTTCCATACAAGGGCCGAAATCGTCCAAAGAAAATAGCCTGATAGTAAAAATTGAAAAACTTTCTCAAAGTTTCGCAACTTAGCTTTCTGTCGCTGCACTCCTTCTGGCAAGACACCAATTCTGAACATCGCCCATTGGTATCCATACCTTCCTTCCCCCCCCCCCCACAGGGCCAAACTTGCATGCGAGGGAACCTTCTATCCTTTGAGAAAAAGAAAGAAGAGAAAATAAAGATATGGAACCTTGGTGGTTCGTTAATCTTACCGGGAGCAAGTGTCATACAATATCTCAAACAAGCGTGCATATATATAAACATGGAGATCAACAAGAAATGTACAACACTTAAGCTTATCCAACTGTGCACAGGGTCTGCGCCTAGCTTTGTACAAAGGATTACATGCCTGGCCGGCAAGACTCGTACAAAAGGAGGTTTCCGGGAGCCCCCGGCAACCACGCCTTATGGGTAAAACTTACGAAGATGTTCGATATTCCAGGAGTTGCTCACTGGAATGCCATCCTCGGTCTCCAGGCGGACAGCGCCGGGCCTGGTGACTCGTACTACCCGATAAGGGCCTTCCCACTTTGATGTCAACTTGTTTGAATTCTTGGCGGACTGAATCCGCCGAAGAACAAGGTCGCCTTCCTCAAGGCTTCGGGCATGAACTTTGCGGCTATGGTAGCGGCGCAAAGCTTGCTGGTAGCGTGCAGTTCGCACAGCAGCCTGAAGACGATCCTCCTCAAGGAGCACAGAGTCATCTTGTCGCAGTTGCTCTTGCTCAAGCTCATCATAAGCGAGCACTCGAGGTGACCCGCATATGAGTTCCGTGGGGAGAACTGCTTCCGCTCCGTAAACCAGAGCGAAGGGTGTCTGGCCAGTGGCTCAATTTGGTGTCGTTCTGATTGACCAAAGAACCACCGGCAACTCATCAATCCAGCGCTTTCCGCACTTTCTCAGCCTGTCAAAAGTTCTGGTCCTGAGACCGCGCAGTACTTCAGCATTAGCCCTCTCTGCTTGGCCGTTGCTTCTCGGGTGAGCAACAGAGGCAAAACAAACTTTGCCGCCAAGGTCTTGGACGTATTGCATGAAGGTGCGACTTGTGAACTGTGTGCCGTTGTCGGTGATGATCCTATTAGGCACACCAAAACGGCAAGCTATTCCTTTAAAGAATTTGACGGCTGATTCTGCTGTCACCTTCCTCACCGCTTCCACCTCCGGCCACTTTGTGAACTTGTCGATTGCAACGTACAAGTACTCAAAGCCCCCGGTAGCACGGGGAAAAGGGCCCAGTATGTCGAGCCCCCAGACCAAAAATGGCCAGGAGAGAGGGATTGTCTGAAGAGCTTGAGCTGGCTGATGTGATTTCTTTGAATGAAACTGGCACGCTTCACACTTGGTTACTAGTGCAGCTGCATCTTGGAGAGCAGTGGGCCAAAAGAAACCTTGCTGGAATGCCTTTCCGACAAGCGCTCTTGATCCTATGTGGGAGCCACATATGCCTCCATGTATTTCTGCCAACAGCTCCAGTCCATCTTCCCGAGGAATACACTTCAATTTCACACCATTCAGTCTCTTCCTGTACAGAACGCCATCGACGAACTGGTACATGCTAGACTGACGGGCTACTTTTTCCGCTTCTTCCTGCTCCTCAGGGAGTTCTCCTGTCTGAAGAAAATGGACAATGGGTTGTGCCCAAGCTGGAGCCTGAGGCTCGAGCACAAGGACTAAAGGCATCTCTTCCGCCGTGGGAATGATTGTCTCGACGGCAAGGGCCTGCGCCCCTGCTGGAGCCTGTTGTTCCCCGGCAGGCTTGCCGCTGATCCCGGCGACTTTCTTGCCGGCGGCTCCCGGGAGCTCTGCCGGAAAGTACCGACCAGAATTCAACTTCCTTCTCTTTTCTTGCCTCATTGATGGCGCTACAGATGGATGAGTTAAATGGAGCACAAAAGTTTCTGGTTCCATAGGTAACTTGAGGGCAGCGTGCTTTGACAGGTCATCAGCAATGCTGTTCTCAGCACGAGGAAAAATGTGCTTTGTATGCAGACCGTCAAAGCGCTCTTCCATTTTTCTCACTTCATCCACATAAGCCTGCATCAAGAGACTCTGATAATCTTTGTTGACTTGCCTGACAACAAGCTGCGAATCGCCTCTGATGATGAGCTTCTTGATACCAAGGTTTGCCGCGATCCTGAGACCGGCAAGCAGGCCTTTGTACTCCGCAGTGTTGTTTGTCGAGCTCTCCCGGGGAAAATGCATCTGAATCACATACTTGAGGTGCTCTCCGGTGGGTGCGACAAGCAGCACGCCAGCACCGGCGCCTAGCAGCATGAAAGCGCCGTCAAAGTACATAATCCATTCTCGATCTGTTTCCCTGCTGGGAAGAGCCGTTTCTTGAATTTCCTCATCTGGCGTTGGGGTCCATTCCGTAATGAACTCCGCCAAGGCTCTGCTCTGAATTCTTGAAGTACTTTCAAACTTGAGACCAAAGCTCGACAGTTCCAACGCCCACTCTACAATCCTGCCGGTTGCCTCTGGATTTTGCAAAATCCGCTGCAACGGGAAGCGAGTGACGACGGTAATCTCATGTGCTTGGAAATAATGGCGCAGCTTCCTCGAGGCCATGAGAAGGCCGAAGAGCAATTTCTGCACACCATAGTATCTTGACCCAGCCCCCTGCAAAAGGGAACTGACAAAATAAACTGGATGCTGCACCATCTTCCTCTTTCGTACTGATTCTTCTGACTGCGCAGATCCTGTCTTGTCGGCACCAGATCTTGTTGGGGAAGATCCCGGCGCGTCACTTGATGGTCCTGCCGCTGCCGTTGCCCCCTCGTCAACTTCTCTCTGCACCACTAACGCAGCATTAACCACTTGATTTGTTGCCGCTAGATATAACAGCAACGGCTCTTGTGGTTTAGGTGCGACTAGCGTCGGCAGAGAGGAGAGGTACCTCTTCAAATCTTGCAGCGCTGCCTCCGCTTCCGAAGTCCATCTCATTGGACTTGCCTTCTTCAAAATTTTGAAAAAGGGCAGGGCGCGCTCAGCAGATTTGGAGATAAACCTTCTTAAGGCAGCAACGCAGCCGGCAAGGCGACGTACATCCTTGACGCGTCTTGGCGCTTGAATCTGCTCAATGGCATTGATCTTGTCGGGGTTCGCTTCGATCCCACGCTGAGATACAAAGAACCCGAGAAGCTTGCCGGAAGGGACGCCAAACACACACTTCTCAGGATTGAGCTTTAAATTGATCTTGCGCAGATTTGTAAATGTTTCTTCTAGATCTTGTATGAGCGTCGCTTTATCCTTGGTTTTGACCACTATGTCATCCATGTATGCTTCCATATTTCTATGTAGCTGAGGCTCACAACCAATTTGGACCGCTCTCGCAAATGTAGAACCAGCACTCTTCAACCCGAAAGGCATTCGTATAAAACAATACGTACCACATGGGGTGATAAATGCGGTCTTTTCTTCATCTTCTTTTGCCATGAAGATCTGATGATACCCCGAATAGGCATCAAGGAACGACAGTAGGTCACAACCAGCAGTGGAGTCCACAATCTGGTCGATGCGCGGCAAGGGGAAAGGATCTTTTGGACAGGCTTTATTGATGTCTATATAGTCAATACACAGCCTCCATTTCCCATTCGCCTTGCGCACTACAACCGGATTGGCCAACCAGGTTGGGTGAAGCACCCCTCTGACCAAACCTGCCGCCTCCAACTTCCTGATTTCTTCGGCAATAAATTCTTGCCGCTCCAAGGCTTGCTTTCTCACCCTCTGCTTAACGGGCCGTGCGTGAGGACAGACAGCAAGGTGATGCTCAATTACCTTCCTGGGAACACCGGGGATGTCAGATGGTTGCCACGCAAACACATCGACATTCGCCCGGAGGAAGGCAACGAGCGCACTTTCCTATTTGTCATCTAGGGTGGAACTTATGGTGAAAGTTCCCCCCGTTCTGTCCTCCTTGATGGGCACCTTCTTGGTCTCTGGTGGAGCAGCCTTGGACTTCTTGTTCTTGCCAGTGGAACTCTCTGGTGCATCCTCAACGGAAGCGCAGCACTCCGAAGAGGTGCGCTTGCCGGAGTTTGCGCCAGAGATCTTGCCGGTCTTCTTCTCCTTCCCCCCGGGAGTTCCAGCGGCAGGAGCAGATGCCTTGACGGCAGGTGCTGCGGCTGCCTCTCGGTAGAGTTGGTCAGTGCAGATCAGTGCATCCTTCTTGTCTGAGTGAACAGTGATGACACCAATCGGTCCGGGCATCTTCAACACATTATACGCATAGTGTGATGCTGCCATGAACTTGGCCAGCGCTGGGCGGCCAAGGATCCCATTGTATGACATGAGGATCTTGGCGACATCGAACACTACCTTCTCCGTCCTATAATTGAGCTCGCTACCAAATGTTACCGGTAGCATAATCTTGCCTTTTGGCTGGGTCCTTCCTGGATTGATCCCTTGGAACATGCCCGTTTCCTCGAGATCTTCATCAGGAATTTGCAGCTTCTTGAGCACGTCCGGCGAGATTAAGTTCAACTCGGCCCCACCGTCAACCAGCATTTTTGTCACCTTGAGGTTGCGGATTGTTGGTGAGACCAACAAGGGCAAGCACCCGACCGCAGTTGTGCGATCAGGTTGATCCTCGGCGTAAAAAATGATGGGTATGTGGGACCACTTTAAAGGTTTCCGTGCATCAAGCGACGGCTCTGTTGCATTAACCTCACGCACCCACTGTTTAAGTCAGTGGTGAGAAGAATGCAACGAGGCGCCCCCGTCAATACACATGGCCTCTGTGGCTTTCTGAAACTCGTGCTCGCTGGATTCGTCGTCTTCCTCATCATCATCGCCTCCCTCGTCCTTGTTGCGGCCTCGGGCGGGCCTCTCTTTCTGTTGCTTAGCCTTGCCGCGGCGGCCTCCTCGGCCACCACGCCTCTTGCCGGATCCCTCAGCACTGTCCTGGGCCTTCTCCTTGTCTCGTCTTTTGTACTCAGCTCTCTGCTTCTCGACAAGCTGCTCAACTTGCCAGCAGTTTTGGAGATCGTGGCCCTTGGTGCAATGGATTTTGCAATACTGTTTGCCAGAGCCTTCCGGCTTGTCGGCAGCCGCCAAGGCCTGACAGGAAGCGCACCCGGCAACTTCCTTGCCGGGGTCATCAACCTTGGCCTTTTTGGCGGTGCCGGGGTTTCCAGATTCCTCGACAGCAAGCACGACCTTGCCTTTGCGCTTCTTGTTCCACCGCCAGCCTTTCTTCGACGCGGTTGTAGCATCTTCATCCTCAGATTCGCCCCCTGCGCCCACACTCTCACCGGGGAGTTTTCTCCCTTCTTCAGCTCAAGCGCATTTGTCGGCCAAAGTGTAAAGCTCGGCAATACTCCTGACCTTGTTCATCGCCAGTTCTTCACGCATCTTGCGGTTACGCACGTTCTGATGAAACGTGCTAACAACAACGGCAGGATGAACATCTGGAATATTGTACTGTACTCGGCTAAACCTCTGGATAAACTTGCGCAGGAGCTCGCCCTCCTTTTGAGGGAGGAGATGCAAATTGCTTTCTTGGCCAGGAGCTTGGTGGCCTCCAACAAAGGCGCCAACAAACTGATAGCACAGATCTGTCCAGGAAGAAATGGAATTCTCCGGCAGATGCATCAACCACGACCTGACGTTGGGTTTGAGCACCAACGGGAAGTAGTTGGCAAGTATCTTGTCATCTCGGCCTCCTGCAGCCTGCACCGCAATGGTGTATATGCTCAGGAACTCTGAGGGGTGAGTCTTGCCATCATATTTCTCCGGGACCTCTGGTTTGAATGTTCGGGAATTGGGCCACTGGACTCGCCGCAGCTCGCGGGTAAACGCTGGACAACCTACCTCATAGGGCAAGTCGCCTACGTTCCCCGGCGCAGGCTTGTCGATAGTAGGCCCTGCATGTTTATCGGACTGATGACGCGCCTCCCGTCGCCGCTCGATGGTAGTTCGAGCGTCCTCTTTCCTTCGTTCCTGGAGAACTTGACGTTGATCACAGCGCATCCGCGGATCGGACGACGCCGTGGAATCGTCATCACGGCTGTCGGTACGCCGGGTCGACGACTACCGCTGTTGTCATGGAGGGGAGTGCACCGTGGTCGCACCGCCTCCAGTCTTCTCTCCATCGGCTCGCGCCAGATCGACAGACCCCTGCCGTGAGGGGCCCGCTTGCTGCGGCCTATCCTTGTTGACGAAGCCGATGAGGCTCTGGATAGTAGATCGCCACTCCTCCATCTTCTCCAGAGCAGGAGAAAAGTCGAGGAGCAGCTGCGCACGTGCCAGAGCCTCTGCTGGCGTAGGCGGCGGCGACAGGTGCGAGGTATGTGAGGTACCTCTTCAAATCTTGCAGCGCTGCCTCCGCTTCCGGAGTCCATCTCATTGGACCTGCCTTCTTCAAAATTTTGAAAAAGGGCAGGGCGCGCTCAGCAGATTTGGAGATAAACCTGCTCAAGGTAGCAACGCAGCCGGCAAGGCGACGTACATCCTTGACGCGTCTTGGCGCTTGAATCTGCTCAATGGCTTTGATCTTGTCGAGGTTCGCTTCGATCCCATGCTGAGATACAAAGAACCCGAGAAGCTTGCCGGAAGGGACGCCAAACACACACTTCTCAGGATTGAGCTTTAAATTGATCTTGCGCAGATTTGTAAATGTTTCTTCTAGATCTTGTATGAGCGTCGCTTTATCGGCGTACGACACCTATGGGATCCGAGGGACCCCTTTACGGTTCAGCAGGGAGAGAGGTATGCACAAAGAGCAGAACCGAAGATCAACGCGAGGGGATTTTTACCCAGGTTCGGGCCGCTGATCAGCGTAAAACCCTACTCCTGCTTTTGTTTATTATCAGTGATTCATCCCAGTTCTTGGAGCGCTTGCGATGAACAGTACGTTCAAGCAGCAGCTACGCATGCAGAATGGGCCGAGAGTCATCCCCCGTAACAGTTGCCTTGGGCCTCCTTTTATATGATCAAAGGGGTCACCACAGTGGCGAGCTGCTCATAAGCAAGGTGTAAAGTAGCTACATGGTTATCATACCTATCCACTGACGGTTTTGGACAAATGCATTTAATGCACCGTGAGGTGTCCCTACTTTCTTGGGGATGGAAAAAGGGGCCATCCCATCAGCATCGCTTAAGCTCGCCTCCACTAGCGCCTTGCCACGCATCCAGAGATGGGACCAGAATGCTAGACTGGTCGCTGCGCTAGAGCGGTGGCACAGTGGCGGAACCTTGCTGGGTGCAGATCTTGCCGGGCTTGGCGGGCTACCCCGGCAAGATCTTGCCAGGAGCCGAGCCCCTAGTCTCCAGTTCTCCTTATCTTCTGATCCTTGGCTTGAAAGTCTCTTTGATAACCTTGGATTGATCTTCAGTTGTTCCCCCAACAAGCCTTGCCGCAGGTACAGCTACAACTGCCCGTGCACAAGTATGGGGTACTAAAGGCCCAATATTTAGTACACCGACAGCCCGGGCTGACTCCATGCCTGCGCAGGGGCCAGGGTGGCAGCCAGAAGAAGAAGAAGGCAATGATCAAGGCAAAGGTGGCCCCCCGCCCGAAGATGGCGCCGGCATCCGACCGGAATCCTGGGGGGCGGAAAGTCACCTCGCACCGCCCAGCCGCCGCGACAGGGCGCCAAGGCGTCGGGGCGGTGCCCAACGCCCCTCCGAAGCCGCGAGGGGGCTCGAACACCCAGGACGCAATTGTCCGACCCCAGGTGCCACCTTCCGAAGGTGAGGTCGTGCCCCCCGCGAAGCCTACGACAGAGGGGGATGCAGCGATGAGAAGCGGGAGGCGCGCGAGCTCCCGTCGACCACACACAACGCCGCGAGCGGAAAAGACATGGGGCGCGCCGTGGCACACCTCCAATCCACACCCCCTCTTTTGGCCTCGAAGGCTGTCACGGTAAGTCCACAGGGCGCCCCACCGCAGCTGACTACAGGGGAGAACCCGGAGCCCCCCGCGCCCTAGGCGAGTGCCGTCATGACTCCCTAGACCATGATGGCCACGGGCATCAACGCGCCGGAGCCCGGTCCGGCCCTCGCGCTCGTGAGCTGCAGTGCCTTGCTCAAGCACGGAGCCCTGGCAGACGACCAGGTCGCGCTCGAGCGACTTGGGGCTGACTTCGGGGATGCTAAGCCGTGCCTCACGAGGGAGTGCCTGAGGCTCGCCGAAGGGTGGCGCCAGCTCGACGTGTCCGCGAAAGAGGGCCAACGCCAGGTCGAAGCGATCTGCACCAAGAGCAACAGGGAGGTTGCCGAGGTCAAGGTTGCCCACGAGACCGCGCTTGCGGAGGCCCAATCAGCCTCCAAGCGCTGTGAAGAAGTAGAGGCCAGCTTGATCGCGTTCCAAAAGTTGTGGGCCTCACAGTCGGGGCTGCTCCAGTCGCGTGAAGAGAACCTCAAGGCTCGCAAGGCGAAGCTCACGGACCATGAGTTCAGCTTGTCGAAGGTGGCGGCCGAGCAGGCCACAGAGCACGGGCGCCTAGAGACGCTGCAACGCCAGGTGACCGACACCCAGGAAGCCCACGCGAAGCACATCTCTGAGGCCAACACCAAGCTGGACGCTGGGGAAAAGAAGATCCAGGCAGACGCTGATGGAAAGGCAGAGGCGGACAGCGCCACTCTCTCCTCTCTTGAGCTCAGGGCTCGCAAGGCCCTGAGCTCCATATGCAGGGAGAGGCTCGAGGCCCCTCTCTTAGCTTGCGACCCCAGCTACGCCGAGCTCTCCTCCAAGCTCATGGAGCAGCTCGAGGACGGGGGCCGGAAGGTGGATGGCATCCTGGAGGAGGAGTGTCACGACCTCTTCTTCGTGGCGGCGACCCGCGTCTTCAGCAACCTTCTTCACCGCGACCCAACTTCGACTTTGGCGCGGTGATAGGCCCTGTTCCCGATGAATCCCGCGACGGCCTTGCAGAGGCCGTAGAAGGTCACGTCAGCGTGCTGCTTGGGAAGTTCTCCTGCTGCGTTGGCGAAGAGCCTAGCAAGGCCGTGGCGGTTGACGACAACGACGGCAGCAACCCTTCTTCCTGACGCTCACTTTGATCACCCTGCACTAGACCAGTCTGCCTCGTGGAGGCGTGAAACAATGGCTTTATTTATTTGAACACTTAATGCTTGTAATGAATACTTGCGATCTTGTGGGTTTTCCTTTCCGTGCTTGCTTTTCCTTTTGCTTCACCTTCGTGCTCTACGTCGACAGGGCCCAACCCCATGCAAACCTCAGTCGTCACTGGAATGTCAGGTCGCGATGCCTAGACAAGGCCAGGAGGCGAGGGGCGCCGGGAGCTAGTGAAGGCTCCTGAGGCGCAATGCTCAAGAGTCCCCCCTTGACGTGCAAGCGTCCCGCGTGAGGAAAAACCTTTCCATCGGCGAGGCCACCCCAGAGGTGCCCGGACTTAGCTCTTTGCAGTGCCAGCGGCTCGTTGCTTGCAGGGTGTGCCTTGCGAAACTTCCTGGGCGATCCACCCTTGAGGGAAAACCAGCACACAAAAGCTCCATTTCGGACATGCACTCACTAGTTTGCACGTGGGCGTCACGTGAGGAGACCAGACACCATGGGCCTTGGTGGGGTGACATGCGCAGGGGCAGGCCCGCGAGCCAGAGCCCAGTCCCTTGGGTTTTTCAGCGCTGTTGGGACTGACCCAGGCACAAGCACCGTGTCTAGCCCCCGCTCGCGTGAGGCACAGGGGGGAGCTATGAGCGCGCAGCAAGCATAGGTTATCCTGAGGTCATCGCGGCCCATGGGGCGCTCTGAGTTGATTATCCACCAGCGCGGAGCATGGTTCTTCCACTTGGGTGTGGGCATGATCATAGTTTGATTGTTCCGCCAGCGTGGAGCATGGGGCTTCCACTGGGGCGTGGGCATGATCATAGTTTGATCGCTCCGCCAGTGCGGGGCATGGCGCTTCCACTGGGGCATGGGCGGGAGCTCTGTTCTAGAGTCTCCGGGGTGTGTACAGCCCATTTTGTTTGTACACGTGACAGGCACGACAGAACTTGTGGAGGTGTAGGATGCGCCATGCGTAGGGCTCAGGAGCTCCTTCCTCGGTCCTCAGGCGGTTTGTGCCTAGCTCTTGACGCAATTGCATGCTCATGCAACCTGTGACATGGGGGCGACGCGCGCCGGATGGTTGCCTCGAGGCCATTGCATGCAGAGGTCGGACACCAAGGACCCACATGGGGTGACGTGCGCTGGTCCGGCCCGCCAGACAGAGCTCGGTCACTTGGATTTAGCGACGCTGCAGGGACGGACCTGAGCACAGGCGCCGTGTCGAGTTTCGCCATGGAATGATCAACGAAACAGCCGTCGAGCGCGCGGTGCCCGAGGTGACGAAACACCAAACTCATAATCATACAAATTTGGTCGCGCCCCTACTCACTTGCCTGTAATGGTTCCATGAGGGGGTGAGACACCAAGGACCTTTGTGAGGTGATGTGCTCGGGAGCAGGCCCGCGAGACAGAGCTCGATCACTTGGATTTATCAGCACTGCAGGGACGGACCCGAGCACAGGCGCCATGCCCGGCCCCCAAGCATGATTATGGGTGGCGAGGCACTGTATGCAGGGTTAAGCAAACCAAATAACTCATCAAAGGGTAATCAGACTCTCTTACATGACAGAAAAGATGTTGCGACCGTAGGGACGGACCCTGGCCAGCCTGAGGGGCACCCTCAATTGAACAAATCAAAAAAGTCACATGGCAGCCATGCTGCTGCGGGAGCGTCGGGGTGGTTGGCGAAGCATGTCGCAGAGGTTTGCCTTTCAGGGGTTGGCTGGCTCCTGAGGCCCTGGAGGCTCATGATGAACGGAAGCCTCGCAAGACGCCATGAAGAGCTGCGTGAACCTTTGGATGGTGGCACCGACGTTCAGCAGGCCGAACGGCATGTGGATGTAGTTGGTGGGGATGCCCCTGCTCCATCCGACACGCGACGGCCAAAAGATGTCCTGGGAGCTTGCCCTGTTGTGGCCCGTGATGTTGACGCACAGGCGTAGCTCGTTGCTCGCGTCAGGAGCGGTAGCTGAATTGACGGGGCACGCAGGGCGACGCTCGCCATGCATGGCCCGCGCTTCCTACAGCTTGTGAAGCTACTAGGTGATAAACTCTTATGCCCCTGGCACCTAGCGTCGTGCCCCTTTCTTGCGGGGGCGCGCGTCACAACACGCCTCCAAGTGGTGCCCGAGCACCTCCCTCATCATACCAGTCAGGTCAGACACTCTCCATGTGGAAGCCCTTGAGCCAGCCCAGAGGGAGGCGTTGGGCGTGCCTTCCTATGCGGGAGGAAGGAAAGCCCCGACATCAAGGGTGAGGCCCTGGGTGTCACCACCAGTTGACTGCTTCTTGGCCTTAGGGCGATCATTGGGGAGGAGCTGGTTCTTCTTCGCGGGGATAGCTTCAGGAGGCGTGGCGACGTTCTCGCTGTGATGCCCCGAGACCGATGCTCCAGTTGCCTTCCATTTATTTTTCGTTGATGTCGTGTGTTTCAATTGTTTGTCGCCATGGTCATGATGAGTGCCATTGTCATATTTTGCTTCTTGCATCATGTTCATCATTGGTTATTGCATTGCACCATCCTTGTTGTTGCCATGGTCAAGTCACTTTGTTATATGCTATATGATTTGATATGCCTCGTGTCATTTTATTGAATTTTATCATGATCATCATATGGGTTGCATTCTTCATGTTGATGTGTTGGTTGTGTGCTCTCCATATTCCCCTCCTCCTCCTATGGTTGTTTGCATCTTCATCATTTCATCAAGACCTTTCACCAAGTGCAAACCATTTCACTTCTTCCTTCTTTCAAATTTCACCAACTATTGCAAGTGACATTTTTCCTGCCTCAAAAGATGTTCATACTCTATAAATCCTGCACGATGCCAACAACCTCTCTGTCATGTTTCAGCCATTTTGGGAGTTGGATTGGTGGGGCTATAATTTAATTCAAGTTTGAACTAAATCCAAACTTGTTTTAAATTTCTGTCTTTAAAAATTCTCGAACCAATTTTATATAATTACACATATTCCCAGGTGTCAGCGTTCTGGGATCGGGGGTACCCAGACTTGCCTGCGTGCGGCCCACGGCGTGGCTCCCTCGACGGACCTGTAAGGCCCAGCTGCGACAACTCCAAGACAGGACCCTCGCGAGGGCCCCCTGGCCTCGCGAGGCGGACAGCACCAAGACCTCCAAGGGAGAGGCCTCCCCAGGTTGCCTCCTAAGGAGCGGAGATTTCTATGCAGGTACCCAACCTCCCGTGGCTGCGATGACGTGAGCCATGACGACCATGGCCAGGCGGGCGCCAGCGGGCGCAGAGGAGGCAGTTTCCCTTTCGGTGCTAAGGGAGCAAGGACAGGCGCGGGTTCCCGAGGAGCCTCCCAAAGGTTTCCATTCTGGTGCTACAAGACCAAGACCACAGGCTCGGCAGGACGGAGGTCATCACCGAGCCCACCACTGTGTCACGACCAGAAGCTTTGCAGGAGAAGACCACCTTTCATCAGGATTAGATGTACTTCTTGTCCCCTTTCAATTTACCCCTGTGGGATCCCTTCCTACCTAAGTTTTGAGGGAAGAGGACCAAGGCCACTATAAATATAGGCTAGCCACCATCGTAGATGGGACAACCCCTGATCAGACCCACTCCACCATAGCCCTCGCGAGGCTGTTCATCCACTGTACTTGTACTTCCTCAGCCCCTCGTGAGGCCAATCCACCACAAAGCAGGAGTAGGGTTTTACACCGCAAGGTGGCCAGAACCTCGGTAAACTGTCGTGTTCATGTGGCAGCCAGGTGCCCTCCCGCTCCCTGCCTGCTCCGCTGTCACGCGAAGCAGCCGGGCGACGCCATGTAGCGCACGCCCCTGAGTCATCCCACGGCAGCTCGGTGCCAGAGCCACGCGGCCCTGGCTGAAGGTGTTATCACTAGCGGAGGCTACCAAGAACCCCGGCATGGTGGCCTGCATACTCGGCGGGGCCCAGGCCCCTCCGTCCAACCGCCACTGCAAGAAATTCTCTCGCAAGGTGAACGCGACCCACCCGGTGCACGTGTCCTCCAGCCGCCTCAAGTGGCCTGAGTTCCCCATCGCCTTCAAGGCCAGCGACCACCCCAAGTCCACGAAGTCTATGGAGGTATTATCCCTCTATTGTGTACTCCCACCATCAGCAATGTGGCCATCACCAAGACGCTCATCGACGATGGCGCGGGCCTCAACATACTCTCTGTGAAGACTTTTGAGATGCTCTAGGTGCCCTATGAGCGCCTGATGCTGACAAGGCCCTTCTCGGGCATCACCAACGGCTCCACTCTGCCCCTGGGGCAGGTGCGCCTTCCCATCACCTTCTGCACTCGCAAGAACTACCGCACAGAGTCCATCGACTTCGACATGGCTCGCATCGGCCTGCCCTACAATGACATCTTGGGCTACCCTGTGTTCTCCAAGTTCATGGCCGTGACCCACCATGCCAACGGCCTCATCAAGATGCCCGGCTCCAGTGGCACCCTCACCATCAACTATGATGAGAGGGAGGCAATGCGCACCCTCGTACATGCCTACAAGGCCGCCGCCACCGCTCACCCGGCCGACAAGACGCTCCCAGGCCCGCCGAGCCAGTGCCCGCGAAGAAGCCCATGTTCTCCAAGGAGCGGGCCGAGACGAGTAAGGTGCCGTTGCATGAGAGCGGCCTAGGCCCCTCCCTCACCATTGGCAGTGGCCTTTCTGACAAATAGGAAAGCGCGCTCGTCGCCTTCCTCCCGACAAATGCTGATATGTACGCTTGGACAGCGTCAGACATGCCCGGTGTACCGAGGGAGGTGGTCGAGTACCACTTAGCCGCCTGCTAGAGTGCGCGGCTTGTCAAGAAGAAGGTACGACATCAAGCATCCGAGAAGCAAGAGGTCATAACACAAGAAGTTAAGAAGCTCCAAGATGCTGGAATCACCCGCAAAGTCCTCCGCCCCAAGTTGATCGCTAACTTCGCCGTTGTCGGCGGGCCGCACAGCAGCAGGCGCATGTGCATTGACTTCGTCGCCCTTAAGAAGGCTCACCCCGGGAGCCCCTTCCCTACCCCGCAGATCGACCAGATCATGGGCTCGTCTTGCCTCATGCGCAAGCCTTTCGGCCTGGAGGGTGCCAGAGCCACCTTCGCGAGGCTGATGCGCATGAGCCTGGAGTCCCGGATCAAAAGAAATGTGTCGGTGTTCTAGGAACCAGGGTACCCAGACTTGCCTGCCTCCAGCCCATGGCGTGGCTCCCTTAACGGCCTGGTATGGCCCATCTCCAATACCACCAAGACAAGACCCTAGCGAGGGGCCTGGCGTCACGAGGTGGATGACACCAAGACCTCCCGAGGGAGCGGCCTCCCTAGGTGGCCTCCCGAGGAGCGGAGATTTCTATGCAGGTACCCAGCCTCACGAGGCTGCGATGACGTGAGCCATGATGACCAAGGCCAGGCGGGTGCCAGCGGGCGCAGAGGAGGCAGTTTCCTCTTTGGTGCTAAGGAGGCAAGGACAGGCGTGGGTTCCTGAGGAATCCCCCAAAGGTTTCCATTCCGGTGCTACAAGACCAAGACCACAGGCTCGGCAAGGCGGAGGTCATCACCAAGCCCACCATTGCGTCACGACCAGAAGCTTTAGAGGAGAAGACCATCTTTTGTCAGGATAGGATGTACTACTTGTCCCCTTTCAAATTGGCCGTTGTGGTATCCCTTCCTGCCTACGTTTTGGGGGAAGAGGACCAAGGCCACTAAAAATATAGGTTAGCCATCACCATAGAAGGGGTCGACTCATTCTCACCCCCAAGCCCTCGCGAGGTTGTTCATCCTCTGTACTAGTTCATCCTCAGCCCCTCGTGAGGCCAATCCACCACAAAGCAGGAGTAGGGTATTACACCGCAAGGTGGCCCGAACCTGGGTAAACTGCCGTGTTCATCTTTTTCCTTGCTCACGCAAGTCCAGCTAGGCTAGGCTGTGGGGCGATGAGTTGGCGGGCTTGAGAGGTTGAGTTCTTCGCACACGCTCCAGAGTTTGAACCTTCTTGGGTCTGCAGAGCCCTGAATCTGACATTTGGCGCGCCAGGTAAGGGCGTGTCGAAGTCCTTCTCCCACCGATCGCTTCGCCTACGTTCTGTCGCTCCAATGGCTGACGCTCGCCGTGTCCATGCCGAGCATCGGGCTGCTCATGTCGCCCAGACGGCACCCGTGGGCAATGGCATTCCTCGCCGCTCTGCCTCCCTCGTGGCTAATGCTTCCACTGACCCTGCTGCTCATGAGCAGCAGGATTCGTCGCTGCCACCTTCCGTGTTGCGTGATGGCCGCACCGCAACCCCGTCACCCACTCCAGCCACAGCATCATCTTTCCATGCTCGTCGCGGGCTGGCAAACGCGTAGGCTGCACTGCTCATGGCACATGAGCTCCTGCGTTACCGCCCGGCTAATGACCTCTACGACGATTGGCTTGGCCGCATCGCCAAGCTCGTCAATGCCGCCGGTGAGGCCCCTGCGCCGTCCCGCTCGCTCCTTCCTCCGCCATCCCACGTGGGTGACGTGGCTCACGGCGCACCTCCTCCTCCTCCTCCTCTGCGTGGAGCCAACCCGGAGCCCAGGCGCGATGCACCCTAGCACGACATGCCGCGCGGGGCGCTGGCGTGCGAGGAAGCAAGCTGTCAGGTGATCCAGCGCCCGCAAGCCGATGCGCACACGCTCTCGGCGCCACAGCGCCAGCACCAGGACCACGCGCCGCCAAAGGTCGCGGCGCGCGAGCATCAAGACCAAGCTCCACCCATGCGGCCCGCACATGTGAGTGAGGCAGGCTGCCGTGCTTTCACCACGGAGCTGCGCTACGTCGTCTGGCCCGGCAAGTTCAAGCTGGATCTGCCTCCACATTACGACGGCACCCCTGACACCGCGGAATTTCTCCAGCTCTACGCGCTGAGCATCGAAGCGGCAAACGGTGACGACAAGGTCATGGCGAACTGGTTCACCATGGCCCTCAAGGACGGCGCGCGCTCTTGGCTCCTAAACCTCCTGGTGGGGTCGATCTCCTCCTGGGATGAGCTTCGCGAGCGTTTCATCGCGAACTTCCAGGGTACTCGTGATCGTGCTCCTGTAGTGGGCGACCTGTGGCGCGTGAAGCAGCAGCCAGGCGAGACCTTGCACAAGTACATATAGTGCTTCACGAACATCCGTCTCAGGATCCCGAAGGCGTCTGACGAAGCCATCATCCTGGGACGTCAAGATGAAGGAGGAGCTCGCCATCAACAAAGACTTGTGCTCGGCCCTGGAGATGTTCAACCTGGCAAACAGATGCGCAAGGGCCGAGGAGGGCCGCCTCTCCCTCCTGGAGCTTCCTGAGGTAGACCCCGAGGACAAGAAGGCCAAGGCTAAGGAGGCGAAGCGCAAGGGTCCCGCCGTACTTGTGGCTGAACCTGAGATGAAGCGCGGTCATGACCACGGTGAACCCTCCAGGGGCAACCGCCCGTTCTGCATCTTCCACAATGTACACAGCCACAACACCAATGACTGCCAAGAGCTTAGGGCCCTTCGTGATGGGTGCCTTGGTCGCCGCCCCGAGCATGGTGACCGGGGCTACGGCCATGGAGGAGGCCGCTGGGACAACCGCGACCCCTGTCAGGACTAGCGCGATCAGCCTCGTGAGGACCGCTGGCGCGACGACCCTCGCGACGGGTTCTGGCGTGATCAGCCTCATGAGGCCCGTCCTCAGGGCAATGCTGATCTCCCTCCGCTTCTGCCGCCGCCAAGAAGGAATGATGACAACTGGCAGGACGATGGGGCTGGGGGCTTCCAAGAACATCGTGCTATCGCCTGCATCCTGGGTGGTGCGCAGGCCCCAGCCTCGCAATGCATCTTCAAGCAGTTCGCTCGTGAAGTGAACGCAGCCCTCCCAAGGCTCGAGGCCGCATGTCCCCTCAAGTGGTCGCAGTACGCCATCACTTTCGACTCGAAGGATCACCTCAAGTGCTCGGCTTCCGGAGGCGTGCTCCCCATGCTCTGCACGCCCACCATCAGCAATGTCCTCATCACCAAGACCCTCATCGACGGTGGCGCGGGGCTCAACGTCCTCTCCGTCGAGACATTCGAGACACTCCAAGTGCCCTATGATCAGCTTCTGCCAACCAAGCCTTTCTCAGGGGTGACCGACGGCACCACCATCCCCCTGGGGCAGATACGCCTCCCTGTCACCTTCGGCAACCGCAACAACTAGCACGCTGAGATCATCGACTTCGACGTCGCCCACATTGGCCTCCCGTAAAATGCCATCCTTGGATACCCGGCCCTTGCCAAGTTCATGGCGGCAACTCACCACGGCTATAATGTCCTCAAGATGCTGGGGAATGGCGGCATCATCACGGTCGCCTGCGATGAAAAGGATGCGGTGTGCTCCCTCGAGCGCGCCTACCAAGCCGCAGCGGCTGACAACCCAGATGATGAGGGTGCCATCCTACCTCTTGAGACCATGCCCAAGAAGAAGAAGCAGCTCCTCAAGAGTCACCAGGGGGCTGACGCACCTGTCGGCGGTACTTCAGGCCCCGCACCCGTTGCTGGGGCACCTCTTCCTCCCGCATAGGAAGGCACGCCAGGTGCCTCCCTCAGAACAGGCTTGGGGGCTCCTGTCTGGAGAGCCTCTGACTTGACCAAGGCGATGAGGGAGGTGCTCGGGCACCACTTGGAGGCATGCTTCAATGTGTGCCCCCACGAGCAAGGCGCACGGAGTGAGGCGCCAGGTGCACGAGAGTTCACCGTCAAGGCAATCGAGGAGCTTCAGGAGGCAAGGGCCATGCACGGTGAGCGTCGCCCGCATGGCCTCCCAGTGCAGCTGCGGCCCCTAACGTGGGCAGCGAGTTGCACATCTGTGTCAGCATACCAGGCCTCAACAGGGCTGCTTCATAGGACCTCTTCTGGCCGTCTCCTGTCGGCCGGAGTGGGGGCTACCCCTGCAGCTACGTCCGCATGCCGTTTGGCCTGCTGAACATGGCCACCTCGTACCAGTGCTTCCCGCAGGGTGCCATCATGGCTCATGAGGTTAGGCGCTAGGTGGTCATGTCGGAGGAAGTACTGGACCCTCACGAGCCCGGTGGGCATCAGGAGCCACCCAGCTCATGAGGAGCAGCTTCTGCGGCACGTTTCTTCAGCTACCCCGACGCTCCCGCGACAATGGTGCCAGGTGACTTTTTGGTTTGTTCAGATTGAGGGCGCCCCCCGGGCTGCATCATCCTCAAGCTGCTAGGGCTAGGCCCCGCAGCTGTATCGTTTTTTGCGCATGTATCAGAACTGGCCTTGCCTTTATGAATTTCCCAAGTATTTCAATTGCATGCCCGATGCTTCGTCACCATGATGTTGATGCGCCCTCGCAAACCCGCCCACGACCGCCTCATGGTTAAGGACTGGCATGGCGTCTATGCTCAGGTCCGTCCCTGCAGCGTTGTCAAATCCAAGCGACCGAGCTCTGTCCCGCGGGCCAGCTCCCGTGTGCATCACCCCCCGGGGTCCTTGGTGCCTTGTTGTCGCATGAGCTAATCGCGTGTGGGCGAGTAAGGGCGTGCGGCCCGGTTCGTACGACCATAGTTTGGTGCTTAGCCATTGCAGGAGCCGTGCGCTGGGTGTTTTTCTGTGGGATCGTTGCATGAGAAGACTTCGCACGGCGTCTGTGCTCAGGTTCATCCCTGCAGCGTCAATAAAACCAATGGCTGAGCTCTGTCTGGTGGGCCGGCCTCATTCACGTCACCTCCTGGGGTCATTGGTGTCCGGCCTGCTCGTGCGATAATCTCCGGAGGGGCATTCGGCACAGGACCCCCCATTGCCCCACAGGTGTCATAAGCGCGCCCGCGCCGCAAAAATTAGGCGCAACCCGCCTTGAGGTAGGGCCTCGTGAGTCTTGCGCTGGCTCACGAGTGCCCAGATACACCTCCTCCAGTTCTACCGTGCTAGCCACGTGTACGAAAGGGAATGTACATGCCCCGGAGTCTCCCCCCGAGGGAACTCCCACCCAGGCACCAGTGGAAGCCCCATGCTCCCCGTTGGCGGACGACACGGCCGAGGAGCGGCTATGCCCATGCCTAAGTGGAAGCACCATGCTCTGCGCTGGTGAATAAACACCTGAGGGCGCCCTAGCGGCCGCACTAACCTCGGCATAGCCTATCGGCTCTTCTTACGGTCTTATCGCACAGCTTCCCCCATAGGAGGCACGCGCGAGGGGGCTGGACACGGGGGCTATGCTCAGGCCAGGCTTGGCACATCCCGCCTCATCTGGTCCCTGGTACCTGGTCTTCTCGTATCCCTCCCATGCAAAAGCTGGCGAGGAGAGGTATGGAGGACTCCGGATTGTCTTAGACGTCGCTCACATTTCCTTCATGAGGGCTGTTCGTACATCAAGGGGGACCCCTGAGCATCGCAACTCAGGGGCCTCACTAGTCACGTAGCCCCTCGCCCCTTGGTCTCGTCCTGGCGATCCGGACGCCCCAACGGCGATCGAGGTATGCGCGGGGCTGGGCCCTGCCAACGCAGAACACAAAGGCAAATAGGAAGGAAACCAAGCACGGAAAGGTAAATCATGGAGTTCTAGCAAAGTTATTACAAACGCAAAGTGTTTCGCGAATTCAAACATAAGTTTTTACACCTCCATGAGGCACAGTAAATGTTGCAGGAATAAAACTAGGAAGAAGCGCCACCACCACCTTGGCCATCGCCGCCGCTCGCTCCGGTCGCCGGAAGCCCGTCGTTGACATCGCTGCCGCCATCATCGCCGGCGCCGCCAACCTCCGCTGCTAGAGCCTCAGGATCGGGGACGCAGAGGAAGTTCTCCAGCAGCGCGTCCACGTGACACTTCACGGCCTCCTCGGCAGCAGCACGGGACTCAGGAGCAATCGAACAGATCACCGTGCTGAAGTCGAAGCCAGGGTCTTGAAGGAAGAGCTGGCCGAAGACGTGCATCGCGGTTGCGGAGAAGAGGGAGCGGCACTCATCCTCCAGGATGGAGTCCACTTTGGCGGCATCACCCTTGAGCGCCTCCGCGAGCTTGGGGACGAGCCCCGTGAGGCCATCCTCGGGGGTCGCCAACGGCTCCTCATACCCTCCCCTACAGATGGAGGACAGCGCATCATGAGCCTTGAGCTCGAGGGAGGGGAAGGCGCCACGTTCCTCGGCTGCCCTCTTCTCAGCAGCGGAAAGGGCCTTCTCCCAGGCCTCCAGTTGGGCTGCCAACTCGGAGACATGCTGGGCGTGGGACGCATGGGCATCAGCCACCTCCTTCTTCAGCATGGCTAGGTGGCCGTGCTCCGCAGCCTAGTCGGCGGCCACCTGCTTCAGCTTGGCGTTGCGATCGGCGAACTCCGCTTCACGGGCCTTCAGGTCCTCTTCCTGTTGCTGAAGTCGTTGGGCGTGCGTGGCATGCTCTTCCTAGAGGGCCTTCAGCTTGGCCTCTGCCTCGGCGTGGTGCTCCTCGGCGGACACAGCGTTAGCCAACGCTGCGTTGCGAGCCTTATAGGCTTTGGCGGCCTCCTTCCTACCTTCCACGATGGTGGCCTCAGCCCGGCCCCAGGCCGTCTTGGCAGACGTGTCGGCCTGGAGCCACCCTGAGATAAGCCCCAGGCGCTACCTCATGAGGCACCTGTCTGCATCCTGAAGGTGGGCCCGGAGCTGACCTAGCGTGGCGTAGGCTTCGTCCAGGGTGCCTGGCTTGATAAGGGGGCTGCAGTCCGCCATCGCAAGGGCTTGGGGAGGAGACGGCACCGGTGCATCGGCTAGCGCCATCACCAGGGAAGCGGTGGCGAGGACGGCCTGAGCCCCCCACGGGCATGGCAAGGGCGGACGGCTCCGCGGCTTGCTGGTGCACGGGAGCCGGCTCCTCCTGAGGCCACAGCACCATGTCCTGGGGGGCCTGCTCCGTCGCGAGAGGACGCGAGACGGCCTCTTCCACCCGTGCCGGAGTCGTTACGGCTGCAGCGAGAGGTGGCGCCTCCTGAGCCCCGGCTCCATCCTTCCTCTTCTTCACCACAATGCCCATCCTGGTCATCAGGAGAGGAGCACTGTGGGCATGATGCCAATCTATGATAAACAGAAGCAAGGTAAGGTACTTACTCATCGGGAGTGATCCACGTCATCTTCTTCTCCTTCTTGGCCGGGGCCGGGACACCCTCACTTTTCCTTGGCGCGGCCTTGGGGAGTTGGCGGGGAGCTCTTCGGCTAGCCCCGGTGCGGCGCTGCTGCCTGGCAAGACGGAGGTGTCGCCCTGAGGGGATGCGACCTACAGGACCGCGCCCGCTCCGGTGGCCGAAGGGGTGCCCCTAGGAGGGGGTGCCGCCCCGCTCTTCTTCAAGGTCACCTGGCCTGACCTTCGTAGGGTCCGGGGAGTGGCTCCGGACCTCGTGAGGACCTCGGTGGAGCATGGGAATTCCACGGCCGGGGGTTCATCGGCGTCGTTGGCGTCCGCAAAGCTGTGAAGGAGCTCACTTTGAGACGGGGGGAGATCTCCGCCACATCGTCCTCGGTCGCCTCCGAGTCCTCCTCACCCTATTCGCCGACACTAGCGCCGAAGGACACCGGCACCAGGGAGTTGGGGCGCTCAGGTGACGCGAGCCCCAGCTCGTTGAAGACGGGCATGGTGGCGACCAACGTTTCCCTGTCAGCATGGCGGTACAGCGGAGCGTAGGCCTCCGGAAGGTCACCCGACTCACCCTCGAGCAGGGTGTTCATGGCCTTGTCTAGCTCCTCGCCCGTCAAGCTCCTAGAGCGCAGCCTGATGTCGTCCGCCGCGCCCTGGAACTCCCACATGGGGCGCGTACGCGACTGGAGCAGAGCCAGGCGCTGCGTGAGGAACTCCTTCATGAGCATGCCCCCTGTCAGCGCCCTGGCATCCATGTCTGAGGTCATCTTCCTCAGGACAGGCGCTGCCCGGGGGTCAGAGAACTTCTCGTGGCTCCACCTCTCAAGCCGCTCGGCCAGCGCAGTCAGCAGCTCCAGCCGCTTGTTGAGGCCCTTGGTGTCCATGAAGACCCAGCGGCGTCATAAGCTTTCCACCTTCTTCCCGTCCCTCATGAGCATGTTGTTCTTGTGGACCGCGACAAAGGACACGCAGCCAGAGCACTAGGTCGGATCGTGCAGCCGCAGGGAGAAGAAGTGCCAGAGGAGTGGCACTGAGGGCCTCACGCCCACGAATGCCCCGCAGTAGAAGGCAAAGATGGACAGGAGGAGGATGGAGTTGGGCTGAAAATGCAGGGCCTGGATCTGGTAGTGATTGAGGACGGAGGTGAAGAACTCGGAGAGAGGGGGGACGAGCCCCGCAAAGATGCTGTGGAGGAAGAAGGGGCAAACCATCCGAGCCAGAGTCCGCTGCATGGCGGAGCCGGCCAGGATCATGGTCTCCTTCCACTCGTTCTCGTCGCTCGCCGTGTATGGGAGCACGAGGGCGAGGTGCCCCTCCTCGGTGATGGAGGACGCGTTGAGTGCCGGTGCAGGGAAGGGAGAAGAGCTTGTGGCTTGCGCCGCGGGCTTCAACTTCTTGGGCACCATATGTGAGGTCACCGGCGCCGGAGTTGGAGGAGGAAAAGGGGAAGCTGAGCTCGATCAGATCTGGAGAGGTCCTTGGAGGAGGAAAGGGGATCTGAGGCAAGTTAAGGAGGAGTAATGATGGCCTGGCGATGTGAGCCAGCCTTTTGTTAGTACAGACAGTTGCCGAGGCGACGTGGGGAGGCGGAAGGCATCCAAGTCCTGTCAAGTGCCATGCGTCAGCCTGGCCCGCAAGCGATTGGGGCCCGCGACGCTCCACCCTTTCCCCTTGGCTTCGCCCCGAAGCCAGCCCGAGCGCGCCTTGGGCCCGGGGGCTACTGTCAGCGTTCTGGGAACCAGGGTACCCAGACTTGCCTGCCTGCGGCCCACGGCATGGCTCCCACAACGGACTGGTACGGCCCATCTCCAAGACCACCAAGACAAGAACCTCGCGAGGGGCCTGGCCTCGCGAGGCGGATGATACCAAGACCTCCCGAGGGAGCGGCCTCCCCAGGCGGCCTCCCGAGGAGCGGAGATTTCTATACAGGAACCCAGCCTCACGAGGTTGCGATGACGTTAGCCATGACGACCAAGGCCAGGCAGGCGCCAGCGGGCGCAGAGGAGGCAGTTTCCTCTTTGGTACTAAGGAGGCAAGGACAGGCGTGGGTTCCTGAGGAATACCCCAAAGGTTTCCATTCCGGTGTTACAAGACCAAGACCACAGGCTTGCCAAGGCGGAGGTCATCACCGAGCCCACTGCTGTGTCATGACCAGAAGCTTTGCAGGAGAAGACCACCTTTTGTCAGGATAGGATGTACTACTTGTCCCCTTTCAAATTGGTCGCTGTGGTATCCCTTCCCGCCTACGTTTTGGGGGAAGAGGACCAAGGCCACTATAAATATAGGTTAGCCACCACCATAGAAGGGGTCAACTCATTCTCACCCCCGGGCCCTCGCAAGGTTGTTCATCCTCTGTATTAGTTCATCTTCAGCCCCTCATGAGGCCAATCCACCACAAAGCAGGAGTAGGGTATTACACCACAAGGTGGCCCGGACCTGGGTAAACTGCCGTGTTCATCTTTTTCCTTGCTCACGCAATTTCGGCTAGGCTAGGCTGTGGGGCGACGAGTTGGCAGGCTTGAGAGTTTGAGTTCGTCGCACATGCCCCAGAGTTCGAACCTTCTTGGATCTGTGGAGCCCTGAATCTGACAAAATGCGGAGGTGGTTAACACCCATCTCCCGGCCTAGCACGGCACAACTATGGAGGAGGGTGTTACAGTACAAAACACATGGAACACCCGACATCTCCGTAAGTTCTATCTGTGACCCCACAGATACGAGCGACATGGAGTTGTACACGCTTCGGAGCTCTCTCTACCAGCGCTGCCACTGGCACGCGAGAGCTCCCTCCCACTCTCGTGGAAGCCCCATGCTCAGTGCTGGTGGATACCCATGCTCAGTGTTGGTGGCTTACTTACTTGAGGGCCCCCCCCCCCCCCCCCCCCCCCCGACCGTCACATCCTCAAAGCTGCCCGTGTCAACCACGGTAGCATGGATCTTTCGGTTATGTAATGAATCTACTTCATCCATCAGTAAAGTTTATTTCATACAGAATCATGTGTACATGCAGCTGAGTGCGCTTCAGAAGCGGAGTGCGTGTTCGCGATCTCCCCCATGTGTATCACGCGAGCGGCGGCTGGGCATGGTGCATGTGCTCAAGTCAGTCCCAACAGCACAACAAAACCCAAGAGACTGGGCTTTGGTTCGCGGGCCTGCTCCCGTGCACATCACCTCACCAGGTCCTTGGTTCTCTTGTCTCCTCACGTAACACCCATAGGTGACCTCGCGAGCGCGCCCTACTGCATTACTTTCAAAAACTTTGCAATCTCACTGATGCAGGATACCGAAGGCCTCAGGAGCTCCACCTCGGGACGCCTCGCGAGCAGTGCCCCACGAGCAGAAGGCTTCGCGAGCGACTACGCCTCATGAGCCATGCCTTGAGGTGGACTCACGCCGACCTACGCGCCTCGAAAGAGCTAAGTCTAAAGCGCCTATTGACCCTTTGTTAACACCCCTCGGGTTCTCTTCCTCTCGTTCCCCTCTGGAGGCATCTTGATTTCCTTGGCACAAGTCGCCTGTGCGTCAAGGGGGGACCCTGAGCATCGCGCCTCAGAGGCTCCTACTAGGCCCAAGTGCCCTACACCCTCTGGCCTTGCTGAGCACACGCTCCACGCATACCAGCAATGGTGTTAGCCCACTTATGGGGCTGGGCCCCAGCAACGAAGGGCACAAAGGCAACATAAGAAGGAAAGAAGGATCTTGGGAAGAAAACAAAAATGCATAAACATAGAGTACTTAAACAAAAGTGCCGTGCAAATGTCTTCACGCCCCCCATGGGGCCGCGTCTACTCTATTACAGACATAAATCAAGGAGGATCTAGGTAGACGAGGCGCCGCCATTGTCGCCCTCACCGTCATCATTAGGGGCGCTCATTGGCCTCATCCTCAAACGCGTACCACCGTACGAATCCGGCGACGTGTTCAATCACCGCCTCCTCGAGGTCTTCATGGGGCTCCACCGGGACGGCAGTTACCACCTGCCCGAAGTCGAAGTGGCTATCAAGGCGGAGAAGATTGCTGAAGAGCCGTGTCATTGCCCGAGTCAATAGTTCACTGCACGCCTCCTCGACAGTAGTGTCCAGGTCTAGGAGCTACTTCCTGTGGTCATCACCTTTGGCCTGGAGCTTGTCCCGCTTCGCGACAAGGCACCTCTGCTTGTCGTGAGTAACCTGGGCAGCCGCCAACTCACAGTCCTTCGCCAGCAGGCGCTCTCGCTTCGCCTTCTGCTTGGACGTGGATGACGCGAGCTCATGCTCTCGGGTCTCGGCGTTTGCCTCATGGGTGGCGACCACCTCCAGGCATCTTAGGACCTCCTCCTCGCGCTTCGGGAGCTTCGCCTCACGGGATGTGAGCCGGCCATCACGGGCCTTCGCAGCCACCTCCCGCATTTTGAGTTGGCGCTCGCGGAGAGTGGCCTACTCCTAGAGCGTCTTCTCGTAGGCCTTGGCCTCCTCCCACTGCCGCTTGGCCTCCTGGGCATCCTTGAGGGCCCGTGCGAGGGATGCCTGGGTGTCCTTGGCAAGCTGGTCATGCCACGCTTGCGCTTCCTCATCCCGCTGACGGTCGAGCTCCGTCGCCTACCGAAGCTGGCTCCACCCCTCCGCTAGGCATTGTCGCTCCTCCATGTTGAGCTCTGCCTCCTCCCTGAGCTTGCCATCGAGGGCATCGAGAGCCGCCCTGACGCTGTTGATGGCCCCGCCCCAAGTCATGGTGCTACCCTTCCACAGCACCATGGCGTGGCCCATTCGAGCCTCCTCGTTACCCGCCAGTGCCACCGCGTGAGAAGGCACGACCTCGAGCCCCCTCGGCCGCTCCACGCTTGTGACCCCAATGGGGGTCGTTCCCGCTGTCTGGCATAGGGGGGCTCAGGATGGCCACCTTCGTCACGGGCAGCACCTCCACACACTCAGGATCCACCTCGGGTACCTCAGGGGCTAGGTGAGGGAGTCCTGGACTAGGGGGTCCTTGGGCTGCCGGCCTACTTCTTGCGGGCCGGACAGGTGGGCTGCTGTATGACTACTACGAGACTGAGCTACAAGGCGACTCCGTGTCTGGACAGGAAACCCTTGAAGTCTTGGTGTGTCCTCCAAGTCAAGATAGAAGATTCGGCATGTTTATTTCCCTTGTTGTAACCGACCATGTGTAACCCTAGTACCACTGGTGCCTATATAAACCAGAGGGTTTAGTCCATAGAGGCTAGAACAACAAGCATCATCCTACAAGCCTAGGGTTTAGTTCGTCTGATCTCGTGGTAGATCGACTCTGTAACCATCCTATACACTTCAGTATAATTGAGAAGGACGTAGGGTTTTACCTCTTAGAGAGGGCCCAAACCTGGGTAAACATTGTGTCCTTCGTCCCCTGTTCCCCATTGATCCAAGATCCACAGCTCGGGACCCCCTACCCGAGATTCGCCGGTTTTGACACCGACATTGGTGCTTTCATTGAGAGTTCTGTTGTTTGATCGCTGAAGGATTGATGGCTCGCCTGATCATCGGAGATGGCATCAACACTGGGGACATCTTCATCCCTGGCCAACTTTTCGCGTTTGGCAGTATCTTCCTGCATGCCAACCCGACCAGTCATCTCGACCAGGTCAAAAGTTTCGCCCCTGAGCACCAGATCAGGTTCGGTAACCTAGAGTATGTTGCTGACACTCGGGGCGACCTGATCTTTACGGGCTTCTCAACCTCATTGGAGGCACCCACGGACTCCGAAGCATCAACTTTGGGGCCTCTTCCCGATCCGATCTCTGGATTGGCCCCTACCTCACGACTGGCTTTGAGCCTGGATGCAACCACCACATCCGAAGACCAGGAGTCACCCTCAGCCAGACTCGCTCTTTTCACCGTGGATCTGGCTTCGAGCCTCAACACTGGATCGGCGCCCGAAGACCGGGAGTCACCCTCAGCCGGGCTCCCCCTCCTTACCACGGATCTGGCTTCAAGCCTCAACACTGGATCGGCGTCCGAAGACCGGAAGTCTCCCTCGGCCGGACTTACCTTCCTTACCGCAAATCCGGCTTTGAGCCTTGACGTGAATTTGGTATCCCAAGACCAGGAGTCAGGCTTGGCTGAGCCCGCCCCTCGCCTCACTATCACGACGGAGGTCAGCTTCGAAGAAACCTCACATGCCAATCCAGCCAGCCTCGCCCTATTAAACAAGGCACTTGATCGAATCCATATGATGACTATCTTAGATGGCCCATCCTTGGCCAACACTCAGTTGGGCCTCGAGGCAAAGTACGGGACTTAACCAACATGCTGGACTACGCCTCTGAGGAGGCTGACAACATGGACAAAGACAGTGATGCCATGGCACACACTGATACTACCCCTTCCATCACCGACCGATGGACGGCCACCTCCAACTATGATGTTTACATGGTGGACACCCCCAAGAACAATGGCTATGGCACCAATAACGGGGACGGCACCCCCAGGAGAGACATCAACAAGCCTGACGAAGAGCCACCTAAACGTCGGAGGCAACGCCGATGCTCCAGGGGGCGTCGGGGAAGAGAAAGCAACACGGGCACTAGGGAGGACGACACCCCGGACAATATGGAGGACCTCGGCGACCCCGTGGCCGCCGAACAACAGCCAGACAATTCAGAGCAGCGTGAGGAACTTTTTGATCCCGAGGACCTCAATGACTCCGAGGATAGTAACTACCTCCCCCCTCTCTGAGGAGGAGGTTAGCCTCGGAGATGAGGATTTCATAGTCCCCGAGGATCCACTGGACCAAGAGCAGTTTAAACAGCAACTTATTGCCACCGCACAAAGCCTGAAGAAGAAGCAGCAAAAAATAAAAGCCGAACAAGACACCCTCAATGACAGATGGACAAAAGGCTTAGCAGCTGAAGAGGGGTACGGCTACGAGCGGCAAACCAAAAGCTACCCAAAACGGAAATTGCTGCCGCAATTCGATGATGAGGCCCTTGAGCCCGCACCTCCAAGATATACTCAGGAAGATCAGCCAGACCACCCCCTCATGGACGGGATAGGCCGACCGGAAAGCCCGAACACCAACCTGCTCCCCCTCGCCGAAGAGGGAAGGAGCCGGAATACGAATACGACTTACGACATGACCTGGATGCTAGAACAGGTCAGACAAGATCCATTTATGGATCGAGAGCATACCCTCCCTATAGATGGGACGAATACCAAGCTTGGCTCAACCAAACGATAGAGCTCACGAACAGCAGCAGGCCCGAAGAACGGTGTAAGTGCATCTAGTGCCCCTTAGTGATTTTGATGTATTTAAGACTTATAGGTTAAGGGACTAATGTGTTTGTGATTGTACACAGGTCTTATAAGTCTCTGAGGAGTTTGATATATCCGAAGAAAGTCGACCCCTAAAAATGAATGTCTTCATCTGAAGACTTTGGTTTTCTCGAAGACTTTGAAAATGAGGAAATTGGTGTGACCTTGAAGATATTGATGCGAGGACTATGAAGCATGAATACTTTTGTTTTCATATTTTCATTTCCTTCTTTTGAGTCATAGGAAACACCATACTGTTAAAGGGGGTCGAGGTAATACTAAGGAAAAGTTTCCAAGTGATGCTCATCTCAAAGCCTATACACATGCCCAATCCTTCGAGTGAAGCCTTTGGAAATTTCTTGTAGTTCAGTCAATTTCTTCAGTGACACAGATGAAGATCTTCTGGTCTCTGAGGAATTTGTTCTGACTAAGGAGTTAGGAATTCGCCAGTGTGAATTGCCTACAATGAGGAACATGGTAGCCCTGAGGAATTTGAGAGCTCAAATTTCCGACCGTTGCTGTGCTTCGCGCCATGTGTCCCAAATATCTTATCCACATAATGGTCACATCATTAAGGGCATTTATGTCTTATCGTGTCGGGCTGCTCCCCGGCTATAAATAGCCACCCACCTCAACCACTAGCTGGTTGGCTGCTCCGAGAGATAGATTGACACTTGTCATTTAGAGCATCCCATCCTCCGAGGACTTTGAGAGAAAATCATTAGTGAGGAAAAACCCAAAACCCCAACACCTAAAACCCCCAGTGATTGAGCATCACTAAAGAGATTGTTCCTGTGTGGAGCTGATGCTTGTTACCTTTGAAGACTGTGCATCTTCCAGACGGTTAGGCGTCATGGTCTAGAGCATCCAAAAGGAATTGTGGATCGCCGGGTGACCGAGTCTGTGAAGGTTTGGAAGTCACCTTGAAGACTTACCACGAGTGATTGGGTGAGGTCTGTGTGACCTTAGCTCAAGGAGAATATGGTAAGTACTGTGTGTCCTGGGACTATGTGTCCTTTGGTTTAAATACCCAAGCCACTCCAACCAGACGTACAACTGTCACAGCTGTTGGAACTGGTCTACCAAATCACTGTCTTCACCAAGCTACTGGTTCTATTTCCTCAACCCCTTCATTTCCTCATATACTTGTTGATGAAATTTATTGTTACTATTTGAAGACTTTGACTGAAGACTTTCTCAATTTCTTCAATCCTATTTCTTCAGTCACTTTGTCTTCTGCCTGCTTATCATGTTTACACACTACTTGTGCTCTGTGCTTGTTTCATATCATCATGATGATTGTGCTACTGCCATGTCATGTTTTCACCTGAGTACTTTATCTGCTGCTTGTATTTTGTCACTTAGCAAATTCCTCTAGTAGTATTTCCTAAGTGATGAATTTGTAAAAATCACCAATTCACCACCCTCTAGTCGATATAACGCACTTTCAATTGGTAACAAAGCAAGGTACTCCCTTGATCTGTGTGATTTTGGTTTAACCACCTGGAGTTTTAGTTATGCCGACTACAGGTATGATCAAGGTCTCGGCTGGGTGTCCTACCTTCGATGGGACGGACTACCCCTACTAGAAGAAAAAGATGCGCATGCATCTTGAGGCAATTGATAACGATCTCTGGTATGTTGTGGAAAATGGTGTTCCCTCTATCACTCCCTCCATAAACATTGCTGATATTAAGAGATTCAAGCAACACGACTCTCAAGCAAAGAATATCATATGTGGCCATCTGAGCAAAGGACAGTATGGCAGAGTGAGTGCTTTGGATTCTGCAAAGCTTATCTAGGATAGGTTGTCCAAGGTCAATGAAGGAATCTCAACCCAATGTGATTCACGAGTTGACGTTCTTCACAATCTCTTCAACCGCTTCAAAAGACTCGACAATGAAAATGTTCAACAAACCTTTGATCGCCTCACTGACATCTCCAATGAGCTTCAAGCACTTGGTGCCACTGACATCACCGACCATGAGGTGGTGAAGAAATTGCTGAGATCGCTTGATTCCTCATTTGATACACTAGCACTAATGATTCAAGAATGTGGAGACTACAAGTCACTAGATCCTGCTGATATCCTTGAGACACTGAACACTCATGAATTCCAACAAGCTAAGAAGAGAGACCTCTACGGGCCAAGCTATGGAAGATCACATGCACTGAAGGCCAAGGCAATTTCCTCATCCGAAGAGGAAGACTCTGACAGTAGCCTTGGTGATCCTAAAGAACTAAGTCAGGAGCTAGCAATGCTCATGAGCAAATTCTAGAAGTTCTCAAGGCATGGCTGTTTTGGAAAATCTTCAAGAGGTGATGACTTGAGATCAAATTCTTCATCCCGTGACTACAAGAAAAGGACTTGCCACAAATGCAAGAAGCCTTGTCATTACATGGCTGATTGTCCTCAGTGGGTGAAGGAATCAAAGAAGAAGAAGTATAAGGATGACAATTCAGATGACTCAAAGAAAAAGAAGAAATCTTCAAAGTCCTCATCGTCAAAATCTTCAAAGTCTTCATCTCACAAGAAGAGCAGTTCCAGAAAGGCTCGGGCATTCAATGGCAAGGAAATGGACTCTGAAGCTGAATCTGAGAAAAATGAGGAAGAGGAGGAATCTGAGGAGTCAGACTCTAGTGTGGCGAGCCTAGCTCTCGCTACTACTTTCGTCAGCAAGTCCATCTTCAACTATGAAGAAAATGGCAACTCCAACACTGCTAACGATGGCAACGATGACTTCACTCCCACCTATTGCTTCATGGCAAAAGGTGCCAAGGTACTAAAATATCCCTCCTCTGAATCTAGTGAAGATGAATCTGATGAAAACCTCAAACCTAGCTATTCCAAACTTGCTAATATTGCCACTAAGCAACAAAAAGCTTTGGAAAGGGTTCAGAATTTGCTAGACAAAAGCGATGACCTGTTGGGTGAGGAAGTGGATCAAACTCAAACTCTGACTGATGATCTTCAACGTCTTTAGTCTAAGTTTAATAACCTTCTAAGTCATCATGAGACTCTCTTAGGCGATCATGAGAAGCTTTCTTATGAATTTCTTCAAAGAAAGCAAGATCTTGAGAAACTAAGGATGACTCATGATGATCTTCAAAGGGAAAATGATTCTATTCTTGCTCAACAGATCAGGTCCGCTCAGGAAGAATTCATTCCACCATGTTTGAAATGCATCGAATGTGAATCTGCTAACTCTTCACCTGAAAGTTCAAATGCTTCTATTGTTGCAACTTCTTCAACTATCTCTCTGGTCACAAATTCCACATCTGAGGATACCACAAGTATCACTGACGAAAATTCAGGGTTGAAGGAATTGAATGTGACAGGCATGTACAAAAGCCTCAAAGGGCATCAAGATCTTTGTGATGTGCTCAAAAAGCAGATCCTGAATAGAAACCCTAGGAAAGAGGGTATTGCCTTTGAGAGGAAATCCAATGCCGATGGAACCTACTGGAAACCTGAGCAGTATCCCAAAACCTCATGGGTTGCTGCAAATGGACCTCCTGTAGATCCATCTACCTTATTTGGCTTTACATGTGAATCTTCATGTTACTCTGATGAGTCAATTGAATCCAACTATAAACTATTCAAAAATCAGAATTGTGAAGTATTTGCCAGATATGTTGGAACTAACTGCAGGAACGGTCCCCCTAGGAAGAAAATGTAGATTCCCAAAAGGTGCCTTGAGAGTGTTCAGGTGAATGTCCTCATGACACCACCTGTGAAGAACAGGAACGTAGATCAAATTCTTCATATGGACCATAGTCCTCACATGGATCAAATTCCTCATATGGATCCAAGCCCTCATATGCATCAAATTCCTCATATGATCATCATCGTGCTAATGCATCTGTTTCGCAGGGAAAATCTAAGGGTCATGAATATGTGCATTATTCTTCAAATCATTATGTTCATAAGTCCTCGAATAATTTCTCTGCTTACTCATATGCATACTCTAACCCCTCCTCTGTGAAATGAATTGCACTGGCTTCAATGCCACCTTTCTCATATGGAGCTCGCAGAATGATGAACTCTTTGCCACCCCTCCAGATGCGGGTGGTGAAGAAAAAGAACTAATCTCTTATGCAGGGTCAGGTCTCCAGACGAACTTGAACGTATGAAGAATTTGCTGGAGACCTGAGAATGCTTGAAAGGACGCAAGCTAATCATGTAGAAATGAATTACTCATTTCTCACGTCCTTATATTGCTGTATCTATTGTACTGCTTGATGAAATTCTATCTAACGAATTTGATGTCATATTCTTCACTTTGAAGTATATGAGTTCGTAAGATGCACTAATTCGTCTGCAGGATGAATCTCTCAAAGCTATTGAGTGGGTCCTCGACAGTGGATGTACAACTCACATGACTGGTGACAAGAACTTACTGGTGGACTCTGCACTATCTCCATCGCATCTGAAGCATATTACCTACACTGACAAAGGAAAAAGCAAGGTATTGGGTCTAGGTAGGGTTGCAATCTCGAAGGATCGACACATGGACAAAGTCATGCTGGTCGAGTCCCTCCGATTCAACCACATGTCTGTCTCAATGCTTTTGTGATCTTGATATGGTTGTCATCTTTGGCAAATATCGTTGCATAGTACTCATGGAATCTGGCAAATCCAAAGTCTTCAAAGGCTTTAGGAGAGGAGACTCGTATATTGTTGGTTTCTCTGCAGGACCACAGCCTGCCACATGTCTACATGCAAAAGCTTCAGAAGGTTGGCTATGGCATCGATGACTTGGTCATGCTGCCATGAGGAACTTGCACACACTTGTGAAGAAGAAGCACGTCATCGGCGTCGAGGGTGTCAAATTCCTCAAAGATCACCTTTGTGGGGCTTGTGAGTCTGGAAAGATGACCAGATCCAAGCATCCCTCGAAGACTATCATGACTACCTCTCGTCCTTTTGAATTGCTTCACATGGACCTATTTGGCCCCACTCATTATGCCACACTAACAAATGCAGCATCTCTATATGGCTTTGTTATTGTTGATGATTATTCTCGTTACACCTGGGTGCATATCATCACTTACAAAACTAAAGTGCATGAAGTCTTCAAACGATTTTCGTCAAGGGCCTCGACGAATTTCGGTGTGAAGATCAAGCATATCCAGAGTGACAATGGGACCGAGTTCAAGAACACTGGCCTTGATGACTATCTTGATGAACTTGGTATTACTCGTGAGCTATCTGCTCCATACACTCCTCAGCCACTGTTCAAGATATCTTCCGATATGCCGATAAATCGGCCGATTTATCGCTTATCGCTATCTGACCGATAAGATAAATTGACCGATAAATCGGCCGATATGGCGATAAATCGGCCGATATGCCGATAAACTGGCCGATTTACCCCTTATCTTGGGTCGACCGATAAGTTCCCGATAAGCGATATCCCCAACATTGTCCTCAGCAGAATGGCATCGTGGAGCGCAAGAACAGGACTCTTGTTGAGATGGATAACACTATGCTTAATGAATACAAGACATCTCGTCACTTCTGGCCTGAAGCCATTGATACTGCATGCCACATCATCAACAAAGTATATCTTCACAAATTCTTCAAGAAAACCTCATATGAGCTCCTCACTGATAAGAAACCCAATGTGAGTAATTTCAAAGTCTTCGGTGCTAAATGTTGGATTAGAGATCCTCATCACAATTCTAAATTTGCACCGAAAGCACATGAAGGTTTTATGCTTAGTTACGAAAAGGACTCGCACACCTACAGAGTCTTCAAGTCCCATCATCACAAGGTTGTTGAAACTATAGATGTGCAATTCGATGAGACTAACGGCTCACAAAGAGAGCACCTACCTCCTATGCTAGATGAAGAACCTCCTGAGGAATCCATTAAGCTCAAGGCTACTGAGGATATCATACCCACTGAAGAACCTGCTAAAGAACTTATTCCAGATAATGAGGACAATCATGCTAGTGCTCATGACGAAAATGGCGCTGAGGAAAATGCTCAGCCCAATCAAAGTCGTTAGCCTGCTCATCCTCGCGTGGCAAATGAAGTGCAGATTGAGAAAAAATCATCGATGACATCAATGCACCAGGTCCTCTCACACACTCAAAAGCTTCACATTCGTCTAACTTTTGTGGGCACTTCACTTTTGTCTCTATCACAGAGCCCACCAAAGTTGATGAGGCATTTCTAGAGCCTCAGTGGATTCAAGCTATGCAAGAGGAATCACATCAATTTGAGCTCAACAATGTGTGGGAACTTGTCAAGCTACCAGATCCTCGCAAGCACAACATCATAGGTACCAAGTGGATCGACCGCAACAAGCAAGACGAAAATGGCCTAGTGCTGAGGAATAAGGCTCGTCTTGTAGCTCAGGGTTACACACAGGTTGAAGGAATTGATTTCGATGAAACTTTTGCACCTATTGCTAGACTTGAAGCTATTTGCATATTGCTTGCCTATACTAACCATCATAATATCATCTTATATCAAATGGATGTGAAAAGTGCATTCCTCAATGGTAAGCTTGAGGAAGAAGTATATGTCGCTCAACCCCCAGGTTTTGAAGATCCTAAGCATCATGACAAAGTCTTTAGACTCAACAAGGCCCTCTATGGCCTCAAGCAGGCCCCTCGGGCATGGTATGATACACTGAAGGAATTCCTCATGAAGAAAGGCTTCAAACCCGGTTCACTTGACCCAACTCTTTTCACAAAAACTTATGATGATGAATTATTCATGTGCCAAATATATGTGGACGATATTATCTTTGGCTGTACTGACGAACATTATAGTGACGAATTTGGATACATGATGCGTGAAGAATATCAAATGTCTATGATGGGAGAACTGAAATTCTTCTTAGGTCTTCAAATCCATCAACAACGCAATGGCATCTTCATATCTCAAGAGAAATACCTCAAAGATGTATTGAGGAAATTCGGCATGCAAGATTGCAAAAGCGTCAAAATCCCTATGCCCACAAATGGCCATCTCTGCACCGAGGAAAATGGTAAAGACTTTGATCAAAAGGTATAGCGCTCCATGATTGGCTCTTTATTGTATCTATGTGCATCTAGGCCAGATATTATGCTTAGTGTTTGCATATGTGCCCATTTTCAAGCTACACCGAAGGAATCACACCACAAGGCTGTGAAAGATATTCTTCGATATCTAGCTCACACTCCAACACTTGGATTATGGTATCCCAAGGGCTCGGCTTTTGATCTCATTGCATATTATGACTCTGACTATGCCGGTGATCGGGTGGATCGCAAGTCAACATCAGGCACATACCATTTCTTCAGACGATCCTTAGTATGTTGGTCCTCGAAGAAGCAGAACTATGTATCATTGTCTACTACTGAAGACGAGTATATTGCTGTTGGTTCTTGCTGTGCTCAATTGATGTGGATGAAGCAAACCCTCAAGGATTATGGCATCAATGAGAAGAATGTGCCTCTCTACTACGACAACGAGAGTGCCATCAAGATTGCTCACAACCCAATTCAGCACTTGAAGACAAAGCACATCCAGATTCATCATCATTTTCTTCGAGATCATGTGTTGAAGGGCGATATCTTCATCGACCACGTGAAAACTGAAGAACAACTGGCGGATATCTTCACAAAGCCCTTGGATGAAAAGAGATTTTGCAAGTTGCGGTGTGAGCTAAATATCTTAGAATCTTCGAATGTTCTTTAAAAGGACACACATCCTAACACTTATGCAAAATTGATGACTTTGATGTGCAACACACGAAGTAACGTTTTTCTTCAATCAATGAAGACTAACCCTCTAAGTGTGAAGAAATTAATGAAGAATTTGATCCTCAGAGCCCTATGACAATTGTACGCGCTATCTGAAATCATCATTCTTATACGGTGGGTCACGCCACCAACCAAAGTTGAAAATCTTCAAATTTGAGTTTTTCGTCGTTTTGCGAATTCTTCAAATTTTGAGATTCCTCAAGTTTGCAATTTCTTCAATTTTTTGACTCGTGTTCTTCATTGACTATATACATATATATATATATATATATATATGAGTTTTTCTATGTCCTCAACAGCATTCACTTATTGCTAATTCTTCAAGTTGATTTTCATCTAAGTGAATGTGATCGGACCCATTCCCCTCTATGCAAAACTCAACCCAGTATGTTCACAAATTCTTCATGTGCGTTCTATTTGAAACCCGTTCAAAGTCTTCACTCTATCCTTGATGGCTGAAGAATTTGCGAACAAAACATTAAAAAAAATTCATATCAAATTTTGGCAGTTGCCGCTCAAACCGTTCCACTTCCTATGATGGATTATTTTACTCACCCACGATCCCCCACGATTTCCACTTCTCAGTACGTGGGTGACACATGTCGATAGGATAGCAAGGGTTAGGGGCATGTTCGTCCAAAATCTTCGGGCGAACAGTTTTTCACCTCGGCTATAAATACCCCTTCCCCTCACTACCTCATTAACTCCACTCGACCGTGTTTCTCCTCGCTCGAGATCTGACCTAGTGCCACCGCTGAACTCCATCGTCGCCAGTGAGGAAGAGCTTCACTGCCTCGTCGCCGTCGTACTCGCGTTGGCCGTGGAAATCTTCACTCCGCCTCCGCCGTAGCTGTCTCCCGCCACCGAGTTAGAGCGTGGGAGATCCGGACTGACGAACTTCTTTGTTCTTACTCCCAGTTCGTCGTGTTCTTCATCAAGCGTAATTAAAATCTGATTTTACTGCCCTACTTTGATTCTTATGATTTTCACAAAATCCTCAAAAGGTGTTTATTCTTCAACAATCTACTCCTTAAACACCGCAATGCTTCCTTTCCTTGATTTATTTCTCTAAGCTATGATTTTCCTCAAGATTCCTCAATTGTGTGCATTTTCTAATCTCTACAACTCTGGAACCTGAATTAAGAACGCTTAGTGAAATTCCTCAACTTGATACTTTTTGAAAAAATTCTGAAAACGCATATGACCTCTTCAAATTCTTCGCACCTATACTCTCTTCATAGGTACAAAATGTCTGCTGATGAATCTCTAGGTTCTCATCAACTTAACTCATTTGCAGCGTTCCTCAAAGAAAAATTGCATATCTCCTCAGAATCTTCAAAAGTTCAAAATCCTCAAGTGAGAAAAATGGCAAATGGGAAAAGACCTCAGAAAGGAGGAAAGAGGCTGGAAACAAATACCGCATTTGAAATCCCAAATGATATTTATGATGAATATTGCACACTAGATGAAGAAACTCATGGGAAAGAAACCAAGATGCAGCGCAAAGTGCGCATTCAGATGATTGAGAGAAGATGGGCAAAGGAATGGAAGGAATATCGGTATGTCACTCCAAAGTACATGAAGAAATTTGCTGTAAATCTTCCATGCCCAAGACCACCTCTGGCTGCTGGCCAAAGAGCTGATCCTACCAGCATCAAGTGTGGTGAGGAATTTCCAAAGGAATGGGCCAAGTGTGAAGCAAAGCTTTGGAAAACTGCAGCTGAAGTTGTGAGGAAATTCAATGAGCACTCTCAAGCTGTTCTGCTGAGGCCTCTGCCAGTAGAACAGCGCTGAAGAAGGCCATTCTGAAGAAATCAGCTGTGAGGATAAAATCTTCAAGCTCAATGCCCTCACAGCCAAGTTCCTCAACAGCAAAGCCCTCAGAGCAAATACCTCGGGCAACTTCCTCAAGGGCAGCACAAATTCCCTCTGTTGCTGCAAAATCCTCAGCTGCTGCCACCAACTCTTCAACACCTGTGCATCTTGCAACGTGCCAGCGGACTGCTGGATTTTCAATTGCCTCAGGGGCATCTGCAACTTCCTCAGCTCAACCAGAATCCTCAAGTGGTCCAACACTGCTGAAGGTCCACTCCACCGCTGGACGTGGAAAGAGGCCAAGTCCTCATAAGAAACAAATGGCTTTCCAGGTTCCATCTGATGATGATGAACTTGCTGAAATCATCAGAGACAGACAAGAAAGGGTTGCAAGAGCCAAAGGCAGCTCAGTTCCTCTTATGCTAGATCCGAAGAAGATCCTTGACTTCATAGATATTTGGCACAAGTATCCAAACACTCCACTCCCTGACCTAAATCTGACTCCTGGTCAAAGTCACATGCTGACCGCCTTCATAGGCGAAGCAAAATGGAAGTTTGAGAAGGCCAGGCGAGTCAAGAAGGACCAGTACAAGAAAGAGCATTTTCTGAGGAACAATGTTCTCACTTTGTCTCCTGAAGAACTTGTCAGAGTTCGGAAGGAAATCAAAGTCCTCAGTGATGAATTTAACTGATACCATGCTGATTGGCTAGGAGCCAAGGTCAGATTTGTCAACATCGCCAAGAACCTCAAGGCAAGTGTTGCAGCTCCATCGCAACAACAAATTCCTAAGGGTGAAGATTATGTTTAGCCTGCTGAAGAAAATGCAAGCGTAGCTGAAGAAATTCAGGCTGCTGAAGAAGCTACCAGGGCAGCTGAAGAAATTCCTGCTTCTGAAGAAACTGACAGGTCAACCACCAATGTTGGGCCTGAAGAACAACCAAGGCCAGCTGAAGAAACTGCTGAGCCTGAAGAAACTGAGAATGCCAGGGCGACTGCATCAGTCGTGCCTGAAGAAACTGCACCAACTTCATCCTCTACTCCTCCTGCAAAATCTTCAAAGGTGAAGAAAAGAACACTTCCTTCTACATCAGAAGTGAAGAAAACTAAAGCTGTGGAGAAGGAAGCCGCAAGGAAACGGAAAGGATCAACCTCTGCAGAATCCTCAACTCCCAAGAAAGTGAGGACTTTGACGAGCTCTTTCAGTGAACCAATTGATGATGTTCCCATTTCTATTGTGCCATCAAAGGAAATAGTTCCTTTTGGTGAAGAATATGTCGTTCCTGATGATCACGATGATGAAGAAAATCACTCTGCTGCTTCCTTAGAGCAGATTGATGAAGAAATTGAGGTGGAAGCAAATGCTTCGACACCACTAGTATCATCGCCTATGCCTTAGTTCACTGCTGAAGAGGCTGGCGTCGAAGAAATTGATGAAGATGTGAACATTGGTTAAACCACTCCAGTCCTAAATGATGAATATTGGGAAACTATTTACCCAAATTCTCCAATTGCCACACCTCTCCATCAAATTCCTCAATCCCCAGTGTAGACTGAAGAAATACTAACTGGATCTGAAGGTCGTCCAACTTCCCTCCAGTCCATTCCTGAAGAAATTCCAGCTGCAACAGCTGAAGAAATGGAGACACAGATTGCTGATGAAACTTCCGCTTCAATTCCTCAGTCTGCTGCACCAGAAGTTGTGACTCAAGAGGTTGTGAGGCCTTCTACTGCAAATCTTCAGCCCAAGCCTCAAAATCCTCAGTCTGGCACAAGGAGGCCAAAATTCAATAATGCCGATTTCTTCGTTGACCATCATTTCTTCACTGATGAAAATCCTTATGACTCAGCAAGACTAAGGCGCAAGAGGTTTTGGACTGCAAGTCAGATGAATTTCTATGCCTCTGTTCTTTTTGGCAAGGACAAAGTCTTCCAACACCATCAAATTCCTCATGTGGATATGGAGTCCATTCCATGCTTTCAACTAGTTCTGAATGTTCTTCACAAAGCTGGACTCCTCAATTTATGTGCTGACATATGTGATTTGAATGAAGAGCTAATTCTTCAGTTCTATGCAACTCTGCACCTCACTGGAAATGTCTCTGATGTCAATTCATGGGTTCTGGACTGGATGACTGAGAACACTCACTACAAAGCTCCAGCAACTGAATTGCTTCATGCCATCCCAGTTAGTCCTCCTACAGAAGGTGCAAGGCTTATCTATGAGGAACCTAAACTTCCAAATCATCTCATGCAAGTATTGATGAAGCCTTTGCGTCCAGGCCAAGCTCCAAGGACCACTTTCCTTGTGAAGGATTTGCTCTATGTGCCCAGGACAGTCTATCGCATCTTGACCAAAACCATCAGTCCAACCAAAGGCCACAATTCTGAATAAGAAGTTGTTGGCATCATGAAGAATCTGCGTTCAACATCATTCATGGGATTCCCATTAACTATCATGATTTCTTCATGAGGACTTTGGCCAATGTTGCTCTTTCCCTGTTTGAATTGAAGCCCTATGCTCCTTGGATTATGAGGTTCGTTAGAACCAGGTCTTCAATTCCATACAAGGCTGATTTTCAGAATCACTTCAACTCTCTGCCTCCTATTGAAGTCCTAAAAAGGACTATTTCCTAGTTGATGAAAAAGGTAAAGCTATTGTTATTGATGAAGGCACTCATCCATTGGATGGTCAATTCCGTAAGGCTGCATCTTACTCCACCAATGAAGACTCTGCAGCCCAGGACTCTGCTACTAAAGCCACCGAGCAAATCCTCAAGCCACTGCCCCACGTGTGATGACTGATCGTGAGCTTCTTCTAAGTCTTCACCAGAAAGTCGATCGCAATCACAAGTGGGTCAAGCGTCAATTTGGCTCAATTCTTCAGAACATGACTATCACGCAGAACACTGTGAAGAAGAATCACTACTATATGCATGAAATCTTCGATCGCATTTGGGTCATACTTTCTCATCTTTATAGTGATGAAGACCTCAATCAGATGGACTTTCAGTAGAACTTTGACTGGTCACATCCTCCTTCGAAGAAATTCAAGAAGGTCAAAGTTCCTCAGCTGATCACAAGTTCATATTCTTCATCGTGTGAGACGGATGAAGCTGAGGATCTCGATGACACTGCGGCAGGCCCTACATCGACAAATGACCCCGACAACGCTGGCGCTCCTCCACCAAACTCAAGCTGATATTCTTCAGGGGCGTTAGTCCTCAATTTTTGACCCTTTTGGTCATTTGATGACAAAGGGGGAGAAATTTGAGTTAGTCTTCAAGCGGGTCTCTATATATGGGTTGTTTTTATTGAAGTTACAACTCTCGTTCTTCTGAGGTGTTTTCTTGATGAGTTGTAAACTTAAGCCCGATGTTGGTCTGACACTTCTGAACTGCTTTCTGCATGCTTATTTCCTCAAGTACTTTAATGCACACATGCTGAATTTCGTCAGACACCATTTTCCATCATGCATTTCAAATTCCTCATACTATATGTTAAATGCGTGAATGGATTACAAGATATAGGGGGAGATATCCATGATTTTATTCTTCAATGTGCATTTGCAGTCCAAAGCAAATTCCTCAAATATGCACATCTTCAGGGGGAGTTCTTTATATCTTGCAATCAAATTCCTCAAAATCAATATTTACACTTCTTATGTTTATCCCCGTTGAAAACTTCACCTATTTGTCATCAATCACCAAAAAGGGGGAGATTGTAAGTGCATCTAGTGCCCCTTAATGATTTTGGTGTATTGAAGACTTATAGGTTAAGGGACTAATGTGTTTGTGAGTGTACACAGGTCTTATAAGTCTCTGAGGACTTTGATATATCCGAAGAGACCCAGAATGGCTCTCCCACCTCCCACCACGTCTCTGACCCCCCCCCCCCCTCCCCTCCTCTGGCGATCTCTCCATCCCTCCACTAATCAGTGGATCCTCTCCGACGATTCTCACCGGCGTCTTCTCTGGATCAAGGCAATACCCATCTCCCATGGGTTCACGTGGTGGATCTACCCTTGGCTTGGATTTCTTCAAGGGTAGGGTTTTTTCTGATGAGGTTTTCAAATCTATTGGTCTCACGGTGCACCCGATGGGGATTAGGAGATCTTTCACTCTGGTTGTCTCTTTTAGCCGACATGCTATCCGATTGACGGAACATTTTGCGGCGGCGGCGCTGGAATTGGTAATTGATGGTTCGGCCATTGACCTTAGGGTCTCTCATATCAAAGATAAGATTTACTCCTTCCAAGTTTCTTCTCAGCAAGTTCGTTTCCATATTGTCGATCTACGTTCTTTTGCATATGATCTGTTCAAGTGCTATTTTAATCTTTGGGGCAATGGGGGGTCCAAATTGGGTTCGTGAACTTAAGATTTGGAGAAAAGAGTGTGATGCTGAATGGATATTGGTTAGCCCATCTAAGTGTCACTCTTCTATGGGTCTAATGGTAATGCATAAACCCACAGCTAGATCTTCCATCAAGTCGGCTTGCTCTGCCAAGAAGAAATAATCTTTTGCCACTTTTATGAATTATTCAGTGTGCAAAGGATATAGATACCCCGCAACTCATGAATGTATTGATACAGTGTTAGATGCGGGGTATGATATCTCTACCCATGAACGTGTCATAATTCGTCCACCTCCTCCTATGGATCTTCATTGGACGATGGGAAGGCCACCCATAGTTTTTGGTATTGTTCTTCCTTTGCCGGAGTCTCACCAGTCGGTGACCTCGAGAGCATCTTTTGCTACTCTGAGATCTTTGGAGTTGTCTTCTGTGCATGAAGGAGATCATTCTGCTTTAATTTTGGGGGCGGGATTACCTCCTTTTCAAAGTACCGACTTGACAATGGACCCATCAGCGGCTAGCCCATCTCAGCAGGGAAATCCACTACCGCTGGACAGCAATATTTCTTCTGGGCCTCTTGAGCAGCTTTGGCCTCTTGGGCAGCCTGGGCCATCTGATCAATCTGGGCCTTCTTCACCGTAAATCCCCTCTACCCAAGAGGCTGCTTTGCAGTTTGATACTATGGTCGATGACATGGTGGACCGCATTGTTACATGCTCCATTTGCTCAGAACGGGGCAGCATGTCATCTTCTTGTGGAAGTCGAGTGGTCTGCTCGGCTAGCTCTCATCCCGGTCACTTTAGAAAAGACTGCCAAGAGTTCACGTGCTCCAATGAATTGGTTTGGAAACCAATTTTCCAGCAACAGTTTACGGGTATTTCGGACTCCTCTGCCTGCTATGGGAAGAGAGGCGGCGTTAATGGGATAGACTGCCCGGTCACATCCACGCAGCCAATCTTGCAGACCACTCTGATTCCCCCTCCCAAATAAAACCCCAGGCAAGCTTCTTCCTCCATGGCAAACTACGAGCTCGATCCTAAGCGGTTCGTGCTGGCGGGCCATTACATCATTGATGGTGGTGAGCATCGCCTGCCGCGCACCTTCTTCATGCCTACTGCACGTCCTCCTCGTCGCCATGAAGATTACATGGTTGCGGAGGTCATGCCCGCCCCGGATGGAGCGTTGGATCCTGTCTGAGAAGAAATTGTGTAGTTTCTTCAGAACAGAGGTATTCTGGTCCGCTCTGCTCAGCCGTGGTTTCATGGTGTTGGCCTCTTTCAAGTTCGAGATCCAACTGTCATATACTCTTTGATCCAGCATGCCCCGTTCCGATTGGCAATGATCGTTTTGTTAGATTCATGAAGCATGATGAGGGGAAGAGCTTTAAGGGTGTTAATGGTTTTCGCAATGGATGGTTAATGTTCATAGGAATACCTTTGGATTACCGCACAAATGAATTCATTTCTCAGGCTGTCGGCACTTTTGGGAAATTTATTTCGTGAGACAGTGAGGATCTATATTTAGTGAGAACCCTAGTAGAGCCTAGTTTTCCTGACACGCCTTTGGTCCCTCGAGACGTTGTCTTTGGTGACTATGCTGAATGGGGTGGTGCTCGTGTGTCTTGGACTGCAGCCTGTTATGTGTTGGGTGTAGATTTTGCAGATCAGATGCCAAATGATGAGGACCCAATGCCTCTTGATGGAAATCCTCATCCCCTTCCTGGGAATCTAATGCCTGACAATCTGCCATTTGTGCTCCCTCCATTTCTACAACAGGGATGGAATGATGTGCTTGACTTAGCCCCTCAACAGCATGTGCAGAACAATGCAGCAGATGGTTGGGGCCACACAATTTGGGGTGAGAATGACGAAGTAAACGTTCCTCCACAGCCTGCATGACCTGAGCAAGATCAAATCTCCATTGCGATTGACCAACCTGAAGGGTCTGCATCTGTCGATCAGCAAGTCCAGCCCAATGAGGAACCAGTATAGATTGCTCCTCCAGCTAACCCTCTGGCGAACGGCGCCAGAAAAAGGTCTTGATAACCCATAAGTATAGGGGATCGCAAAAGTTTTCGAGGGTAGAGTATTCAACCCAAATTTATTGATTCGACACACGGGGAGCCAAAGAATATTTTTAAGTATTACCAGTTGAGTTGTCAATTCAACCACACCTGGAGACTAAATATCTGCAGCAGAGTGATCAATAGCACAGTAATATGATAGTTTGATAGCAGTAGCAGTGATAGTAACAGTAACAGTAGCAGCAATAGTTTTGTAGCAGTACTAATAGTAGTAACAGCAGTAGTAACTTAGCAAGAACAATATGTGAAAAACTCATAGGCATTGGATCGGTGATAACAGTTGGTGCAATTTTTGCCCTCTTGTGTTTTGGAGATTGTTGACAGAAACAGGTATGGACTGATTTGTTTGCTAGTGCATACAGAGAGAAATAGCCCATGCAGAACCGAAGAGAATGCTGTCTCTGGGGTCAAGTTCGAGGAACTTCACCGAAGAATATCTACGTTGCAGAGAAGAATGAGCTACATCTATTCAAGATATGTAGGCAAGAAGATTGATGTGAAGGAGTTAGCCCCTCAAAAAATTATTGCTGACGTGAAGCAATTGTTTCGGAGATTCTGTCCAAAGGAATATGACTGCAGCGAATGGAAGTCGAAGGCAAAGTGAAGATGTAGTATTCATTTCGTTATTCTTCTTTCATTTATTTGAGTCGTAGGACCTCCATACTATTAAGAGGGGTATAGGTTCTCGAAGCTTAGATCCACTGTGATGCTTAGCCCAAAACCTATGAAAGATGCGAGAGAAATCTCTTTATGCTTTGAATGATTACCTGGCAGCAGTAGACATTGTTCTTCGTGCTGCAGGAGATATCTTTCGAACTAAGGAGTTAACTTTACTTGCTCCGCAAGTAATGTTACTGTTGTGCTCAAATTCCAACCGTTGGACTCGTGTCATTCGGCCATTGGCTGCTCCACATGTCCAATTTGGTCATTTCCCCTCAGGGAAGGCTGCGGCTATAAATAGCCACCCCGCTCCAATGTTGTTCGTTGGCTGCTCTGCTTAAGATTTCTGAGAAGATTGACTAAGCATCCCCTCTTTGAGTGATTTGAGTTGAAGATCCACCGAGAGAAAAATCAAGATCCCAAACTTAGACAGCGGTTGAGCATCATAGTAGTTCTGAGTTAGAGTTCTTGTACCTATTACTCTTGAGAGCTGCGCACTCTCTAGACGGATAGGTTTCAGCTCGAGTGTTGAAGTGTTGTTGTCTTCACCGAGCTAGATCTTCAGCAATCAAGAGTGATTGTGGTTCGCGAAGGTCGACCAAAGGTTTGGAGATCGCTGACAAGTATCTACCACGAGTGAAATCAACTAGAGTCTGATTAGCTCTGAGTTGAAGGGGAATAGGACGAAGATAGTTTATCTTCCATGTTAAGTCACAACCCCTCCCACCAGACGTAGTCCTTTGGCAGAAGAGTGAACTAGTCTACCAAATCTCTCTGTCGACATTGAGCACCACTGGTTCAATTTACTTCACTTCATTACCTTTAGCAGTTTACATTTGTGCTCTGTGTTGATAGTTTATCTGATCTATTATTGTATGTGGCATATCCTTCGTCTTGATCATCTGTTATCCTTCGTCACTTGCTCTGTTACTTTCTCCTTGTTCAGTGTAGTTATTTCAGTCAGTTACTCTGCTACTCATACATGTTCTATCTCGTGCGTATCTCTATGTTGTTCTTATTCACCCTGTTGTAGTTCTTTCTCGTGGTTATCATTCGTTGTTCCACACTTTGTTTATCCCTCATGTTGTTACATCTATTAGCATATTGCATTACCATCGTCATTGTTCGACCTATGATATTGTATGCTCGTACCATCATTACCACTTTCACCGATAGATATGTACCTGGATAAAGTGCTTGTTTAAGTTTGTATCTACTAAACCTTATTTCCACTGCTGTGTTTGGGATCAATTCATATCATTCGAAAGAATTTTTGAATCTCCCATTCACCCCCCCCCCCTCTGGTTGATATACTATCAGTCTTATCAATTGGTATCAGAGCAGGTACTCCCTGTCTCTATTTATTAAAGGTCTAACAGCCTTGGAGTTTTGAGTATGCCTTATGCAGGTAGATCCTTGCACTCTGAAAGATTTCCTATCTTCGATGGAAATGGCTATCTCTACTGGAAAGAAAGAATGAGAATCAGAATTCAAGCCATCGATCTAGAACTATGGCAGATTGTGGAAAATGGATACACTATTCAGCACCCTAATGCTCCAACTTCTGATGACAAAGCTATGTTGCGGTTGAATGCACAAGCAAAAGATATTATCTATGCAAGTATCTCAAAGGAAATTTTCATTCGGTTCCGAACGCTTGACACTACAAAGCAACTTTGGGATGCCATCAAAAATTCTCATGAAGAATTCATTGCCAGAATAGACCCTCACACTCAAATGCTTCGTGCCATGTTTGCTGGCTTTAGAAGCCTTCAAAAAGAAAGTGTTATGGAACTCACTGGTCGGTTGACAAATATTGTTGAAAGACTTCATCAACGATGAGTAACTGACATCACCGATAGAGATGTGGTCAACAAGCTGCTCAGTGCTCTTGATGCAACCTTCGATCCCATCATAGCAGAAATCAAGCAAAGACCAGACTATGAAGAACTTCACTATGTGGAGTTCATGATGCTACTATCAATTCACGAAGAAAAGATGGATCTAGAAAATGCAGATCAAGAATCTTCTTCGGAAGGTGAAGGAGAAATTCTCGCAAATTATGGCAGTTCACATGAAGAAGAAGATGTGGAGAATCAACACAACATCACCAGAGAACTAGAGATTCTAACAGAAAGGCTAAGTGATCTCAGAAGACAAAATTTATGCCTCACGAATGATGACGAGTTTAACTTGCCTGAATCATCAAGAAGGTTACCTCTAAAAGAAATGAAGTGCTTCAAGTGCAAACAATTCGGTCATCTCATAGCAGACTGTCCCTGCTGGGAATGAAAACCTAGCAACAGATGGAAATATCTTCACTGCAATGGATTCACATGAATGGATTGTCATACTAAGCTCTCGAAGAAAAATGAATCTTCCTCATCTTCTTTGACAAGACCAGTCACTGACGTGAAAGCTAGAGCAACCATAGAGTCAAATATGAAGAGAATATCACAGCTGAATAGAGCTTGTGCTGATATGACCCTGGATTCTGAAGAGGAGGCGACCGACTCAGAATCAGAAGATGAAGAGCTTCACAGAAGGATAGGAAGAAGCAATGTCTTCATCACTTATGAATCATCTGAGAATTCATTCAAGTCAGACACTAATGACAATGCATCAAGTGATGATGAACCCATTATGTTCTGTCTTATGGCAAAAATCTCAAAGGACCAGGTATCAGCAAAACATCGAAAATCTATGAATGAATATTCTCCCGAATACATTGCCTATGCTAAACTGGTTAAGATTGCTAAGTCTCAACAAGATGAACTTGGAAGACTTGAGAACAATCTTAGGAAAACCAAAGGATTATTAGTCGAAGACATGGAGAAGAATCAAAAGTTGATCGAAAAGCCTGATGCTTTTTCCTCAACTATTGATGATCTTTCCAACCGATATGATGCACTTACAGTTAACTACGAGAGTTTATCAGATGAACTCCTTAACAGGAATCAAGAACTCGAGTCACTGAAAGAATCTCATGATGAGTTGGCGAAAGAAAACGCTTCTCTCTTCGCCGAGCAATCTAAAAGTCTTCCTGATGACTTTGTGCCTCCATGCTTACGATGTCTAGAACGATGCAATGCTGATTCTGATGTTGAATCTTCTAATGCTATCATCGAGAATATTGCAACTACTACGAATGATATCTCTAACCCCTCTTCTGAGGAATTTGTTGCTCTCTCTGATGAAACTTGCAGATTAAAGAACTTGCTTGAGATAGGAATGCTAAAGAGCGTCAAAGGGCATCAAATTCTTTGTGATGTACTCAGGAAGTCCATTCTGCACAAAAATCCTCGAAAGGAAGGATTGGATTTCGAAAGGAAACTCAATGTTGATGGAACCTATTATACTCCCGAGCAATATCCATGAACGAGTTGGCTTCTTGCTAAAAGTAAAATTCTTGAACCTGCAGCTCTATCTGGATATGACTCACCCATTTTGTCGGAATCAGGGCTCCGTGGACCCAATAAGGTTCGAACTCTGGGGCGTGTGCGAAAGATCTAGCCTAGCCACGGCTCACTGCTCACCACCTCACGGCTTGACTCCGACTAGTTCATGCGAGCGAGAGGAAGAAGATGACACGGTGGTTTACCTAGGTTCGGGCCACCTTGCGGTGTCAAACCCTACTCCTGCTTTGTGGTGGATTGCCTCGCGAGGAGGATGAGGATGAACTAGTACAAGTGGATGAGCTGCCTCAAGAGAGCTCAATGGCCGAGGGATCGGATCCTTCTCTACGATGGAGACTAGCCTATATTTATGGTCCTCTTCCCTCATTGCTTAGGCGGGAAGGGATACCACAACGGCCAATTTGAAGGGGAACAGGAGTACACCCTATCCTGACTAAAGGTGGTCTTCATCTGCAAAGCTTCTGGTCGTGACGCTGTGGTGGGCTCGGTGATGACCTCCGTCCTGCCAAGCCAGCGACCTTGGTCTTGTTGCACCAGAATGGAAACCTTTGGGGGATTCCTTGGGAACCCGTGTACGTCCTTGCCTCCTTAGAACGAAAGAGGAAACTATCTTCTCCTGCGCTCGCTGGCGCCTGCCTGGCCTTGGTCGTCATGGCTCACGTCATCGCGCGCCTCGTGAGGCGGGTGGCTTGCATAGAGATCTCCGCTCCTCGGGAGGCCGCTCCTCAGGGGGCCTTGGTGTCGGTCTTCTCGCGAGGCGGGGGCCTCGCGAGGGTCTTGTCCGTGGAGTCTTGTAGCTGGGCCATAATGGGCCGTCGATGGAGCCGCGCACTGGGCCGCAGGTAGGCAGGTCTGGTTACCCCCGATCCTAGAATGCCGACAGTAGCCCCCGGGCCCAAGGCGCGCTCGGCCTGTCTTCGAAGCGAAGGCAACGAAGGCAGGGTGAAGCGACGCAGGCCCTCACCACCTGCGGGCCAGGCTTGACACATGGCGCATGATGGGAGGCGAACGCCCCACCTCCCCACGTCGCCTCGGCAACTGCCCAGGCTGACAAAAAGCCTGGCGCGCATGCTGCGAGGCCATCATTGCTCATCCTCATCTTGCTCCCGATCCCCTTCTCCAGCCAGAAGCTCCTCAAGATCCAGTCACAGTGCCTTCTCTCCCTTCTTCCCTCGTCGGCGCCGACGACTCCCTGAATGGCGCCCGCCGGGAAATCGAAGTCTGTGGCCCAGGTCGCGACCTCCTCATCTCCCGCACCGGCGCTCTTGGCCTCCTCCATCTTCAAGAAGGACGACCTCAACCCGGTGCTCCCTTTGACGGCCGATGACATCGATGAGTGGGGCAAGACCCGGATCTGGCCTGGCTCCACTGCGCCCAGGCATCGGCCGAAGACGTCCTACCCCTTCTTCCATGGCGTCTTCCCCGGGTTGGTTCCTCCCTTCTCCGATTTCTTCTTCGCCATCCTCAGGCACTACAGAATTCATGCTCTCCACCTTTAGCCCAAATCCATCCTCCTCCTATCCGTCTTTGCTTTCTACTGTGAGGCTTTCGTGGGGGTCAGGCCCTCGGTGGTGCTCTTCCGCCACTTCTTCAGCCTGCGGTTCTCCACCGCGGCCCAGCTATCTGGGTGTGTCTCCTTCATCGATGTGATCAGCGGGAACAAGCTCCTGAAGGCCGGGAAGAAAGTGGAGGGCTTCCGGCACCGCTGGGTTTACCTGGACGCCCGCGGCATCGACCCGCTCCTGGAGCTTCCGACGGAGCTGCCCGAGCAGATCCCAGAGTGGGGTTCCGCGAAGCTCACCGACCTGCGGGCGAAACCCGTTCTAGAGAAGATAGCCTTGGATATGGAGGCCAAGCTGTTGACGAGGGCGATGATCGTGAAGGAGTTCTTGGCGCAGCGCCTCGCACCGCTCCAATCATGCTCGAAGCCTTTGTGGGCGTACGAGGGCGCGGGAGGCACACAGAGGCTGCTCGTTGCTGGCTTGATGGGCGGAGAGGCGGACATGGCCTGGAACTCCTTGCTCGGCTGCATTCCGAGGGACATCCCCAAGGCCTATGCCCCGCTGTACCGGTGTGACGACATGGAGGATCTGGTCACCGCCATGCCCACCTTCAACGAGTTGGGGCTCGTGCCATCCGACAACCCTGGTTCCCCGGTGGAGCTGTCCTCCGGCAGCAGCGGAGGCCACGAGGACTCGGAGGAGACGAAGGAGGGCGACCTCCAGGAGGTGTCCCCATTGTCACGACAGGAGCTCTTCCTCGGCCTCAAAGATGATGATGCCGACGTAGGCGAGCTTCCGGCCGCAGGTCTCCCGCGCCTCGCCAGGACACCTAGGAGGGATGAGTCCGCGCCTCCGACCACGCGAACGCCTGGCCGGGCGGCCCCAGGTGAGGGGGCGGCGGTGCCTCCTCTGTAAGGCCCTTCTTGCCCCACCAAGGTGGCCGAGGAGACGGGTTTGTCCCCGCAAGGCACGCCGTCGACGGTCATGACGGTCCCCGCTGGCGTGGCCGAGGTTTCGCTGGCCAAGACCCCTCAGGGGAGCTCCCGTGCTCCCCCAGCCAGCGATGTCACCATGGGGCCCGTCAGGGGCCACTCTGCCAGCCCTCGGGCCGTGACCGCGGCGAAGAAGGAAGCGGCCGCATTTGCCTTTGAGCAGGAGAAGAAGAGGAAGTGGGCTGCACCAGACGAGTTTCTTTGCATTACCTTTTGACCGTGCATTTGTGATCCATGCGCTCACGCTGTCCCTTGTCACATCAACTAGGGGTGACGGCACGGGGAAGAAGAAGAAGAAGTTGAACGCCAACACGAAGGTACCGATCGTGCCAAAGGCGGCCTCGGCACTTGGTCACGGCCTCGGTCGGCGCAGGGGGCGTGCTGCGCCGGCCTGGTGCAACCCTTGGGCGCGCGAGCAGCACCACGCTAGGGCGCACAGGCATGCTGCCCCCTCCTGATGCCTCGGCGCCGCCGCTTGGGGGTTGGCCATCAAAGACGCGGGAGCTCACCAAGCCGCGCTCCTCGCCGCGGTCGCTACAGCACCAGCCTTGGGGGAGGGGTGATGCCTCATCCCCCTCTAGTCGAGCCCGACTCGAGGGGTGCTGCGGCGCAGCCTCAGGCGGAGCCGGGCCCCGCTGTCCAGCAGGCCGCAGAGTCGACTGCTCTTTTCATGTCACAGGAGTCGGGCGGTGCTGAGGGGAACCCGAGTACTCCGGTGCCCCAAGCTGACCGCGCCACGGCCTCCTTGGTCATGGAGCCGGCCGACCCATCGGTGCCGCCCCCTCGTCAGACACTTGCGCTCATGAGCTACGTCCCCCTGATCAGACCCGGGGCTCTGGATGAGGCTTACGTTGCTCTTGGCCAGCTTCGGGCAGACCTCCAGGATGCCGATAGGTGCCTCGTGATGGAGCGCCTGGGGCTCGTCTCGGGGTGGCTCCAGGTCGACGCAGCAACCAAGGCGGCTTGGGGCCAGGCCGAAGTTGCCACCGCAGAGAGCAAGAAGGAAGCCACCGAAGCCAAGGCGGCCCGTGATGAAGCGCTGGCTGAGGCAGCGTCGGCCGTGGAACGTTGCGGTGAATCAGAGGCCAACCTAAAGGCACTCTAGGAGGAGCAGATCACGCGTACAGAGTGGCTTCAGCAGTGGGAGGACGACCTCAAGGCTCGCGAGGCAAAGCTCAAGGTCCGTGACTCCTCGCTGGCGAAGGTGGTCATGGAGCAGGCCACGGAATGCGAGCGCTTGACCAAGCTGCAGGAGGAAGTGACCGGGGCCCAAGCGTCCCACGCCAAGAACGTCTCTGAGGCGGCGGCCCGGCTGGATGCCAGGGAGAAGATCCTTGCCAATGCCGAGAGGAAAGCGGAGGGCAGACCACGACGCCTTCTCCGCCCTTGAGCTCAGGGCTCGCCGAGCGCTGAAGTCGATCTGCAGACGAGGGTTCGAGGGCCCGCTCACGGTCCCTGAGGACGGTTATGCGAAGTTTCCCTCCAGGCTCGCCTCGTACCTTGAGGGCACCAGCACCAAGGTGGACGCCATCCTGGAGGCGGAATGCCGCGACCTCTTCTTCGTGGCGGCGACGCGTGTCTTCAGCCATCTTTATCTCCACGACACCAGCTTCAACTTCTACGCCGCGACAGGCCCCGTTCCTCTCGAACTCCATGCCAACACAGCGGAGGCCGTGAAGGGCCATGTGGTCACGCTGCTCGGGAAGTTTACCTGTGGCGACGGCGGATCTGCCTCAGCTGACGCGGGCGGCGGAGGCGACAGCAGCGGTGACGATGGCAACATCGAAGACGAGCCTGCTGCGGCCGAGGTGAGCGGTGGTGACGGTGGCAAAGGCGGTGATGGTCCTTCCCCCTGAAGTTTATCCTGCAACAACTAATTGTGCCTCGTGGAGGCGTAAGACTTTGCATGAATTTGTGATACATTTGGTGCTTATAATAACTATTTGAACTTCATGATTTTCTTTTCGCGCTTGGTTTCCTTCATGCTTGCCTTCATGCTCTGCGTCGGCAGGGTCCAGCCCCGCGCATGCCTCAGCCGCCATTGGGTCATCAGGTCGCGATGCCTGGACGAGGCCAAGGGGCGAGGGGTTACGTTACTAGTCAGCCCCCTGAGTCGCGATGCTCAGGGGTCCCCCTTGACGTGCAAGCGACCCTCATGAAGGAAACATGGGTGATGTCAAGGTTAATCCGGGGTCCTCCATACCTTTTTCTCGTCAGCCTTCACCTGGGGGGACGCGAGAAGACCAAGCACCAAGTACCTGGTGAGGTGGCATGCGCAGAGGCAGGCTTGTGCGCCAGGGCCTAGCCTAAGCGTAGGCACCATCTCCAACCCCCTCACGCGTGCATCCCAGGGGAATACTGCGAGCAGTGCCGCCTGAAGAGCAGAGAGGCCGTCCTAAGGTTGGTGCCACCCGTAGGGCACCCTCAGTTGTTTATCCACCAGTGCGGAGCATGGGACTTCCACTGGGCATGGGCATGGTCATGGAGCGACCACATCCGCCAGTGCTGAGCATGGGGCTTCCACTGGGCATGGGTAGGGAGCTCTGTACTAGAGTCTCCGGGCGTGTACATCCATGTTTCGTTCGTACATGTGACTGGCACAGCAGAACTTTAAGGAGGTGTATCTGGGCACTCATGAGCCAGCGCGGGGCTTAGGAGGCCCTACCTCAAGGCGGGTTGCACCTGAATTTTGGGCGCAAAGTGCGCTTATGAAACCTGTTTGACGGGGGCCACCTGCGCCAAGCGAATGTCCGAAGGTCATCGCATGAGAAGGCCGAACACCAAGGACCCACAGGAGGTGACGTGGACAGGGCCGGCCCGCCATACAGAGCTTGGTCGCTTGGGTTTATCAATGCTGCAGGGACGGACCTAAGCACAGACGCCGCACCAAGACTTCTCATGCAATAACCCAAGGAAGAACACCCGGCGCGTGGCTCCCACAACAGCGAAGCACCAGATTGCGGTTGTACGAACCGGGCTGCGCACCCTTACTCACCCGCTCGCGATTAGCTCATGCGAGGACAAGGCACCAAGGACCCCGGGAGGTGACGTGCACGGGAACTGGCCCGCGAGACAGAGCTCGATCGCTTGGATTTAACAACGCTGTAGGGACGAACCCGAGCACAGACGCGTGCCAGCCTGTCGGCGTTCTGGGAACCAGGGTACCCAAACTTGCCTGCTTGCGGCCCGCAGTGTGGCTTCATCCGCAGCCTGGTACGGCCCATCCTCGGCATCAACAACACAAGACCCTCGCGAGGGGCCAAGCCTCGCGAGGCGGACGGCGTCAAGACCTCCAGAGGGAGCGGCCTCCTTAGGCTGGCTCCTGAGGAGCGGAGACTTCTATGCAAGCCCCACCTCATGAGGTTCAGATGATGCAAGCTCTGACGACCAAGGCCAGGCGGGCACCAGCGGGCGCAGTACATCAGGTTTCCTCTTTGGTGCTAAGGAAGCAGGTGCAGACGCAGAGTCCCGAGGAATCAGCCAAAGGTTTCCATTCCTGTGCTACAAGACTAGGACGGCAGGAGGGAGGTCATCACCGAGCCCACCACAACGTCACAACCAGAAGCTATGCAGGCGAAGACCACCTTTTGTCAGGATAAGATGTACTACTTGTCTCCCTTCAAACTTGGCCGTTGTGGGATCCCTTCCCGCCTTCGTTTTGGGGGAAGAGGACGAAGGCCACTATAAATTTAGCTAGGCCACCACCATAGAAGGGGACGGATCAATCAGATCACCCCCACCAGCTCACACCAACACAAGAACACACCTCCTGAGGTTGTTCCCCCTCTGTACTAGTTCATCCTCAGCCCACCTCGAGGCCAATCCACCACAAAGCAGGAGTAGGGTTTTACACCGCAAGGTGGCCCAAACCTGGGTAAACTGTTGTGTTCCTTTCCTTTCTAGTTCATCGAGCTAGGCCATGAGATCGACGAGTTGGCAGACTGGGGAGATAGAGTTCTTCGCACGCACCCCAGAGTTTGAACCTTTCTTGGGTCTGCGGAGCCCTGAATGCGACATTTGGCGCGCCAGGTAGGGGTGCATCGGAGCCTCTCTTCCGCCGGTCGATTCGCCACCATTCCACTATTCCCATGGCTGACGCTCGTCGAGTTCGCGCTGAGCGCCGAGCTGCTCTCGCTACCCGTGTCACCCAGACAGCACCTGCGGGTGACGGTGCTCCCCGCCGTCCCCCATTACCTGTGGAAAATGCTGCCTCCGGCCCCGCGGCCCACGAGCAGCAGGCTTCGTTGCTGCATCCCTCTGTGCGGTGCGACGGACGCACCGCCACTCCATCGCTGACTCCGGTGGGTGCTTCCTCCTCCCATGCTCATCGCGGGCCGGCAAATGCGCAGGCTGCGTTGCTCATGGCACGCGAGCTACTGCGCTATCGCCCGATCGACGACCTCTACGAGGATTGGCTGGACCGCATCACCGAGCTCGTCAGCGCTGCTGGAGAGACCCCTGCACCGTCCCGCTCGCTGCCTCCCCTGCCACCTCTTGCGGGCGATGTGGCCCACGGAGCGCCTCCTCCACTTCCCAGGCAAGAAGTCGCCCCCGATCCAAGGCGTGAGGCTCCTTGGCGCGACCCGCCATGCAGGGCGCCGGCGCGCGACGAAGAAAGCTGTCAAGTGGTGCAGCGGCCCCAAGGAGAGGCGCGCGCTTCCAGCGCCGCCACGTCAAGACCGCGTGCTGCCTGAGACGGCGGTGCGCGAGCGCCAAGTCTAGGCTCCCCCTCTACGGCGGGCTCCCGTGAGCGCGGCGGGCTGCCGTGCGTTCACCCCGGAGCTGCGTAGCATCGTCTGGCCAGGGAAGTTCAAGCCAGACCTGCCTCCACGCTACGACGGCACCCCCGACCCTGCCGAGTTCCTCCAGCTCTATGAGCTGAGCATCGAGGCGGCAAACGGCGATGAGAAGGTCATGGCGAACTGGTTCCCCATGGACCTCAAGGATGGCACGCGCTCATGGCTCCTGAACCTCCCCGCCGGATCGATCTACTCCTGGGACGAAATGCGAGAGCGCTTCATCGCCAACTTCGAGGGCACTCGCGACCGCGCCCCGGCTGCGGGAGACCTGCGGCGCATCAAGCAGCAGCCGGGGGAGACCTTGCACAAATACTTCCAGCACTTCACCAATGTTCGCCTCAAGATCCCCAAGGTGTCGGACGAGGCCATCATTTCTGCGTTCACTGATGGCGTCCGGGATGTCAAGATGAAGGAAGAGCTCGCCATACACGAGGACCTGTGCTCGGCTCTGGAGATGTTCAACATGGCAACCAGGTGCGCGAGGGCTGAGGAAGGTCGCCTCTCCCTCCTTGAGCTCCCGGAGGCTGATCCAGAAGACAAGAAGGCCAAGGCTAAGGACGTGAAGCGCAAAGGACCAGCTGTGCTCGCGGCCGAACCTGAGATGAAGCGCGGCTGCGACTACCCGGAGTCCTCCAAGGGCAGCCGCCCGTTCTGCGTCTTCCACAATGTGCACATCCACAACACCAACGACTGCCAAGAGCTCAGGGCCATCTGGGACAGGCGCCTTGGCCGCCGCCCTGAGCGCAATGACCACGGCTACGGCCGTGGAGGAGGCCGAGGTGGGGGCGCTGGGACAACCGCGACCCCCGCCAGGACTGGCGCGACCAGCCTCATGAGGATCGCTGGCAGGGCCAGCCTCGCAAGGGCCCCTGGAGGGATCAGCCTCGTGAGGACCGACCTCAGGGCAACGCTGGCCTCCCTCCGCTGACGCCGCCAAGAAGGAATGACGACCACCACCAAGATGATGGGGCCGGGGGCTTCCAAGAGCCTCGTGCCGTTGCTTGCATCTTGGGTGGCGCTCAGGCCCCCGCCTCTCATCGCAGCTTCAAGCAGTTCACTCGTGAGGTGAACGTGGCCCTCCCCAAGCTTGAAGCGATGCGTCCGCTCAGGTGGTCCAAGTACGCCATCACCTTCGACTCTACTGACCAGTTCAAGTGCGCGGCCACTGCCGGCGCGCTCCCGATGCTCTACTCGCCTACCATCAGCAATGTCCTCGTCACTAAGACACTCATCGATGGCGGTGCGGGACTCAATGTCCTCTCCGTCGACATGTTCGACAGGCTCCAGGTGTCGTACGACCAGCTTCAACCTACCAAGCCCTTCTCAGGAGTGACCGACAGCTCCACCACCCCAATAGGGCAGATCCGCCTCCCTGTCACCTTCGGCAAGCGCGACAACTACCGCACTGAGCTCATCGACTTCGACATTGCCCATATTCGCCTCCCGTACAACGCCATCCTTAGGTATCTAGCCCTGGCCAAGTTCATGGCCGCGACTCACCACGGCTACAATGTCCTCAAGATGCCAGGGAGCGAAGGCAACATCACGGTCGCCTGCGACGAGAAGGACGCGGTGTGCTCCCTCGAGCGTGCCTACCAGGCTACGGCGGTCGAGAACCCAGATGACGAGGGCGCCGTTTACCCTCCTGAGGTCATCCCCAAGAAGAAGAAGCAGCGGCTCCACCGAGGATCTCAGGAGGACGGGGCGTCCGATGATCGTGCTTCAGGCCCTGCGCCCACTGATGGGGCGCCCTCCCCTCTTGCATAGGAAGGCGCGCCCGGCGCCCCCCTCAGGTTGGGCTTGGGGGCTCTCCTCTGGAGGGCCTCAGACCTGGCCAGCGTCACGAGGGAGGCGTTCGGGCACCATGTGGAGGCGTGCTTCAATGCGCGCTTCCGTGAGAAGAGCGCAGGGCGCGAGGCACCAGGCGCTCAGGAGTTCATCACCAAGGCGATCGAGGATCTTCAGGAGGCGAGGGCTATGAGAGGCGAGCGTCGCCCCGCACCACCCGGTGCAGCTCCCTCCCCTGACGAGGGCAGCGGGCTGCGCGTCTATGTCAACATCCCAGGGCTCAACAGAGCCGCGTCTTAGGAGCTCTACTGGCCATCCCACATGGGCTGGTGCGAGGGCCCCCCTCACAGCTATGTTCGCATGCCTTTCGGTCTGCTGAACAGGGCTGCCACGCACCAGCACCACATGCGGAGTATCCTGGTGGCTCACGAGGCCAGGCACCAGGCGATCCTATTGGAGGAGGCGCTGGATCCTCGCAAGCCCCCCGGGCCCCCGAGGCCACACGAGGCTCAGGACCTAGACGGCTCGTTTGGAACGACTTCTGCAGTGCATCTCTTCAGCTACTCCAACACTTCTTCAGCAACGGTGCCAGGTGACACTCTTTTTGGTTTGTTCAGTTGGGGACGCCCCTCCGGCTGCATTATCCCCAAGCCGTGTGGGTCCGTCCCTGCGGCATGTATCGTTTTTCGCATAAATCAGAACTGGCCTTACCCTTTCATGAGTTGCTTTGCGATTATCACCTTTCTGTCCGGTGCTTCGCCGCCATGAATGTCGTACGCCCTAGCAAATCCGCCCACGACCACCTCATGATTAAGGACTGGCATGGTGTCTGTGCTCAGGTCCGTCCCTGCAGCGTCGCTAAATCCAAGTGGCTGAGCTCTGGCTCGCGGGCCAGCTCCCGTGCACGTCACCTCCCATGGTCCTTGGTGCCTTGTTCTCGCATGAGCTAATCGGGAGCGGATAAGTTAGGGTGCGCGACCAGGTGCCTCGCCGCCGCGGGAGCCGTGCGCCAGTTGTCTTTCTTCAGGACCTTCGCATGAGAAGACTGGGCACGGCGTCTGTGCTCGGGTCTGTCCCTGCAGCGTCGACAAACGCAATGGCTGAGCTCTGTCTGGCGGGCCGGCCCCGTTCACGTCACCTCCTAGGGTCGTTGGTGTTTGGCCTTCTCATGCGATATCCTCAGGAGATTCACTCGGCGCAGGCTACCTAACCATCTTGCAGGACCCTTGCAAATGTTCCAAACCAAATTCAGGCGCAACCCGCCTTGAGGTAGGGCCTTGTGAGTCCTGCGCTGGCTCACGAGTGCCCATATACACCTCCTCCAGTCCTGCCGTGCAAGCCACGTGCCAGGATGGGGCTGTACACACCCTGGAGTCTCCCCTCAGAGGGAGCTCCCACCCATGAACCAGTGGAAGCCCCATGCTCCGCGCTGGTGGACGACACGGTCTAGGAGCGGCTATGCCCGTGCAAGAGCGGAAGCGCCATGCTCCGCACTGGTGAATAAACAACTGAGGGCACCCTAGTGGCTGCAGTAACCGCAGGAGAGCCACCAGGCTCGCCGCTCAGCTTCACCGCACCGCTTTTCCCTCGGGAGGGTCACGCGAGGGGGCTGGGCACGGGGGCTACGCTCAGGTTAAGCCTGGCATATACCACCTCACCAGGTCCCTTGGACCTGGTCTTCTCGCGTCCCTCCCGAGTGAAAGCCCGGCGAGGAAAGGTATGGAGAGTTGTTCGTACGTCAAGGGGGACCCCTGAGCATCGCGACTCAGGGGCCTCACTGGTCACGTAGCCCCTCACCCCTTGGTCTCGTCCTGGTGATCCGGATGCCCCAACGGCGGCTGAGGTATGCGCGGGACCGGGCCCTGCCAACGCAGAACGCTAAAAACCACGCTCGCATCTCCTTCCCGAGGGTTGTTCGTACGTCAAGGGGGACCCCTGAGCATCGTGACTCAGGGGCCTCACTGGTCACGTAGCCCCTAACCCCTTGGTCTCTTCCTGGTGATCCGGACGCCCCAACGGCGGCTGAGGTATGCGCAGAACCGGGCCCTGCCGATGCAGAACACTAAAGCAAACGGAAAGGAAATCGCAAAATCCTAGCAAAATTATTACAAAACATATTGTTCCTTAAAAACTCAAGGCAGAAGTTCTCACGCCTCCACGAGGCACGGTAAATGTTGCAGGGTTAAAATGGGAGGAAGCGCCGCCTTCGGACCTCTCCTTCAGCCTTGGATGCCGCCGCCACCCGCCTGCAGGGGCCCGTCGTCGACAACGTCGCCGCCGCCATCGCCATCGGCTCCGGTCATCAGGTCGACGCAGAGGAACTTCTGCACCAGGGCCTCCACCTGTTCCCCCACGGCCTTGGCGGTAGCATCATGGAGCTCAGGGGCCACAGGTTCAAGCAGCGCGCCAAGGTTGAAGCTTGGGTCCCGAAGGTGGAGGTGGCTGAAGATGCGCGTCGCGGCCGAGGTGAAGAGCGCGCGAGCTTCCCCCTCCACCAGGGGGCCCACTCTGGCGATGACGCCCTCGAGCGTCGTGGCAAGCTTGGGGAGCAGCCCGTTGGGGCCTTCCTCCGGACTAGCTAGCGGTCCCTCGTACCCTTCCCCATAAAGGGCCCGCAGTGCCTTGCGGGACCTCAGCTCGAGGGAGATGAAGGCGTCGCGCCCCGCGGCGGCCCCTTCTCAGCCGTGGCAACGGATCTCTCCCTGGCCTCCAGCCGAGCCTTCTCCTCGGAGACGAGCTTAGTGTGGGACGCCTGGGCCGTCTCCGTCTCCCCCTTCAGCTTCACCAGGCGGCTCCGTTCTGTAGCCTGCTCCTGGGCCACTTGCTCCAGCTCGGCGTCTCGGTCGGCGAGCGCAGCTTCCCGGGCCTTGAGGTCCTCCTCCTGCTCTTCAAGCTGGCGGGCGCGGGCGGCCTACTCATCGTGGAGGGCCTTCAGCTCGGCCTCCACCGTGCGGCAGCGCTCCTCGGCAGACACTGCGTCGGTCAGCGCTGCATCGCGAGCCGCTGTGTCCTCGTCGGCCTCCTTCCTGCCCTCCACAACGACAGCCTCGGCATGGCCCCAGGCCGCCCTGATGGAGGAGTCGGCCTGGAGCCACCCCGAGATCAGCCCCAGATGCCCCGTCACCACGCGCCGGTCGGCGCCCCGAAGATCAGTCCGGAGCTGGTCCAGTGCGGTGAAGGCCTCCTCCAAAGCGCTGGGCAGGGCAGAGGAGCCATGGTCCGCCAACGTGAGGACTTGAGGAGGAGATGGCACCGGCACCTGGACTGGGGACGCTACAGCAACAAGGGCGACAGGGGGCTCCAGAGCCCTCAAACCCCCCGCTACCTTAGATCCATATTGAGTAATCTGATTATGAATCTTTTTATCCAAATTTTCAATCAACTCTGCGGTAGCAATTTTATTCTCAATAATATCCAACCTTTGCATCACATGTTCCAAGGTTAAAATAGTTCCATTGATCAAAAGAGGTGGTGGGCGCAGCAAATCTATCATGGCATTGTAAGAATCAAAAGTATGGCTCCCCAAGAAATTTCCCCCGGTAATGGCATCTAGAACATATCTATTCCAAGGAGTAATGCCTACATAAAAATTGCAAAGAAGAACGGCAGTAGATTACTTTCGAGTAGATCTATTTTGAGCATTGCAAATTCTATACCAAGCATCTTTTAAATTTTCTCCCTCCCTTTGTTTAAAATTGAGAACTTCGTTATCAGGAGTGCTAACAATGATGGGAGGACTAGCCATGCGAACGAGACAAGCGATCAAACGCACGAGCAAACAAAAGGCAAACGAAGAAGACGAACGGAAGAGGGGCGAAGAAAAAGGCATTTTTTTTTAAAATCATTTTAGAAGTGGGGGAGAGGAAAATGAGAGGCAAATGGCGAATAATGTAATGCAAGAGATGAGAGTTTATGATGGGTACTTGGTATGTCTTGACTTGGCGTAGATCTCCCCGGCAACGGCGCCAGAAATTCTTCCTGCTACTTCTTGAGCTTGCGTTGGTTTTTCCCTTGAAGAGAAAAGGGTGATGCAGCAAAGTAGAGATAAGAATTTCCCTCAGTTTGAGAACCAAGGTATCAATCCAGTAGGAGACACTGCACAAATCATCGAATACCTGCACAAACAATCAAACAACTTGCACCCAACACGATAAAGGGGTTGTTAATCCCTTCATGGTTATTTGCAAAAGTGAGATCTGATAGATATAGATGAAACTAAATAAAAGATAAAGTAAATATTTTTGGTATTTTTGGTTTATAGATCGGAAAGTAAAAGATTGCAAAATAGTAGATCGGAAAGTAATATGATGGAAAATAGACCCGGGGGCCATAGGTTTCACTAGAGGCTTCTCTCAAGATAGAAAATAATACGGTGGATGAACAAATTACTGCCGAGCAATTGATAGAAAAGCGCAAAGTTATGATGATATCTAAGGCAATGATCATGAATATAGGCATCACGTCCGTGTCAAGTAGACCGAAATGATTCTGCATCTACTACTATTACTCCACACATCGACCGCTATCCAGCATGCATCTAGAGTAATAAGTTCATAAAGAATGGAGTAATGCATTAAGTAAGATGACATGATGTAGAGGAATTAACTCAAGCAATATGATGAAAACCCCATCTTTTTATCCTCGATGGCAACAATACAATACATGCCTTGCTGCCCCTACTGTCACTGGGAAAGGACACTGCAAGATTGAACCCAAAGCTAAGCACTTCTCCCATTGCAAGAAAAAACAATCTAGTTGGCCAAACCAAACCGATAGTTTGAAGAGAATTACAAAGATATCAAATCATGCATATAAGAATTCAGAGAAGATTCAAATAATATTCATAGATAAGCTGATCATAAATCCACAATTCATCGGATCTCGGCAAACACACCGCAAAAAAGTATTACATCGAATAGATCTCCAAGAACATCGAGGAGAACATGGTATTGAGAATCAAAGAGAGAAGAAGCCATCTAGCTACTAGCTATGGACCCGTAGGTTTGTGGTAAACTACACATGCTTCATCAGAAGGCAATGGTGTTGATGTAGAAGCCCTCCATGATCAAATCCCCCTCCGGCAGGGTGCCGGGAAAGGTCCCTAGATGGGATCTCACGGGTACAAAAGATTGCGGTGGTGGAAAAGTCTTTTCGTGGATGCCCCTGTTGGTTTGGGGATATATGAGTATATATAGGCGAAAGAATTAGGTCAGGAGGTGCACGAGGGGCCCACAAGGGTGGGGGCGCGCCCTAACCCCCTGGGCGCGCCCTCCGTCCTTGTGGCCGCCTCATGGCTCCTCCGACTTCATCTCCAAGTCTCCTGGTTTCCTTCTGGTCCAAGAAAAATCATCGCAAAAGTTTTATTCCGTTTGGTATTCCTTTTCTGCGAAACTCAAAAACAAGGAAAAAACAGAAACTAGCACTGGGCTCTAGGTTAATAGGTTAGTCCCAAAAATAATATAAAATAGCATATTAATGCATATAAAACATCCAAAAGAGATAATATAATAGCATGGAACAATCAAAAATTATAGATACGTTGGAGACGTATCAAGCATCCCCAAGCTTAATTCCTGCTCGTCCTCGAGTAGGTAAATGATAAAAATAGAATTTTTGATGTGGAATGCTACCTAACATATTTATCCATGTAATTTTTTTTATTGTGGCATGAATGTTTAGATCCGTAAGATTCAAAACAAAAGTTTAATATTGACATAAAAACAATAATACTTCAAGCATACTAACAAGGCAATTATGTCTTCTCAAAATAACATGGCCAAAGAAAGCTTATCCCTACAAAATCATATAGTCTGGCTATGCTCCATCTTCATCACACAAAATATTCAAATCATGCACAACCCCGATGACAAGACAAGCAATTGTTTCATACTTTTGACGTTCTCAAACCTTTTCAACTTTCACGCAATACATGAGCGTGAGCCATGGACATAGCACTATAGGTGGAATAGAAGGTGGTTGTGGAGAAGACAAAAAGAGGGAGATAGTCTCACATCAACTAGGCGTATCAACGGGCTATGGAGATGCCCATCAATAGATATCAATGTGAGTGAGCAGGGATTGCCATGCAACGGATGCACTAGAGCTATAAGTTTATGAAAGCTCAAAAAGAAAACTAAGTGGGTGTGCATCCAACTTGCTTGCTCATGAAGACCTAGGGCAATTTGAGGAAGCCCATCATTGGAATATACAAGCCAAGTTCTATAATGAAAAATTCCCACTAGTATATGAAAGTGACAACATAGGAAACTCTCTATCATGAAGATCACGGTGCTACTTTGAAGCACAAGTGTGGTAAAAGGATAGTAACATTACCCCTTCTCTCTTTTCTCTCATTTTTTTTATTTGGGCCTTCTCTCATTTTTTTTGGCCTCTTTTTTTCGTCCGGAGTCTCATCCCGACTTGTGGGGGAATCATAGTCTCCATCATCCTTTCCTCACATGGGACAATGCTCTAATAATGAAGATCATCACACTTTTATTTACTTACAACTCAAGAATTACAACTCGATTCTTCGAACAAAATATGACTCTATATGAATGCCTCCGGCGGTGTACCGGGATGTGCAATGAATCAAGAGTGACATGTATGAAAGAATTATGAACGGTGGCTTAGCCACAAATACGATGTCAACTACATGATCATGCAAAGCAATATGACAATGATGAAGCGTGTCATAGTAAAATGGAACGGTGGAAAGTTGCATGGCAATATATCTCGGAATGGCTATGGAAATGCCATAATAGGTAGGTATGGTGGCTGTTTTGAGGAAGGTATATGGTGGTGTATGGTACCGGCAAAAGTTGTGCAGCACTAGAGAGGCTAGCAATGGTGGAAGGGTAAGAGTGCGTATAATCCATGGACTCAACATTAGTCATAAAGAACTCAGATACTTATTGCAAAAATCTATTAGTCATCGAGACAAAGTACTACGCGCATGCTCCTAGGGGGATAGGTTGGTAGGAAAAGACCATCGCTCGTCCCCGACCGCCACTCATAAGGAAGACAATCAATAAATAAATCATGCTCCGACTTCATCACATAACGGTTCACCATACGTGCATGCTACGGGAATAACAAACTTTAACACAAGTATTTCTACAATCCATAATTACTTACTAGCATGACTCTAATATCACCATCTTTATATCTCAAAACAATCATAAGGAATCAAACTTCTCATAGTATTCAATGCACTTTATATGAAAGTTTTTATTATATCCCTCTTGGATGCTTATCATATTAGGACTAAATTTATAACCAAAGAAAATTACCATGCTGTTTAAAGACTCTCAAAATAATATAAGTGAAGCATGAGAGTTCAATAATTTCTATAAAATAAAGCCACCGCCGTGCTCTAAAAAGATATAAGTGAAGCACTAGAGCAAAATTGCCTAGCTCAAAAGATATAAGTGAAGCACATAGAGTATTCTAATAAATCACGATTCATGCATGTCCCTCTCAAAAGGTGTGTACATCAAGGATGATTGTGACAAACTAAAAAACAAAGACTCAAATCATACAAGACGCTCCAAGCAAAACACATATCATGTGGTGAATAAAAATATAGCCTCAAGTAAAGTTACAGATAGACGAAGACGAAAGAGGGGATGTCTTCTGGGGCATCCCCAAGCTTAGGATATTGCCACTCCTTATTCCATAGTCCATCAAATCCTTACCCAAAACTTGAAAACTTCACAACACAAATCTCAACAGAAAATCTCATAAGCTCCGTTAGTATAAGAAAATAAACCACCACTTTGGTACTGTTGTGAACTCATTATTTACTTATATTGGTGTAATATCTACTATATTCCAACTTTTCCATGGTTCATACCCCCCGATACTACCCATAGATTCATCAAAATAAGCAAACAACACAAAGAAAATAGAATCTGTCAAAAACAGAACAGTCTGCGAAGATCCGAATTGTTCTAATACTTATGTACCTCCAAAAATTCTGAAAAATTAGGAAAACATAGGAAATTTATATATAAATCTCGTATAAAATATTCAGCGTTTTTAAACGCTCCAGAGAATTATCAAAATTCTGTGACTGGACTCAAAAGTTTCTGTTTTTCAGCAAGATCAAATCAACTATCACCGTAAGCCATCCCAAAGCTCTTACTTGGCACAAACACTAATTAAAATACAAAACCACATATAACCAGAGGCTAGATGAATTATTTATTGCAAAAAAGAACCAAAAAAAGCAAAAACAAAAATAAAATTGGGTTGCCTCCCAACAAGCGCTATTGTTTAACGCCCTTAGCTAGGCATAAAAACATGAAGAGATCTAGGTATTGCCATCCTTGGTATGCAATTCATCAATCACACACTTATAATCCTTAGGAGATTCTTTGGTTTTGTCAATGATCAAACTCCTAGGTAAGAAATCAAGAAATTCACTTGTAGCAATTGGTTCTTTAATAATATCGAAAAAATTGGGGTGAACACTTATTGTTTTGAGATCTTCATTTTCCTTACTAGAAGATTCACCCTTATTCTTAGGAACATAAGTAAACTTGGCAATCTTAGTAGGAGAAAGATTTTGAACAGTTTTAACGGAGGAAAAAGCAGAACCCAAGTTGGTAATTATATCTTCTAGTTTGCCGATTCTAGTAGAATCTTGATCTATCTTTTCATTAACTATGGGTTCCTTTTCCCTAAGGTTTTTTAAAGTAACTCCTACCTTAGATCCATATTGAGTAATCTGATTATGAATCTTTTTATCCAAATTTTCAATCAACTCTGCGGTAGCAATTTTATTCTCAATAATATCCAACCTTTGCATCACATGTTCCAAGGTTAAAACAGTTCCATTGATCAAAAGAGGTAGTGGGCGCAGCAAATCTATCATGGCATTGTAAGAATCAAAAGTATGGCTCCCCAAGAAATTTCCCCCGGTAATGGTATCTAGAACATATCTATTCCAAGGAGTAATGCCTACATAAAAATTGCGAAGAAGAACGGCAGTAGATTGCTTTCAAGTAGATCTATTTTGAGCATTGCAAATTCTATACCAAGCATCTTTTAAATTTTCTCCCTCCCTTTGTTTAAAATTGAGAACTTCGTTATCGGGAGTGCTAACAATGATGGGAGGACTAGCCATGGGAATGAGACAAGCGATCAAATGCACGAGCAAACAAAAGGCAAACGAAGAAGACGAACGGAAGAGGGGCGAAGAAAAAGGGAAAAAAATTCGAAAATCATTTTAGAAGTGGGGGAGAGGAAAATGAGAGGCAAATGGCGAATAATGTCATGCAAGAGATGAGAGTTTATGATGGGTACTTGGTATGTCTTGACTTGGCGTAGATCTCCCCGGCAATGGCGCCAGAAATTCTTCCTGCTACTTCTTGAGCTTGCGTTGGTTTTTCCCTTGAAGAGGAAAGGGTGATGCAGCAAAGTAGAGATAAGAATTTCCCTCAGTTTGAGAACCAAGGTATCAATCCAGTAGGAGACAACGCACAAATCACCGAATACCTGCACAAACAATCAAACAACTTGCACCCAACGCGATAAAGGGGTTGTCAATCCCTTCACGGTTATTTGCAAAAGTGAGATCTGATAGATATAGATGAAACTAAATAAAAGATAAATTAAATATTTTTGGTTTATAGATCGGAAAGTAAAAGATTGCAAAATAGTAGATCGGAGAGTAATATGATGGAAAATAGACCCGGGGGCCATAGGTTTCACTAGAGGCTTCTCTCAAGATAGAAAATAATACGGTGGGTGAACAAATTACTGCCGAGCAATTGATAGAAAAGCGCAAAGTTATGACGATATCTAAGGCAATGATCATGAATATAGGCATCACGTCCGTGTCAAGTAGACCGAAACGATTCTGTATCTACTACTATTACTCCACACATCGACCGCTATCCAGCATGCATCTAGAGTATTAAGTTCATAAAGAACGGAGTAATGCATTAAGTAAGATGACATGATGTAGAGGAATTATCTCAAGCAATATGATGAAAACCCCATCTTTTTATCCTCGATGGCAACAATACAATACGTGCCTTGCTGCCCCTACTGTCACTGGGAAAGGACACCGCAAGATTGAACCCAAAGCTAAGCACTTCTCCCATTGCAAGAAAAACCAATCTAGTTGGCCAAACCAAACCGATAGTTCGAAGAGAATTACAAAGATATCAAATCATGCATATAAGAATTCAGAGAAGATTCAAATAATATTCATAGATAAGCTGATCATAAATCCACGATTCATCGGATCTCAGCAAACACACTGCAAAAAAGTATTACATCAAATAGATCTCCAAGAACATCGAGGAGAACATGGTATTGAGAATCAAAGAGAGAAGAAGCCATCTAGCTACTAGCTATGGACCCGTAGGTCTGTGGTAAACTACTCACGCTTCATCGGAAGGGCAATGGTGTTGATGTAGAAGCCCTCCGTGATCGAATCCCCCTCCGGCAGGGTGCCAGAAAAGGTCCCTAGATGGGATCTCATGGGTACAGAAGGTTGCGGCGGTGGAAAAGTCTTTTCGTGGATGCCCCTGTTGGTTTGGGGATATATGAGTATATATAGGCGAAAGAATTAGGCCAGGAGGTGCACGAGGGGCCCACAAGGGTGGGGGGCACGCCCTACCCCCCTGGACGCAACCTCCATCCTTGTGGCTGCCTCGTGGCTCCTCCAACTTCATCTCCAAGTCTCCTGGTTTCCTTCTGGTCCAAGAAAAATCATCGCAAAAGTTTTATTCTGTTTGGACTCCGTTTGGTATTTCTTTTCTACGAAACTCAAAAACAAGGAAAAAACAGAAACTGGCACTGGGCTCTAGGTTAATAGGTTAGTCCCAAAAATAATATAAAATAGCATATTAATGCATATAAAACATCCAAAACAGATAATATAATAGCATGGAACAATAAAAAATTATAGATACGTTGGAGACGTATCAGGCGCGGTGACATTCATGGTGACGAAGCACCGGGCAAGCAGGTTGAAATATCAAGGAAATTTTATCGAAGGCAAGGCCGGTTCTGATACATGCACAAAACAATACTGCTGCAGGAGCAGGCCCTGCAGCCTGAGGATAATGCAGCCCGAGGGGTGCCCTCAACTGAACAAACCAAAAGTCACCTGGCAATGATGCTGAAGAAGCGTCGGGGTAGTTGATGAAGCGTGCCGTGGGGGTTGCTCCTAACGAGCCGGGCGGCTCTGGAGGCTTGAGAGGCTCACAAGGCCCAGGGGGCTCGTGAGGGTCTGGGACCTCCTGAGATGCGACTGCCGAGCACCGAGCCTCGTGAGACGCCATGGCATGCTGCACCAGACGCTGGTAAGAGGTGCCAACGTTCAGCAGGCTAAACGGCATGCGGACATAGTTGCAGGGGTAGCCCCCACTCCGGCCGACGCGAGATGGCCTGAAGAGGTCCTGTGAAGCGGCCCTACTGAGGCCCGGGATGTTGACGCAGACGCGCAGCTCACCACCCGTGTCAGGGCTGGCAGCTGCACTGGTGGGTCTTGCGGGGCGACGCTCGCCGCGCATGGCTTGCGCTTCCTGAAGCCCTTCGATCGCCTTGGTGATGAACTCTCGTGCTCCTGGCGCCTCGCGCCGTGCTCCTTGGCCATGGGGGCGCGCACCAAGGCACGCCTCCAAGTGGTGCCCGAGCACCTCCCTCGTCACACTAGTCAGGTCAGAGGCCCTCCAAGTGGAAGCCCCCGAGCCCGTCCTGAGGGAGGCGCCGGGCGCGCCTTCCTATGTAGAAGGAAGGGATGCCCCGACGACAGGAGCAGAACCTGAGGCATTGCCAGTAGATTTCTTGGCCTCTGGACGGCTCTTGGGGAGGAGCTGCTTCTTCTTCGTGGGGGTGGCCTCAGGAGGCATGACGTTGCCCTCTCCATCGGAGTTCTCTGCCGCCGCGGCGTGGTAGGCATGCCCAAGAGAGCAGACCGTGTCCTTCTCATCACAGGCGACCGTGATGATGCCGCTGCATCCAAGCATCTTGAGGACGTTGTAGCCATGATGAGTAGCCTCCATGAACTTGGCGAGGGCAGGGTACCCAAGGATGGATTTGTACGGGAGGCCGATGTGGGCCACATCAAAGTCGATGAGCTTGGTGTGGTAGTTGTCGCGCTTGCCGAAGGTGATGGGGAGGTGCAACTAGCCCAGGGGAGTGGTGGAGCCGTCGGTCACCCCAAAGAATGGTCTGGTGGGCATGAGTTGGTCATAGGGCACCTAGAGCATCTCGAAGGTCTCGACAGAGAGCACGTTGAGGCCAGCACCACCGTCGATGAGAGTCTTGGTGACGGAGACGTTGCTGATTGTGGGCGTGCAGAGCATGGGGAGCACGCCAGCAGTTCCCGCGCACCTAAGGTGGTCCTTGGAGTCGAAAGCGATGGCGTACTACGACCACCTGAGGGGACGCGTAGCTTTGAGCTTCGAGAGGGCTGCATTCACCTTGCGAGAGAACTGCTTGAAGATGCAGTTCGAGGTGGGCGCCTGAGCTCCACCGAGGATGCAGGCGATAGCACGAGGCTCCTGGTAGCCCCCAGCCCCATCATCCTGATGGTTGTCGTCGTTCCTCCTTGGTGGTGGCGGCAGCGGAGGGAGACCGGCGTTGCCCTGAGGATGGGCCTCGCAAGGCTGATCGCGCCAGGGGCCGTCGCAAGGCTGATCGCACCAGTCACCCTTGCGAGTCTAGTCGCACCAGCCCTGACGAGGTTTGCAGTTGTCCCAGCGGCCTCCACCGTGACCTCCTCCGCGGCCGAAGCCACGGTCGCTGCGCTCGGGGCAGCGGCCCAGGCGCTCGTCCCGGAGCGCCCTGAGCTCCTGGCAGTCATTGGTGTTGTGGGTGTGCACGTTGTGGAAGACGTGGAATGGGCGAGCGTCCTTGGGGGGCTCGTCACGATCACGGCCGTGCTTCAGCTCAGGCTCTGCTGCTAGCACGGTGGGGGCCTTGTGCTTCGTTTCCTTGGCCTTGGCCTTCTTGTCTTCAGGGTCGACTTCTAGGTGCTTGAGGAGGGAGAGGCGGCCTTCTTCCACCGTGGCGCATCTGTCCACCAAGTTGAACATCTCCAGCGTCGTGCATAGGTCATCGTGGATGGTGAGCTCCTCGCTCATCTTGATGTCCGTGACACCTTCGGTGAACGCCGAGATGATTGCTTCGTCCGAGGCCTTCGGGATCTTGAGGCGAACATTGGTGAAGCGCTGAATGTACTTTTGGAGAGTCTCTCCTGGCTGCTGCTTCACGCGTCGCAGGTCATTGAATGTGAGGGCGCAGTCATCGGTGCCTTGGAAGTTGGTGATGAAATGCTCGTGAAGCTCATCCCAAGAGAAGATCGACCCCTCCGGGAGGTGCAAGAGCCAGGAGCGCGCGCCGTCCTTGAGAGCCATGGGGAACCAGTTTGCCATGACCTTGTCGTCACCATTCGCCGCCTCGATGCTCAGCGAGTAGAGCTGGAGGAACTCCGCAGGGTTAGGGACGCCATCATAGCGCAGGGGCAGGTCTGGCTTGAACTTGACCGGCCAGACAACTCGGCGCAGCTCACGAGAGACAGCACGGCAACCCGCCGCACTCATGGGCGTGGCCCGCGTGAGGGGGGCAGGGTCTTGAAGCCCACATGCGGCAGCTTCTGGAGCGGCCCGGTCTTGGTGCTGACGCGGCGGCGCAGGGAGTGCACACGCATCATACTGCGGCTGCTGCACGACCTGGCAGCTGGCCTCGTCCCTGGCCGGCATTGGTGCTCTGCGTGGCGGGTCGCACGGACGCGCGTCGCGCCTCGGCTCGGTGTCAGCGCTGCGAAGAGGAGGAGGTGGTGGCGCGCCATGCGCCACATCGCCCGCACGAGACGGTGGGGGGCGGAGCGAGTGGGAAGGCGCCGGGGCCTCGCCGACGGCATTGACAAGCTCGGTGATGCAACCGAGCCAGGCATCGTAGCCCTCATTGGCGGGGCAGTAGCGCAACAGCTCATGCGCCATGAGAAGCGCAGCCTACTCGTTTGTCAGCCCGCGGCGAGCATGAGAAGACGAGGCCATGGCAGGAGTGAGGGAAGACGTGGCGGTGCGGCCGTCATGCTGCACGGAGGGCGGTAGCGAAGAGTCCTGCTGCTCATGAGCAGCGGGGTCGGTGGCCGCGTTAGCTGTGGGAGAAGCGGAGCGGCGTGGGGCGTCGTGACCCACCGGTGCCGTCTGGGCGACGCGGGCGGCCCGGCGCTCGGCGCGAACTCGGCGGGCATTGGCCATGGAAGCGACGAAGCAGGGACAGAGTGGAGCGGAAGGGAGAACTTCGACACGCCCCTACCTGGCGCGCCAAATGTCAGAATCAGGGCTCCGCAGACCCAATAAGGTTCGAACTCTGGGGCGTGTGCGAAAGATCTAGCCTAGCCACGGCTCACTGCTCACCACCCCATGGCTTGACTCCAACGAGTTCGTGCAAGCGAGAGGAAGAGTATGACATGGTGGTTTACCCAGGTTCGGGCCACCTTGCGGTGTAAACCCCTACTCCTGCTTTGTGGTGGATTGCCTCGCGAGGAGGATGAGGATGAACTAGTACAAGTGGATGAGCTGCCTCAAGAGAGCTCAATGGCCGAGGGATCGGATCCTTCTCTACGATGGAGACTAGCCTATATTTATGGTCCTCTTCCCTCATTGCTTAGGCGGGAAGGGATACCACAACAGCCAATTTGAAGGGGGACAGGAGTACACCATATCCTGACTAAAGGTGGTCTTCGTCTGCAAAGATTCTGGTCATGACGCCGTGGTGGGCTCGGCGATGACCTCTGTCCTGCTGAGCCAGCGGCCTCGGTCTTGTTGCACCAGAATGGAAACCTTTGGGGGATTCCTTGGGAACCCGCGTATGTCCTTGCCTCCTTAGCACCAAAGAGGAAATTGTCTTCTCCTGCGCCCGCTAGCGCCCGCCTGGCCTTGGTCGTCATGGCTCACATCATCGCGCGCCTCGTGAGGCCGGTGGCTTGCATAGAGATATTCGCTCCTCGGGAGGCCGCTCCTCGGGGGGCCTTGGTGTTGTTCTCCTCGCGAGGCGGGGCCTCACGAGGGTCTTGTCCGTGGAGTCTTGTAGTTGGGCCGTACTGGGCCATCGACGGAGCCGTGCGCTGGGCCGCAGGCAGGTCTGGGTACCCCCGATCCCAGAACGCCAACACATTTCTGTTGTCTCTGATGAGTTTGATGACTCAAACTACAAACTCTTCAAAGAATAGAATGGTAAGGTATTTGCTCGATATGTTGGTACTAACTGCAGGTCTGGCTCACCCAAGAAGCAAATCTGGGTGAAGAAGTTTATTGTTGAAAGTCTATCTGTCACTGCTAACTTGAACTTGCATAATGATTCTCTTCGAGGAAATGGTTTCTATTCATAGATTGGCACTGAAACTTCCTCGAATGGATTTCGATCAAACATTCGACAAAAGGAGTACATGCGTACCTCATCAAATCATTATGCTCATGTCTCTGGAAACAACTTCAATGCTTATTCATATGATTACTCTCGAAATGCACAGGTGAACTACAGACCTTGCTGAAGGAATGTTCCTGCTCAGTTAAAGCAAAAGAGAAGCTCACTGCCCACGCAAGTGTGGGTTGTGAAGAAGAACTAACCTTTCGTGCAGGAACTCTCTCAGGGATTCTTATCGCTTATTCTTAACCCTGAGATTCACATTGTTGGTGTTCGCCTCTTGTGTTTATTTGCTTTCGTTTGTCTGTGTGTTTCTTTTCGCTGTGTTTGTGTTTCGTCCGATAAACAACTCAATCATAGCTATTAGCCTTGTGTTCTCTTTCTTTTGGCTGAGTGTTTTGTTTTGGTTCCTTTTATCCCTCTATTCTTTCTCATCCAATCTATGTTGTCCGTCATAAGCATGCAATTTCATCTGAAGGAAATTTCTATCCGACGTCCTTGGTCGCAAAAGAAATCAACTTCGAACTTTAATCTATTTTGGCCTTGCCCTTCTTCAAACCTTTCAGTCTCCCGCTCAGTTTCCAAGATTTTCACAGGAAACGGTTGCCACGTGCCCACGATTCTCACGATCGTGATCGCATCCGTTGAATGTGGAACCTCCCGCTTCTGCAGGCCCTAGATTTCGGAAGAGGTGGTTTTGCCCTAAGCTATAAATACCCCTCTTCGGCATCTTCTTCCTCATTTCTTCTCCCTGCGGCCAAAACCCTTGTTCTTCTTCATCCGAGCCCGTGCTTGAAGCAACTCCGCCGTGCAACTCCGGTGAAACCTCGACGCCGTTGGTCGTGCCAGTGCGGTAAATCTTCATCCCCGCATTTCCATAGTCGATCTACACTGCCAAGTTAGCGCGTGTAGATCTGGAACTGCTCCTGTCCTCCTCTCTCTGTTCTAGGGCAGTTCTTACCATTGCTTTTTTCCTTGTATTATTTCCTTCCGGTAGATCCTTAGGATACATTAGGCTGTAACTGGTACAGTTTGTAGCTTTTCCCTCGTACTGCTTTTCCTGGATCTAGGGTTCATGAGTATTTTTGTTCGAAAGATTAGATAGATTTAACCAAGTCTTGGCTAGGTGTAAATTTATCAAAGATATTTTTTCAAGTGCTCCATGGATCCCTCTATTTCTTTCGAAAAACAATCATTTTAGTTCAAAATGCTTTTGTGCATGTTTATGACCCTACCCTACTTTTCTCTCATATCTATTCTTTTCACAGGTCAGCCATGGCACAGAGTTTGGATGAGTACAGAGAGTCTGAAGGGGATTTGCCTCAGCCACCACCAAGGACAGGCCGTATGATATTGAGTGGTGGAGGAAGATCATCAAAGCCAACCAAGATGCCGAAGAAGAAATCAGAGTCTGAATCAGAAGGAAATGACGAAGAAGTACCCTCTGCTCACAGTCAGCCTGAGGATGAACTAGTCACTGAAGCCCTCGCCCTGTTCTCTGATGGAAATCCAAAGAAGGGTGGTCGTGGCAGAGAGAAGAACACCACTACCGAGATGTCTGAGCCAGATGGGTACATAACCCCACCAGGAGTTGAATCAACAACCGAGCGAAATAACAGGCTGCAAAGGATTCACCGACACTGGGCGAAGAAATGGTTCAACTATGAGAATGTTCGAGAGAAATATCAAATTCTGTTTGCTTTCACTCCTCCTTGGAATGACTACATAGCTGAGAACTGCATCGGTCCAGACGATGAAAAAGTCAGGCCTCCTCAGCCATTAACTGCTCATCCTGACTCGCTCAAAACCATCGCGGATTTTCCCGATGAAGTTGCCAAGAGGCAGAAGGCCAAAGCCAAGCGTAAAGCGAGGGCTGCGAAGAAAAATCAGGTTGAAGCGAGAAATGTTGCACTAACTCAACAAGACATGCAAAAGAAAAAGGATCGTGCCTCCCAAAAGAAATATGTGGCTAGTAAATCTAAGAAGGCAGTTTCTGACTCGTCTGATGAGTCCTCCGATGATGATGCTCCTGAAGAAATACCAATGTATGATCAACGTCCTCTTCTGAACAAGCCATACAAGACGCCCTCACCAGCCAAGATTTCACCCCAACAAGAAAATCACCAAGACATGCACCTACTCCAGTCACTATCAAACCTTCGGGTTCTACTGCTCCTTCTGCGAATAGAAAACTCATGTCCGAAGAGAAAGCTGAAGCTTCTGCCAAGAAAGCTAAACCAAGTGTTCCTGCTCCCACAGAGGAACAAAAATATGACTTCAATTTCATGATCAATATAATTGAAAGTGCTACTTACGATGCGAAATCTGCAGATATCAGCAGCTTGGGACTTCCTGACGATGTCACTGAAATGGTGATGAAACATTTCATCGTGCTGAAGAAAATTACAAAGAAGCTCAATCAGGCTATCAAGGACAAGAAAACCCTCGAGCAGATGAGGAGAGATGCAAGTACTGAGTCTGAAAGTAAACGCCTGAACAAAGAAATTGTTGAGATCACCAAGGCACTCAGTGTCATGATGAATGACAAAATTGACTGGCTCTCGAAACTGAAGATGGATGTTTCTCAGCTGTGTGATCGAAGGAATGATGAGATTGAGTGCAAGGCTGAATTGGCTCGAAGGAAAATCAAGGAGTAAAAACGTCAAAAAGCTAAGGCAAGAGCCAGCAAGCCGAAAGGAATCAAGGATCGCCAAACTCAAACTACTGCTGATGCTCCTATCAACTCAAGTACTCCTCTGCAGCAGATTCCGCCATCCCCACCGCACGAAGATGAACCCATGCAGCAAGCTGGAAATGTGGAACTCATCTTTGCTACTGCAACAGTCGAAATACAACCTGATGTGGTTGATATTTTTCTGAACAAGACTGACGATGAGAATGCTGGACCTGAGCAGCAAGCCACCGATGATAAAACTGATGAAGAGATCAAGGTTGAGAAGGAAAATCCCTCACCTCCAAAGATAATACAAGCTGAGCCCTCTGGATCCAACAAGGAGGAGAGTGACAAGATTGAGGGGGAGCTTAATGCTTCCCAAGAGAAAACTACCCCAGTCACATCATCTGGTGCCCCTACCCAGATGGATGTTGATCTTGCTCCTCGTTCCACTACTACGCAGGAAGAAGAAGAGAAGAAACCTGAAGAGCCCATGGCTCATGATAGTTGTCTCACCTGTTGTACCCCAGGCGACCGAGAAAGAAAAGGTTGTGACCCAAGTCGAAGAAAATAAAGAGAAAGAAAAGGCCCTAGTGCCTAAAAGTCATAAAGACGCTGAAGGAGTTCCAGCGAAGAAAAATGATGATTCCAGTTTGACAAAGAAAACAACCCAAGAGAGATCAAGAAAGCTTCGAGCCCCACTGAAGCCTATCGATGAAGATATGCAAGCACCTGATGATGTTCGGACCAGAAATGTGAATGAAGAACTTCTGAAGAATCCTCTGGAAACATTTCATCTGTTCCCAGTTCAAGATGGTCCAAATGGTCCTGCATTCAATGAGCAATTTCACCTCTCGAAACTTGCTTTCTTTGGGACCAGCCCGTATGAAAGAGAGAAAACTTCACTGTCGCCTAGGTTCTAGACAAAAGAACAAGCTGTAGATTATGCTCGCATTCTATACGAAAAGAATCGCGTCTTTAAGCACCAGATTCTGAACTTTGCTGAGCTCGAGAGATTACCCTGCTTTCATCACTCCATCGAGCACATTGAACATGCTTTCCTGAAAGGTTTTATGCGTTTCAATCATGGCTGGAATCGAGAGGTAATTCATCAATTCTATGCCACTCTATACATCTCAGGAGAACTTGGAGATAGTTCTACATGGATCCTCGAATGGATAACTGGAGAGGAAAAGATCAAATGCTCGGCAGAACAGTTCTTGGCATTATTGAATCTGCCCAGGTGTGAATTTGATGCAAATACTGAACACAGTCTACACTATTGGGAAGTTTCCGAAGCCCAACTGCATATGCTGATGGACCCAGAACTTGTTGGTGACGAATGTGTTGAAGTGAATCCGAAGAAGTTGGCCTATGAGAATAAAGTTCTATTCTATATACTGTGCAATTCTCTCACTCCAACTAACAGGCCTGAAACCATCAATGGCATCGTAGGAAATGCACTGCTTGCCATGTCTTAGGGTGTTCGCTTTGATATCCCAGATCTTTTCATTCGAAACCTGGCATGTGCAGCTGATAGCCCTCAAGCTTTAAAGCCCTATGCTCCTTGGATCATGTATGTCATTGAACAGCTCCTTGAAGTTAAGTTCTTCTGCCTGTATGTTCCGAAAGTTTTCATGCCTCCTGTCCGTGACACTCTCAGACTGGTGAAAGATATCGGCAAAGGAAAGATGCTAGTGGATGCCACTACTTCTGCTTCTTTGCCTGCCCCAGTTGTAGTTCCGAAGATCAAGAAAGCAAGAGTGGATATCCCCCATGATGAAAATCCTTCTCTCCATGAGATTTGTCTTTGCACTCAGCAAGCATTGGAAAGCCATATCAAGATGGATGGGAAAGAAAAGCTGGAGATGATGGCTGAGTTGAATCTGCTTCATAATTATTCTCAGCAAGCTCTTTTGTACGAGAAAGAACAGAAGAAGCGCTATTGTACACTTCTTCGAAAGCATTACTCTCGCAAGCAACTTTCAGCAAAGGGCATCGAAAAGGAATATGATTACCTAAATATGTTTGAAGTGCCTCGGATTCGAAGGCAAACACCAGTGCTCCCTCAGCGTTCTGCCTCAACTGGCCTGCTGTTTGTCGAACCTGATGATATTCTTGAAGACACAGCAGGGACTTTCATCTACAAGCCAGAAGCACCTCGCGCTGCTACTCCCGAAGCAAATCCCGAAGCTAGTGCCGCAACTCCAACTCCTGCTTCGGCCTCGACCATTCCTCGTTCTTCTTCTCCGAACAGTTCGAGTTCTGGTTCTGAGGGTTCCTCGGACATGTAGTTCCTCGTATGCATTCTCTTTCCTTTTTGACACTTGTTGACAAAAAGGGGGAGTAGTACATCGAGTGATAGATCAGCGGGATATTTGTAGGGTGTTTTTATTCGCCATTTGCTTTTCTTCCGAACAATTTGGTTTTATCGAACAGTCTGCTTCTGAACCTTAACGCACCGCATGTGGTGTTGATATACTCGATCATCATGTACTGTTAATAACCCCCCCCCCCCCCCCCCCCCCTGCAATGCTATATGCTTCCAAACTTTGCTTGTAGGTGAAATCAAAAGTTTACTCCCTTGCAATACTTATCTTCAATAATTATCTATCGTGCAGGGAAAGTAAAAGTGTTTCCAAGGATGACTGGAAATCATACTTCTCTGAGAAAGAGACACAACTCTCCTTGGAACCATATGTATCTTTTGGTTAGATGTTCTATATTGATTATCTCTCGCTATCTAACCTTGCAGAAGAAGAAATGTACTTCAGATCATTCCTCTTGTGATTCATGAGCAAATACTTCCCATCTATCAAGTTGTTTTCCTCGTACTTCTCCGTCGTAACTTCTTTGTTGCAGGAAAACTACATCTAAAATATATCTATCACGAGCAATATATCTGTAATTCCTTTGCTCTGTTTTTCCTCGTATATCTAACTTGCAGGGAACTCATATCTCGTGTGGATTTGAACTGTGTTCTGAGAAAATCTTCATGGCTTATCCTTCGTCACAAATCATTTTAAAGTACTTGATTTATCTAACATTCCTTTTCAAAGATAATGTGTGATAGGAAACACCTCAAACACCATCGAGTGTATTGAAAGAGACCACGAAGAGATCATTTGTCAATATCACTCGTACGAAGATTCATCTCGCTACCTTCCATTGTTATCATCTATGCATTCGATGCATATCTTTAGGGGGAGCATGTTTTATCTTCGTAATTATCTCTCGTCTTTCATTATCCTTCGCATTCCATTTCATTCATTTATCTATCCTTCGATGTGTTCTGTTTTGTCAACAATCATCCAAAAAGGGGGAGATTGTTGGTGCAATTTTTTGCCCTCTTGTGTTTTGGAGATTGTTTACAGAAATAGGTATGGACTGATTTGTTTGCTAGTGCATACAGAGAGAAATAGTCCATGCAGAACCGAAGAGAATGTTGTCTCCGGGGTCAAGTTCGAGGAACTTCACTGAAGAATATCTGCGTTGAAGAGAAGAATGAGCTACATCTATTGAAGATATGTAGGCGAGAAGATTGATGTGAAGGGGTTAGCCCCTCAAAAAATTATTGCTGACGTGAAGCAATTGTTTCGGAGATTCTGTCCGAAGGAATATGACTGCAGCGAATGGAAGTCGAAGACAAAGTGAAGACGTAGTATTCATTTCGTTATTCTTCTTTCGTTTATTTGAGTCATAGGACCTCCGTACTATTACGAGGGGTATAGGTTCTCGAAGCTTAGATCTGCTATGATGCTTAGCCCAAAACCTATGAAAGATGCGAGAGAAATCTCTTTATGCTTCGAATGATTACCTGGCAGCAGTAGACGTTGTTCTTCGTGCTGCAGGAGATATCTTTTGAACTGAGGAGTTAACTTTACTTGCTCTGCAAGTAATGTTACCGTTGTGCTCAAATTCCGACCGTTGGACTCGTGTCATTCGGCCATTGGCTGCTCCACATGTCCAATTTGGTCATTTCCCTTCAGGGAAGGCTACGGCTATAAATAGCCACCCCGCTCCAACGTTGTTCGTTGGCTGCTCCGCCTAAGATTTCTGAGAAGATTGACTGAGCATCCCCTCTCTGAGTGACGTCGGCGACTAAAAGGGAGTCATCATCGTCGGTGTTGGTGCCACTGTCGGACGAGGAGGAGTAGATCTTGGCCCAACGCCAGGATGCGTGAGCCTGCTCGTTGGGGAGGCGGGTGACTTTCACCGTGGCGGGCGCCTTCTCCTTGAGCCGCTCGGACTCCTTGATGCGGAGCCGAAGCGCCTTGGCATTTTGCGACAGCGGCAATGGGCGTCCGTTTCCGCTAAGGTTAACGACCGGCAAATGAAGTCCTGGAGGAGGTCGTCCTCCGACTCAGCAGACATGGACCAACAGGACCCGATACCGAAGCGGTAGAACCTGCCTCTACCGCCCTGTGTGCGGCCCACTACCTCGCGTGGTGTGCGGCCTGCACCTCTGATTAGGGTGTCTGTCTCTGCGTGCTTGGTGATGCGAGAATGAGCACCCAGCGCCGACCGGGGGAGAAGGGGTGACAGGGGAGGGGACGGGCGCCGACCGATGGAGGGCAAATTTCTGGTCGTCCCGGTGTCGCTCGATTCCTCTACCAACAACGCGTCCCAGTCGACAGGGTCCACCTCGCTATCAGAGTTGTTAGAATAAATCTGAGGCATACCGTCGATCATCCGAGGACCAAGCAATCACACGAGCACGACACCGAGATTTGATAACGAGGTTCACCGATATGGCTACATCCCCGGGGCCTGACTACGGGCGCTCCTCCCCATGACACCGCTACAATAACGCACCCTGGCCGCCCGGGCGCCGGCACGCGCCGTCGGCTCCCCCGCGTGCCTGTGCTATTATGTTGGCATAAGTTACAATGTGAGGTGCCTCCTCATATATAAGAGGCCATGGGTACAACATGTCTGACTCCGACACTACACGTATCCTACCCACACTACAACACCAAGTCCAAACGTAACCCAACTAGTACAAAATATTCGACACAAACTCAACAAACTCCACCTTGGGGAATATTCTCCACCACCTTGAATTTGTCCATGCATCAAACGTCCATGTACTCCGGACTTGTGTTGTCTTCTTCGTAGCTTACCAAGAGCTACTCGACGAGTCTGCCCCAGACCCGCCGTCACCGTGGGACCCCGCTGCTACTCCCGCAACTCCAGTCTCAGTGACTCCACCTGCAATAATGCTCCCTTGCAACTTGTAAAGATGCAAAGCGTCCTCCCTCCAATCATCACGGTCACCTCATCTTCCATGATTTTCATGGTCTTCTTATCCCGATCACAACGGAATACCATACCACCATCATGAACATCAAGCAAAATTAGATTCCTCCTTAGCCCTGGCACATGCCTGACTCCCCGAAGCATCCGCTCAACTCCGTCAAACATCTTGATTTTGATGTCACCTACTCCAGCAACACAATAACCTGTGTCATCACCCACATAGGCTAAACCAAACTCACCAGACTTGTACGAAGAGAACCACTCCCTGTTGGGTGCCGCATGAAAAGAGCAAGCTGAATCCAACATCCACGCTTCACTTTTGGTTGATCGCCTGTCTGGTACTACGAGGACATCACTACTGGTGTCTGAGTCATCACCATGAGTTGCCACATTAGCACTTGTCCCACCATTGAGTTCTGGACAGTCCTTTCTCATATGTCCCCACTGCTTACACTTGTGACACTGTATTTTCTTTTTCTTGTTCTTCCCTGCCTCATATCCCTTCCGCCACTCCTCACCCTTGACTAGCAAACCTTCACCATGAGAGACTTCCACCGCGTTCTTCTTTCTCATATCATAAGAGCAATGCCGCAGTAATATCCTCATTCTTGACGGTCTCCTTGCCGTGCGTCAAAGTAGTGATCAAATAGTCATAGGATGATGGCAATGAACAAATAAGCAGAATTGCCCTATCCTCGTCGTCAACCGTCGCACCCAAGCGTGCTAGATCTGTCACGACTTGATTAAAGGCGTTCATATACTCCACAAGATCTGACCCCTCCTACATCTTTAGCCCATACAACTTTTGCTTCACATACACCTTGGTCGTCACAGTCTTGGACATAAACTGACTTTCCAGCTTCTCCCAGATCTTCTTCGGCAAATTCTCATCCATCACATGATAAATAACCTGGTCCGACAGACACAACCGTATAGTCCCGGCTGCTTTCAACTGTAACTCCTCCCAGTCCTCGGCCTCCATCTTAGCTGGCTTGGCTTCCTGCAACAACGCCTTCAAGCATCCCTGTTGTGCCAACAAATCTTTCACCCTTATCTGCCATAGCCCAAAGCTTCCAGTTCCATTGAATTTCTCCACCTCGAACCTGATACTCATTGGCGCCATGACTCTTTGTACGGCTGACCCTACGAAAAATAACTGAACAGTCTTTCCGTGATCCCCAAGTACACAAACGGAACCTCGGCGTACTAATAACGATTCAACTAGCTGGTCTTCACGTGACGCAGCTCCTGTCCTGGCTCAACTCCCGATGCTAAGCTAATTTGCTCTGCCTTGCCCTTGCTAATTGCGATGGATGCCACAATCAGTGATGGCCTTTTTCTTCTGCCGATTGGATCTGCTGCTTTTGCCTCTCCGTGTCACATCAGGACTCGGTCCTCTTTTGGTCTTTCAAACAAATCTCACAATCTCTTTACATCGGATAAACTTGTAGCTTGCTCTCCCGATCGATTATCTCACAGCCTCCTGCTGGATGGGCCCTGGACGTTTTTGCTGGCTCGGGCCTTGCCTAGGCCGGCCGTCTGCGCTTCTGCTACCTAGGCCGCCTTGGCCTGCAGCGCGTCCGCACGCTAGGCGGGCATAGGCTGGATCGCGCTGCCGCCGCCACGCGCCTGCTGCTGCTTTGCCCAAACACCGTCAAGCCGCACGTACGCCACGCTGCTTCCTCGATCTGATGCACCGCCTAGTTCGATCCGTCGAGAAGTGTCACTGCTCCCAATTGCTTCACCTCCAAAATTTTCCGATCGCATCCAGAGTTTCTCCAGTCGCTGCTAACACCGCGTCTTTTGCCCTGATCGAACACAGAAGAGTTCCGCGTAACAACGATCCGTTCCACGCAGCAGTCCTGCACCGTGATATGACTCAATCTTTCTTTGCGAGGTGCTCCTCTGATCAACGATCCATAACCTCCTAGCTTTGATACCACTTGTTAGAATAAATCCGAGGCATAACGTCGATCATTCGAGGACCAAACAATCACACGAGCACGACACCGAAATTTGATAACGAGGTTCACCGATATGGCTACATCCCCGAGGCCTGACTACGGGCGCTCCTCCTCATGACATCGCTACAATACCGCACCCTGGCCGCCGGGCGCCGGCATATGCCGTGTCTCCCCCGCGTGCCTGTGCTATTATGTTGGCATAGGTTACAACGTGGGGTGCCTCCTCATATATAAGAGGCCAAGGATACAACGTGTCCGACTCCGACACTACACGTATCCTACCCACACTACAACCCCAGGTCCAAACGTAACCCGACTAGTATAGAATATTCGACACAAACTCAACAAGAGCCAGCCATGATGCTGCGGGGAGGGGAACAGACAGGGAGGGTAGTGGAATGGGAAAGGGAGCGGAGCAAACAAGAGTGAGCTAGGGTTTGGGTCCTGGTGGGGGTGGGCACGAGGTGGGCCAGCATAGGCCAATCAAATGTGGCGGCACGTCCAACTATGTCCACTCCACCACGTATCTGCCCCACATATGGGCTGGATTTGAGGGGTGTCAGACAGCTCAGGCATTTGGATTGGGTATCTGCGCGCGGGGGGGGGGGGGTTAAATTTTTTTCCCGAGCGGTGAGCAGGTTGGCGCGTTTGTCGAACATTATAGATTCAAAAATTCCAAGTGTATCTTATAAACACAAGGACAAAACGTTCAATACGACCGATCACAAAGGTGCTGAAGCTCTTCAATCTGAGGGAAACAAACTGCAGCCGAAGAGATCAAGATCCTGAATATACAGCGACAGACAAACGGTGTCACGAGCGATGTGTGTGTACTAAAGTATTTACCTGTACTACTTCTACTCACATATACAGCAGCCGCTTCTACCCCCTTGTCCCAACCAACTCGGCAAACTAGCACATTTGCAGAGGAATCCGACCCGACCGACGCGAATTGTCATCAGGGTTTTCCAACAAACACATTCACAACTCGTAGGGGGAGTAAAAGAGAGGTCGTGATTCGTGGGCCAGTTCGCTAACTCGACCAGCGGCAGCATCCTCACCTTTGGAAGAACGAGTCTCATCAATGGCCGTCTTGCGCGATTTTACCGTTACCGAGCCTATGGATGCACTGGACACCGGAGAGAGGGCGCGTTTTCACGCTGGGCAGATGCTCACGAACACAGGCAGCCTTCGCTGACGGGCGCCACGGGGCCCGCACAGGCATTGGCTGATGGACGCGTCCTCCTCCTCGGTCGGCGGCCACGCAAACGTTGCCCGTTGCACCGACGGCGGCTTCGATTCAGGCCACTTCGCTGTCCACGAGAAGCCGGCCTGTGCTCTCGCAGGAGTGGCAGTGGCGGTGGTGGTGGTGGCGGCTCTCGGAGGCGTCAAGTACGGAGCGGCTGGTGGCCTCATGGGTATGGTCGCGACGCCGGCTGCCTGCAACGATGGGTGATAGGTTCTGGGCCTCGCCTGCATGTTGGGACCGGCACTCCGCACTGATCGCCCGCGCTGAAGTTCCACCTGCATTGTACGACAGGAAGCAGAACAGATATGTCTTAAGTGGCATAATCACAATATATAAACTTAATCACAAGAACAGACATACATAATATAAACGCATCACCAGAGCTACACTGATATTCGGTACTCCTATTATGTCTTGCCAACCAAAAAGAGGCAAGTGATAATTAACAGTTATGAACTCTAAAGTCTACAATTACATCTAAAAAAGTTAAGGCCTCCGTTGATGCATATAGGGTAGTAATATCAATAGAAAAGAGATGTCATGTGATTTATAGGATAGGAATTTTTCTATTGAGTCGAGGCTAATTTTTTTTTCTATGAAATACAAAGGATTAACTCCTTTCCTATAAAGGAATATGATTCTATCCCTACAAAACAAAGGGCTTCAAAGAAAATTTTCCTATGAAATTCTTAATTCCTACAAAATTCGGACCGGGTGGGATGGGTCTATCAGAGTCCCACTTGGCGGCTGTCCCCCGCAAACCTTCTCCAGGTTTGCTTCCGGTTTATGGAAATTCGGACGTACGGACCGGTCCACGGACGTATGATAGACCGCGTTGGAGGGCACTCACAACCTCAATATTGGACTCATAAAATTCCACCGCAAAAGGTGCTGAATCACTTTGGTGAATCTGCTCGGAATCCTACGCAGAATTGATACTGATTCAGAGCAAGCTACGACGACGCCTTCTAGGCCGGAAAAGCCATCTGCTCAAACCAGTTTGGTTCTGGATCGCAGAGGAGCTCCAGAAATCGTTGGAGGGGATTTTGGAGAAGTTTGATGCGATGACGACCAATGTGAACGTGAACAGCAAGGACATCAGTGATTTGCGGCTGTAGATCGACGACTGTCGTTGAGGATATCGACGGCGTCAAGAGCCGCCTTGGAATCAAGGAACTGTATTACTGGCACGGAATGAACCATTGATCCCAGGCCACCACATAACCAAGTTTTAGATACCAAGATAACTAACACTGTTGTATTGTGACAACAATTTCAGAGTTTCAGAATGTTCATCAGCCAAGATAACCAACTTTTAGATACCAAGAAACTGTTAGATTATAAACAGGAACAAAGCATCTATCCCTGAATGGTTTAAAATAATATGTCCTTAATGTACTCTGTTATTTTATTGTAAGACTGGCGTTCCGAGGTGTGAAGTGCGAGAGAGGGGATGTGATGATTGAGGTTTTGAATAAGACGACCTTTGCATTTTAGATTTGGATCTTTTTCTTATTTCAAAATAGTGAAAAAGTCAAATAAGAGGTGTTAAGCTTTTTATCATTCTAGCATCGAGCTATTTTGCCGCAGGACCTCCCCTACAGTATCGTCACCGCAGTAGAGTTTTACCACCAAATTCGGGATGGATTGGTGTGGTTCCTCTACGCCTAGGACACCAGAATATCAAACCATGAACGAGGAAAGGCAGTTGACAGTTGTTATCATTTTCCGAAATAGTGGCTAGCAACAATTCGCAAATGGTTCACTTCTGAAAATATTCATGAGGCATCTGTAAAATTGTTTCGTCAGAAATTGGGTAGCACCCAAACAAAGAAAAGAAAGACGAGTCTGAAAAACAACATAGTATTTTCATGCCATTCCTTGAACAACAAAGAAATCTTCTAACAGAAAGCAAAAGAGAAACTGCGGTTGAGCCTCGTTTAGAATTTACGCAGAGAGTATAACCAAACAAAAAAAATCGTGTGACAAGTTCAGAATTGCAAAGGCACCATAACAAATCAAACACATTTAAATCTTATCTGAATCCCGCGGTACAAGCAATATTTACCTCAGAATGTCTTGGATTCATGGCTCGCGCCACACAAGACTCCTTCCCATATGAAAACTGCAGAATCAACGATAAAAGAGAAACAACTCATCAGATTATGCATATCCGTGGGCAGCCTCATTCTAGCCCCCTCAGGAAATCTACTTTCCACAATCAGTTCCTTTACAAGCATGTTTTGGTATTGCTAATTCCAGACTACGAACTTGGCAAGGTTTTCCCCACCCTTTTATTGTCCACATGTTTCCTCCTCCTTTTTTTCTAAAACAGTAAAACTCTCCCCTTATTTTAGCTTCCAGATGGATAAATACAGGAGTTTTCCGTGCACCATTGGTAGGATAGGACATAGGACTACGAGTCAACTACATTCGGCTAGTCAGTACCACACTTGTTGTACTCCCAAGTCCTAACAAACATTGTGAGCAACTACAGAACATGGTTTCCAGTAAGCAAAGCGTGCAAGCTTATTCGCTGTACTCTTGGTCTGCCTTGATGAACTCGTAAAAGGCTTTAATCTACAGAAACAATCGCTCCCAAATTTTCTTTTCATTTCACATAACTTCTCAGTTTGCATTGGCTCCTTTCTCACTACTTGTCCAACTATAAAGCACCAAATCTCAACATTCCTTTTTCCCTATTTGTAGACAGGATTAGCATGCAAAGTGAACTACCATACATCATTGTCGTAAGTCACTAGCCCATGATGGCGCGTGTTGCTGCACCCGTCTGTTTTTTCAATAAAATGGTAGTGATATTTATGAATATATGAGAGATAAAACATTAAGGTAACTTGTAAAATGATTGCATCACAATAGAAGAGGGAGTTTGGGCAATTAAGAAGTGCAATAGTTAGCCAGTAGCTTCCGAAGATGGAAAGCATGTACAATACAAGGGAGTATCTGATAAAAAAAGGTACGAATTCTAGGGACAAGGCGAACCATATGTACCCAATTCTCCACTGCGCACAAGATAGCAATACAATGAACAATACTTAGTAGTTAATTTAATCATATTACTTAAAAAATTGTTTTTTATAAGTTAAGGTTCCAACATATACCCGGAAAAGAAAAGGGTTCCAACGTATACTGCATTACTCATATCTGTATGAACTCCTATCGAAATAGGAGAAAATGAACTCACAAGTCTAAATCTTATTGATAGGTAACGCAGAGCAACCATCTAATCTACCCTCAAAGGAAAAACAACCGTTTGATCTGCACCTATGAGCAGTTTTATTGACTGTTACTATCGCCCTAGAATTGATCAGTAAGGAAGTTCTCACTTGATACATCATGGACATGACACTGGAATACTGCCTAGATGGCGTAACTGCTGCCATTACCTCTTTTCCAAATTGAGAACTTACATAACATGAGTGCGGAAAAGAACCCCATGACGGTCATGTGGCCTGGCACCAACACTTAATGGAAATGGAATGAAATATTGTCCACTTCCAAAAGTGAGATATATTAATACATTTTCAAATTTCCGCAAATATATGAGAGCACCAACCAGAACATATGTGATGATTGAAGGAAACTCCACAGGAAGTGCCATTTGCAAAGAACAGGTCGTTGACCCACTAAAAGTACGCCCCTTTGTATCGCCCATTGAATCCCCCATCGCCGAATTCACTCGCATCCCACTCGGGATCTCCTTGCGCACCTCTCGATCCCCTTGCCCGACTGCGATGGTTGGATCCTCTGTATCGAGCCCCCACCGAATTGTGGCGAGTGTGCGAGCCATTTTTTTGGCAAAGACTGCGAGCCCTCTGGGGGAGTGATACAGCCCATTGGGCCCAATTAACACAAAACGTCCAAAAAAACCACCGGAGCAGCGGCCCGAGAAGGTCAGCGCTCGTCAGGAAGACTGTAGGCGCGATTTAGGTGCTATTAAGAGCGAATCCCACGGCCAAAAACAACTAAAAGTGGCGATCCAACGATTAGAAATGCTGATGGCCTGAGAGGGCTGGGAGGGTGCTCAGTTATAATGTATCTAAATAACCCCTTTTTAAGAACTTAATTTTAAAAATCTTCATTAACTATTTAAGTCACGACTTAACTTCGTTTTCAGAATTCATCAATGATGTTTATTTCTGTTAACACCACGCAATCTTCCAGACCATAAACCAAATGCGACCATGAAACCATAGCTCAATCAAACGCATCCGACAATATCACGGAAACAACATGACGAGCTCTCCCAAACAATATCCTCATCAACTCCTCGCTTGCCAGCCTCCTCTGGTTCCTCATGAGCTTCTACAGCCTGCATGAGACGCTTCATCAGGAGATTGCCAAGTACCAGTCCAGGTTTTTCTGGGCAGGCGAGGGGGACAAGCAGAAGTACCATATGGTGAGCTGGCCTGACATTTGCAAACCCAAGGACCAGGGAGGTCTGGGGATCCTGTCTTCTCGGCGCATGAACATTGCTCTCCTGGCCCGTTGGCTCTGGCGTATCGCTAACGAGGAGGGCGGCCTCTGGCTCACCATCATCCAAAATAAGTACCTTCGGGGCCAACCTCTAGCTTTCTGCCAGCGCTCGGGTGGATCCCAGTTCTGGCAGGCAGTGATCCAGCTTCTACCCGTGCTCCGTATTGGCATGTCCATCTCTGTGGGCTCCGGGTCCTCGACCCTGTTTTGGTTCGACCGCTGGCTAGGGGACTCCCCCCTGGCCGCCCGCTTCCCGGGCCTATTTGCCATTGTGGCTGACCCCCGGATCTCCGTCGAGACGGCCCTTATTGACTTAGGGCGTCTCGCCTTCCGGCGCCCCTTTGGCCCCCTTGAGGTGGACGAGTGGGACTCCCTTCTCCAGGACATCGCTCTCATGCCGATGGACGTTGAGGGCGCCCCTGACTCCATTTCTTGGCGTCTGGAGCCCTCCGGCCGCTTCTCCACGAAATCTCTATACGTGGCCATTGCTCCTTCATTGGCCCCTGAGCCCTTTAGCCTGATCTGGGACATCCGCCTTCCCCTCAAAATCAGGATTTTCCTGTGGCAGTGGATCCGGGGACGCCTCCCCTCTGGGGTTGAAGTCCGCAAGCGCAATGGCCCAGGGGACGGGATGTGTCCCTTGTGCGGCACGGTGGAGGACTCGAACCACATCTTCTTTTCCTGCTCCACAGCCCAGTTCCTGTGGTCCTGCTTCCGTGAGACGGTCGGCGGACAGTGGTGCAACACCAACTTCCCCGACCTTCTGGCTGAGATCCACGCCTCCCCCCCTCGCTACTGCCATATTAGATGGCTGTGCATTGGGGTCCTCGCCTGGACGCTTTGGAACATTCGCAACAAGCTTGTTATTCAGAAAGTGCCTCTTCGACGTGCGACTGACGCGATCTTCAAAATGTGTGGCTATTTGCAGCTCTGGCGGCCGCTTAGCCGCCCCCAGGACCGGGACGTCATCAACACCCTCCTCGCCGACCTTCGATCGATGGCCTTCCGCGTGGCACCTCCGCTTCCGCCACCTCCGCCGGAGCCTGATTAGGCTTGCTGCACGTGTTGCGGTGTCAGTGTGTGTTCTTTGTTTCTAGGGCTTGTTGAGTTGTGCCCTCAGCACTAACCCTCTTGCTACTTATTTGTTTGTGAGACTTGTGTGCGTGTGTTAACCTTGTTGGATATTGGGCTCGGGTGGTTTGCTTTATATATAAAGCGGGGCGAAAGCCTTTTTCGGTAACACAAGCCGATAACAAGTGTGAATCGATTACCTGGAGACTGGAGCCGTGGGGACCGCTGCCGCCCGAGCCAGGGGAGTTGGTGTGGACCAAGCGTAGGTCGGTGAAGGAGGCATAGCGCTTGGGGCCAGGGCTGAAGCCGTCGGCGACAAGCACACCATCCATGACGAGGACATCGTCGTCGGTCGTAGGCGACCCTAGTGGAGAGCCATGAAAGAGGAGGCGCCCCATATTCGACATCGGAGAGAACTCGGGGTAGACACGGTGGTGGCTGTAGCGGGGTTGCGGTTCATCTAACGAGAGGTCCAACCCTCCGGAAGACGACGACGACGACGAGGACGACCTCCCGCCATAACCGTCACCAGCAGCGGCGTTGAAGGCCAGCATGAGGCGGGTGCCTGTCAACGGGGCCAACATGCGGCGGCGGCGCCTCGCTGACGCGTCCACTGACTGGCCGCCACTCCCGCCGCTGCCGGGGGTTGCGCCGATGCCGAGGTGGCGGGGGTACATCGCTGCAGCGAAGGAAGCGGATTAGTGCTGCAGATTAGCAAAATTGCAGAAACGCGGTACTAAATGTCGATAATATACACGCGAAACAGTGCAGAGATCGTGATTTGTATCGGATCGCGTGGCCCAGCCGAAAATGGCTGAAGATTTTCCGTAACCTGGTTCGATTTGGCAGAACCATAGAGGGGATACCGGAAATTCAAACCATCGAAAACGTCGAACAGAACCGCACGAGCCCCCCTAAAAACACCAGTACGACTGCAGAAGTCAATCAATTCCAAGTCCAAGCGAAAATGGAGATTGAATTTATAAGCAACTGGATACACACCCAAAACGAGAACCCCTTAAACAAGTACCAGAAAGTATTTCCCCCAAATAAAATCCCCGGAAGTACGAGAACACAAGCATTCGGATCAGGAGGCTGGGGAGGGGGAAGGAAAGGTGGGGAAGATGGAACGAAGCACCTACCAGTGGTCCTGCGGGCGTACCTTGCAGAGCCCACCCCGTCGTTCGGCGCTCGCTCTCGCCGCTGGGGTGGTTCGGCTTCGCCGGAGGAGGGAAGAGAAGACGAGCCGCGGAAGGGGGGAACGGAGGTGGATGAGGAGCAGCTTCTTTTTCGATTTGTTTTTTGTTTTACGGAAAGGAGCAGCATAAATATGCGCGGCGGCTCTCAGCTACGGGTTTGAATTTTCAGCTGTGCACGCCGCGGCGGAATCAAATGGATTGATTTCCATTCTCGTTGGGTCGAGATCGCTGCGTCCTCCTTAATTTTGGCACACAGATATCCACCGCACCTGTGGCATCCAGGGGGTTATGCCGCACGTCCTGTGTGGCACGGAAACGACCCCGCCCGCACGACGGCGTCCGGACGCATCCAGCCACAGCCCGCACGTCCGGTGTGTGGCACAATCGCCCACACGTCCGGGCGAACGACCCCGCTGCCCGCACAACCTAACGCGCCCGTCGTCCCTACCCGCCTTCGAACCACAGTGCGACCTGTCGCCGTCGTCTCCTACCTCTCGATCGGCCAATCTTCTCCTATCTCCATCGTCTTCCTTCTCTAGTTGCCATGGCAACCAGACCAGATCTCTAGCGCCACCCCACCCCCCACCCCCTCGCCCCCCTCCCGATCGACGGAAAACACGACGAAGCTAACAGGTCGATCTCCGATCTCCTCCTCCTTCTCGTCCTTCCCCTGTCCCAAATAATTGCACTTCCAGATTGCCCACGAAGATGGCGACTAGATCCACACTGTCATGGCAAACACACACGGGATTTGTGTTTATTCCCCCTTTGCCCACCAACGTACGCAAGATCTGCCATGTTCTATCCTAGATCTGAACTAAGCTTGTAGGTTGGGTTGATGCGAGTAGTTGCTCCATAAGGATGTGTAGGATTCACTAAAATCAGGGAAAGAAAGGAGCAATTTGGGCGGTACATAGGGAGATTGAAAATTAATTGCCACCTATATTTGCCGTTAGTTGCCACCTATCTTTGCCGTTAGCTGCCACCATGTTATGTTGTTACTTGTCATCATATTATGTTGGTTGTTGCCATCGGTTCAAAATGATAGGTGGCATCCAGATTGTAGAAAAGAGAATGAATGTGCATGTCCTACTTGCCATGATGTATTGGTTGTTTATGCAAGAAATGTGATAAGATTGACGTGTTTTCTTTTTCGAATATTCATGCAGTGACTGAAAACACGGTGGGAGAAAAGCAGAAAAAAATGAATCATGAAGACGGCACTGATCCTTGGTTTTCTCAAAGGCCGCAAGCGCCCCCTTGGGATGCAGTAGAGTACAATCAACTCATTTCCGCAGGGCCGTTGCTGCCACTACTAGAGCAGTACGCGAACATCGGTACGATGCATGATAAAAAAAAGACAGTTGACATGTTTGTGGGCATGAAAATGGCATTCTACTTATGTGCTACAATGTCCTTGTTCGCAGGTTCTTATGACACAACCACACACATAGGGATACTATGGCAAGTTCCAACACAGGGCACTAACGCTGATAGATGTACGGGAGACCGACTTCAAGTAGCAAATGTGGCAAATCAAGGTAACGCATAGAAAAATAGCATACTGATGTGGCCAAAAAAGAAAACTTGCAAGGATGGCAAGACTTACGAGTTTTTTGGAAAAACGCAGGACCATCATGCAGCACGTGGCGACAGGCGACAACCGGGTACCTGCCATCAACGTCGTACGCAGGTGAGTCGTATGAAGTGATTTTCTGGACAGTGAATCAGGAAAAGGAACATAGGTGACATTGGTCTTTACGTGGTGTGAAGACAAAACGCAGTTGCCGTGTCAGCACTGTGTCAGTGACATGTCCTGCTTATCACTGATGGGTCAGGACAAGCGCATTAAATGCTCTGTCTAGGTGTCCCTTAGCTTCTTGGGGATGGGAAAAGGGGCCATCCTATCAGCGCCGCTTGGCACAGTGCTCTGCCACGCATGCCTGGAGAAGGGTCCAGAGTGCCATGCTGGCGGCCGCACTGGAGCAGCAGCATAGTGGCATAACCTTGCCGGGCAGGAACCTTGCCGGGCTCAGCTGGTCATCCCGGCAAGAACCTTGCCGGGGCCTTGTCTCCAGTCTAGCTGTCCCCCGGCAAGCCTTGCCGGGTTCAGCTGGTCATCCCGGCAAGAACCTTGCCGGGGCCTTATCTTTAGTCTTGTCGAGTCCTGAGCTTGCCGGCCCTGATCTCGCCGGCAGTAGTAGACTTGATCTTCTGGTCGATCCGCCTGCAGTCTTGTCTTGCCAGCTCTGCCTTGCCGGCGTTGCGTGGACCCATTCCCGGCAAGTAGACCTTGCCGGGAACCGGGCTTCGAATGTACTCTTGGGTGGATTCCTCCTCTGCCATGTCCTTCCTGCCTGGAGGCTGCGACTTGCCGGTGCGTGTCCAGGGGTAGTGAACACCCCCCTGTATATTACACCGACAGGAGCCCCCGGGCCTGGGCCGGACAGGCGTGCACAGTGGTTGTCCGGGCTAGGCCCAACGACGCACACCGGCAACATGTAGATCTGTTCCCTGCCGTTCCTCCTGCCTGGAGGTCGCAACCCTGTTGCTACAATGGCACGCATAAAGAAACAATTTACCTTGATTAGGCCAAGCTTTATGGCACAAGAGATATTCCTTCATGCTAAATGAATGCATGCTTCCCCCTTGATTGATTCCGTCCTTGCACGTATCTTGTACCCTACGCTGTCTGGAAACCCTGCCGGTGCGCACGCTTGCCGCGAGCGCTAGGTGCGGGTCTTTAGCAGCCTGCTGGAAACGCCGCCGCCGGCAAGGCGACTTGCCGGGCCAGAACGCAGCTGCTAAGTTTGCCGAGCGGACTCGAGGCGAAACCAGAGCGCGGACTAACCACGGCAAGGTCCTTTCGCGTGCAGGTCGATATACGAGAACGAGGAATCAATCAAGACGACCCACGCTTGCTGGAAAGCTTTCCGGTGCGCACGCTCCAGGCAGCGGCGCTTGGGTATCGGGTCCTTAGCAGCTCGCCGGGAACGCCGCCTCCCGGAAAGGTTTACCTTCCCGGTTCTGGTGCAGCTGCTCACATCGCTGAGCGGACTCGAGGCGACTAGGAGCGCAACTAGCCCCGAGAAGGCTCCTTCGCGTGTAGGTGTAAGAAGCGAGTGAGGACAGTAAAATGAATGCAATTGCCAAAAAATCTGTGCAACTTAGCTTTTTCTGCTAGGGCGCCGCTAGCCCCCGAGCTTGTTTCTTGCTCAAAGAGTGGTTGTCGGAGCCCCTGGCAAGGGAGGCTCTTAACTCTGGCGGAGAACTTTGACGTTCTCGACGCCAGCTTCCGGCAAGGGGTTGCCGGGAAGGCTCTTGACTCTGGCGGAGAACCTTGACGTTCTCAACGCCAGCTTCCGGCAAGCTTGTTGCCGGGGAGGCTCTTGACTCTGGCGGAGAACCTTGACGTTCTCAACGCCAGCTTCCGGCAAGCTTGTTGCCGGGGAGGCTCTTGACTCTGGCGGAGAACCTTGACGTTCTCAATGCCAGCTTCCGGCAAGCTTGTTGCCGGGGAGGCTCTTGACTCTGGCGGAGAACCTTGACGTTCTCAACGCCAGCTTCCGGCAAGCTTGTTGCCGGGGAGGCTCTTCAGGGGGTTACTCTCTGGGGCGTTGCCAGCCCCCGAGCTCGCCTTCCATGCGTGTTCCTGCAACACTGACTGGGCATGAAATGCCACAACAGTGTTTGAGCACAACAAGTTGATTAGCTTCTGGTTAATGTCGGATTCGCTGCAATCTTGACTCCTGCTGAATATTCCCTTGCTTGCCGGAACACTTTCCGGTGCGCATGATCCAGTCAGCAGCGCTTTGAGGAACGGATCCTTAGCAGCATGCCGGGAACGCCGCCTCCCGAAAAGGTTTACCTTCCCGGCTCTGGCGCAGCTGCTCAGGTTGCCGAGCGGACTCGAGGCAACTAGGAGCGCGACTAGCCCCGGGAAGGCTCCTCAGCATACGGGTTTATGCAGGAACCTTAGAATAAAACTCGCTAAGTCCTTCTCCTTAAACGACTGCATTTTTGCACAGTGAGCCCCCCACGCTTGCCGGAATACTCCCCGAATGCGCACGTTCCGGTCGATGGCGCTTAGGATCGGGTCCTGTTCAGCAGCCTATCGAGAACGCCGCCTCTTCGGGAGCTTAACGCCTTAGAAACAATCGCAGCTGCGTCTGCATTATTGGGCGGACCCAAAACAACCAGGAGCGCAGAATGTTTCAGGAGCGCTCCTTCGCGCACAGGTTATGCACAAAAATATCGTCCAGGATAAGACTTAACAGCAGAAAGTAATTAAAGCTTTAAAACTTAGCTTTTTGCGAAGGTTCAGGCCCTTCTTCTTGGACGCTATGGCGGTGAAGATGATGAAGAAACTGCCGCGCTGATCGCCAGATCAGGTTCGCGCAGCCCCTCACCCCCTACCTGGCGCGCCAAAGATGTCGGGGACGAATCCGCGATCACCTATGGGACCCAGGGAAGGACCCCTTTACGTTCGGCAGGGAGAGACGGTCGCACGAAGAGCAAATCTAGCGAAGAACATGACAGTGCACGAGAGAGATTTACCCAGGTTCGGGCCGCACGGATGCGTAAAACCCTACTCCTGCTTTTTGGTTTATTATCTGTATGATTGTTCTAGCTCCAGGAGCGCTACAGTCCCGAGTAGCTGCGTACAATACTGGAGTTCTCCATCTCCCAGTTCCTCTTCCCTCCTTTCCACGTTGCCTATGGGCCTCCTTTTATACGCACAAAGGGGTCAACAACAGGTGGCAAACAGTAAAGGTAGAGGTGGAAAGTTGCTACAGTAAGGCCACTATTACCAGGATGACATGTCCTGCTTATCACTGACGGGTCAGGACAAGCGCATTAAATGCTCTGTCTAGGTGTCCCTTAGCTTCTTGGGGATGGGAAAAGGGGCCATCCTATCAGCGCCGCTTGGCACAGTGCTCTGCCACGCATGCCTGGAGAAGGGTCCAGAGTGCCATGCTGGCGGCCGCACTGGAGCAGCAGCATATTGGCATAACCTTGCCGGGCAGGAACCTTGCCGGGCTCAGCTGGTCATCCCGGCAAGAACCTTGCCGGGGCCTTGTCTCCAATCTAGCTGTCCCCCGGCAAGCCTTGCCGGGTTCAGCTGGTCATCCTGGCAAGAACCTTGCCGGGGCCTTATCTTTAGTCTTGTCGAGTCCTGAGCTTGCCGGCCCTGATCTCGCCGGCAGTAGTAGACTTGATCTTCTGGTCGATCCGCCTGGAGTCTTGTCTTGCCAGCTCTGCCTTGCCGGCGTTGCGTGGACCCATTCCCGGCAAGTAGACCTTGCCGGGAACCGGGCTTCGAATGTACTCTTGGGTGGATTCCTCCTCTGCCATGTCCTTCCCGCTTGGAGGCTGCGACTTGCCGGTGCGTGTCCAGGGGTAGTGAACACCCCCCTGTATATTACACCGACACGCCCTAAATGGCAAACATGCGACTCCACCGCCGACGGGGACACCGGAGCGCCGCGAATCCATCGGAATCTCGAGAAAACTCGAGGGGAAAGTGACCATGGAGGGAGGGGGGCAGAATTCGCAGGGAGGAATGTGACCACGGAGGGAGCCTTACCTTCTCACTGCGGCTGCTCCGGCGACGATGCTCCGGCCCGGTGAACCCCAGCAACGGCCGCGAATGCCGTCGACTCTTTTGTCGCCGCCGCCGCCTCCTCCTCTCGTCTTCTCCTCCAATCGACTGGAACCGCTGTGGATGGTGGGTTGGGGAGAAGTGAATGCGTGTGGGAGTAATGAACCGCAGCGAGGGGGGGAATGGCGAGTCGAGGGAGATGCCAACCGAAGTCGTGCGCGGCGTGCGGGCGCGACGGCAGTTCCACCGCATGCCCCGACTCGCAAACCGCTATCATCCGAGGGAGAAACGGCGTGCGGGTGAACCAACTACACACCACACACATGCTTTGTCCTATGTGGCACACGAAATCTGCCATCCCATGTCAAGATTCATGCAAAAATGAATCGACGGCGATCAACACGTGTGGGCGAGTTGGAGAAGTGCCACACGTGTGGGCGTTAGTGTTTAGCTTAGCGTCCTCCTTAACATTTTTCTTTAGCAAGGGCGTGTACAATTGTGGCATATGAATACAGATGTCTCTTAATAAAAAGTAGCTTGAGGCATCTTCGTTGATTTTTTCTCCCCAATGCAAACTACCACTAATAGGCCGCATCAATGAATAGAAAATAAAGACTCCCAATACACATGTTTCTCTACTTTCCACTTCAACTTTATGCATCAGACCACATTTTTTCCCCAAGCACCAGCCTCCTGCAGAGGATCCTGCTGCTTCATCTGAAACTACTTTTTCTGACATCCAATTCTACATAGCATACGGGCATCACTCTAAGGCTATGCATTGTACATGCCCTAACACGGCCTCAATAACTTTTTTTAGGGGTGCCTCCTAATGTGGCCCACGAAGGTTTGTAAGAGCATCTAGAACAGGAAATATTTCCGCCCCAAATGTCCGGGCTGCCTGCCCGGTTACTATTCGAACGCAAATTTAACACCCAATTGAACATGGCAAATTCGGCACTAATGTCTGGACTGACCGACACTCCTCATAGCTGGCCCATATCTGGGGCGGATATGGGTACGCCCAGACACGCACGCCATGTTGGCTACGATAAGCCTAAAGCTGCGAAATTATAAGCACGTGACGCACTTATTATGTGTTCTTACCTATGTATAAAAGGCTAAAAGCGAGAGAAAGCCAGATTTTGTAACATCTCAATTTTCAATTTGAATGTTTATTTATACATCTCAATTTTCAATTTGAATGTTTATTTATATATCATTCATTTTGCATCCATGTTTTAATGCATTTGGAGTTTATTTCGATTATTGACTCAAGAAACTTTATGAAACTCATGGACCATAAGGGGGAGTTGAAAGTTATATTAATAAATGGTGAAGATTTGCCAAAATTTTCAAATATTCATTTCCATTTATACTAATAAAATAAAAAGAGAAGAAAACATGACTTCTTCAAAAACAGAAATGAAATAGTGGAAATTGAAATTTGAAATAAAAATTTATTTATTTGGATTTATTTGCAAATTATTTTATTGCTAATTTTATTAATATAGCAAAAATATTTATTTTCTATTGCGTTTAGGCCTGTTAAAAAGTTCACAAGGAGCTATATATGCCCAAGTATTTATGTGAATTTTTCTGGTATTTTTAGATTTATTTTAGTTAGTCTTTTCTGTGTTTGACTACTGCTGTAAATTAGAAATAGAAAATATTCTATTTAAAGAAAAGGGAAATCCAACATAGGCCGGCGCTAGCCGCCAGACCCTGCCAGGTCCCGAGCCGCGGCCCATCTCCACCCATGTTCTGCCCTCGCCCAAACTCGCTATGAGTCAGTCGCCCGCACCCTCTCTATCTCTCGCTAGCCCCTTTCTCTGTCGCTGACAGTGGGGCCTGCGTCTTCTTCTTCCTCTACAAGTTGCGTGTCGAATCCTACACGCGTACGATGCCACAGCCGACGTTCAACCTCGGGATTCTATCCCGAGCGCTTCCCCCTTCTCCAAGACTCATGTCCTATAAGTACCCATGACCCCTCTCATTCGACCCCCTCAAAAACCCCTCTCCAAAACCATCTCGAGTGCGTGTCCACACCGTCCCAATCTCCGCCAGAGTCGAGCCCTTCTGCCGATGTTTCCAACGTTGGTGATTTCTCCCACGACACCTCGATCAGTCCATCGGTTTGCCTCGACCTTGCGCTTCGTTTTGACATAACCTCGCCTCTTCTATCCCTCGTCAGAGTCGCCATCGAGGACGCCTGAACTCCGCCAGAGCCGTAGCTCGTCCGAGCTTCAATGTTGTCGCTTCGCTCGCCCTCGACATCCCCGAGCTTCGCCGAAACCGCCACCGGACGCGCCACACCGCGACGTATCCACCTGTGTTGCCCACCTTCTCAGGAGTCCACCTGAGCCGCCGCCCGCATCACCACCGACGCCCGCACCACCGTCGTCTCTGACCCATCGCTGCGGTATGACCCCGTCCATCCGATCTTGTTTCTACGGTGTAGATTAGATCTAGATCGATAGTTTTTTATATACTGGTTCAGTTTATCTCCGGTTTAGATCGAACCGAGCCGCGGTTTAATTGAGAACCGATCAGCTGGTCTAGTCTTTTAAGTCAAGTCGAAGCATTTTCCTATGTTTCGGACATCCACCGCTTCGTACCGCAGCAAACAGCCAACAGCCAACCGCAGCGCGCCATGTGGCACCTCTGCCACGATCGGCCGATACCTAACATTTTCAGATTCAGATTCAATCCAATTTTGTTTTTATCACATCTTTAGTTATGTAGATCCAAATAAGATAATTCTTTTTCCTACTGATTCGTATTGATCCCATCTATCCAGAAGACTCAACTAAAAATAATTTAGAAAATTTAGAAATTAAATTTTGATCAGATCTAAGTTAAGCTTGTTTAGGTCATATGTTTTGTTTTATAAAACCTTTTCAGTTTATTCTTTTTGCTAATTAAAACTCCTAGCAATTTTTTTTGTTGAACTAAAGAATTCATAAATTTTCTTTGTTAAAATTTGTTTCTGTCTAGAAGTTTCCCTTGGGTTTTATTTGGGTTTTCCTAAGTCATTTATGTGTTCTTATGAATTCTGAGTAGTGGCGTATGTATGTCATTGTTTGCTTTCATAAGATTGTTCGGAGTGCGAAGCTTGCAACTATCAATCGTTAGAGTTTGAAGGTCATCACCAAGGCAAGTCACTTTGATCATCTTTGCAAAAACCTATGCTTTTATTGCATCAGTTTCAACCTTCCACCATGCATCAAGTAGGTAAATTGAAACTTTGATCTTGAGTAGTATCATGAGGTAGGAACCCACACCCTTGTTACTAAGCCACGGGAAGACGATGAAATTATTATGTTGCTACGCTTTAGTAGACAAGGATTGGTATGAGTGATACATGGAAGTTGTGGGAGTGAAGAGTATTTTGATCAAGACTACAACCTCAAGATTCCAAGACTTCAAGACCAAGACTTCAATATACCTCTGGGTCGAATGGTTGAAGGGCACCCTGGAGTACCAGCGGATTTGCCCAGTGAGCTGGAGTAGGCCAGTTATCAAGAGGAAAGCTCCACCCAGGCTCAAAGAGATGGATGGATACTTCAAGACCGGAAGCTTACCTGTGCAACCACAAGTCAATATGGGCTCTGGCTGGGTTCATCTTAGTTGCGACTCTGACCGGACAGTGCTGCGAGATGTAGACGAACAGTAGGATTGGATGGGCATGCTACTTCTTGAGCTTGCGTTGGTTTTTCCCTTGAAGAGGAAAGGGTGATGCAGCAAAGTAGAGATAGGTATTTCCCTCAGTTTGAGAACCAAGGTATCAATCCAGTAGGAGACAACGTACAAATCACCGAATACCTGCACAAACAATCAAACAACTTGCACCCAACGCGATAAAGGGGTTGTCAATCCCTTCACGGTTACTTGCAAAAGTGAGATCTGATAGATATAGATGAAACTAAATAAAAGATAAAGTAAATATTTTTGGTATTTTTGGTTTGTAGGTCGGAAAGTAAAAGATTGCAAAATAGTAGATCGGAAACTTATATGATGGAAAATAGTAGATCGGAAACTTATATGATGGAAAATAGACCCGGGGGCCATAGGTTTCACTAGAGGCTTCTCTCAAGATAGCAAATAATACGGTGGGTGAACAAATTACTGCCGAGCAATTGATAGAAAAGCGCAAAGTTATGACAATATCTAAGGCAATGATCATGAATATAGGCATCACGTCTGTGTCAAGTAGACCGAAACGATTCTGCATCTACTACTATTACTCCACACATCGACCGACTCCTGCCTGCATCTAGAGTATTAAGTTCATGAAGAACAGAGTAACGCATTAAGTAAGATGACATGATGTAGAGGAATAAACTCAAGCAATATGATGTAAACCGCATCTTTTTATCCTTGATGGCAACAATACAATATGTGCCTTGCTGCCCCTACTGTCACTGGGAAAAGGACACCGCAAGATTGAACCCAAAGCTAAGCACTTCTCCCATTGCAAGAAAAACCAATCTAGTTGGCCAAACCAAACCGATAGTTCGAAGAGAATTACAAAGATATCAAATCATGCAAAAAAGAATTCAGAGAAGATTCAAATAATATTCATTGATAATCTGATCATAAATCCACAATTCATCGGATCTCGGCAAACACACCGCAAAAAAGTATTACATCGAATAGATCTCCAAGAACATCGAGGAGAACTTGGTATTGCGAATCAAAGAGAGAGAAGAAGCCATCTAGCTACTAGCTATGGACCCATAGGTCTGAGATAAACTACTCACGCTTCATCCGAAGGGTAATAGGGTTGATGTAGAAGCCCTCCGTGATCGAATCCCCCTCCGGCAGGGTGCCGGAAAGGTCCCTAGATGGGATCTCACAGGTACAGAAGGTTGCGGCGGTGGAAAAGTGTTTTCGTGGATGCCTCTAGTGGTTTGGGAATATATGTGAATATATAGGCTAAAGAATTAGGTCAGGAGGGTCACGGGGGGCCCAAAAAGGCAGGGGGCGCGCCCTACCCCCCTGGGCGCGCCCTCCACCCTTGTGGCCGCCTCGTGGCTCCTCCGACTTCATCTCCAAGTCTCCTGGGTGTCTTCTGGTCCAAGAAAAATCACCGCGAATATTTTATTCCGTTTGGTATTCCTTCTCCACGAAGCTGAAAAATAAGGAAAAAAACAGAAACTAGCACTGGGCTCTAGGTTAATAGGTTAGTCCCAAAAATAATATAAAATAGCATATTAATGCATATAAAATATCCAAAACAGATAATATAATAGCATGGAACAATAAAAAATTATAGATACGTTGGAGACGTATCAGGGCACTGTCGATGGCTCAGGGAAACTCTCTGAAAGACCATGTTTCGGTCATCCTGTTCTCAAACACCAGTCAGTGCGAGGACGTACAAGGAGGGATAGAATCTTGTGGGGAAAGTGCGCAAAACTCTGCAGAGTATTAAACTAATCGATTAGACGTGTCCCCGGTTACGGACAACTTGAGCCTCTGGAATTGGAACTATCAGGAACTCTCGACACAGTTGCTATAATTGAATTGGGGTTAATATTAACTTTGGGTTATGTTGGGGATGTAACTACTGGGTATGACCCGCCCAGGAGGGGCCGACTCATGCCACTGGTGGCTTAAAGATGAAGAGGGCCGATAAGGTCCAAGAAGATATGAAGATGGCGGTTCATAGAGCAAGCCGATTGAAGGCCCAAGACCCAGAGACGACTTGAAGCCCACGGGTGTGAGCCGCCATATGTTTAAACTTGTCTTGTAAGGCAAGCTTAGTTAGAAACCGAGCCGGTCATGTTTGTGTGAGCCGGCCGGGACTCTGTAAGCCGCCGGGCATTAACCTGTATATAAAGGGGTGACCCAGCGGCGGGTTAACTCAAGGAACGATTGATCGAGAACTAGGTCAAGCGTATTCGCTCCCTAGTAATCGAAACACAAGCAATACAACCTGAAGCAGGAGTAGGCTTTTACCTCATTGAGAGGGGCCGAACCTGGGTAAACTCTCTGTGTCCTTTGGCATGTTTAACCCCTTTAAGCTAACCTAGTTGCGATGGCTCCACACCTAAGTCTTTTGCTAGGGCATCTGCCGTGTTAAGCCCACGACAGTTGGCGTCCACCGTGGGGTCAGCGCACGGTGGTTTCTAGTTCTTGAAGGGCAGCTTCTCAGGGATCAAGGGATATGCCGTGGGCCGGATGACCAAGAGTCGCCGCGGCGAGATCTACATCGATGACGCAGGCTGGGGTCCCGAGGCCGATTCAATCGAATATGGGTACCGGGTCCCCTTCGGCGGAATCCACGTCTTCATCGGCAAGATCGGCGAGTCGGAGCCTGAGCCGGACACCTGCACCGACATCATCGAGATAGCTTGGTGCGCGCGACCCGCCAAGATTCAAGCCGCTGTGAAGCACACTTTTGTTGGGTTTGTTCATGGAGCGGGTCTTGAGGAAGGATCTGCATCTGGCGGAGAGACAGTCATCTACTCTGATGATGAGTCCTCAACCGGTGAGACCAATTCAATGTATCAACTGCAAGACGGCGGGCTTGGGGGCTGTTCCGATGGCGATAGTATTCCGGACCCCTATGAGCCACCGAACAGAGTCGCAATCTTCATGGCCGGCACACAACCGGTGCTGAATTCATCAACTGCGGCGGCTATGACTTCCGATTCAACAGCTGAGGCGACGGCCGGCGCGAGCGGTTCTGTGCGCCCGCCGGCTCAAGTTTTGTCCGAGCTCGTAGATGCCTTGGCAACTTTGTTAGAGGCAGAGGTGACTCCGGCGACTCAAGCCCAGCATAAGGTGGATGTGGCAAAACTGCGAGACGAGATAGCTCAAGCCAAAATTGAGCTTACCGCTGAGAATGCTAGGATGGCGATAGAACGAGCCGCCCTGGACGTTGAGTAGCAACGGATTCAACCAGAAAATTTCCGGTTAACCTTGGACCAGAATGCATCCAACGCCGTTCTACGAAGGAGGCATCAGAGCCGTTTACCTTTGGAGTATGATGCGAGGAATCTTTTTCATATCCCTGGGGTAGGACCAAGTAACCCGCCCAAGGTGACCCGGGCTGTTGAAGCACCCGCGGCCGGGGCGACGGCTCAACCGCATGTTGCGGATCTGCCCTGCTTAAATTTAACCCCGCCTCAGCAAGTGCCTACACCGCCGGGTCATTTTTCTAATCCTCTGGATAATATGCTTGTTGCGGCGTCACGGTTGGCGGCTCTTCCAGTGCAAGGTGAGTCTCTCACGGCGGTTGAAGCCCGGAAGGCTGTGGAGCTTCTTCAGACGGCCGTGGCTCAGCAAGCGGCTTATTCATACAGCCGCGATTGGATTCATTCGACTCCACGCCACAGTCGGAGTTACAACCGGTGTATTGAGTCGCCGGCGGTTTCGAGCAGTGAACGGCACCGTAACCAACCCCGTGGACATGACCCGCCACGTGCTGATAATGAGGCTCAAGCTTTGGTGGATCAGGCCAGGGCACATCGGGAGGCGGAGCTGGCGGCTCAGCAGCGGCCTCAACATAACCCGTCGGTGTCTGTAGAAGCTGGGATGATTTCTAGGACCGTGGGCGTGCCATGCTTGGTGCCGGCTTTGCGTAATGAGCGCCTACCCAAGGATTTTAAGGGCCCTCGCAAGGTGGCCAATTACACAGCTGATCAATCTCCGGAGGCATGGGTCGAGACCTATGAGATGGCCATGGAGATGTTAGACGTCAACGACGCTGTGTGCGCTAAATATTTCACCATGATGTTGGATGGGCCGGCTCGTACCTGGTTGAAAGGATTACCTGCCAACTCCATCAGTTCATGGGCACAGTTGAAAGCACACTTTATTCAAAATTTCAGAGATACATGTAAGCAACCCATGTCGATCATCGACCTTGACGCCTGCGTCCAGCTTGAGGATGAGTCAACCAATCACTGGGTCCGCTGGGTCTCAGCTGTTATTCACTCATCAGATAGCATCAACGCCGGTTCAGCCATCCTGATTTTGGAGAAAAATTGCCGTTTCCTTCCCCTCAAACAGAAGTTAGGGCGGCTTAAGCGCCACTGTAATGATATGGGAGAGATCATGGCGGCTCTCACCAAATATGCCGACTCAGATAGTACTAAAGACCCAGCGTCTGATGAAGAGAAGGTTGGCAAGGGGAAGAAGGGCGGCAATGGAAAAGGACAGCAGCACAATACGGCGGGTCAAGGTAACAACGGTAAGCGCAAGCAAACCGATGGTGGTTCAGATTTTGTGGGTAACACCAGCACGCAGAATAGCAATCAGCGCCGTAAGGGGAAATCATCAGTGCCCCGGTTTGGCGGGCCAAAGTTTAACTTGGAGGCGATAATGAATCAACCTTGTCCGAAGCACGGTTCTCAGGATAAGCCGGCCACTCGTTTGTGGAAAGATTGCTTCATCATGAGGGAGTATAGAAATTCCGGTTTTTATCAGAACCATCACAGCCCAAATGGCGGGTCAGGATCCGGCTCTCACGGGCCCGGCTTCGGAGGTGGCGGTTCAAACTCTGGTTTTCAAGGCCAAGGTAGTCAAGGCGGTGTTAATCAGCAACCCAATCAGGGTAATCAGCAGCAGCAGTCTGGTTATCAGAGTAATCCAAAGCAGTTGAATAGTGGCTAATATCATGTTTTTTCCACGAATTTGTGCAAGCGAGATCAGAAGGTCCATAAACGCGCGGTGAGCACGGTCGAGCCGGCAGTCCCTCGATACTTGCGATGGTCAGAACAACCCATTGTATGGAGCCGTGAGGATCACCCGCTCCGGGTCGACAACCCGGGTCAGCTGGCTTTGGTGGTGGCTCCTCAGGTTGGAGGATACAAGTTCACAAAGGTACTTATGGATGGAGGCAGCAGTATCAATATCCTGTATTATGATACTTTTCGCCGTATGAATTTAACTGACAAAGATCTTAAGCCGTCTTCTACTGTTTTTCACGGGGTGGTGCCTAGTAAGTCGGCATATCCGGTGGTTAAGATAGCTTTGGGAGTGGCTTTTGGCGATGAGCAGGATTATAGAGCTGAAACGTTGACTTTTGAGGTGGTCAAGATCAAGAGCCCTTATCACGCCCTGTTTGGACGACCGGCTTATGCCAAGTTTATGGCACGACCTTGTTATGTTTACCTGCAGCTTAAAATGTCAGGTCGTAAGGGTACCATTACAATGCATGGTGACAGGAAGATAGCTTTGGAGTGTGAAGAGGGCGATGCTGCCTATGCTGAGTCTGTTTGTGCAATAGAAGAGTTAAAGTTTTACAAAGATAATGTTGACTCGGCGGATATGACCCCTTTGAAGAAGCCGACCACAGAGCATGACCCTTTGTTGAAGTTCAAGTCGGCAGATAACACCAAGCAGGTCGACTTTGTCCCTGGCGATTCATCCCAACAGTTCATTATCAGTGCCAACCTGGATCCGAAATAGGAAAGCGCGCTCATCGAGTTCATCCGTGAGAACCGGGACATCTTTGCATGGAAGCCTTCAGACATGCCAGGTGTACCGAGGGAACTCGCTGAACACACTCTCAATATTGATCCGAAGTTTAAACCAGTCAAGCAATTTCTTCGCTGTTTTAATGAAGAGAGGCGCAAGGCCATTGGTGAAGAGGTGGCCCGGCTCTTGGCGGCTGGGTTTATTGTTGAAGTTTTTCATCCTGAATGGTTGGCTAACCCGGTGCTGGTGCTTAAGAAAAACGACACTTGGCGTATGTGTGTGGATTACATGGACCTTAATAAGGCCTGTCCGGCTAATCCTTTTGCTCTCCCTCGTATTGATCAGATCATTGATGCTACGGTGGGTTGTGAGCGTTTGAGTTTTTTAGATGCTTATTCTGGTTATCATCAGATTAAGATGGCAGTTAAGGACCAGGAGAAGACATCTTTTATCACTCCTTTTGGAGCCTTCTGCTACGTGTCTATGCCTTTTGGGCTTAAGAGTGCCTAGGCGACTTATCAGCGTTGTGTTCAGAATTGCCTCCACAGCCAGATTGGATGCAATGTTCATGCTTATGTGGATGATATTGTTGTGAAGTCCAGGAAGAAGGAAACCTTGTTAGATGATTTGAAGGAGACCTTTGACAACCTCCGGGTCTACAAGATGATGCTTAACCCAGCCAAGTGTGTCTTTGGCGTGCCCGCAGGCAAGCTCTTGGGTTTTTTGGTCTCTGGGAGAGGTATTAAAGCTAACCCAAAGAAAATCAAGGCTATCACTTCTTTGGCTAAGCCGACATGTATTAACGACATCCAGCATTTGGCGGGTTGTATCGTGGCTTTAAGCCGGTTTATAAGCCACTTGGGAGAAAAGGCTATTCCCCTCTACCAGATGATGAAGAAAGCAGATCGCTTTGTTTGGAGCGATGCTGCTAATCAGGCGTTCGAGGCGCTTAAAAAACAGTTGGCTGAGCCGCCGGTTCTTGCAGCTCCTATTTACAAGGAGCCCTTGCTGTTATATGTGGCTGCTAACAGCAGAGCCATCAGTGTAGCGGTTGTTGTGGAAAGGAAGGAATCAGGCAAGGAATATCCGGTTCAAAGGCCGGTTTACTATGTCAGTGAGGTATTAATTCAATCTAAGCAAAGATACGCACATTAGCAGAAGCTAGTGTATGGAGTGTTCATGGCGAGTCGCAAGTTGAAGCATTATTTCCAAGGTCACCCTATTACTGTGGTCAGTTCTGCTCCTTTAGGGGGTATTATTCAAAACAGAGAAGCTACAGGCCGGGTGGCCAAGTGGGCCATTGAGCTGGGACCTCATGGTTTGAAGTATATGCCTCAGACAGCCATCAAGTCTCAGGCACTTGTGAATTTCATCAATGACTGGACGGAGTTGCAGATGTCGGAGGAGAAGCCTGATAACACATATTGGACTATTCATTTTGATGGATCCAGACAGTTGGAAGGCTCGGGGGCTGGAGTTATTTTGACTTCCCCATGAGGTGATAAGTTTTGCTACGTCTTAAGGTTGATGTTCCCTTGTACTAACAATGTAGCTGAATATGAGGCCTTGCTCCATGGTCTTCGGATGGCCAAAGAGATGAATCTAAGCCGGGTCAGGTGTTTTGGTGACTCAGATCTGGTGGCTCAGCAAGTTTCAGGAACTTGGGATTCTAAAGACCCGCTCATGGCGGCTTACCGCCGGGCGGTTGATGCTATTACTGGGCATTTCAAAGGTTATCAAGTGGAATATGTTGATCGCAGGAAAAATGAGGCGGCTGATGCTTTGAGCCGGCTGGGGTCTCAATGTAAGCCGGTACCACCTAATGTTTTTCTTGATATTCTGAACAATCCTTCAGTTAAACTGCCTACGGAAGAGGATCTTGCTATCCCTGACCCGGAGGCACAGCTGGTGGCGGCTCTCCATGCTATTCCTGATTGGACAGTTTCGTATTTGGCTTATATGACCCGGGGTGAATTACCTGAGGATGAAACATTGGCCAGGCAAATAACCCGGCGGTCTAAGTCGATGACCATTATCAATGGCGAGTTACACCGATGCAGTGTCACAGGGGTGTTTCAGCGATGTATCTCTCCTGAAGAGGGCCGTGAAATTCTAAGAGAGATTCATGAAGGAGACTGTGGCCATCATGCCGGTTCTAAGTCTCTTGTAGCTAAGGCTTTTCGTCATGGGTTTTATTGGCTGACGGCTCATGCTGATGCAGAGGATCTGGTTAGCAAGTGTGACGGTTGTCAGAAATTTTCCAGACGAGCTCATGTGCCGGCTCAAGAATTGAGGATGATTCCAATCACTTGGCCGTTTGCAGTCTGGGGGCTGGATATGGTTGGGCATTTTAAGAGATCTAAGGACAAAAAGGCCCACCTGTTGGTGGCGGTTGACAAATTCACAAAATGGGTTGAGGCAGAGCCGATCAGCAAGTGTGATGCGGCAATGGCGGTTCAATTCCTTAAAAAGGTGATTTTCCGTTTTGGCTACCCTCATAGCATCATAACTGATAATGGTACTAATCTGTCCAAAGATGCTATGAAAGAATTCTGTCAACGAGAACATATTCGTCTTGACGTATCATCAGTGGCTCACCCCCAGTCCAATGGTCAAGCCTAAAGGGCCAATCAAGAAATCTTGAGAGGCATAAAGCCCCGGCTTATGGTCCCTTTGCAGAGGACGCCGGGTTGTTGGGTTGAGGAATTACCCTCAGTACTTTGGAGTATCAATACTACACCCAACAGATCCACGGGTTATACGCCTTTCTTCATGGTGTACGGAGCAGAGGCGGTTCTTCCCAGTGACATCCGTCACGATTCGCCTCGTGTGGCGGCTTATGTTGAAGCTGATAATGAAAAAGCATGTCAGGATGATCTTGACCTCCTAGATGAGGAGCGTGACCTTGCGGCGCCTCGTTCGGCGATTTACCAGCAAGATCTGCGTCATTATCATAGTCGTCGTGTTAAAACCTGGACCTTTCAAGAAGGTGATTTGGTGCTCCGGCTCATCCAGGATCAAACAGATATGCACAAGTTATCCCCACCTTGGGAAGGGCCTTTTGTGGTCAGCAAGAATTTGAACAACGGGTCATACTACCTCATTGATATTCGAGATCACAAGGACTCACGCACATCTGAGGAGACCCGCCGGCCTTGGAACATTGCTCATCTTCAGCCTTATTACACTTGAGCTACTGGCTCTTGTATTGTACATATTTTCATCCATGTATATATTATGATCAAGTATAATAAAGCCGGCATCCCTGATAATTCAGGGCTTCTGTCATTTCATTTCTGAGTATCTGAGTCTTTATTGTCAGTTCATAAGATCACTTGGGGGCTTCCTGCTCACTAAGCATAGCTATGACTACCCTATTGATCCGGCTTATACGCCTTGTTGCAAATCACTTGGGGGCTTATTGCCCAAGTTAAAAGGTTACCTACAATGAGCAGTTCAAACATAGGTATCCTGCCTTGAGGGCTCATTATAGGTCACTTGGGGGCTTCCTGTTCAATGAACATAGCTATTCTTACCCTCTTGATTGGCTTGGATGCCAGGTGTGAAACACCAAATTCCGGGTTATCCTGCCTATATGTCTGCCACTCCACCCAGGTTATCTGGAATGACCCGCCGTACTCTTGACAGTCAATCATATAAAGACCCTGAACTTGTCAAAGTTAAAATGGTGGTTGGTCATGTGAGGCCAGGCTTACAGGTTTGAATGAAGGATTAACTCAGTGGATGTGCGGCCCATGAACAACACTTGATATCGAGGCTTGGCAGCCTATGAAAGCCTTGCTTTTTCTGATTTGTTATTTTCTTTGAACATTGTTTGGGTTCATATCCTTGTACCGTATTGATATATGGTTTAAAACGATTCAGGCCATGTAGCCTTAATCCTTATGACTCATATTTGAGCATATTTGGGGTTTTTGATAACCCGGTTTGGCTTTGGATGATAAGTCGCTAGTATATTTTGATTGTGCACTTGGAGTTAAGCGCTCTAAGTTTTGGGTTGTTACCCTTACTACATATGGCGCTGTAAGCCGGCGGTATGAACCAATTTCACAGGTATGTGTTTACTTGTTATATGAATATGCGAGGTTTGATAACCCGCCCTGGTTATGAACTATACAGTCACCAGCAAATTTTATATGGGACGTCATGACCCACCCTGGGATAAACCGCCAGGGCACATGTTATCTGCTTGTGTGCAGGGAATATGATAATATGACCTACATGATTGATAATATTATAAGGATGAGCAGCAGATCTTCCAATATCAAGATCGGCGGTTTCAAGTATTATGCAGATAAACATGCACGATGGCATGGCAGATCACTGTTTTAACTAGCCTATTACAAGGCTTTCTGCGGCCCAATTGATTGAAAATCTTTCTGAGCAAAATACGCCGGGTTGCAGTCTGAGAGCCGCCTTGTGATTCAGTTGCCCTGGTCGTGGCGAGTTGAAGCTTCCGGGTCATCCAGCGCCGGTTCTTCTTCTTCCTCCACTGGCTGGAAATCAGGCGATGTCCAATTGATGCCAGTTACGGCTTTGAATACAACTTCATCATCTATGAGCGCGGATGGATCAATATCAGGAGCAAAAGTGTGCTTACGTGTTGGTGGAATAAGGTCCATAACTTCGTAAACTGGCGTTTTCACTTTTGCGTTTTCAATAGTGTAAGCCGCCTGATACTTGGAGAGATCGGTCTCCTCAGCCAACTTGCTTGCCAAAGGACGCATTTCCTTTACAATTTTGGTGAAGTCGTCTGCACTGAAGGGAGACCCATCTTCTTTTAAGCCGGGACAGCCAGTGGCCAATTCCTCCGGGTCAAGCTCTGCTTGCCATGCCTTGGCCCGGCTCAGGGCGGTGATGGCACCAGCTCTGGCGGCTGACCGCTTTATCTCCTCCACCCTTTGGGGTACGACGGACAGTTTGTCCAGTGTTTCTCTGATGAGTGAAGGTGGTTGTTTAGTATGGGAGACGGCAGCTATAGCTCATTGAGCGCCGGTGTATAACTGCTCCACAAGGGTGTATGCAGCTTTAAGCTACACGTGCATGTCTGGGCCAAGGTTGGAAATTCTGGAGCCTGCATTAGCAAAGATATTGATAAACCGGCTAATGATTGTTATACATTGATGGTGAAAGATTGAAGTACTATATTACTTACCAAAGATGGCAGCTGTCATGCTATTGATTTGATGTTTCAAGCCGGATAACTCGTCAGTCACCGGCTTTAGAGCAGCTTCGGTATCTTCCGCTCTTTTTAGCAGAGCCGCCTTCTCGGTGTCCCAGCCGGTTCTTTCAGCGCTGAAATCCTTTTTCAACTTCTCAATGTTTTCCAAAGCGGTTTTCAGTTCTGATTTGGCCTTGGAAGTTTCAGATTGCTGTGTTTGGATGTTTTGCCGCAGATCCACTACTTGGGATTCTTTCATATTTAATTCAGCCTACAAGATGAGGAGATTAAGCAGCAGTATGTGGTTATGATAATCATCTTATTTAAAGTCCCAAGCATAATACAAGTATTTTACTTGGCACTTGGGGGCTAATGTACGTTTCTCTTTTTGAAGACAAATTTTTAATGACCCGGCTAAGTTTCTTCAACTACAGCCGGCTCATGGGGGCTACATATTTGGATTTGTTCATAAATATGGTTGTAAGTCCCGGCATAGCTAGGCAGCTTAAGCCGGCCCTTGGGGGCTACGTATGCGGATTTTAGCACTTCAATTTGAAGTCCCGGCTTAACCTTCCAGTTTAAGCCGGCCCTTGGGGACTACTTGTTTTGATTCAGCAGTTGCATAATGCTATGGCATAGTTGCAAGGTCAAAGAGGTTATCTAAGTCTACGGCATATTCAATTTTTTCATATTTCGTAGACTTCGCAGCTGACAGATATATACTTATATGAGAAGGTTTTGTTAGTGCTTACCTCAAAGCGCTTCTTCATGAGGTTAACCAGGCCGGCTTCAAAATCACGGCTGGTGTGAAGGCTGTTTAGATAACCCGCATGAATCTCGTGAGCATTGAACTGGGCATAACTCTCCAAATCCAGTTTCCACTTGCCCTTGTCAGCAGCTAAGAATTCTTCTTTGGTGCTGTGTTTAGATAAGACGGTGGGGTTGCCTGGTCCTGTATAAGCCATCCCAGTAACTACTATGTCTTCAGCTTCTTGAGCCGACTGAGCGGGACTGGGCGGCTTAGCAGGAGCCGGGTTAATATCCATGGAGTCCATAGTGACATGGTGCTCTTCTTGCGGCGGATCATCAATGGCTGCTTCAGAGGTTTGATGCAAAGATTCAGATATTGTCTGCTTCTCCGGGTCAGCAGCTTTGGGATCTTCAGCCGGTTTATTCACTTTCGGCTTCTTGCTAGGCTTGGCTATAGCACTGAAAATAAAACACATGATGGGGTTAGTATATCAATTGAGTAAGTGTTAAAGCAAATAAGCTTAATGTTCTCACCCGGGTACGGTTTTGAAAAGAGGAATCTGAGTTCCAGTTGAGTCGCTGGAGGAAGAGTGAGGAGTTCCCTGATAATTTGAGTCGGATGAATTAAGTGGTTGGCGAATAAGACCTACTTTTGGGTAAAAACAGATTGGTTTCCGAGGCACCTCTTTCCGGTGTTTTCGAGGAGCCGGTGTATTGGGTAAACCGGAGAAAAGTTCTCCACCTCCACTGTTCCGGGTTGTGCGGCGGGCTTCATGCTGCTGTTTCTTCAAAATAAAGTTGGGATCCAAGTAAGCTAAAGGATGAGAAAATCTTACTTTCCGGCTCACTTTTCGAGTTCTCTGTCTTGATAAAGGCTCTGAGTCGGAGGAAATGATAGTTACCTCTTCAGCATCCGCCTGAATTCCTTCCGCGTCATCCTGAGAATTTTCGGCGTCAATGAGGTGTATAAAGAAAGAGCCAAGGGAGTCAAGTTTTACCTCCGACTCATCGTCATTCAAAGCAAATAGTTCGGAGGTGTTAGTTTTCTTCTTGGCGGGCTTTTTGGGAGCCTTATGCTTTGTCCTGGTCTTCTTGGCCGGTTTATCCTGAAGCTTCTTGCTCTAGAAGGGGGAATCAGCCTGCAGAAGTTCAAATAATAATGAGAAGGCAGATTGACAAATAATGATTTAGTGAAAGTTGTTTGAAAATACTTACAGCTGGCGGCTTGTTGAGGGTGCAGAAGGGGTTTAGCCCCACTTTGATGCAGGTCTCTAGACTCTCATTGAGCAGAGTCTTTGTTATATCATTGATTTGTTTGTCATCCAGACGGATGGGAGAGTAATGCAACGGATCTTTAACATCGCCAGTATACTCACACATTAAGCCGGGGCGGCGGCTTAAGGGCAAGATTCTCCATGCGACCCAACAATGAACCAGATCGACTCCAGTCAAACCGTTGGCCATCAAGGCTCTGATCTTTGAAAATATGGGCATATATTTGGCCCGTTCTTCTGTACTGATCCATTCTGGGAGAGGATGTCTGTTGCTAAGCCGGCTTTCATGATAACCCGGCAGAGGATTTTCGTCTTCTGGAGAGGTGTCTTTGCAATAGAACCAAGTCTGGTTCCAGTCCTTGGGATGGCTGGGAGGTGCGGCAGCAGGAAACATGGCTTCTTTTCACCTCTGAATTGAAATGCCCCCTAGCTCTAAGCTGGGCCCGTCCGTGAACTCGGTCTGGCGGATCAGGTAGTAGAATTCCCTGAACAATTCGACAGTGGGCTCTTCTTGAAGGTACACTTCACAAAAGACTTGGAAATTGCAGATGTTTGAAACAGAATTGGGCCCGATATCTTGAGGATGGAGTTGGAAGAAATGCAACACGTCACAAAAGAATTTTGAACCGGGTGGAGTGAACCCCCGGAGCATGTGATCAGTAAAAACCACAACTTCACCTTCTTTCGGGTCAGGGGTGGTCTCGTTTCCTGGGACTCTCCAGTGGATGACGTTCTTTGCGGCTAAAACGCCCACCTGAACATGTTCATTCAGCGTCTGCTCGGTAAGCCGGGAAGCGACCCAGTTGCATGAAGTAACAGTTTTGGTCATTTTGTTGAAAGCCTAGAAAAGAAAATGTTACCGGATTAAGGTTATGCTCTTAAACCGTCCAGTGATCAATGAGTAAGTGTGTTATGCAAGGCCAATTCGTATGCAGAGGGTATGTGCTATAAACATTAGCATGGTTAAACCGGAAGATGATGCCGGGTTGTACAGATTCTGAATGTACACTGGCGGCTTAAAAGGGGACTAATGGTATATGGCGGGTTATGGCCTATCTTATAAGCCGCCCATATGGCTGCAGTATTACAGATCTATAAGTGAAATTTTGCTAAGTGATGGACAAACAAGTTCCACAGAGCAGTTCTATTATTTTGGATCTACAGTAGTTTAGAAAATAAAATAAATTCTAAACCTAAGGTCGCGGCAGTGGAAGAACTCATGTGCTTGGATGGGATCTTATACAGAAAAAGTATTTTTTGCGATTGGAAAGGGATGTTAAACTACTGCCGCGCGAACTTCGGCATCATGTTCAGATCAAACTACACAAATCTAGAGAGGAAAATGAGGAACGGTGAAGAACACCGATGAACGGTGGGAACCCTAATGCGGATCTGCTTCGGGGAAAGGTGAATACTTACTGACGCTGATGAACAGTGGAGGCGCGCCGCCGTTCTCTGGTCCGTTCAGGTCGATGCAGCGGCCGGAGTTGAGGACGCTGGAGGCAGACAGCGGTGGCGCAACTCGGGTTGGCTGAGGCGTCGCAAGGAGGAAGACGAAGACGAGGGGGCAGGGTAAAAGGTTAAAAGAAGGACCCCTGTTCCTATTTATAAGGAAGTGGATAGATGGCATGTGTGGGAATCGAGGAGACTAAAAAATGGTTATGTGGCTATGTGGACGCCTCGATTTTTGGGAAGTCCATTAAGGTAAAGATCTGTTGAAATATCCTGGGCTTTGTGTGAAGTTAATGCTCAATGATGTCATGGCGGGTTAACACGGTTCAGAGATGTGACGTCATGGCGGGTTATAGTGAATTGGAAAGAATTGATAAAGGAAGATTCTGCTAAGTCAAGTGGTGAAGATTGATGTGAACCAGTTCAAATCAACCTGGGGCCTAATGTTGGGGATGTAACTACTGGGTATGACCCGCCCAGGAGGGGCCGAGTCATGCCACTGGCGGCTTAAAGATGAAGAGGCCCGATAAAGTCCAAGAAGATATGAAGATGGCGGTTCATAGAGCAAGCCGATTGAAGGCCCAAGACCCGGAGACGACTTGAAGCCCACGGGTGTGAGCCGCCATATGTTTAAACTTGTCTTGTAAGGCAAGCTTAGTTAGAAACCGAGCCGGTCACATTTGTGTGAGCCGGCCAGGACTCTGTAAGCTGCCGGACATTAACCTGTATATAAAGGGGTGACCCGGCGGCGGGTTAACTCAAGGAACGATTGATCGAGAACTAGGTCAAGCATATTCGCTCCCTAGTAATCGAAACACAAGCAATACAACCTGAAGCAGGAGTAGGCTTTTACCTCATTGAGAGGGGCCGAACCTGGGTAAACTCTCTGTGTCCTTTGGCATGTTTAACCCCTTTAAGCTAACCTAGTTGCGATGGCTCCACACCTAAGTCCTTTTGCTATGGCATCTGCCGTGTTAAGTCCACGACAGGTTATGAGAATTTGGTTGGTGGAACCTTCTCATTAATGACATCACCTTTGTAGTAATAAATCTGTTTATCCCGAGTTAGGGAAAAATTAGCTTTTATGAAAAAACTTAAACTTAGAGCCACCACAGCCGTACTGCATATAGTGATATTGTTATTTTATCTGTTCTCTTTGTGACTTTGCCAGCATATTCCATGTGCTGACCTACATGGCTACAATGTCTCATGTTGCAGAGTTTTCTGACGAGGATTAAGGTGCGATAGGTCGCTGTTCTGCACTCAGCATTTGCCATGGAGTTGATGGACCCATTTTACCTTCGATGCTTCCGCAGTTATTTATTTTAGATGGCCTTTAGCCATATTTATGTAATAAATACTCTTTTAAGGACCCCGATGTAATAAAGTGTGTGATTGAACTCTGTTATATTTCATCGAGTACTGTGCGTGCTAGCAAACTGATCCAGGGATATCACTTATGCACAGAGACTTTGATCCATTTGGGTCGGGTTGCTACAAGATGGTATTCACACGCTGACTGTAGGACGTGACCACTAGGAATGGAAAAGACATAGGATGAAATACCTTATTTTACAATTTCCCCTATATATCCGTTGGTCTTATACTCTTCTCTATTCATTTCCAATTCTTCTCTATTTAAACAATATACATGTCATACTCCAAGACTGACTTTTTCCAGCTCGATGAGACCGTACCCTTCGGACAACGCCTGAAGAACATTGTGAAGCACCTGAACATCACTCTTCCCACTTTTCGCCGGAACCTTCACTGTGTCCTTGCCGAGGGAGAAACGATGGAGAATTGAAGTCCACATTCCTAGACGTACTTTTGGAGATACCACTGAGTCTATTGATTTCTTCTTGGAGGCAACAACCTGGAGGTTAGGCAGGAGTATTGCCTCAGATGCCACCCTTGGACGCATCTGTGAGGAGTATCACAAGGATCTCTAAGGGGCCACCTACAGGATATGCGAACGCCGAGATCACCAAGGAGAAATATTACACACCAGGGAAGATGAGACGATTGCATCATACATACAGGATCTGGAGGAGCACATTCATCGATTGGAGACACAGATGCACGACAGCATAAAGAGCACCAGGAAGCTGATGACCCAGAATACCGACCTTGAGGATGAACTCAAGGCAATCCGCGGTGGATATGAGGAGGAAATCAGCATGCTACTGGAAAAATTCGAAGACCTGAAGAAGAAGCTGGAAGAAGTCGAGGAGAAGTTGGATCAGGGAGAAACAATTCAGAAGGACGACTCCGACGGGTGTTTCATCAGCCAAGACAAGGATTATGAAGACGATGATGATGATGATGACATGATGAAGTCTTTTACTGATCAGAACTTTTAGCCGACTACCATTTTAGATATTAGTATTTCGATTTCTCGATTAGGTTTTTCAATCAGTTCGATGTCGTTTGTGAGACTCGATGTGGCGGTGCAATAGTTATCTTAGGCTCGAGTGTGTGAACCCTGTTTGAAATTGAATGGTGTGATTTGGAGATTTATTTGCCTCAGTTGCATATGGTAGTTTTTTTCCTTAGACCTTATTGTTGGAAATATGCCCTAGAGGCAATAATAAAGTGGTTATTGTTATCCTTGTTCATGATAATCGTTTATTATCCATGCTATAATTGTATTGATTGGAAACTCAAATACATGTGTGGATACATAGACAACAACATGTCCCTTGTGAGCCTCTACCGGACTTGCTCGTTGATCAAAGATGGCTATGGTTTCCTAGCCATAGACATGAGTTGTCATTTGATAATGGGATCACATCATTAGGAGAATGATGTGCTGGACAAGGCCCAAACTATAAGCATAGCATATGATCGTATCAAGTTTATTGCTATCGCTTTCTGCATGTCAAGTATTTGTTCCTATGACTATGAGATCATGCAACTCACTGACACCGGAGGAGTATCTTGTATGTATCAAACGTCGCAACGTAACTGGGTGACTATAAACATGCTCTACAGGTATCTTCGAGGGTGTCTGTTGAGTTGGCATGAAACAAGACTGGGATTTGTCACTCCATATGACGGAGAGGTATCTCGGGGCCCACTCGGTAATACAACATCACAATGAGCTTGCAAGCAATGTGACTAAGGAGTTAGTCACGGGATCTTGTATTACAGAATGAGTAAAGAGACTTGCCAGTAACGAGACTGAACTAGGTATAGAGATACCGATGATCAAATCTCGGGCAAGTAACATACCGATGGACAAAGGGAACTGCGTACGGGATTAGCTGAATCCTTGACGTCGAGGTTCCACCGATAAAGATCTTCGTAGAATATGTAGGAACCAATATGGGCATCCAGGTCCCACTATTGGTTATTGACCATAGAGGTGTCTCGGTCATGTCTGCATAGTTCTCGAACACACAGGGTCTACACACTTAACGTTTGGTGACGATCTAAGTGTAGTTGAGTTATTGTGTTGGTGACCGAAGTTTGTTCGCAGTCCCGGATGAGATCCCGTACATCACGAGGAGCTCCAGAATGGTCCGAAGGTAAAGATTCATATATGGAAAGTTGTTACCAGGATTCCGAAAAAAGTTCGAGTTTTTTCGGTATTGTACTGGGAAGGTTCTAGAAGGTTCCGGAGTGGGGCCCACCTGCATGGGGGACCCACATGAACGTGGGTAGTGGGGAAAGTCCCCACAACCCTGGTCTAGGCGCACCAAGATCTTCCCTTAAAATGAATAGTATCATATCCCAAAGGGATAAGATCAGGATCCCTAAAAAGGGGGGATAGTGATCGGTGGGGAAGGAAAGGTGGGATTTCCTTCCTCCCCCTTTGGCCAACGACCCTAGGGTCTTGGAGGGCAAGCCACTAGCCCCCCTCCACGCCTATATAAAGGTGGGGAGGTGTTGGGGGCAGCAACCCTTCAACGCTTGCCCGTCTCCATCCCGTTACACCTCCTCCACCTCGCGCAGACGCTTGGCGAAGCCCTGCTAAGATTGCTCCACCGTCACCGCCACCACGCCGTCGTGCTGCCGGGAACTCGAGCTACTACTTCATCCTTGCTCACTGGATCGAGGAGGTGCAGGCTTCACCAAGCCGTACGTGTGTTGAACGCGAATGTACCATTCGTTCGGCACTTGATCGGGAGTTCGTGGGACGGATCGTGATTGGATCGCGAAGATGTTCGACTACATCAACCGCATTTCTTAACGCTTCCGCTTAGCGATCTACAAGGGTATGTAGATCCAATCTCTCCTCTCGTAGATGGTCATCTCCTAGATTGATCTTGGTGAGCGTAGGAATTTTTTTGTTTCCCATGCAACGTTCCCCAACAGTTGTATCATGAGCTAGGTCTATGCCTAGATGACATCATGAGTAGAACACAAAGGAGTTTGTGGGCGTTGATATTCAGATTGCTTCCTTCCTTAGTCTATTTTGATTCAGCGGTATTGTGGGATGAAGTGGCCCGGACCAACTTTACATGTCCACGTACATGAGACCGGTTCCATCGACTGACATGCAACTTGATTGCATAAAGATGGCTGGCGGGTGTCTGTCTCTCCCACCTTAGTTGAATCGGATTCGACAAAGGCGGTCCTTGTAGAAGGTTGAATAGCAACTTGAATATCACCATTGTGGCTTTGCGTAGGTAAGAATGGTTCTTACTAGCCACCCATAGCAGCCACGTAAAACATGCAACAACAAAGTAGAGGACGTCTAACTTGTTTTTGCAGGGTATGTTGTGATATGATATGGCCAAAGACATGATGAGATATATTTGATGTATGAGATGATCATGTTTTGTATAGATTATCATGACTTGCATGTCGACGAATACGGCAACCGGCTGGAGCCATAGTGTTTCTTTAATTATTGTATGACATGCGTGTCAATCATTAAGTGCTATGTAATGCTTTACTTTATCGCTAAACGGTAGCAATAGTTGTAGAAGCATGGTTGGCATGACAACCCCGATGGCGACATGATGATGGAGATCATGGTTTCATGTCGGTGACGATGGAGAACATGCTGGTGCTTTGAAGATGGAGATGAAGAGCAGAAGATGATGGCCATATCATGTCACTTATGATTTGCATGTGATGTTAATCCTTTTATGCATCTTATTCTGCTTAGGACGACAGTAGCATTATAAGGTGATCCCTCACTAAAATTTCAAGATAAAATTGTGTTCTCCCCAAGTGTGCACCATTGCGAAAGTTCGTCGTTTCGAAGCACCACGTGATGATCGGGTGTGATAGACTCTACATTCGCATACAACGGGTGCAAGCCAGTTTTGCACATGCGAAACACTTGGGTTAAACTTGACGAGCCTAGCATGTACAGACATGGCCTCGGAACACAAGAGACCGAAAGGTCGAACATGAGTCATATAGTAGATATTATCAACATGGAGATGTTCACCATTGAAACCACCTCATCTCACGTGATGATCGGACTTGGGTTGGTGAATTTGGATCATGTTACACTCGGACAACCGGAGGGATTATTTGAGTGGGTGTTCTTAGGTAATATGATTAATTGAACTCATTATCTTGAACAATAGTCTAAGTTGTCTTTGCAAATTATGTTGTAGATCAATGGCTCATGCAGTAGCTCCCCTGAATTTCAATGTGTTCCTAGAGAAAGCTAAGCTGAAAGATGATGGAACCAACTTTGTGGACTGGGCCCATAATCTGAGGATTATCCTCACGGCTGCCCAAAAGGTTTATGTCCTTGATGCACCGCTTGGTGCACCACCCCCTCCAGCATCTGTAGACATTATGAATGCCTGGCAGTCGCATGTTGATGACTACTCAATAGTTCAGTGCGCCATGTTGTATGGCTTAGAACCGGGACTTCAAAGGCATTTTGAACATCATGGAGAATATGAGATGTTCTAGGAGTTGAAGTTTATTTTTGTGAAAAATGCCTGGATCAAGAGGTATGAGACCTCCGATAAGTTCTATACTTGCAAAATGGATGAAAACAGTTTCTTGTGGCACTGCCGCTTAGGTCATATTGGTGTAAAGCGCATGAAGAAACTCCATGCTGATGGACTTTTGGAGTCACTTGATTTTGAATCACTTGACACATGCGAACCATGCCTCATGGGCAAGATGACTAAAACCCTGTTTTATGGAACAATGGAACGAGCAAGTGACTTGTTGGAAATCATACATACTGATGTGTGGGGTCCGATGAGTGTTGACGCGCGTGGTGGATATTGTTACTTTCTCACCTTCACCGATGATTTGTGTAGATATGGGTATATTTACTTAATGAAGCATAAGTCTGAAACATTTGAAAAGTTCAAGCAATTTCAGAGTGAAGTTGAGAATCATCATAACAAGAAGATTAAATTCCTACGATCTGATCGAGGGGGAGAATATCTGAGTTATGAGTTTGGCAATCACTTAAGATAATGTGGAATTGTTTCACAACTAACGCCACCTGGAACACCACAGCGTAATGGTGTGTCAGAACGTTGTAATCGTACCTTATTGGATATGGTACATTCTATGATGTCTCTTGCCGATCTGCCACTATCGTTTTGGGGTTATGCATTAGAGACAGCTGCATTCACTTTAAATAGGGCACCATCTAAGTCCGTAGATATGACATCGTATGAACTATGGTTTGGCAAGAAACCTAAGCTGTCATTTCTTAAGGTTTGGGGCTGCGATGCTTATGTCAAAAGGCTTCACCCAGAAAAGCTCGAACCCAAAGCGGACAAATGCATCTTCATAGGATACCGAAAGGAGATGGTTGGGTATACCTTCTATCTCAGATCCGAGGGCAAATTGTTTGTTGCTAAGAATGGGTCCTTTCTCGAGAAAGAGTTTCTCTCGAAAGAATTAAGTGGGAGGAAGATAGAACTTGATGAGGTTGTTGAACCTTCACTTCAACCAGAGAGTAGCGCAGCGCAGAAAGGTGTTTCTGTGGCACCTACGTTAGTTGAAGAGGAAGCTAATGATAGTGATCATGAAGTTTCGGATCAAGTTACTATTGAACCTCGTAGGTCGACAAGGATATGTACTGCTATGGAGAAGCGATGATGGGCCCGGATTCCAACAAATGGTTAGAGGCCATGAAATCTGAGATGGGATCCATGTATGAAAACAAAGTATGGACTTTGGAAGTATTACCTGAAAGGCGAAAGGCCATTCAGAATAAATGGATCTTCAAGAAGAAGACGGACGCGGACGGTAATGTCATCTTCTATAAAGCTCGACTTGTGGCAAAGGGGTTTTCACAAGTTCAAGGAGTTGACTACGATGAGACTTTCTCACCCGTAGCGATGCTTAAGTCCATCAGAATCATGTTGGCAATAGCTGCATTTTTCGATTATGAAATCTGGCAGATGGATATCAAACATCGTTCCTTAATGGTTTCCTTAAGGAAGAGTTGTATATGATGCAACCGGAAGATTTTGTCGATCCAGAGAATGCTGACAAAGTGTGCAAGCTCCAGCGATCCATTTATGGACTGGTGCAAGCATCTCGGAGTTGGAATCTTTGCTTTGATGAGGTGATCAAAGCATTTGGGTTTATACAAGTTTATGGAGAAGCTTGTATTTACAAGAAAGTGAGTGGAAGCTCTATAGCATTTCTAATATTATATGTGGATGACATATTGCTGATTGGAAACAATAGAGAACTTTTGGAAAACGTGAAGGCATATTTGAACAAGAGTTTTTCAATGAAGGACCTAGGAGAAGCTGCTTTCATATTGGGCATCAAGATCTATAGAGATAGATCGAGACGCTTAATAGGACTTTCACAAAGCACATACCTTGATAAGATTTTGAAGAAGTTCAAAATCGATTAGTCCAAGAAGGGGTTCTTGCCTATTTTGCAAGGTGTGAAGTTGAGTAAGACTCAATGCCCAACGACTACAGAGGATAAAGAAAAGATGAGTGTCATCCCCTATGCTTCAGCCATAGGCTCTATCATGTATGTGATGCTGTGCACAAGACCAGATGTCAGCCTTTGTAACGCCCAAGATGCGATTCTATCGCAATCACGTGATGAACTCATGATTAGGGGCACAATCGCATTTCGAGCGCGTAGCAAGGTGGCATACAAATACATACAACCAAGTGAATAGATAGAATACGAGATCCAGGCAATCCTTGCCCCAGAGTAGCATAAATATGAAAATCATCATACAATCATCCGTACATATAGTGGAGTCCGACTACGGACTAGATAAAAAGAAAACACCACCCTGCTACTATCCCCGGATACTCCGACTAGGTCCTCTACTGATCATCCGGATAGGTAACATAGAAACGCCCACGAGCCTCATCAAACTCCCACTGGAGCTCAGTGGCATCTCCTGCATCAGACTCAATGGTACCTGCAACTGTGTTTGTAGTATTCTGTGAGCCACGGGGACTCAGCAATCATATCACCCACGGTATCAAGACTAACAAAGCTTAAATGGGTATGGCTTGGTTAAGTGGTGGAGTTGCAGCAAGCACTAAGCATAAGTATGGTGGCTATCTTACGAATACAAGAACAAGGTGAGAAGCTACGCAAACGGTCGCAAACTAGTAATGATCAAGAAGTGATCCTGAACTACTTACGTTCAAACATAACCCCACCGTGTTCTCTTCCCGAACCTCGTTGAAAAGAGACCATCACGGTTACACATGCGGTTGGTGTATTTTAAAGAGTTTAGTGTCAAGTTCACTACAACCGGATATTAAAAACTCAAATCTGCCACATAACCACGGGCACGGCTTTCAAAAGTTTAAACCCTGCAGGGGTGTTCCAACTTAGCCCATGACAAGCTCTCACAATCAACGGAGGAAAATCCTCCTCCCGGAACAACCCGATCAAGCTCGGAATCCCGGTTCACAAGACATTTCGACAATGGTAAAACAAAACCAGCAAGACCTCCCGACGTGCCGACACCCCGATAGGAGCCGCGCGTATCTCATCTCAGGCCACGATCGGATGGGTCAAGCTATGAGTAAAACCTATCCTCGAGTTTCCTCGTGGTGGCCCCGCAGGTTGCCTAGTTTGGACCAACACTCATGAGGAGCACTGGCCCGGGTTGTTGATTAAGAATCCTCGGGTTAATTACTCCCTATGCAAATTTTAGTTGTTATTAGGCACATGGTAAAACCAAAGTTGGGCCTTGCTGGAAGAGTTTTATTCAAAGCGAACTGTCAAGGGGGGCCCATAAACCCCGACCGCGTTAGGAACGCAAAATTCAAGGAACATAACACCGGTATGACGGAAACTAAGGCGGCAAGAGTGGAACAAAACACCAAGCAAAAGGCCAAGCCTTCCACCCTTTACCAAGTATATAGATGCATTAACTAAATAAGAGATATTGTGATATCCCAACATATCCATGTTCCAACATGGAACAACCTGCACTGCACCTGCAACTAGCAACGCTATAAGAGGGGCTGAGCAAAAGCGGTAACATAGCCAAACAACGGTTTGCTAGGAAGGTGGGTTAGAGGCTTTCATGGCAACATGGGAGGCTATATAAACAAGTGGTAGGTAGCGTGACATAGCGATAGAACGAACAACTAGCAAGCAAAGATAGAAGTGATATCGGGGGTAATGATCATCTTGCTTGAAATGTCCTCAGTGGTATCGGGAACTTGCTCCTCGTGAACATACTCAACAGGGTCCTTGGACTCGTATTCGTCTCCCGGAACTACCCACAAGAAGCACAAGCATACAATAAACAAACAAGGCATGGCAATGAACATATACTTCATGCAACTTTAACATGAATGCATATGAAGAACGTTATGCATGGAGCTACGGTTCTACCGGAACGAGGGTTACGTCAACGAGACGGAAACGGTGAAGACAAAATGGATATGGGCATAATCTTGGCAAACCAATCATGCCACTGGAAATATTGGAAGATTTCGGTTGAAATCGATATAAAGATCACCGGAAATGGATGCACGTTTTGAAAATGACGAGCAAAACCATATACAATGCAATCTGTTGAAAACAGCAACATGACAACTTGGATGCAAAGTTTAAATATGCTACACAAAGCAACATGAAAATGAATGGCATGGCATTGAAGTACATGTCAATAACTACAAAACATGATTACTGAGCTACTGTTAAAACTCACTAGAACATATTCAAAACAGCATGGCAAAAATGCAAATGATAACAGTTTTACAGACTTAGCAGAAATTCACTGAACATGGCAAAACAGATGCAGATAGCAAAGTTTAGGTCTAGTAAACTATATGCTAAAGGAACATATTATAGCAAACAAGAGCATGGAATGCTAGTACTAAATGCACTTAACAAAACTCCCTCACCGAACTTTGTCTAGAAACACATGGATTTGATGATAGCTTCAATGCAAAATGACAAGTTATGCTGAAAGTTTCAGACTTGGCAAAATAAACATGGCATGGCAGAACATATTTGAGTAGGCATGTTTGCAAGCTTGTTGCACTCACTACAATGCATTTCATAGCATGAAACAAATTCTAGCAGTAAGATGGCCTGTAAAAGAGCATGTTCATGTACAAAGTTATCACATATCATATTTGCATAATTATCCACATAAATGACAAAACAACAATGTGATATAAAAATGACATGTGTGCAAACTTGCTCAAATGAAGAAATGGATGCCACCAATGGATTCCTTGGATTTTTATAGCCCAAAAACATATTTAATATGTTGGGCTTGCTGTAGAAAAATCACTCCAAATGCTTAGAATGAATTAGTGGCAAAAATGGAAAGAGACAGAAATGGCAATTTCCATATTTAGAATGTCCAGAATAGGACTTGCCCGAAATGGGAAGATTCCATCGCCTGAAATGGAATATTCTATGGAGTAAAAATAAAAGAAAAAGAATCAGAGGGGGAGAGGCTGACGTGTGGGACCTAGTCCCCTGAGTGTATGACAGGTGGGTCCCGCGAGGTCCCACATGGCGGTGGCTGGGCTAGGCTAAAAAGAGGAGAAACAGGGGAGGCCGGCGACGAGCACGGCGCGGCGGAGGATTTCGCCAGAGTTGGCTGCGGTGGGCTATAGGAGCGGCGGAGGGGTGCTACGAGGTCGCAGGAGAATCCCGCGCTCGTGGGTGCCACTAGCCGCACCGGACGATGACGGAGGCGTAGCCAGCGACGACTTACAGAGGCGGCGATGGCGGAGACGAACGCAGCGAGGTGATGGCGTAAGCGAGCTACTGAATGCGTGGATCCGGCCTACACGACGCGGCAACCATGACGGGCATGTGCGGAAGCGCTAAGGAGGTCGGGGCACTCGCCGGGGACGAGGTCCGACGGCGGCGGGCTCGGCGAACATGGCAAACTGCGACGGAGCATGCAAACAAGGGGAATGAGAGCATGGGGAGGCGCGCATGCTCACCACGAACACGCTCACGTGCTTGGCTTGACGAGAGGTGGTCAGAGTCGGCGATGGCGGTGGTCGAACACGTACGGCGGCCGGAGTCGAAGACAGGGAAGAAGAGGTCGCTGCAGAGGGCTTCGGCTCCACGTAGTCGATGATGGGAGCATAGTCGACATTGGGGAAGAAGACCGGCAATGTTGGCGAGGCGGAGGGCGACGGGGAGCACGCCGGCGACGAGGCCGCGCGCTCGGATGCGCTCAGGACGGCGGAGGTATGGCGGATCTGGTCATTCCCGCACCTGGCGGCGGCGGCTAGAGGTAGAGGGGAACCCTAGAAGGGTAGGGGACACGGAGAAGGGTTAAGTAGGGGCTAGGGCGAGCAGGGCGAGCTCACGCGCTCTCGGCCGCGCGGTCCCCATGGCGAGAGCGAGAGGAGGACGAAAAGGTGGGTGCAGCTGCAGGCACGGTCGCTGACGCGCGGGGCCAGCCTAGCCACGTGGACGAGCGCTAGCGGGGGCGAGTGGGTGCGTGGGTGAGAAAGGGAGGGAGAGTCATGCGCGCGGGCTGGCTGGGCTAGCTGGCGCTGAGCTAGATGGGCCAGCCTGGTGGCCGAGGCCCAGGTGGCTGCTGCTGCTGGGCTGGCTGCTTCTTCTTTCTTTTCTTTTCCTTAGACAGAAAATAAAGTCAGAAAAGCCTGGAAATAGAGGAGAGGTGTATGAGAAATATAAAAATATCCTCATGACCCTGGATTTATGCCCTATTCAATAAAATTGGTTTGGACATTTTAGAGGTAGAAAAATAAAACAAGTTTGAATTAAATTCAAACTTGGGCCATTTTTGAACCTGACCAAAACAAGTCCAATTGGAATGAAATTTGGCAGAGAGGTTAGGGATGAGGTGTGTGACTTGTAGGGGGAAGTTGAGCATTTTTGGAGAAGGAAAAAGTGGCACTTTCAAAAAATGGAAGAAAGGGAAGGAAGGAGAAGTGACGGTGCAAGAATCACACATGGAGCATGCAACAAAATAACATGCATGAACATGACAATGCACATGATGATTATGAGAATGCAATATGACAAGAGGCACAAATGCAACATGGCAATGGTGAGTAATGCAAAAGCAATGAATACGACTACACATAAAAACGAAAGAAGCCAAAACTGATGGAGCCCAATTGGAATTGGATGAAGATCAAGTTGGATACATTGCCAAAATGGGAAGTGTTACATATGGGGTGTTACAACTCTCCTCCACTACAAAAGGATCTCGTCCCGAGATCCTCTGACTGAAAGAACTCCGGATATTCGGAACGGAGGTGATCCTCGCGCTCCCAAGTAGCTTCTCGATCGGAATGGTGAGACCACTTAAATTTGAGGAACTTGATCGACTTGTTGCGAGTTTTGCGCTCGGTTTCTTCAGGAATGGCAACGGGATGCTCATGATAAGACAAGTCTTATTGGAGGTCAATCTCTTCGAAGTTGATAGTGCGCTCGGGCGTCTTGAAGCACTTCCAAAGTTGTGACACATGAAGCACATCGTGCACATTTGAGAAGTTGGAAGGGAGCTCAAGTTGATAGGCAAGGTCGCCTCTTTTGCCAACAATCTTGAAAGGACCCCCATATCTTGGGGCAAGCTTGCCTTTGATACCGAAGCAGTGAGTGCCTTTCATAGGGAAGACTCGGAGATAGACATGGTCTCCAATCTCGAAAGCCAAGTCACGGTGCTTGTTATCATAGTAACTCTTCTGGCGCGATTGCACGACTTTGAGATTTTCACAGATGACTCTGCACATTTCTTCAGCTTCTGTGATCAAGTCATTGCCAAGAAGTTGGCGTTCACTGGTCTCGGACCAGTTGAGAGGAGTACGGCACTTTCTGCCATATAGAATTTCGAAAGGGGCCTTGCCCGAACTTGCTTGGTAGCTATTGTTGTAGGAGAACTCGGCATATGGGAGGCAATATTCCCACTTCATGCCGAAGGAGATGACACAAGCTCTTAGCATGTCTTCAAGGATTTGATTGACTCTTTCAACTTGGCCATTTATTTGAGGATGAAAGGCCGTGCTGAAATGAATGTTTGTGCCCATGGCCTTCTGGAAGGAGTCCCAGAACTTGGAAGTGAAAATGCTTCCACGGTCTGAGGAGATCATTTGGGAAATCCCATGCAACGAGACTATTCTGGAGGTGTATAGCTCTGCCAACTGAGTTGCTGTGATAGATTCTTTGATCGGAAGAAAATGAGCCACTTTTGTAAGCTTGTCAATGACAATGAAGATAGCATCATTCCCTCGCTTGGACTTGGGAAAGCCGGTGACAAAGTCCATCTCGATATGATCGAACTTCCACTCTGGAATAGGTAGAGGTTGGAGGAGTCCAGCTGGACGCTGGTGTTCTACTTTCACTCTGTGGCAGACATCACATTCATTCACGAATTAAGCAATCTCTCGCTTCATTCGTGTCCACCAAAACGTCTGCTTGAGGTCATGATACATCTTAGAACTGCCTGGATGGATGGAAAGAAGAGAATTGTGCGCTTCATCCATTATGACCTTCCTTAGATCACCCTTAGGAACCACTAACCGGTCCTCGAAGAATAAGGTGTCTTTGTCATCAATGCGATAGCACTTGTATTTGGGTAAGCCCTTGGCAACACCATCTTTCACCTTCTTCACCATAGAATCAAGGAGTTGCGCTTCACGAATTTGATCTTCCAAAGTTGGAGTGACTTGAAGGTTGGCAAGAAAACCTTGAGGAACAACTTGGAGGTTGAGCTTGCGAAAAGCTTCACAAAGATCAGGCTGGAATGGCTTGAGAATAAGACTGTTGCAATATGCCTTTCTGCTCAAAGCATCTACAATCACATTGGCTTTGCCTGTCGTGTACTCAATGCTTGGATTGTACTCTTGGATCATCTCGACCCAACGAATTTGCCGGAGGTTGAGGTTGGGCTGAGTGAAGATATATTTGAGGCTCTTGTGGTCGGTGAAAATGTCCACTTGCCTGCCCAACAAAAGATGTCTCCATGTGATTAATGCATGGACAACTGCCGCCAACTCAAGATCATGAGTGGGGTAGTTCCTTTCGTTTGGCTTCAACTGTCGAGAAGTATAGGCCACAACTTTCTTGTCTTGCATAAGAACGGCACCGAGACCTTGCAACGAAGCATCATAGAATACTTGGTAGGGCTTGGACTCATCAGGAGGAGTAAGGACCGGAGCTGTGACGAGTTTCTCTTTGAGAGTATTGAAGGCCACATCACACTCAGGAGTCCAGGAGTATTTGACATTTTTCTGGAGGAGGTTGGACAGAGGCTTAGCAATTTTCGAGAAGTTCTCCACAAACCTTCTACAATAGCTTGCAAGCCCGAGGAAACTGCAAAGCTGCTTGACGTTCTGAGGAGGCTCCCAGTTGACAATGGAAGCAACCATTTCCGGATTGACAGAAATGCCCTTGGTAGAGATGATGTTACCAAGGTAAAGAACTTCATCAAGCCAAAATTCGCATTTAGAGAACTTTGCGTAGAATTGATACTCTCTGAGCTTGTCGAGCACCAATCGCAAATGTTTAGCATGATCCTCTTTATTCTTGGAGAAAACCAGGATATCATCGAGGTACACCAGGACGAATTCATCTGTGTAGGGGTTGAAGATGAAGTTCATCATCCTCGAGAAGGTTGGAGGGGCATTGGCAAGCCCGGAAGACATGACAGTATACTCATAAGAACCAAAGCTCGTTCTGAAAGCTGTCTTTGGGATATCTTCTTCACGAATGCGAATATGGTGATACGCCATACGGAGGTCAAGCTTGGAAAACACCTTTGCACCTTTGAGTTGCTCGAACAATTCATTGATATTGGGAAGTGGGTATTTATTCTTGATTGTCTTCTTGTTCAATGGGCGGTAATCGACGCAAAGTCGTTCCGTGCCATCTTTTTTCTGGACAAAGAGAACACCACATCCCCAAGGAGAAGAACTTGGTCTGATCAAACCCAGACGTTCTTGTTCATCGAGCTATTTCTTCAATTCTTTCAGCTCTTCTGGCCCAAGCTTGTAGGGGCGCTTGCAAACGGGTTCTGTACCGGGCTCAAGGTCAATAACGAACTCGGCTGGCCGGTGAGGAGGCATACCCGGAAGCTCTTCTGGAAAGACATCATGATACTCACAAACAACTGGAATCTGAGAAATAGCATTGATCTCGCCTTTCTCATTGAGAGAGAACAACCGAATGGTTTCATCACGAGCCGCAAAGATAATCACATCTTCAGACGGATGAGTCAATTTTATCTCCTTTTCAGCACAATCGAGAGAAGCCTTGTGCTTAGAAAGCCAATCCATGCCAAGAATGAGATCAATATCGGAATTGCCGAGAACAATTGGGGAAGCCAGAAATGAATAGTTACCCATCTTGATGGCAGCATCAGGAGCTATCAAACTAGAGCTCAATTGTTTACCCGGAGAAATAACAGCCATGGGTCTACCCAAATGTGAAGAAGTGAATTCATGCTTGGTAAAGAATGGCGTTGACATGAAACAATGCAATGCACCAGTATCGAACAACACTCTAGCAGGAATAGAGTTAACTAAAAGTTTACCCATGATCACATCAGAAGAATCCTCTGCTTGAGCTGAATTCATCATGTTCACCTTTGCATACTTGAGATTGTGCTTGACAACTGCATTGTTTGCTGACCTGACAGGAGGAGGAGGCGGAAGGCGCCTCTGGTTGAAGCACTTGTTGGAGTAGTGGCCTTTCAGACTACATTTGTAACAAGTGACCTCTGAAGCTGGGCGAGGAGGAGGACCGCTTGTCCTAGGAGCTTGAGGCCTCTGCTGGTACACTGGGTTGGGTGGGTGGGAAGATCCACGGCCACCTGAGTGCTTCTGCTGATAGGGTGGACGAAACGGAGGAGGTGGAGGAAGCCAAAACTTCTGCTGCTTTGAGACCACTTGAGAGGAAGAAGACGAGTGGACTGCATCCCTGAGTCTCTTTTTAGAAGCTTCACACTTTAGCTGAGCTGCTTCTTGCTTTAGAGCCATGTTATAGAACTGATCGAACTGAGTGGGCTCCACAAGAACGAGAGCTAGCTGAAGGTCCTATTTGAGGCCACCCCTGAAGTAGTAGATCATACTCTTCTCATTTGGAACGTCTTGCCTTGCATAGCGAGCAAGATTCTGAAACTTGATGTTATATTGATACACATACATGTTGCCTTGCTTGAGATTGCGGAATTGCTCACGCATGCCCTCAGTAACACTTGCTGGAATATGATGAGCTCGAAAATCCCGGCAGAAGTCGGTCCAGCTGATCACTCGACCCCCTCTAAAGTCTTTGTACTGCTGCCACCAATCAGCTGCCTGGTCCTTGAGCTGGAAGGAAGCGAACTTGACGTAGTCCTCAGGTCTGACATTGCTGCACTCGAAATGCTTGTTGATGTCCACGAGCCAATCATCAGCGTCCATGGCCTCAACACAAGCGCTGAACGTCTTTGCCTGATTTGCGAGAAATTGACTGAGTGAAGCGAACTGAGGCTGATTGTTGAAATGCCCTTGGCCTTGATTCCCTTGGTTGCCTTGGCCTTGGCTGCGCTCTTGCATGAGCTGAATTAGCATCTGAGTATTGGCATTGGTGGCTGCCATCAAAGCTTGCCATGCCTCTGGAGGTGGAGGAGGAGGTGGAGGTTCCGACTGCTCTCCTTCGTTACGGTCCGGATTCAGACGAGTTGCAGGAGCCATCCTGAAGAAGATGACATCCGTTAGAACCACCATTGAAAATGATAGATAAGCTGAATCAAAGCCTAGACATGTGCAATGTAGTCTTCACAATGAGCATCCGAACAGAGAGATTGAACGAATGCATTCCAAAGTTAATATGATACAACCATTTTAATGAGAAGCCACTTGGAATGATTGGATTAACAAAGCAAGGTATCAGCTGGATACAAACATATGACAGAGATTTCGCCCAACGTGTTCATGATGAGGCCCCACAGGCACGACGTACAACGGACATCACGAATGATAAACAAGACATCCCCGAATCGGCATAGCCAAGGATTCTTTAAGACGCCTCACGACCACTGTAAATCGACCGTGAAAAACGAACCACTAGACGTTGAACGCCAATCTCAACTCATACATTTGTCGGAAAGAATTCCTGGGTACTACTTGAATTCCCACCTATTAACTCCCGAAACTTTCTGGTTATGCAATCTGGTGTTGGGGATACAGGGAGGCACAAATATCTCACACAACTAACAAGTCCTACACTACAACTGTATCCATCCGTCAACACATAACCAAGAAAACCTCGGAAATCATGTACCTCAGACCTTCGAAAGAACATCCCCTATACTAGCTGTGGCAATAAATCTGGTCGCTCTCCCCAGTACAGGGTGTCGCCAAACTACTCTCATCACTAGTAGCATAGAAGCGCTTTTGATGTCGGCGTCCTCTGGTATTCCGAAACTGAAACGTTAAACACTGTGACGAAAACACCTTGGAGCTCAACTCCCCGGGACACTGCCACAACCCCTAAATATCAGGAGGCACCAAGACAGAATCCCCGTCACAATGATATCGGCACGATTCCACAATACCCGCGTGATCCTAAAAATTTTTTGAGTGAAAAAAGGATAGAAGAGGGGAAAAACACCTACGTCACGAGTCCTCACCAGAGCGATGAAGGGGATAAGGAGTAAAACGAATTCCTACTCTCCGATACAACTAAGACTCAAAACAGTTTTGTTCTAGACTCGTCAGCGGTTCGATCAAGCAAAGGCTCCTATAGTCGGTATGGCTCTGAATACCAACTTGTAACGCCCAAGATGTGATTCTATCCCAATCACGTGATGAACTCATGATTAGGGGCACAATCGCATTTCGAGCGTGTAGCAAGGTGGCATACAAATACATACAACCAAGTGAATAGATAGAATACGAGATCCAGGCAACACTTGCCCCAGAGTAGCATAAATATGACAATCATCATACAATCATCCGTACATATAATAGAGTCCGACTACGGACTAGATAAAAAGAAAACACCACCCTGCTACTATCCCCGGATACTCCGACTAGGTCCTCTAATGATCGTCCGGATAGGTAACATAGAAATGCCCATGAGCCTTGTCAATATCCCACTGGAGCTCAGTGGCATCTCCTGCATCAGACTCAATGGTACCTGCAACTGTGTTTGTAGTATTCTGTGAGCCACGGGGACTCAGCAATCATATCACCCACGGTATCAAGACTAACAAAGCTTAAATGGGTATGGCTTGGTTAAGTGGTGGAGTTGCAGCAAGCACTAAGCATAAGTATGGTGGCTATCTTACGAATACAAGAACAAGGTGAGAAGCTACACAAACGGTCGTAAACTAGTAATGATCAAGAAGTGATCCTGAACTACTTGCGTTCAAACATAACCCCACTGTGTTCTCTTCCCGAACCTCGTCGAAAAGAGACCATCATGGTTACACACGTGGTTGGTGTATTTTAAAGAGTTTAGTGTCAAGTTCACTACAACCGGATATTAAAAACTCCCATCTGCCACATAACCGCGGGCACGGCTTTCGAAAGTTTAAACCCTGCAGGGGTGTCCCAACTTAGCCCATGACAAGCTCTCACGATCAACGAAGGAAAATCCTCCTCCCGGAACAACCCGATCAAGCTCAAAATCCCGGTTCACAAGACATTTCGACAATGGTAAAACAAAACCAGCAAGACCTCCCGACGTGCCGACACCCCGATAGGAGCCACACGTATCTCATCTCAGGCCACGATCGGATGGGTCAAGCTATGAGTAAAACCTATCCTCGAGTTTCCTCGTGGTGGCCCCGCAGGTTGCCTGGTTTGGACCAACACTCATGAGGAGCACTGGCCCGGGTTGTTGATTAAGAATCCTCGGGTTAATTACTCCCTATGCAAATTTTAGTTGTTATTAGGCACATGGTAAAACCAAAGTTGGGCCTTGCTGGAAGAGTTTTATTCAAAGCGAACTGTCAAGGGGGGCCCATAAACCCCGACTGCGTTAGGAACACAAAATTCAAGGAACATAACACCGGTATGACGGAAACTAAGGCGGCAAGAGTGGAACAAAACACCAAGCAAAAGGCCAAGCCTTCCACCCTTTACCAAGTATATAGATGCATTAACTAAATAAGAGATATTGTGATATCCCAACATATCCATGTTCCAACATGGAATAACCTGCACTGCACCTGCAACTAGCAACGCTATAAGAGGGGCTGAGCAAAAGCGGTAACATAGCCAAACAACGGTTTGCTAGGAAGGTGGGTTAGAGGCTTTCATGGCAACATGGGAGGCTATATAAACAAGTGGTAGGTAGCGCGACATAGCGATAGAACGAACAACTAGCAAGCAAAGATAGAAGTGATATCGGGGGTAATGATCATCTTGCCTGAAATGTCCTCAGTGGTATCGGGAACTTGCTCCTCGTGAACGTACCCAACAGGGTCCTCGGACTCGTACTCGTCTCCGGAACTACCCACAAGAAGCACAAGCATACAATAAACAAACAAGGCATGGCAATGAACATATACTTCATGCAACTCTAACATGAATGCATATGAAGAACGTTATGCATGGAGCTACGGTTCTACCGGAACGAGGGTTACGTCAACGAGACAGAAACGGTGAAGACAAAATGGATATGGGCAGAATCTTGGCAAACCAAGCATGCCACTGTAAAGATTGGAAGATTTCGGTTGCAATCGATATGAAGATCACCGGAAACGGATGTACGGTTTGAAAATGACAAGCAAAACCATATACAATGCAATCTGTTGAAAACAGCAACATGACAATTTTGATGCAAAGTTTAAATATGCTACAGCCTAGCAACATGAAAATGAATGGCATGAAATTTAAGTGCATGTCAAGCACTACAAAACATGATTATTAAGCTACTGCTAAAACTCATTAGAACATGTTCAAAACAACATGGCAAAAATGCAAATGATAACAGTTTTACAGACTTGCAGAAATTCACTGAACATGGCAAAACAGATGCAGATAGCAAAGTTTAGGGCTAGTAAACTATATGCTAAAGGAACATATTTTAGCAAAAAATAGCATGGCATGCTAGTACTAAATGCACTTAACAAAACTCCCTCACTGAACTTTGTCCAGAAACACATGGATTTGATGATAGCTTCAATGCAAAATGACAAGTTATGCTGAAAGTTTCAGACTTGGCAAAATAAACATGGCATGGCAGAACAGATTTGAGTAGGCATGTTTGCAAGCTTGTTGCACTCACTACAATGCATTTCATAGCATGAAACAAATTCTAGCAGTAACATGGCCTGTAAAAGAGCATGTTCATGTACAAAGTTATCACATATCATATTTGCATAATTATCCACATAAATGACAAAATAACAATGTGATGTAAAAATGACATGTGTGCAAACTTGCTCAAATGAAGAAATGGATGCCACCAATGGATTCCTTGGATTTTTCTAGCCCAAAAACATATTTAATATGTTGGGCTTGCTGTAGAAAAATCACTCCAAATGCTTAGAATGAATTACTGCCTAAAATGGAAAGAGACAGAAATGGCAATTTCCATATTTGGAATGCCCAGAATAGGACTTGCCCGAAATGGAAAGATTCCATCGGCTGAAATGGAATATTCTCTGGAGTAAAAATAAAAGAAAAAGAATCAGAGGGGGAGAGGCTGACGTGTGGGACCTAGTCCCCTGAGTGTATGACAGGTGGGTCCCGCGAGGTCCCACATGGCGGTGGCTGGGCTAGGCTAAAAAGAGGAGAAACAGGGGAGGCCGGCGACGAGCACGACGCGGCGGAGGATTTCGCCGGAGTTGGCTACGGTGGGCTATAGGAGCGGCGGAGGGGTGCTACGAGGTCGCAGGAGAATCCCGCGCTCGTGGGTGCCACTAGCCGCATCGGACGACGACGGAGGCATCGCCGGCGGCGGCTTGCAGAGGCGGCGATGGCGGAGATGAACGCGGTGAGACGATGGCTTAAGCGAGCTACTGAACGCGTGGATCCGGCCTACATGACGCGGCGATCATGACGGGCATGCGCGAAAGAGCTAAGGAGGTCGGGGCACTCGCCGGAGACGAGGTCCGATGGCGGCGGGCTCGACGAACATGGCCAACTGCGACAGAGCAAGCCAAAGAGGGGAATAAGAGCATGGGGAGGCGTGCATGCTCACCACGAACACGCTCACGTGCTCGGCTTGACAAGAGGTGGTCGGAGTCGGCGATGGCGGCTGTCGAACACGTACGGCGGCCGGACTCGAAGACGGGGAATAAGAGGTCGCTGCAGAGGGCTCCGGCTCCACGTAGTCGATGACGGGGACGTAGTCGACATTGGGGAAGAAGACCGGCAATGTTGGCGAGGCAGAGGGCGACGGGGAGCATGCCGGCGACGAGGCCGCGCGCTCGGATGTGCTCGGAACGACGGATCTGGTGGTTCCCGCACCTGGCGGCGGCTAGAGGTAGAGGTGAACCCTAGAAGGATAGGGGATGCGGAGAGGGGTTAAGTAGGGGCTAGGGCGAGCTCATGCGCTCTTGGCCGCGAGGTCCCCATGGCGACGACGAGAAAAGGTGGGTGCAGCTACAGGCGTGGTCGCTGACGCGCGGGGCCAGCCTAGCCACGTGGACGAGCGCTAGCGGGGGCGAGTGGGTCCGTGGGTGAGAAAGGGAGGGAGAGTCATGCGCGCGGGCTGGCTGGGCTGGCTGGCGTGAGCTAGATGGGCCGGCCTGGTGGCCGAGGCCCAGGTGGCTGCTGCTGCTGGGCTGGCTGCTTCTTCTTTCTTTTCTTTTCCTCAGACAGAAAACAAAGTCAGAAAAGCCTGGAAATAGAGGTGAGGTGTATGAAAAATATAAAAATATCCTCATGACCCTGGATTTATGCCCTATTCAATAAAATTGGTTTGGACATTTTAGAGGTAGAAAAATAAAACAAGTTTGAATTAAATTCAAACTTGGGCCATTTTTGAACCTGACGAAAACAAGTCCAAATGGAATGAAATTTGGCAGAGAGGTTAGGGATGAGGTGTGTGACTTGTAGGGGGAAGTTGAGCATTTTTGGAGAAGGAAAAAGTGGCACTTGCAAAAAATGGAAGAAAGGGAAGGAAGGAGAAGTGATGGTGCAAGAATCACCCAAGGAGCATGCAACAATATAACATGCATGAACATGACAATGCACATGATGATTATGAGAATGCAAAATGACAAGAGGCACAAATGCAACATGGCAATGGTGAGTAATGCAAAAGAAATTAATACAACAACACATAAAAACAAAAGAGGCCAAAACTGATGGAGCCCAATTGGAATTGGATGAAGATCAAGTTGGATACATTGCCAAAATGGGAAGTGTTACATATGGGGTGTTACAGCCTTGCCATGAGTATGGCCGGAAGGTTTCAAAGTGATCCAGGAGTGGAACACTGGACAGCGGTCAAGAATATCCTTAAGTACCTGAAAAGGACTAAGGAAATATTTCTCGTTTATGGAGGTGATCAAGAGCTCGTCGTAAAGGGTTATGTCGATGCAAGCTTTGACACTGATCCGGATGACTCCAAGTCTCAAACCAGATACGTATATATTCTAAATGGGGAGCGGTAAGCTGGTGCAGTTCCAAGCAAAGCGTGGTAGCTAATCTACATGCGAAGTGGAGTACATAGCTGCCTCGGAGGCAGCAAAGGAAGGTGTCTGGATGAAGCAGTTCATGACAGATCTTGGAGTTGTGCCCAGTGCACTGGACCCAATGACTCTGTTCTGTGACAACACTGGTGCCATTGCTCTAGCCAAGGAACCAAGGTTTCACAAGAGGACCAGACACATAAAGTGACGCTTCAATTCCATCCATGATGCGATCAAGGAGGAGGACATAAACATTTGCAAAGTACATACAGATCTGAATGTTGCAGATCCGTTGATTAAACCTCTTCCACGGGCAAAACATGATCAATACCAGAACTCTATGGGTGTTAGATTCATTACCATGTAATACTAGATTATTGACTCTAGTGCAAGTGGGAGACTGTTGGAAATATGCCCTAGAGGCAATAATAAAGAGGTTATTATTGTATTTCCTTGTTCATGATAATCGTTTATTATTCATGCTATAATTGTATTGAATGGAAACTCAAATACATGTGTGGATACATAGACAACAACATGTCCCTAGTCAGCCTCTACCGGACTAGCTCGTTGATCAAAGATGGCTATGGTTTCCTAGCCATAGACATGAGTTGTCATTTGATAACGGGATCACATCATTAGGAGAATGATGTGATGGACAAGACCCAAATTATAAGCATAGCATATGATCGTATCAAGTTTATTGCTATCGCTTTCTGCATGTCAAGTATCTATTCCTATGACCATGAGATCATGCAACTCACTAACACCGGAGGAGTACCTTGTGTGTATCAAACGTCGCAACATAACTGGGTGACTATAAAGATGCTCTACAGGTATCTCCGAGGGTGTCTGTTGAGTTGGCATGAAACAAGACTGGGATTTGTCACTTCATATGATGGATAGGTATCTTGGGGCCCACTCGGTAATACAACATCACAATGAGCTTGCAAGCAATGTGACTAAGGAGTTAGTCACGGGATCTTGTATTACGGAATGAGTAAAGAGACTTGCGGGTAACGAGATTGAACTAGGTATAGAGATACCGACGATCGAATCTCGGGCAAGTAACATACCGATGGAAAAGGGAACTGCATACGGGATTAGCTGAATCCTTGACATCGAGGTTCCACCGATAAAGATCTTCATAGAATATGTAGGAACCAATATGGGCATCCAGGTCCCGCTATTGGTTATTGACCGTAGAGGTGTCTCGGTCATGTCTGCATAGTTCTCGAACCCGCAGGGTCTACACACTTAACATTTGGTGACGATCTAAGTATAGTTGAGTTATTGTGTTGGTGGCCGAAGGTTGTTCGGAGTCCCAGATGAGATCCCAGACATCACGAGGAGCTCCGAAATGTCCAGAGGTAAAGATTCATATATGGAAAGTTGTTATCAGGATTCCGGAAAAAGTTTGAGTTTTTTTGGTATTATACCGAGAAGGTTCTAGAAGGTTTTGGAGTGGGGCCCACCTGCATGGGGGACCCACATGAACGTGGGTAGTGGGGAAAGTCCCCACAATGATCTTCCCTTAAAAGGAATAGTATCATATCCCAAAGGGATAAGATTAGGATCCCTAAAAAGGGGGGATAGCGATCGGTGGGGAAGGAAAGGAGGGATTTCCTTCCTCCCGCTTTGGCCAACGACCCTAGGGCCTTGGAGGGCAAGCCACCAGCCCCCTGCCCACCTATATAAAAATGGGGAGGTGTTGGGGGCAGCAACCCTTCAACCCTTGCCCGTCTCCATCCTGTTACACCTCCTCCACCTCGCGCAGACGCTTGGCAAAGCCCTGCTAAGATTGCTCCACCATCACCGCCACCACGCTGTCGTGCTGCCGGGAACTCGAGGTACTACTTCATCCTTGCTCGCTGGATCGAGGAGGTGAAGGCATCACCAAGCCGTACGTGTGTTGAACGCGGAGGTGCCGTTCGTAAAGCACTTGATCGGGAGTTCATGGGACGGATCGTGATTGGGTCGTGAAGACGTTCGACTACATCAACCGCGTTTCTTAACACTTCCGCTTAGAGATCTACAAGGGTATGTAGATCCAATCTCTCATCTCATAGATGGTCACCTCCTAGATTGATCTTGGTGAGCGTAGGAAATTTTTTGTTTCACATGTAACGTTCCCCAACACTTATTCTCTTTATATCTCGTCTATTCTACCCAAGCAGATGCCGCTGAGATGCAAAACTTCTAGGAGTGACTCAGGGAACAATGGACCCAGCATGGAGGAGCTACTCCAGACCCAGAACCAGTTGTTGCAACTTATTATGCAGAAGCAGAACCAGTATAACAACAACTACTACTACTGCTATTCCTGCTACTACTGCTACTGCTGCTACTACTGCTACTGCTGCTACTACTGCTCCTACTGCTGCGCCTCCTGCTGCTACTGTTGGTACTTCTACTGCTATTGTTGTTGCTGCTCCTAATCCTGCTTCTGCTGCTCCTGCTACTACTGCTGCTACTACTGCTACTACTGCTCCTCCTGCTGCTGCTACTGCTACTACTACTGCTGCTGCTACTGCTACTTCTGCTGCTGCTCCTGCTCCTCCGGAGCCTTGAGAAGGGGGCTAAACTGGCTCGCATCCATGAAGAGCCAGCGCTGCTGAAAGCCTTCCACCTTCTTTGGGGTGCGCATGTCGATGATGTGCTCACACGCGTTGTCAGCCACGACGAACGACATGCAAGCAGAGCACTAGTCCGTCGCGGTCAGCCAGAGGCTGAAGAACTTCCAGAAGAATGCCATCAAGGGCGAAATTGGAAAGAAGGAGGATGGAGTTCGGGTGCAAATGTAGCGCATGGATCTGGTAATGGCTGAGGACGACATTGAAGAAATCATAAAAGGGCGGCAGCAGCCCAGCGAAGATGGAGTGGAGGAAGAAGGGGAAGGTCGTGCCCTCCCGCAAGGCAGACGGGCGTGACGCTGGCCAGATCCTCAGCACCCCATGCTTGTTATGGGCGCTGGCTGTCATCGGCCGCACCTTATCCTAGCCCTCCTCGTTGATGATGATGAACTTCAGCAACGCCGGGCCCGGCCCCGACGCATCCGCCTTGCCCTTCGCAGCGGCGGAAAGTTTCCTCTTGGGAGCCATGGCTGCGGCGGCAGCGGAGGTCGGGAGCGGAGGAAGCAGAGGAGCAGTGCGTAGGAAGTCAAAGAGGAAGATGAGAAGCGATGAAGCCCTAAGGCGGCGGTTACCGAGGCGTCATGGGGAGTGTGGACGTCCCGTCCCATCATGCTACCACGCGTCCCTGCCTGGGCCTGGCAGTCTTAGGCCTCGTGTCATTTCGTCCCCCCCAACAGGCAGAACATGCGCACCGCGGGCCCGGGGCTACTGTAAGCCCAATGGAAACCAGGGTACCACGGACCACCTGCCTACGGCCCAGGAAGGGGCCGCTTGGCCTAAGTCATAAGGTAGCACACCTACGGTTGCCGCGAAGCCAGCAGCCTCGCGAGGGCCGTGCCCTACGAGGGGCTTCCCCGATGAAGGACTTCACCGAAACCACCACCACTATGGGTGGCCTCGTGAGGGCCCCCTCGCGAGGCACCCCCTCCCAAGGCCTCCCGAGGAGCCATGCGAGGCGGGTGCTGCCCGGTACGTGGGTGACATTGATAAAGCGGGCGCCAGCCTGCGCGGCTAGGACAGTTTCCCCTTTGGTGCTAAGGGAGCAGCTGTGCCAACCTGCCACCAAATCAAGTCCCAAGGTTTTGCCCTTTGGCGAAAGAAGACCAAGACGGTGGCACGGCAGGACGGAGGTCACCGTGGAGCCCCTGGTGCGTCATGGATAGCACCTTTTGCAGGCGGAGACCACCTTTTGTCAGAGAAGCACCGGCGCCTGTCCCCTTTCAAATTGCCGCCCAGTGGTAGCCATTCCTGCTCATATTTTCTGGGAAGAGGCCCAAGGCATCTATATAAGGGGTAGTGCAGCCACCATAGTGAAGGATCGACCAGTTGGCTCCTGCCCAAACCCTAGCACCATTGCTAGCACTCTTGAGCTCCGGCTCATCTTGTAGCTTCGAGAGCACTGTCCACAAGCAAATACAACCAGGTAGGAGTAGGGTATTACACCTCAAGGTGGCCCGAACCTGGGTAGCTCAATGTGTCCTCGCCATGCCTAGCTCGTAGCCTCGTAGACGCAAAGCTAGGACCCCAGAGCTTGAACCAGGGTTTTGGAGGATTTCCCGTGGCTAAGAATCAATCCCCTGACAGGAGCATCCTACGGTCATCCCCATGGACCTACCTCTGTCTCCCCAAGTGCCAAGTGGACCCATGACATGAGCATGTGCAAGAGCTATCGAGATCGAGGTGACATCTCTCCTTAATGACATTGCATATGACCCACGTGAGACATGGCTACTACCTCAATCCGGAATGCTATATGTGCTTAGGTAATAAGAAGACCCTCTCAGAGATGCTCGGGATCATGCACAAGTCCCCAAGTATAGGGACGAAGGAGCACGATACCAAATAAATGCTACAGGACTCGGACATCTGGCCCCCGGCCCGGACATTCGGCCCCTGATGGTTCCACCTACAGCGGCAAGGCAATGGCTATAGAACTATAAGACCCGGACATTCGGCCCAAGCCCAGACATCCGGCCCCCGCCCGGATATCTAGACTGACGTATCTAGAGAGAAGCAGAGTTGGGGCCAGCTGGACCTCCGCCCCCTAGCCCGGACATCTGGCACCTGCCTGTTGATAGCCTACAAGTACACAAGGTTCAGTTGTAGCCTTTTCGAAGTAAGAGTATCGATCCCACAGGGAGCATAAGAATCAATCTTTAGCCCTTTGCAAAGTACAAATGGTGTGCCTATAAATTGTAAGCGATCCAAAATAGTAATAATAATAAGGTTGCAAGTGTAAAGGTTAATAAATAAGCTAAAATAAATTACAAGTAAAATGACTAGACTTGAGACAAATGATTAAAAGAGTTCCCAGGGGTCTGGAATCCCCACTAGTGTGCATCTATGGCGGTGCCTAAACACAAAGCTATTTCGGATTCCTAAGCCACTTTACATGTTTCTATTTGTGGGCAGAGCTAGTATAGATACGTTTATACTCATGGTATCTCCGTATCCCATATGCCACCACCGCTCTTCCCCACTAAGGTTATCAAATGGTGATCAAGGGGAAAGAGGTCCTCGTGGACGTAGCCAAAGTGGTCTCCATTCTACCCCCTGTTGCAACTATCCGCTACGAAGGGAGAAGGGCCCTGTCACGTCACCCAACTCCACAACCACATAGTTAGCCAACAATAATAACCTTCCGTCCAGAATCTGCATACGTTGGATGGTCGACTTCACCCAACGTCAAGAAGATTATCAACATAAACATGCAAAGAGGATATTAAATCCTAATATCAAACATCCTATTACACACTAGGGTTCATCCATACCCCGGGAACAAAGGGTCTACTCACACATGGGAACGACAATCATCACAGTAATGGTAAATGAATACATGGATGAATAGATCAACCGATACACCGAAGGATCCACTAGGGTTCTTGGTTGTCGGGGACGAATCCGCGATCACCTATGGGACCCAGAGAAGGACCCCTTTACGTTCGGCAGGGAGAGACGGTCGCGCGAAGAGCAAATCTAGCGAAGAACACGACAGTGCACGAGAGAGATTTACCCAGGTTCGGGCCGCACGGATGCGTAAAACCCTACTCCTGCTTTTTTTGGTTTATTATCTGTATGATTGTTCTAGCTCCAGGAGCGCTACAGTACCGAGTAGCTGCGTACAATACTGGAGTTCTCCCTTTTCCAGTTCCTCCTCCTTTTTCACGTTGCCTATGGGCCTCCTTTTATACGCACAAAGGGGTCACCAACAGGTGGCAAACAGTAAAGGTAGAGGTGGAAAGTTGCTACAGTAAGGCCACTATTACCAGGATGACATGTCCTACCTACCACTGACGGCAGGGGACAAGGGCATTAAATGCCCATGCCTTTGCTGTCCACATACATGTACCCGGACGTCGTGGACGTGGGAAAAGCCTATCCCACCTGCTGCTGCACCGCTATCTACAGTGCACCGCCGTCTACACAGTGCCCTGCCACGCACGCTTGGAAGGACCCAGAGCGCCACGCTGGCAGAGGCACCGGAGCAGCACAGTAGCACAGTGGTACAGTAACGCTTGCCGCGGCAAGACCTTGCCGCACCTGACAGCTTGGCGCAACCCATAGTTTGCCGTGCAAGGTAACTTGCCGGGGCAAGTACCTTGCCGCAGCCGCTATCTTGCCGCAGCCAATACCTTGCCGCAGCCAATGACTTGCCGGGGCAAGTACCTTGCCGCGGCAAGTACTCTGCTTCAGCAATGCCCAGGCTGGGCCTTAGCTGTCCCTCCCGGCAAGCTCCTCTTGCTGGGGCCTTAACTCTTGCTTTGTATACTTTGTTCTTGAATGGCTTAATAATCTTGAGCTTCTCTCCGGCTGTCCTCCCGCAAGCCTGGCCGCGGGATGCTACTACTGCCCGTGCACAAGTACGGGGTACTAGGGTACCCCTATTCTAGTACACCGACAGGAGCCCCCGGGCCTGGGCCACACACGGTGCCGGGCGTTGTTGGGCCAGGCCCAAACAGTGCACGGGCACGCGTGGCTGGGATAAGCCGAAACATCTCTATGCTGTTTAATTGCACGCTCTCCCACGCGTCGCGCGTTGAATGCGGAGCGTGGGAAGCGTGCGCAGTTATCTCGAATGACGAAGGGGCGGATGGTTCCGCATCTTTCCCCATAAAAGGAGGGACCTGCAGAAGCATTCACACACCCCTCTCACCATTCTCGATCTCCAAATCTCCGCCTTCTTCTTCCTCCGCTCCAAAACAAAGCGGTTTCCCAATCCTCCGCCACCGCGCACGTCCGCATCTCCCTCGGTCCTCAGCTCCGCCTTCGCCATGCCTCCCAAAGGAGAAAAGGGGAAGACGGGGAAGTCCTCAAGGACGGAGACCCAGGCGCAGTTGAAGAGGCAGAAGTACGCGCTCTTCGCTCCGACGCTCACGGGGGCGGATCTGAAGGCCAAGTTCCAAGGCATGTGGGCCGTGAGGACCAAGGCGCATCCGGCCACCCGCGTTCGCCCAGCCACCGATGAGAGCGAAGTGAGCAAGTACCCCTTCTTCGCTTGCTACTTTTGGTGCGGGCTCTGCCCACCGTACTCAGATTTCTTCAGTGACGTCATGTACACCTTCAACCTCCGTCTGCTGGATCTCACACCGAATGCCGTATCCACCATGGCAATATTTGCGCATCTGTGCGAGAACTTCGTCGGCGTCGCACCCAACACCGCGCTGTTCAGGCATTACTTCACTCCCCGTGCTGAAAAGGGGGAGCCTCTCACTGTTGGCGTCTCGTTCGTTTCAAGATTGGGCGCCAAGGAGCATTATCTGAAGGGGGATCTCCGCCCAAGATGGGGAGAAATCCGGTCTGAATGGTGTTGGATCATTGACGACGAGCCGCCACCATACTGTGAGCTTCGCAAGACCCCAGCAGCGCGTGGCATAGACTGGAGCGATCTGGATCCCCAGGACAAAAAGCTGGAGATTGCCGCTGCCAGGATCATACGGCTCAGGGAGGCCGGGCTCACCATAGGGATGGTTGGCGCAGACTTCCTCCGCCGCCGCATTGCTCCTCTGCAGCAAAGAGGAAGGCCGGCCTCTGATTGGAAGAACCCAGCCGATATCATGCGGCTGCGCCCTGGACTGATCAACAACTTCACAGTTCTGCAGCACGACTTTTTCATGCGAGAACTGTTCAAGCAAGAGACAGATCCAGAAAAGCGCGACAAGGCGTTCACGCTGCCGAAGCACATCGTGCCCCTTTGCAACAACTCCGCATTGAGTGCAATCATCGCTATGATGCCGCTCTGCAATGCGCACAGCGTTGAAGCAACTTGGGACGTGCCGCTCGAAGAAGACGTGCGGCGATTCTTTGACTCCACGGTCGAAAAGCAGGTCCGGGTGGAAGAGTGGCTCGTCCGCAACACCACTGAGCAAGAAATAGAATTCATTGCTCGAAGAGTGGAGGAGGACAGGCTCGCCAAGGAAGCTGGCGATTTTGGTTATACTTTGGCGGAGCTCGACGAGGCACAAAAGGAGAGCCTTGCCGAGCAGGGGATGCTTGCCGGGAAGGGCGAGCTCGCCGCACCCGGCAAGGATGTCAGGCCAAGCCAGCCTGTCGACGAGTCAGGCAGCTTGGAGGATGAGGGCTCCTCTTCCGAGGAGGGCACCGAAAGCCCACCGCAGTCAGAGTCCCCAGCCCCTCTGAGGAGGAAACGCCTTCGCAGGCTTGGCAAAGTGGCTGAGCGGCAAGAAGTTCAACAACCGCCGGAGCGCCGTTCGACGCGCTCGACCGCGGCAAGGGCTGGTGCTGCGGGAGTGTCTCACGCGGCCCCGGCAACTGGAGCAGGGTCATCAAAGACCGCTGCTACTACCCCCGCCAAGCGGCCAAGGAGCCCAGCTCCCCCTCCTCCCCCTCCTCACACGGAGGCGGACTTTGATTTTTCCGCTCTCAGCGAAGAGGACGACGAGGAAGAGTAAGTTCCCTTGCCGCGACCCTCAATCTTTGTAAGATTTTGTTTCTGTCCTCACTTGTCGCGCTCCGGCCCTGCTTCCGCAGGGAGGAAACCTTGGCGGAGAGGATAAGGAAGAGAGCTAAGGTCTCGACGAGCAAGACCGTGGTGGTCGTCGAAGATGAGCCCACGGCAACCACCGGGGGAGCGTCTGAGACCATCCCGACCAGCTCGGAGCCCAGCCCTCGTCGCAGCCCCCAGCGCAGCCCCCAGCGTAAGTATTTCAACTACCTTTCGCTGGCGGTCGCTGAGGAACAAGCATTTGTCACTGACATCTTTGGGCGTGTAGGAGAGGAGCAGCAAGTGGAGCCATCTGAAGGTGCTCCAGAAGTACCACCCCCCTCGACCACTCCGCCAAGGAGAAGATCTCCGGTAAGGGCTCCCACTAGCGAGCCGAGCCACGAAGAGGAGCCGGCAAGCGCCGAAGCGCCAAGCACCAGCGCTGGCGACCCCACCCCAATGACAAACGTTGACGGGGGAGGGGAGCCCACCGCTCCTGAGCTCAACACGGGTAAACCCACTTGCCGCAAAACTCTTTCTGCTTTCTTTCTTTTGTCTTCTTGAATTTCTTCCTGAAGCTCTTTTTGCCTTACTTCTCGGGTTGGCAGAGCCCTCCTCGGTGGAGCCAATGAACATTGACTCTTCTGCCGAGGAGAACACCACAGGGGCCGTCGATGACAAGGCCGCCAAGGCCGACAAGCTGGCAGCCGACAAGCTTGCCGACGAAGAAACTGCCAACGAAGCTGGCAGCCGACAAGCTGGCTTAATAATCTTGAGCTTCTCTCCGGCTGTCCTCCCGCAAGCCTGGCCGCGGGATGCTACTACTGCCCGTGCACAAGTACGGGGTACTAGGGTACCCCTATTCTAGTACACCGACATTGGTGTTGCAAATGATAAGGATGTGGATGATGATGATGACGAAGATGGTGATGATGAAGAAGATGACGATGATGACTTCGTTTCCCTCCCGATTAGAGGAATCCCCTCCTTCTCCTTGTTGATCCTCCCACCGGATGGGCTCGTAGGGTTCTGCCTTCTGGATGTGTTTCTGGAGTCTCTGTATGTCTAATCCACGATCCGCTTCGACGGGTCAAAATAGTTGATCTCCCAGAGGCGACGGCGCGCCAAACGACCGCTCACGTGAGCGCGCGCGGTCACATGGAACACCGTCGTTCGCTCTAGAAGTGCGACGATGATGGTTTCTTCAGCCTTCTTGCTTGATTTTTTATGGAAAGTGTTTATCACCTTTAACACGTGATTCCACTGCCATTTTTATGGATTTTCTCCAATAAATGAATATTGCTCCATAAACCTTAACCTGAGGGATTATCAACAAAAAGAAGTGCGCAAACGCGGTAAAATTCCACAAAGCCTACCTAGTAGGCACAAAAATAACGGTGAAATGGGTCTCATAATTTGGACTCATCAACTCCCCCAAGCTTAGAGTTTTGCTCATCCCCGAGCAAATACCGCAACTTGTAATGAAGAAGTCATCTTCGTTACGAGCTGCTGATGAATCAAATGAATGGGTCCAAAATAAAATTTCAGAATTTACATCATATGATTAATTACACCGTGCACCATCACATCCTAATTTCCATCAAATGAGTATGAAGGCTTCCACACCTTATTATCAATTGTTAACGAGACTCCTCTAAGTTTAAGTGATACTTTATTCTCCTCTTTCAGTTGGACAAGCTTTAGTACAATACATTTTACATTTTCTTGCTTTTCATTCCCGACTTTTTATTTCATGAATTGCTAAGCCTGTCCCATATCACTTGAGGTTTTCTCTCTTTTTAAGATGTGATATAAAGGGTATGCTTAATCATCCAAATTCATTCATTGGGAATCTCATAAGTTTTCTTGAATCATTAATGTTTTGCTCTTATGTACGAGGACTTATCCATATTTCATACTTGGTTCACCGATATTAAGAAATCTCTCCAAGTAATCACCAAATAAACTAAAGTCGGTTCCAATGCACCACATCAAGTTGTTAACTTATCACTCCCGATTGATACTAGAGATGTGGAAGACTTATAATCATCATCTAAAACCAAAGATGTGTAGCACACAAAGATGTATAACCATACTACCAAATTCATCTAGATCATTATGGACTATTCATCAAACCATTCATGACTCAACAGATAAGACTCTCCCCTCTTCACCAAAAAGGCATGATAGTACTTTTATTACTCGAACTAAATGAAATCCTTCAAACAAAGTTTAACTGGAAAATAATGACAATAAAGGAAACGATAAAGGGCTTCAAAATCCCCCCAAGCTTATCATGCTAAGCCGGTTGGATTCATTTAGTCTCCTTTTTATTGGTACCGGTGTTCTCTTCTAGAGGCGAAGAGGTGAAACCAGTTAGGGCATCAATCAGGAGCTTGTTGGCAACCTCTAAATCCGTGGTGCGTGAACAGTACATGCAAAGAGTTGCATCCTGGTTGGCGATGACCCTTAAGCTTGTGTCAAGAACCTCACGTGTCTTGATAGCCAAGGCAACCTCCATCTCCCTAATTTTATCAGTCATAATTTTAGTCTCAACTACTGAATTATTGACTTGTACCTGGGGTGGAGTTGGTTGCACCGGGGCGATATAAAGCCTTTTCCTAGGAGGTCCAACTTGCATGGGGGCGCCAATGGTGTGTATCCCATGCGCCCTTGGATCAATCTTACCGGACTCATCCAAAGGATCATGAACAGTTTAGTTACTGAAACTGCACTTCCCCATGTCAGCGGGAGTTTCCTTGACAAAATCAAGCTTGTCCTCATCGATGATGACCTTAATAGCATTGATGGGGATGGCCATCGGTTTCTTGCCCTTCTCTTTATCTTCCTCTTTATCCTCCTCAAAAGGAGGTTCCTCCGGATCTTCTTCGGAAGAGGTCCAATTGCGACAGTGATGGAGCCTCTCCCTTATGCTTGCTGGAGAGTAGCCTTCCTGCTCCAAGTCCTCTTCTTCCTATGAAGAGGTTTGCCTCTCATCCCATGAATGAGCCATAGCTATCTGCACTTCAAGACTCAAACAGACTTTGCCTAGATTAGTTTGTGAGCTTTGATAGAGGAGGGAGCAATAGTTCTGTATATAAGAGGCTAATGACGCAGGTTTTGATGAGATAAGGAAGTTAAAAAGGACAAGAAACAAACCACATAAGATCAGGCAAAATTCTCTTGAAACTCGGAAAGAAATCGTGATCGACGGCCTTCCAAACGACCGTGACCAATCGTTTAAGCGGCCGTTTGACCCTTTTCCCCTGAGCTCTTTATGGACAGAGGTTTGACGGCCTTAAGGACGGGCGCTTCCGACCGTTCGGGCGTTCGTTTGATATTTTTCCTGTGAGATAAAAATGCACACAATTTTTTAAAGAGGCTTAGTTTCACTCCGAAAAATAGAGTGAATGATGGCCTTCCAGACGATCGCATCCGATCATTTGGGCGGTGGTTTCTTCATTTTTCCTGCACACTTAAACAAACAGAATCAAAGACGGTGCTTCAAGCAACCACATGCGGTTGTTTTTGCGCCCGTTTGGCTACCTAAAACATAAAATTTTATACCAAAAAATGTAACAAAGATAGATTTGACAAAAACTTAAGGAAAAGGGAAGATCTTTCCTGTGTTCCCTAGTTCTTTCCACTCCTTATGTTTTGCGAAGATCTTTGTCCCCGGCTTTTTTGCCCTTAAGGGTTGAGGAAGAGGCGTTATTTTCTGCAGTTTACTAGGGTGCAAAGAGTTGTTATAGTAAAATAAATGATTCTCCTCCCTTACCCTTAGTTTCACAAAAGGCTCTTCCAGGCTGATGAATGGTGGTTCTATATCTCCAAAACTACGGGTTGTAGCTCTGTCCAAAGCCACAACGGTTCCATAGGGGATACATATGCTTGCTGGATTGTATTGATGCTCCTCCCTTACCAAGGAAATGTTTGTCAACACCCCTCCTATCTTCTCACAGTCTAAAATTTCACTATCAAGTTCCTCCAAGAGACTAGACCACCTCATCTAGCGAGGCTTAGTTTCTTTAACATCCACCACCTCTTTAATTTCCTACTGATTTGTATAAAATATAACTTTTGTATCAGTGATATAAGGTCTAAACTTTTCGCAAGCAAAGATCACTGCATAGAGTTCTCTATAATTCTTAGCATAATTTCTCTGGGCACATGTGACGGTGTGTCTTGCAAAGTAAATAACATTAAACTTCTCACCTACTTGTTGGCCCAAAACCGCACTTACCACATTATCATCCGTTTCGCATATGACCTCAAAAGGTCTGTCCTAGTCCGGAGGTGTAATGATAGGGGCATTGAATAGAGCATGTTTTAGTTTTTCAAAGGCATTTTTACACTCATCCATGAAAGTGAAGGGAACGTCTTTCTGCAAAAGGTTAGTCAAGGGTGGGTTTTGAAATACTGGAAAAATTCTTAATAGAGCGTCTATAGAAACACGCGTGACCGAGAAAACTCCGTATCCCTTTAATATCATGAGGATAAGGGAGTTTTTCTATGGCATCTATCTTTGCTTTCTCAACCTCTATGCCTTTACCATATACTTTGTGCCCCAAGACAATACCTTCATTGACCATAAAATGGCATTTCTCCCAATTCAATAAGAGGTTAGTGTCCTCACATCTCTGCAAGACTTTGTCAAGATTGTTAAGACAATCATTAAAAGAAGTTCCATAGACTGAGAAATCATCCATGAAGTCTTCCATGATTTCTTCAACAAAATCAGTAAAAATAGCATTCATGCATCTCTGAAACGTAGCTGGTGCATTGCATGAACCAAAAGGCATACGACCGTAAGAGTACATACCAAAAGGCAGGTGAACATTGTCTTCTGTTGATCTTCTGGGTGGCTGCAATTTGTGAAAACCCAAAATATTCATCCAAATAACAAAAATGGGTATCCTTCGCCAGCCTTTCAAGCATTTGATCAATAAATGGTAAGGGGTAAGGATCCTTACGGGTCTCCTTATTTAACTTGCTGAAATCAATGCACATTCTATAGCCAACTATTGTTCTAGTGGGGATTAGTTCATTATTTCTATTAGGTACTACTGTAAATGCCCCCTTTTTAGGTAAACAATGGACCGGATTTACCCATTTGCTTTCAAAAACTAGATATATAATACCTGCATCAAGTAGATGAATGATTTCTTTTCTTACCACTTCCTTCATTTCAGGGTTTAGCTTCCTCTAGTTCAGCCCCTTCCTCCATGAATATGCGATGAGTACATATAGAGGGGCTGATGCCTTTTAAGTCATCCATTGAATACCCAAATGCTTTTCTATGTTTCCTCAAGGCGTTCATTAATCTATATTTTTCTTAATCTGAAAGATTAGCACTGATAATAATAGGGTATCTGTCTGTTGCGTCTAAAAACTCATACCTTAATTCCTTTGGTAAAGGTTTTAGTTCAGGCGACGGTGGTTCCTCGTCTCCCTTCTTCTCAGGCAGTTCATATTGCTCGCTAGTTACCGGATCTTGAACCGGTGTTTCATTCAAATGATGATCTATTTCTTCCTTAGCTGGGTCTTCTGGTTCTTTCTCGTATTCAGTTAAGCTCCTTTCCAGATCATCTTCTGGGGTTCTGAAGTAGATTGTTGCTAGTTGAGATATGGTATTCTCTTCATTGTTGTCATGCTTTCTTGGTTGGGGGTGATTTTTAAACCTGAAAAAAATGAAATTCCCTTACCTGTTCCCCACAGTTGAGAGAGACAACTTCCCTCTTACAATCAATTCTTGCACCTGCAGTGTTAAGAAATGGTCTTCCAAATATTATAGGACAAAAACCATCTTCTGGGATTTCCATTACAACAAAGTCTACCCGGTAAGTAAAGGTTCCCAAAATGACATAAATATTAGATACCATCCCATAAAGTCTCCTTAGAGTACCATCTGCCAATTTAATTTCCATATCTGTTGGCTGCAAGTCACAAGCATAAATTTCATCATGAAGTTTAATGTAAAGAGTGTAAGGTATAACATTAATAGAGGACCCTATATCATAAAGGCCAAAATAAGTACTTCCAAAAGAACAAGGCACCACCGGTTTACCAGTATCTGCTACTTTAATGCAACCCTTCACAAAGCAAGTCACCTCCTCTTCCATTATTTCAATGGGTTTCTCATGTTTCCTCCTTTTTGGAGGCTTCACCTTAGCTTTGCTCTTGTTCTCACTTTCATCTTCAGAATGTTCCCTGATGAAATACTCAAGTTGCACTTTTCTCACCGGATATGGCAATGCCAGTTCAAGTTCATAATCTTCTTCCATGGGGAGTGCCAATGTTTCCACCTCCAAGGTCTCAACGATGACCTCTTCCTCGGGGTCCTCATCGGTATAATTCTCCCATTTCGTCTTCGGGAACTCCATGTGCTCTGCATAACTTTGAACAAATCTTAAAACAACATGAGGGTTAAGATATAACTCATTACTTATTTGTCCAACTCTCCCTGAGTTTAGATAAGCTTTTATGCAATCAAAATCCACTTCTATTTTACCCTCCTCTTCTTCATCGCTCTGCCAAGATTCGTGATTAGCAAGTTTACCTTCTAACAATTCCAAATCTTTCGTGACCTCTCTTGTTATAAAAGAACCTGCAGATGCTAAATCTAGTTCTTCCTTTGAGTCATATTGTGGTCCTCCATAAAAAAGGTTTAATACTAGCCATTCAGGGAGCTTATGATGAGGGCAATCATTCAATAAAATTTTGTACCTTTGATATGCTTTTACCAGGCTTTCTCTAGGCCTCTGTCGGAAGTTTAAGATCCTCCACCTTGCTTCATATGAATTCTTCTCTAGATAAAAATCTGATAGAAAAGTTCCTGCTAGTTTACTCCATGTATCAAAGGTTCCTGCAGGGTGAGACACTAACAAATTCCTTGTATTTTTAGCCAGTTTGTGAGGAAATAATTTCAGTTTCATATCATCTGGACTAAAAGCATTCAATTTAAATGTCCCACATACATCTTCAAAAAATTGCAAATGTTGATAAGGATCCTCACCTTACTACCTTTAAACTATTTTCCATGCAACAATTCGAGGACACTTGGGTTCACCTCATAAACTATACCAGTGGGATTAGGACCCAACGATGTGAACATTTCTCGAATAGGTGGACCTATAAGACGCATGGCTGCAAGTTGATAATTGTGTCCATACTCAGCCATGACTGTTCCAGACCTGTAAATAACTTAGTGCACAAGATTCAAACCAAACTCAGAACTAAGACCAAAAGCACTCAGCTCCCCGGCAACAGCGCCAGAAAAAGTTTTATAACCTGCAAGTGCATAGGGTTTAGTTGTAGCCTTTTTGACGTAAGAGTATCGATCCCACAGGGAGCACATGAATTAGTCTTTAGCCCTTTGCAAAGTACAAATGATGTGCCTATAAATTGTAAGCGATCCAGAACAGTAATAATAATAAGGTTGCAAGTGTAAAGGTGAATAAATAAGCTGAAATAGATGACAAGTAAAATGGCTAGACTTGACAAATGATTAAAAGAGTTCCCAGGGATCCAGAATTCTCACTAGTATGCATCTACGGCGGTGCCTAAACACAAAGCTATTTGGGATTCCTAAGCCACTTGACATGTTTCTATTTGTGGGCAGAGCCATTACAGATACATTTATACTCGTGGTATCTCCGTATCCCATACGCCACCACCATTATTCGCCACTCCAGTTATCAAACGGTGATTAAGGGGAAAGAGGTCCCCATGGATGTAGCCAAAGTGGTCTCCGTTCTACCCCCTGTTGCAACTATCCGCTACAAAGGGAGAAGGGGCCTGTCACATCACCCAACTCCACAACCACACAGTTAGCCAACAATAATAACCTTTCGTCCAGAATCAGCATACATTGGATGGTCGACTTCACCCAACGTCAAGAAAATTATCAACGTAAACATGCAAAGAGGATATTAAATCCTAATATCAAACATCCTATTACACACTAGGGTTCATCCATACCCCGGGAACAAAGGGTCTAGTCATACATGGGAACGACAATCATCATAGTAATGGTAAATAAATACATGGATGAATAGATCAACCGATATACGAAGGATCCGCTAGGGTTTTTGGGGTTGCAGATGATAAGGATGTGGATGATGACGATGAAGACGGTAATGATGGAGATGATGACGATGACTTCGTTTCCCACCCGATGAGAGGAATCCCCTTCTTCTCCTTGTTGATCCTCCGACTGGATGGTCTCTGATGGCTAGGGTTTTTCCTTCTGGATGTGTTTCTGGAGTCTCTGTATGTCTGATCCACGATCCGCTTCGACGGGGTGAAAATAGCTGATCTCCCGGAGGCGGCGGCATGCCAAATGACCGATCATGAGAGCGCGCGCGATCGCATGGAATGCCATCGTTCGCTCTGGAAGCGCAACGACGATGATTTCTTTAGCCTTCTTGCTTGATTCTTTTATGGAAAGTGTTTATCACCTTTAATACGTGATTCCACTGCCATTTTTATGGATTTTCTCCAATAAATGAATATTTCTCCATAAACCTTAACCCATGGGATTATTTTCAGGGGATTGATTTGTGCTACGGGAAATCCTCCAAAACCATTGTTTGAACTATGGGGCCGTGGTTCACGACCTAGCAACTAGACGGCGAGCTTGTCGTGGCTACGGCGAGTGAGGGACAATGGAGGGGCACAATGCATGACAGGGACACAATGAGCTACCTAGGTTTGGTCCACCGTGCTGTGTAAAATCCTACTCCTACTTGGTGGGATTGCTTGTGGAGATAGTGCTCGTGAGCTACAAGGTGAAGCTCTCAAGGATCGATTCTGTGATCCCCCTCTACGGTGGCGGCACTGCCCCTTTTATAGCTTCCTTTCTCCTCTTCCCCTGAAAATATTGGCGGTAAGAGTTGCCACACACGACAATTCAAAGTGGGACAGGCGCCCAGTCTTATCCTGACAAAAGGCGGTCATCGCCTGCTAAAGAAGCTATCCTGACGCACGGGTGGGCTCGGTGATGACGCCTGCCCTAGTGCGCCGTGCCGTCCTAATCATCTTGCACCGAAGTGGTAAGCTTTGGAGCTTGCTTTGTGGGGAGGCAGACGCCACTGTTTCCTTATCACCAAAGAGGAAATCTGCCCTGGCCGTGCCTGCTGGCATGGTCTTCGCTGGCATCACCTGGCGCGGGCGTGTCACCAACGTGATGGGCACATGACCACATGACTGGCACCACGCGGCCTCCTGCGCGAAGGGCATCGCGGGGGATCGCCTCGCGAGGGGGCCTCGTGAGGCCGCTTGCAACTTGCTGCTGTCCTCTGTAGAGTCCCGCCTTGTGGCGAGGGTCCTCGTGAGGCGTCTTGCTTCATGTCGCCCGCGACCAGGCTGCCTCTTGAGGCCTGCTCCCGGTGTCGCTTCCTGGGCCGTAGGCAGCGGGCCCATGGTACACTGGTTCCCACTGGGCTGACAATAGCCCCCGGGTCCACGGAGCGCACATATCCGCCCGTTAGGAACGAAATGACACGTGGCCTAAGTGAACTGCCGGGCCCAGGTAGGGACGTGTGGCAGCACGACAGGACAAGGACACCCCACTTCCCCCACGACGCCTCGGTAACCGTCGGCCCTGCCATAAAACAGACCCGTGTGGGGCGCAGACACCATCATTGTCTTCCATCGCACGCCTCGTCTCCACTGCGCATTGCTCTCTTCTTCCTCTTCCTCCAACTCCCAATCCACTTCCGTCGCCATGGCTCCCAAGGCACATAAGAAGCCCATCGCCGACAAGCCGGAGCCGACCTTGTTGAGGTCCATCATCGTCAATGAAGAGGGGCTGGACAAGGTGCATCCCATGGTGGCCTGCGACCATAATGAGTGGAAGGCCACTCGGATATAGCTGGACTCGTGCTCGCCCCATGACCTGGAGGCCACGACGATCCCCATCTTCTTCCACTCCATCTTCGCCGGCTTGGTGCCACCCTTCTTTGACTTCCTCTATGCCATCCTCGACCATTACCAGATCCATCTGCTCCATCTTCAACCCAACTCCATCCTCCTCCTATCCATCTTCGCCTACCTCTGCGAGACCTTCCTAGGAGTTATGCCTTTGGTGATACTCTCTAGGGCCTTCTACCGCCTGCCGATATCTGTGGCGAACCAGCGCATGGGGTGCGCCTCGTTCAGTATCATCGACGGGCGGTAGCATCATCAACATGAAGATCCTGAAGAAGGTGGAGGGATTCAGGTCACGTTGGGTCTACGTGGATGCGGGGCAGTTCAGGCCCCTCCTCATGATTCCCGTCCACCCATCCGTGAAGAGCTCGGGGTGGGAGCATGCCAAGCTCAGCGATGAGAGGTTGGCGCCACTCATGGAGAGGATGAAGGAGCTGCAGGCCGCCAAGATCACGGCGGTGATGGTCGCCAAGGAGTTCCTGCACCGACGCATCACGCCCATCCAGAAGCGTTCATGTCCGGTGTGGGCGATCACCGGTGTCTCGGACCCAATGCAGCTGAGTGCCAACAACCTCCACGTGGAGGTGCTGGAGGAGATTGTGAAGGTCCTATTTTCCTAGGAGGCAGAGAACCTGCCCAAGGATGTGTACCTAGTGTACCGCTACTCCAACAGGGACGAGCTCGTCGCGGAAATGCCGCAGTTCGACCAATGGGGATTGGTTCCTCCAGGCCACGAGGGACCTCGCGAGAACCCCCTCGTGGTGGTGCTCGACTCGAGAAGCCGTGATGGGCCTAAGGCCTCGACGGGCCAAGATGAGGAGAGCGACGATGGGATGCTCCCGCAAACTCGCCGCAAGCTGCTGATGGACGCCAACGACGACGATGACAACTGCGACCAATTCTTGGTCGTTCCCACCTAACCCGCGAGTGCGAGGGGCAGAGGAGACATCAGCACGGAGGCAAGTGAGCCTCATGACGGGGAGACCCACACCGTGTGTGGGGACCCCAACTTAGACAGTCGAAGCCACCGATTGCACGTGCACAGTGATCCCAAGGATCAATGCTCATCGTACATAACAGACTGAATATCAAGAGTTTACATCCATTACATAGCGTCTTACACAAATAGGACCATTAAGGCCAAGTCTTACATAGATAGAGCCTCTGGGGCTAAACAACAAATAAAACAAAGCAGCGGAAATCTTCTACGATAACTTGGACCCATGCCATCTGCCTTAACCCAACAGGCATTCTGACTGGGAAAGCGTCCTAGTTCGCATGTTCGTCACCAAAGATGTCTTCTTCATATTGCTCCTCTTCCAGGCCTGGCCAAGTAAATAGCCAGGAACAAGCCAGTGAGTACGTTTGAATGTACTCGCAAGCAACCCGTGAATGGTAACAGAATGAAGTATGCATGGCACTATCTCTATGTTGGCATATCTGTGGTAAGATAGTTTTTCTTATGCAAGTATAATCAACATTTATTAAAGTCAAGGAGGTGTCCGCAACAAGTATCAGGAGGTGACGGACATCAACATCGAGAAAGAGTTATAAACAACTCATCCTCAAGCTTATCGTGACTTCCTCATGAATCACATCAACAACATTCCTCAACCCACACTTTTGTAAAATCTGGACATAGTTTAAGCAGCACCACCCAACTGTCCTTGATAGTGGACACGGCTATTCGAATAGTTTGACACTCTACAGAGGTTGAACACTTTACCCACAAGATCTGGGAAGCTTTCATATCATCCACGACCCGCAGTACCTCAAGTACCCGGGGTAAGCACCCGATCACTATGTTTCCCTAGGCGACACTAACATAGATTCCACTCGTTGGTACCCGGCCTTCGTGTCATAATCATAAAAGATCTTGGGACTCAGCCCTTTTTAACATCCATCCTAGTGGTGGGAAGGGGCTGATGCCTTCCCACCCACCCAGGTTCAAGGCATGGTACTTGCAATTTGGGTTTGTTGCACCAATTATACTGTAGGGGGTTCCCTTACAGTCTTTCTATAAAAAACGGTGTGTCTGGTGCCCTGTAAAAATAGTCATGGCCGCCTATCCAAGCACGACCCCGTACTGAGAGAGAACACACGTCACTCCCGTCACTAGTAATGTGGGCACCATGCCAGTATCAGACTAGGTAATCAATAACGCCCCGTCCCATACATGTTCGGTTGGGACCGTTGACACATCTTAAATCTAATTCATTTTGTAAACACACACACTCACTTGCTTTAGTACACCACCCCTTCATCAAGTGGTAACCTAGTTTCACTACAAAAAGAAAGACACATCCGTGTCATTTTGGCCCGAACGATTTTTTTTCTGTCATGCTTATGACACTTCTATGACGATAATTGTGACAAAACCACGTATCATCATAGATGTGGTGGGCTCCTACTTCTATGGCAAAAAATCATGATAGAAAATGGGCTTTTCATCCTGGGCGGGCCGGGGACGCACCTTCATGACATTCTTTGGGCCGTCCATGACGGAAAAAATCATGGTAAAAGCGAGGGCGAGGAAAATATCGGGGAATCCCGGTTACGGTGGGTGGTCGGGGCCGAGCGATGCACGGAGGTTTGCGCGTTTCTCTCATACACGTACACGCGTGTGTGCGAGGCGTTGGGCTCTAACTGAACCCGAGCGAGGCATTCGCTTACTGAACCCAAGCTATTGCACTAGCTATGTTACTGAACTTGAGCGATCGATCCCTTGGATGTTAACTGAACCCGAGCGATTCCTTCGCTACTGCTGCTAAATGAAGCCGATCGAACCAGCTGCCTCTTGATGAACGGTGACCGTTGTTGGGGGTTGGATGAACAGTCCTGGTGGGGGTTGGATGAATAGGACCCCATGGTAGTAGAGGCCGTTGCCGCTGGATGAACAGGACCCCGATCGAGGAGGTGGGGGTGGATGAAAAGGACCCCGTGGAGGGCTGGTTGAACAGTAGCCGGTGGAGGCTGGATGAACAGTAGCCCGTGGATGAACAATAGCTGGTGGAGGCTGGAGGAAGTCGACGGTGGATGAACAGTAGCAGGTGGAGGCTGGAGGAAGTCGATAGTGGATGAATAGTAGCCCGTGGAGGCTGGAGCGAGGCACTACACGGTGGATGAATAGTAGCCCATGGAGTCCCGTTTAGCGGTACGCCACACCCCTCCCGATGAATAGGACCCCGTTTCGACCGTAGGTGCTCCAACACAAGTCCGTTTCCTTCGTTTTGTGGTACGCCACACCCCTCCCGATCAACAGCACCCCGTTTTGACTGTAGAAGCTCGAACAAAAGGCTGTTTCCTCTGTTTTGCGGTACGCCAGACCCTTCCCGATGAACAGGACCCCGTTTCGACCGTACGCGGTCAAACAGAAGGCCGTTTCCTTCGTTTTGTGGTATGCCAGACCTCATTTCGGCTGTTTCATCTAAGCCGGTTGGCTCCCGATGAACACGCGATGCTGTTTACTCCGTTCTGACCCAGCCGGTTGGCTGCCGATGAACAGGACGACGTCACTGTATGCGTTAGAGACCCCGCCCATATGCACGTACGTGGCCGTATTTACTATCTTGCAGCGTGGCTATACGTACGTGTACACGATATAGACGGGGCTGCGTGACATGCTATGTCGGCGCCTCTACTTCAACACGTACCACTCCTTACTCGGCCACGATACGTCGCTGCACAGAGACCGATCGACCGCTATGTACGTACACGTTCGCGGCAAGACAGATAACACTTTCTTCGCTTCAACCTGGTGGGTCCCAGCTGTCAGGGGGTAAGAAGGCACTTCCTTCCGTGCGAAGATAAAGCCGGTGGGTCCCAGCTATCAGGGGGGAACATTTTTTTCGTGGAATACAAAGGCCCTTCCAGTGGGTCCGGGCTGTCAGGTGGAGGAATCATTATTTTGCGTGTAATAAGGAGGCACTTCCTTGCGTGCAGCCATGGACCCAGCTGTCAGCCTCTCCACTTACAGTCCTCTTCTGATGGTTGTCGTTCGTTGACCGCGTTGACGACGCCGTACCGTCCGAGAGCACCAAGGTGGTGGACAACGGCGCGACCTAGGAAGGGAACGACACAGAGCCGGGGAATACGTAGTAGTGGATGCCCATGCAGAGAGGAGTACGAGGGTTGACTGGTTCGGCTGCGGTTTGAGGCTGTCGTTGCTGGAGAATAACAGGGGGTGTGGGTGAGTAGAGGGAAGGCCTGGCCAGCGGTGGGAATAGGGTGGGGCAGCGAGGCCTACGCGGCAGCATAGCCGGCCACTGGAGGTAGGAGCAGGCGGTCCCGCCGGCGCTGGTTTGGGCGGCTGGTGCAAGAAGATCAGAGATTGAAGAAGCAGCAGGACCGTTCAAATAAAATCCAACGGTCACTGCTGCTAGAATCGTTTGTTGACTAAGTTGACAAAGCCCTGCGTACGTGTCAACTTAGTAGAGCCAGAAGTCAGCCTCAAAATCTGGTGGGCCCCAGCTGTCATGGCAAGCAATCGTTATTTTTCGCTTAATAAGGAGGCACTTCCTTCCGTGCCAAGATATAGCTGGTGGGTCCCAGCTGTCATGGGGAGGATTCATTTTTTTGGCGTAATAAGGAGTACTTGCTTGCGTGCGGCCATGGACCATGTGGGTCCCAACTGTCAGCCTCTTCATGTACATCCCTCTTCTGATGTTGTCGTTTGTTGACAACGTTAACCACGCCGTGCCGAGAACACCAACGCGATGGACGACGGCGAGACCCAAGAAGGGAATGACCCGGAGGGGCGAAGCCACAACAGTGGAGGGATGTGGGTGAGTAGAGGGATGGCCTGGCCAGCGGTGGGAGTAGTAGGGGGCGGTGAGGCCTGCGCGGCAGCCCAGCCGACCATGGGAGGTGGGAGCAGACGGTCCCGCCGGCGCTGGATTTGGCGGCTGGAGCAAGAAGATCAGAGATTGAAGAAGCACGAGGGCCGTTGGATTGACATCCAACGGTCACTTCTGCTACAATCGTTTGTTGACTTATATAATAAGTAAAAAAATCTTGCATACGCGTCAACTTAATAGGCCCACAAGTCAGCCCATTCCCTATTTTTTTTAATAATTTACAGCTCATTTGCAACTTCTTATGCAATTTATTGCAATCCGTTTTCTTTTTGTTGGCCAGGGCCAGGGTTAAAAATTTAAACGAAATTTCGCATATTTCGGTGGGGTCCAAACTATTTTTAATACTGAAATGTCGAGCCAGATTTAAAGTACTTTGAAGATATATTTAAATTAGGTTAAAGCCCAGTGAAATTGGAATCTGAAAATGTGAAAAAATTCAGAAATTTGAAAGTAATTGCCAATTTTTCATGTGTTTTTTATATTTACAGCGCATTTCATATTACTTTTAAGATTTGCAGCCGTCTTGAAAGAGTTGCAGCCCAGCAGGGCAGAGAAAAATAAGTAGGCCTGGGTTGGGTATGCCTGGATTGGGTATTCTTTAGAAAAAATAAACTGGACTAGCCATTTTCACAAAGAAAAAATAGCTGGGCTGGTCATGTGGTGAACGTAAAATAGAAGCCTGGGCTAGACGGGCCACAGCCCAGCTGAAACCCTGCTCCGTCTCAACAATAACAAAAAAAAGGGGAAATTTTGTTTTTGCCACTCTAGATTTGGCCAATTTTCCTTATGCCATTCTAGATTATGACATTTCACTTTTGCCACTCTTAGCTTTTGATAATTATCACAATTGCCATTTCGTGGCAAAAGCAAAATAAATTTATTTCATTTTTCCACTCTTAGCTTTTGAAATGTATCACAATTGCCTCTCTGAAAATTTTGGTTTTGCCATGGGAATGGCAATTATGATAATTGTCAAAAACTAAGAGTGGTAAAAGTGAAATGTCAAAAATCTAGAGTGTCATAAGGAAAATTGGCAAAATCTAGAGTGGCAAAAACAAAAAATTTCCAAAAAAATACTGCTAGAGCAGCTACGTCCCAGGTGTCAGCCGATCTTGTGCTGTTCTCTTGTCTATTGACTATACGCTGACAATGTCGTGGGTCCCAGATGTCAGCAAACCGCTAGGAGGAAGCATTTTCTTTTTCTATACGCAGACAATGTAGTATATAAAAAATGAGGAACTTTCTTGCATATGGCCATGGACATGGTGGGTCCCTACTGTCATCCTCTCCACATACAGTCCTCTCCCGATTCCTCTTGTTTGTTGACATGTTGACTATGCGAGAGGGCGGCGCCACGGCGAGCGCACCAAAGCGCGCGGAGGATGACGGCGAGGCCTCGGACGCCGGCGTTAACGATTTAGGAGACGGTGGGGCGGCGATGTGTGCGATGAGGCGCAGCCAGCCATGGGAGGCGGAAGCAGACGGCCCCGCCGGCGCTGGTTTGGTTTTGGCAGCTGGAGGAAGACAAGACTGAAGAAACATGGCAGACTTTAAAAGCAGCAGGAGTACTTAACAACCTTAACTGAAACCAACAGGGGCACTTAACAACCATAGCTGAAAGCAGTATGAGTACTTATACAGGTTCAACTATACAAAGCACGCCTCGAACAGTGCTACTTTGCCTACAGTTAAACAAGGGTGAGGCCACCAAGCCCCAGGACAAGGCCTAGGCGCCTCCCCGCGCATCCACAACCTTTTGAAAGCGGCTTCATCTCGCAGTGTGGTCAATAAACAGGATATTCGCTTTAGAGCCATGGAAAAGCATGAGCATAACCTTCTGTCCTATTCTCCAAGAAGGACAGGCCTTCATTATTTGAGACCACCCATGAATAAGTATCTTTTCACCTCCAAGGGAAATGGAGTAGGTCGACATAAACATCATGTTGTGACCAAGCGCAAGTCTGACCCGACCATGGTCAGGCATCTGTATAGGAACAATAGAACTGGGCAGTTTCTGTTTCAAGAAGATCACAGCTGTAAAACTGTGTATAAGCAAGATTACAGCTCGTACCATAAGTTTCTTGACACAGTTGGACCTGTTCAATGTGTGCACGAGTGGCACACATATCCCACGTGGCCTTCCACCATTGAAACGCCCCACAAGGACCTCAAGACGATCAATAAAGTGTAGGAACTGGTGGATGTCGTCCCAGTCATGTTCAGTGCCATCAGTAACAGTCGAGTTCTTATAGAATAACAAACGAGTAGTGTGCTGAACTTTGAAATAACCTACACGTGCCACCAATTATAAGAAATATTAGTTAGAAGTAGCATCTTCATGAGAGAAGGGAATCACAAATTGTTGCTACTTCTAAAGTCAAATTGTGATTAGTTAGACAGAATAGGTGGATTAAGAAGTAATCAAGGCAACATGCAAGAACCAGATACAAAACTAACATGGATGAACTACTGGAACGATGTCGGGGTGGAAGATCACAGTGAAGATGAGACTAGGTTCTGCTATTTCCATCAACATTCGTGCGCCAACTTTCAGTCCGTAACACTTGAGAAAGTTTACCCAAGTTCGGCCATAAAAAAGCAGCGATCTTCTTGGTTCATGAATCCAACTGGGAACTTATATCCATGGCTTGTCTTCAATGTGATCATTAAATTGGTGTATTCAGTTATGGCAAGGCTGACTATCTTGAGTACATGTGTTCTGGCAGAGCAAGGAATGCACTGCAGGAAAAATAATATGAGAACACAATGTATTCGCTATCCAAATATAGAAATAATTTCCTCTTTCATGTCAGTGTTGACCATGGTACTAGTACCCTTTATCCAAATATAGCAATCCAAATTTCCAAATTAGTCGACAACATGTTCAAAAAACCCCAACCCTCCCGGATAGAAAAGAGGATTCTAGGAACATACTGTGCGCCTTTTAAAATCCTGTGTTAGGATGAGAAGGAACAAGTGTGGCGTCTCACCGAGGGCACAGAAACCTGTAGGATCCTCGCACTTTGGGCACTTCAAATGAAATACACTATATTCAGTAGGAAGAAAAATGCATCAACGGCGGCGGCTGCCATCCTAGGATTACGCGCGACCAAGGGACTAGGATTTATCGGGGATGGATGAAGAATTCGTACCTGGTTCTCCATGAGAAAACCCTATGCAATCGTCGAGAGGAGGTTTTCTCTGAACAAGCAGACGAGGGAGAAGGGGATTCAGGCCCAGTGAAATATTGCTGCTTCGTCTGTCCAGCTTACAGCTAAAGCTGGAAAGGTGGGGGTTTTTGTGATTTGACGGCTCATTGGGCTATTACTGCGGTGCTACGACCAAGGTGAGTCTACCGTGCAGTTGTTGTAGCGCCCAAGATGCGATTCTATCCCAATCACGTGATGAACTCATGATTGGGGCACAACCGCATTTCGAGCGCATAGCAAGGTGGATATCATTACAACATACCATGTACTGAATAGATGAGAATACAAGATATAGGCTTACACTCGCCACAAGCTACAACATGAATACAATAGTACATCAATACATAGCAACTATCATACAGAAGAGTAGGATCCGACTACGGATGAAACCAAATGAAAAGGAAGAACGACATCCACCCTACTAATCCCAGGCTCTTGACTCAGAACCTATCCCTTGATCGAAGAAGAAGCAGAACTCCAAAACAAGCAAGCATCGCTCTCACGTCATAGCATCACATTACCTGTACCTGCAACTATTGTTGTAGTAATCTGTGAGCCACGAGGACTCAGCAATCCCATTACCATGGGTATCAAGACTAGCAAAGCTTAATGTGTATGGAATGGATAAGTGGTGAGGTTGCAGCAAGCGACTAAGCATTAGTATGGTGGCTAACTTACTAGTACAAGAATAAGAAGAGAAACTAGGCATAACGGTCGCAATCTGGTAATGATCAATAAGTGATCCTAAACTACTTACATTCAAACATAACCCCACTGTGTTCTCTTCTCGAACTCATTCGAAAAGAGACAGTCACGGTTACACACGCGGTTGGTGTATTTTATTTCGGATCTGGTGTCAAGTTCTCTACAACTAGATATTAAAAATTCCCATCTGCCACATAACCGCGGGCACAACTTTCGAAAGTTTAAACCCTGCAGGGGTGTCCCAACTTAGCCCATGACAAACTCTCACGATCAGCAGAGGCAAATCTCCATCTTGGGGATAACATGATCAAACTCGGAATCCCGATGCACAAGACATTTCGACAATGGTAAAACAAAACTAGCAAGACCTCCCGACGTGCCAACACCCTGATAGTAGCCGCGCGTATCTCATCTCAGGCCACGATCGGATGAACACTACGTACGGCAACCGAAAACCCCAGTTGATGGGGTGGCAGTGCAAGTGGCTCTGTTTTGGACCAACACTCATGAGGGGCACTGGCCCGGGTTGTTGATTAATTATCCTCGGGTAACGGTAAGTCCCTATGCAAGTTTTAGTTGTTATTAGGCAAATGGTAAAACCAATGTTGGGCCTTGCTGGAAGAGTTTTATTCAAAGCGAACTGTCAAGGGGGGCCCATATAACCCCGACCGTGTTAGGAACGCAAAATCAAGGAACATAACACCGGTATGACGGAAACTAGGGCGGCAAGAGTGGAACAAATCACCAAGAAAAAGGCCAAGCCTTCCACCCTTTACCAAGTATATAGATGCATTAATTAAATAAGAGATATTGTGATATCCCATGATATCCATGTCCCAACATGGAACAACCTGCACTGCACCTGCAACTAGCAACACTATAAGAGGGGTTGAGCAAGCGGTAACATAGCCAAACAATGGTTTGCTTGGAAGGTGGGTTAGAGGTTTAACATGGCAATTTAGGAGGCTTGATAAACAAGTGGTAGGTAGCGTGACATAGCGATAGCATCGAGACAACTAGCAAAGCAAAGATAGTAGTGGTATCCAGGATAATGATCATCTTGCCTGAAATCCCGCTAGGAAGAAGACCGAGTCCATGAAGAAGACGAACGGGCATAGTCGAACGGATCCTCACAATCAAAACATAACCGGAACTATTGAGAAGAAGAACAACCGGAAAGAAGCAAACAACATGGTAAATAACCATGACATAAATATGACATTATGCGCAACCAAGTATGATGCATGTCCGGTTTAATGATTCATGGCATGGAAGTGCAACAAACAATACTACAAATTAAGTGGAGCTCAATATGCAATGAGTTGCATATTGACGAAACACCACATTCGATTATTTAGTTCGCTCTCGTTTATGTACCCAACAATATTAAATGTTGTTAAACATGGGAAGAGGTCAAACATAAGTAAACTAACTATTTAGGCAAGTTTAAATGAGGCCGGAACAACAAGCAACAATTCCGGAAAATCCCCATGTCATATTTTGGATTTGGTACAGTTCTGCCCTAAACCATATTTTAGAGTTGTTCAACATGCAAAATAAAGTGCACCAAGTTGATCTATGCATTTTTCTAGACAAGTTTCATATAAAGTTTATTTAATTCGGAGCTACGGTTATTTAGTTACGAAATAAATCATTTTAGCATGTCATTTAGCAAATTAAATGCAAACATCATTTTAAACATTTTTAACATGGATGAAAGTGGCATATTGTGAAACTAGATGAAATTCTAAGCATTTTACATATATAAAGTATTTTAATCCGATGCACGGTTGTGGAGTTATTATATGCATGAACACTAGGGACTTTTCTGTAAAACAGGCACCCACTGGAAAATAGCTAAATTCACATAACCTAAAAAAACCATACGGGCCAAACTGGAGGAGCTAGGGTGCTGCTCACATGGCTGAGGACTGTTGGTGGAGGGGAGGCCGGACAGGCCTAGAGCAGTGCGGGAGGTTGGGCCTCGCGGGGATGTAGAGGAGGCATCGCGCGGGTGAGTGGCGCTCGTCCACGCTGGCGCTGGATCGGTCAATGCGGGCCGGGGTGCTCGTTCCTGAGCTGCTGCTCGATGCAGAGGAAGCAGAGAGAGGAGGTGAAATGTGGGGTGGCTTCAAGCGATGCAGGGCGCGGCGGCAGATGGAGCTTCTACCCCGGCGACGCGGCGGTGCATGGAACGGAGGGAGGCGCGGATCCGAGCGCTGGACGGCGTCCCCAGTGTGATCCGAGGCGAGGCAGGGGGTCAGTGGCCATGGCATTCGGGGATGGAGCTCCTGTCGTTGCTGGTCAGAGGGAAAAAAGAGGTTAGGAGGGATACAGAGAAAGGAAGGGAGGATGAGGGACGGTGGTGCTCATCTGCGGCAGCGCCGATGGTCACCGGCGAGGTCGACGCGGGCACGCTCTGGCGGACGGGCGTCGGGGCTCCGCTCGTTTCCTAGCAGGGAAGCAAACAAACAGGGGGGAGGGATTAAAGCAGGGGAGGAAGAAGGAAGGGAGAAAGAGAGATGCAGGGAGCAGGGCATCGCACGGGCCTGGATCCGGTGGTGCTGCTGGCTTGCTGCCGGCGACGGCGACTCCAGCAGGTTCGGTCGGCTCGGCGGGGTCACACGGGCGAGGCACCGGAGATCGGCGAGGTGTGTGGGTTGGTCGGGCATGCAAGATGAGGGAGATGGTCGGAGAGGATTTGGATCATGGGTGCCGGCTCTGGTTGGTGGGGAATCGAGGGAGGCAGTGGATCGATGGATTGGATCGAGCAGGTGGAGAGGTGGTTGGCTCGGGATGGATCCCGAGGAAGATGGTGGCGGCGGCGGAGTGGGAATGATGGGACAAGCTGCCTAGATCTTGGACCTATATATATATCAAGTGGGTTTTGGGTAGGGTTACCTGGTCCCTCCGATCGTAATCGGGCGGTTGAGAATAAATAGGCTAGGAGAGTCCAACAAAGAACCGAAGATATTTTGGGGATGTTTGGGGATGTTCCGGATTCATCGATCAGAACTGCCCGGGTCAGGTTCGGGACAACTTTCGGACGCGGACACGAGGGGGTCTGAGAGAGGTCAACAAAGACAAGGAAGAAGCGGCAACTACGAGCGGATGCAAGTTTTATGAAAACTTGCGGATGCAATGCGGATGATGCGATGATGAATGCAACAAAGAAATAAAACACACGACGACAACAAAAAACAGGGAAGGCTTCTGGAGCGTCGGTCTCGGGGCATCACAACATTCCCCCACTTACAAGAGATCTCGCCCCGAGATCTAAGGATGGCACCGGAGAGTAGCAGGAGAGGAAGAGGTAAAACAAAGTTGCTTCTTTGACAAATGAGTGAAACCACGAACCTTGAGAGGTTGAACAAATTGAAAGAAAGAATAGAACAGAGTTGAACGAAATTGGAAACACTCCGTTAAGCAAGAGGTACAAGGAATGCGAGAAGAACCAAGAGCTTAAGGGACAAGATAGACTTTGAGACCACTCTGGTTAGAACAAGATACAGAAGGAATAAGAATGAAAGAATTCGGACAACACTCCAACTGAAAAGCGAAGGAATTTAACATGAACTTGACAAGATGGAATGATACCTCGAAGAGAGCAACAACACAAGCCTCCGGAAAAACTGAAAGAATGGAATGAAAAGAACCGATAAGAGAACAACACCTTCTACCGCAAATGAATTTGAAAGAGCATCCTTAGTAGAAAGGCTTGAACGGAGTTGTTGAAGAATAATGAATCAAATGATATACTCCTCGTGGACTTAAGAAGACATCTCAAAACTAGAGGTGAAATTCTGCCACTAACGAATGATTGATTAATTGAGAGGAAGGAAGAGATGCAAAACTCCACTTCAAAATAAGGGAGAATGAATTGCACTTCTAAATGCAAGATGAAGAATACTTGAGCTCCTCGAACAAGAATCTTGAAGAACACTTCAAGGATGAATTAAATCCTTGATGAACCACCATGTTGAGCCTTCATGAAGAACTCCGGTAATAAAAGGATGCCAGAAAGAAATGAAGGTTGAAAAGAGTAAGATTGAAGCCTTGCAATGATTAGATGGTGCTTCGTGACGGTATAACCGGGAAAACTTGGAACTCCGGAAATAAAAAGGTGGATAACTTGGAACCGAGAATTTATTCGTCATGAACAAACTCAGAAGGAAGGGATTAATCACTTGGATGTAACAAGAATAAGAATTATGTTATGCAACCCTTCACCAATTCAAATTGATGACAATCAACAGATTTAGCATACTACTTATACTCGTTGAAAAGGATTAAGGAGAGATATAGCGCAAACTTGAGAAAGTCTTCAATGAATCACCGGTAGGACTTTGAAAAGAACAAATGAATTGATACGAACACAAGGGAAGATAAATCTTGAACGAACCGCCATAAGAAGTTAAAAACTGAATGAAGAAAAGATAACAAAACAGCGGGAAGAATTAGAAAATGAACGAAGATACTTGAGTGGATTTAGATACAGGAGAATGAAGAGATGACAAGCTGAGTAGAGAATACTTGAACGATGCACCAGTAAGATTGGGGAAACAAGAGCAGAAAGTTGAGAATGAATAAATCTTCTGAAATGATGGCCTCCGGAGAATCAAGAACCGAAAGAACTCATGATATGCTTCGGAAGGGTATGAAAAGAATTTATCACAATCGGAAACGATTTGAGAGGATGGCACCAAGCTCAAACCACGAATCTTCAAGAGAAAGGACCAAGATTTAGAGGAAACACTACTGCGGTCTTCAAAAGCTGAGGATGACGATGAGAAACACCACCATGAATTGTTTAGACACTCCGGAAGAATGAAGAATAGAAATGTTGAACCAATGATGAAAATAATTTGGAAGCGATCTTGAAGGAGGCATCTGATTGATGAAATTCATCCTTACGTCAACCTTTGAAAAGCATTAGAGAATCACTCCGGAAAATTAGAAGAGTCAGGTAATATCCTAGGAAAAGACCTGTGGGTGAAGGCCCACTCAAGAGAAACACCGTTGAAATGATTGCTTGAAAGAGAGTTTGCACCGGTAAGATTCGAACTACTCGAATGAGGTAGCAACCACAAAATAGAACGAACGGATCTTGAATGAAAACACGAGTCTTCTGAGATATTTCAGCACTCCGGATATGAATAAAAAGGTGGATAAATAAGAGGTGCACCGGCATGAGAAAGCATATGAAAGGACGAAAGGGATATGATCAACACCGAAAGCTTGCAATTAGTCCGCCAGAGAAGAAAGAGAATGAAGAATGATAAACTTAAAGCTTCCTTAGCATCTTCATGAGAATCGCTAGGTAAGAACATTGAAGGAAAAGAATGAAGAGACTCTGCAACAACAAAATGGATACTTGATTAAGAAATCCGAGTCCTTGAAGAAAAAGTGTGGGTGGTGGGAAAAGAAGAAGACAATTTGTGATGGTGAAACAAACAACGTTGAGAAAACTGAGAAGTGATCTTGCAAATGGGGAAAATGATAGGATCATCTTGACGAGAAGAGCACCGGTTGGAATTTTTTTTTTGAGATGACAATCTTGATGATCAAGAAGAATTAGCATTCCCATAGAAATATGAGAACACCGCTTAGGAAAGGTATGGAATCAACACTTGACTTTGAAGCAACTCGAATACCACAACTCAAAACAAAACAAAGGATTTGGCTTGTAGAATAAGCCGGAAACAAACATATGACAGAGATTTCACCCAAAGTGTTCGCGATGAGGCCCCACGGGCACGACGTACATCGGACATCATGAATGACAAACGAGACGTCCCCGAATCAGCATAGCCAAGGATTCTTTAAGATGTCTCGCGACCACTGTAAATTGACCGTGAAAAACCAACCACTAGACGTTGGACCCCAATCTCAACTCATACATCTGTCGAAAAGAAATCCTGGGTAACTACTTGAATTCCCACCTAAAAACTCCCGAAACTTTCTGGTTATGCAATCTGGTGTTGGGGATACAGGGAGGCACAAATATCTCACTCAACTAAAAAATCCTACACTCCAACTGTATCCATCCGTCAACACATAACCAAGAAAACCTCGGAAATCATGTACCTCAGACCTTCGAAAACATCCGATATACTAGCTGTGGCAATACATCTGATCGCTCTCCCCATTACTGGGTGTTGTCAAACTACTCTCACCACAAAGAGTATAGAAGCGTTTTCGATGTTGCCGTCCTCTGGTATTCCGGAATTGAAACGATCGCGAATGTGACAAGAACCCCTTGGAGCTCAACTCCCCGGAAGAAGTCAAGTCAGACAGGAGGCACCGCCTTCTCCTTATCTCGCCTTTCATACTCAGCCCTCTGTTTCTCGACAAGCTGTTCAACTTGCCGACAGTTTTGGAGATCGTGACCCTTGGTGCGATGGATCTTGCAGTAGTGCTTGCCGGAGTTTTCCGACTTGTCGGCAGCCGCCAAGGCCTGGCATGAAGAGCACCCGGCAAGTTCCTTGCCGGGGTTGTCAACCTTGGCCTTCTTGGCGGTGCCGGGGTTGCCAGATTCCTCGACAACAAGCACGGCCTTGTCTTTGCGCTTCTTGTTCCGCTGCCGGCCTTTCCTTGACGGGGTTGCAGCGTCGTCGTTTTCTGATTCGCTCCCCGCGCCAACAACCTCGCCAGGGAGTTTCCTCCCCTCTTCAGCTCAGGCGCACTTGTCGGCCAAAGCGTAAAGCTCGGCAATACTCCTGACTTTGTTCATTGCCAGCTCTTCCCGCATTCTGCGGTTACGCACGTTCTGGTGAAACGCGCTAATAACAGCGGCAGGGTGAACGTCAGGAATATTGTACTGCACCCGGTTAAATCTCTACATAAACTTGCACAGGGGTTCGCCCTCCTTCTGAGGAATGATATGCAAATCACTCTCTTGGCCAGGAGCTTGGTGGCCTCCGACAAAGGTGCCAACAAACTGATGGCACATATCTGACCAAGAAGAAATAGAATTCTCCGGCAGATGCATCAACCACGACCTGACATTGGGTTTGAGTACCAACGGGAAGTAGTTGGCAAGTATCTTGTCATCTCGGCCCCCGGCAGCCTGCACCGCAATGGTGTAGATGCTCAGGAACTCAGAGGGATGAGTCTTGCCGTCATATTTCTCCGGGACCTCTGGCTTGAAGGTTCGGGAATTGGGCCACGGGACTTGCCGCAGCTCACGGGTAAACGCTGGAGTCCCTACCTCGTAAGGCAAGTCACCTGCGTCCCCTGGCGCAGGCTCGTCGACAGCCGGCCCTGCGCGCTTATCAGATTGATAGCGCGCTTCCCGTCGCCACTCGATGGTGGTTCGAGCGTCCTCTTTGCCTTGTTCTTGGAGAACTTGACGCTGGTCACGGCGCATCCGTGGATCGGACGACGCCGTGGAATCATCATCACAGCGATCGACCCGATGGGTTGTCGACCGCCGCTGGTGTCGCGGAGGGGAGTGCACCGTAGTTACACCACCTCCGGTTTTCTCCACATCGGCTTGCGCCAGATCGATGGGCCACCGCTGTGAGGGCCCTGCCTCCTGTGGTCCATCTTTGTTGGCGAAGCCGATGAGGCTCTGGATAGTAGCTCGCCACTCCTCCATCTTCTCCGGAGCAGGAGGGAAATTGAGGAGCAGCTGCGCACGTGCCAAGGCTTCCGCTGGCGTAGGCGGCGGCGACAGGTGCGAGGTACGTGAGGTGCTCTGACTCCTAGCCATGTTAGAAGGAACACCGTCACGGTCACGCGACCGCGCGCCACCTCCACCGGCAGCTCGGTGTGCATGCTGGGCCCGTGCACCTTGGGATCGATGCGCAGAAATCTTTTCATGGGGATGCCCTGAACCACCAGTGCCATGACGTTGCTCATCGTGCACGGCCTGGGAAGGCCGTGACGCTGGCGCGGGAGCCCCAGAAAGCGTCCTCCGATCTCTGGAATTCGTTGTGCCTCTCGAAGGCAACACAACTCCATCTCTGGATCCAGCGGCGTGTGGGTTGCCGCTGCCGCTGTGAACGACTCCGCTCGCCTGGCTTGGATCACCGGAACACCGTGGAGGCTCTAATCCTCTTCCTTCTGCACCCACGCCATCGCCCGTATGCGAGGGCACAGGTAAAACGGACGTGGATGGTTGCGCCGTTGCGGCGCTCTTCTTCTTGGGTGGCATGATGAAGATGATGAAGAAACTAAGGCGCCGATCACTGGATCAGGTTCACACAACCTACAACCCCCCCTACCTGGCGCGCCAAAGATGTCAGCGTGCGACACCTATGGGACCCTCAAGGAATCCCTTTACAATTCGGCAGGGGGGAGAGGTATGCGCAAAGAGCAGAAGCAACGATCGACGCGGGGCGATTTTACCCAGGTTCGGGCCACTAATCAGCGTAAAACCCTACTCCTGCCTTGTTTAATTATGAGTGTTCTTGAGCCCAGGCTCCAGGAGCGCTCGCAATGAACAGTACGTTCCAAGAGCAGCTACGCATGCAGAATGGGCTAAAAGATCCTCCCCCCTGTAGCAGTCACCTTGTGCCTCCTTTTATACGCTCAAAGGGGTCACCATAGTGGCAAAATGTACATACATTGAGGTGTAAAGTAGCTACAGGGTCATCATACCTGACCCCTGACGGATTAGGATGAACGCATTTAATGCACCGTGAGGTGTCCGTTTAGGTGTCCTCACTTTCTTGGGGATGGAAAAGGGGGCCATCCCATCAGCACCGCTTAAGCTCTCCACTGGCGCGTCGCCACGCATCCAAAGAAGGACCCAGAATGTCGGGCTTGTTGCTGTGCCAGAGCGGTGGCACAGCGACAGAATCTTGCCGAGTGCCGAACATTGCCGGGCGCCGGGCGCCGAGTCTTGCCGGGCTTCGCAGACCACCCCGGCAAGATCTTGCCGGGGAAGCTGGCTTTCGGATTCTGGCTCTCCTTATCTGCTGACCCTCAGATCTTTGACTTAAGAATTTCTCTGGTAGCCTGAGTCAACCTCGAACTGTTCCCCGACAAGGCTTGCCGCGAGTATGGCTACAACTGCCCGTGCACAAGTACGGGGTACTAATGGCCCAATACTTAGTACACCGACACCATTACCATGGGTATCAAGACTAGCAAAGCTTAATGGGTATGGAATGGATAAGTGGTGCGGTTGCAGCAAGCGACTAAGCATTAGTATGGTGGCTAACTTACTAGTACAAGAATAAGAAGAGAAACTACGCATAACGGCCGCAATCTGGTAATGATCGATAAGAGATCCTGAACTACTTACGTTCAAACATAACCCCACCGTGTTCTCTTCTCGAACTCACTTGAAAAGAGACACTCACGGTTACGCACGCAGTTGGTGTATTTTATTTCGGATCTGGTGTCAAGTTCTCTACAACCGGATATTAAAAATTCCCATCTGCCACATAACCGCGGGCACGGCTTTCAAAAGTTTAAACCCTGCAGGGGTGTCCCAACTTAGCCCATGACAAACTCTCATGATCAGCGGAGGCAAATCTCCATCTTGGGGACAACCCGATCAAACTCGGAATCCCGGTGCACAAGACATTTCGACAATGGTAAAACAAAACCAGCAAGACCTCCCGACGTGCCGACACCCTGATAGTAGCCGCGCGTATCTCGTCTCAGGCCACGATCGTATGAACACTACATACGGCAACCGAAAACCCCAGTTCACGGGGTGGCACCGCAAGTGGCTCTGTTTTGGACCAACACTCATGAGGAGCACTGGCCCGGGTTGTTGATTAATTATCCTCGGTTACCGGTAAGTCCCTATGCAAGTTTTAGTTGTTATTAGGCAAATGGTAAAACCAATGTTGAGCCTTGCTGGAAGAGTTTTATTCAAAACGAACTGTTAAGGGGGGCCCATAAACCCCGACCGTGTTAGGAATGCAAAATCAAGGAACATAACACCGGTATGACGGAAACTAGGGCGGCAAGAGTGGAACAAATCACCAAGAAAAAGGCCAAGCCTTCCACCCTTTACCAAGTATATAGATGCATTAATTAAATAAGAGATATTATGATATCCCATGATATCCATGTCGCAACATGGAACAACCTACACTGCACCTGCAACTAGCAACGCTATAAGAGGGGCTGAGCAAGCGATAATATAGCCAAACAACGGTTTGCTAGGAAGGTGGGTTCGAGGCTTAAGATGGCAATTTAGGAGGCTTGATAAACAAATGGTAGATAGTGCGACATAGCAATAGCATCGAGACAACCAGCAAAGCATAGATAGTAGTGGTATCCAGGATAATGATCGTCTTGCCTGAAATCCCGTTAGGAAGAAGACCGAGTCCATGAAGAAGACGAACGAGCGTAGTCGAATGGATCCACACAATCGCAACATAACCGGAACTATCGAGAAGAAGAACAACCAAAAAGAAGCAAACAACATGGTAAACAACCATCACATAAACATGACATGATGCGCAACCAAGTAAGATGCATGTACGGTTTAATGATTCATGGCATGGCAAGTGCAACAAACAATACTACAAATTAAGTGGAGCTCAACAATGCATATTGACGAAACACCACATTCGATTATTTAGTTCACTCTCGTTTATGTACCCAACAATATTAAATGTTGTTAAACACGGCAAGAGGTCCAACATAAGTAAACTAACTATTTAGGCAAGTTTAAATGAGGCCGGAACAACAAACAACAATTCCGGAAAATCCTCATGTGCATATTTTGGATTTGGTACTGTTCTGCCCTAAACCATATTTTAGAGTTATTAAACATGCAAAATAAAGTGTACCAAGTTAATCTATGCATTTTTCTAGACAAGTTTCATACAAAGTTAATTTAATTCGGAGCTACGGTTATTTAGTTATGAAATAAATCATTTGAGCATGTCATTTAGTAAATTAAATCCAAACATCATTTTAAACATTTTTAACATGGATTAAAGTGGCATATTGTGAAACTAGATGAAATTCTAAGCATTTTACATATATAAAGTATTTTAATCCGATGAACGGTTATGGAGTTATTATATGCATGAACAGTAGGGTCTTTTCTGTAAAACAGGCGCCCTCTGGAAAATAGCTAAATTCACAGAACCTAGAAAAAACCATACGGGCCGAAACTGGAGGATCTAGGGTGCTGCTCACATGGCTGAGGCCCGTTGGTGGAGAGGAGGCCGGACAGGCCTAGAACTGTGCGGGAGGTTGGGCCTCGCGGGGATGTAGAGGAGGCCTCGCGAGGGCGAATGGCGCTCGTCCACGCTGGCGCTGGACCAGTGAACATGGGGCAGGGTGCTCGTTCCTGAGCTGCTGCTCGATGCAGAGGAAGCAGAAAGAGGAGGCGAAATGCGGGGCGGCTTCAGGCGATGCAGGGCGCGGCGGCGATGGAGCTTCTACCCCGGCGACGCGGCGGTGCAGGGAACGGAGGGAGGCGCGGATCCAGGCGCTGGATGGCGTCCCAGGTGAGATCCAAGGCGAGGCAGGGGATCGGCAGCCATGGCGTTCGGGGGTGGAGCTCCTGTCATTGCTGGTCAGAGGGAAAAAAGGGGTTAGGAGGGAGACAGAGAAAGTAAGGGAGGATGAGGGACGGTGGTGCTCATCTGCGGCAGCGCCGATGGTCACCGGCGAGGTCGAGGCTGGCACGCTCTGGCGGACGGGCGTCGGGGCTCCGCTCGTTTCCTAGCAGGGAAGTAAACAAATAGGGGGGAGGAATTAAAGCAGGGGAGGAAGAAGAAGGCAGGGAGAAAGAGAGATGCAGGGAGCAGGGCGTCGCACGGGCCTGGATCCGGTGGTGCTGCTGGCTTGCTGCCGGCGACGGCGACTCCAGCAGGTTCGGGCGGATCGGCGGGGTCACACGGCCGAGGCACCGGAGATCGGGCGAGGTGTGTGGGTTGGTCGGGCACGCAAGATGAGGGAGATGGTCGGAGAGGATTTGGATCATGGGTGCGGGCTCTGGTTGGTGGGGAATCGAGGGAGGCAGTGGATCGATGGATTGGATCGAGCAGGTGGAGAGATGGTTGGCTCGGGATGGATCCCGAGGAAGATGGTGGCGGCGGCGGAGTGGGAATGATGGGACAAGCTGCCTAGATCTTGGACCTATATATATCAAGTGGGTTTTGCGTAGGGTTACCTGGTCCCTCCGATCATAATCGGACGGTTGAGAATAAATAGGCTAGGATAGTCAAACAAAGAACCGAAGATATTTTGGGGATAATCCGGATTCATCGGTCACGACTGCCCGGGTCGGGTTCGGGACAATTTTCGGACGCGCACACGAGGGGGTCTGAGAGAGGTCAAGAAAGACAAGGAAGAAGCGGCAACTACGAGCGGATGCAAGTTTTATGAAAACATGCGGATGCAATGCGGATGATGCGATGATGAATGCAACAAAGAAATAAAACACACGACGACAACGAAAAACACGGAAGGCTTCTGGAGCGTCGGTCTCGGGGTGTCACAGTTGTGCACTCTTATTTGGTGCATGGCACATGGACCCCATTGCCGGATGCCCCGCATATCAACGAAAGGAAGTAGAAAGGCAGGAGTAACTAGTTACACATAAATATATTTTTGATAGAGAGATACTCCCTCTGTAAAAAAATATAAAAATCTTTTATATCACAACTTTATAAATAAAAAAATCAAGGGGAATATATATAACATAATATGGGGGTTCAGATGAGAGTATAATACTCAGATAGGCTGACGGTTCTGGACTTTGGGCCACAGGCCGGTGGGCCTGCATGTTTGGGGGCTCATGTGTTCTAACTCAACGCATTTCATATTGCAAGCGATTGGTACAGTGCTGGTTTTAGATGCTATCGCAAGGCAAATACAGAAAATTTAATAAAGCACGACAGCTGTTAGAATGAAATCGAACGATAGTTCCTAACCAGCAATCAGAGTTGCAATTCTTTAATGATATCCTACATGATAAATAATACTGTCGTACTACTTATACACAGGACACTTGTTTCACCATGCCATATTATTACATCAAAAGCCCTCAGAGGATAGATTAGTTCGGCAGTTGCGTGCTGCTACTGAAGAATTTCAAAGTTGATTAGGACTAGCTCTCCTTGCCGAGAAAGTTCGATTTTGACATCATCCCCTACCGCAAGATTTGACAGAGTTTTGAACCTTGACCATCCTTTAGCATCAATCATCATGCGACCATCCTTTGTACTGATGGTATATTGAGCAGGTTCATTCACACCAAGGCTGCGCCTGGTAAGAGAAACTTGTCCACGGTCGCCCGGATTATTGAACAACTCCCTCGTTGCTCTAGGAATTCTCTGTTTGCAAACAAGAAGACATACACAAACAGTTAGATTAACACAATGAATCATGTGAAACAACATGAAAAGAAAAAAGAACACAACACTTGGGCTGCCAATGCTTACCAAGAAGGTGGAGATGTCGGTTTTTGTAAGGACTTTGGTATATGCAGTGCGAACTGCAGCCCAGTCTGTTGCCGGTGCAAGTGCTAGTTCCGTTGCCGCTGCACGGGCCGGAGTAGATGCAAGTGCAACTTCAAGTGTTGGTGCAGGTTTCGGAGCCGTTGCTGGTGCCCGTGCCGGTGTGACTGGTAGTGCCGCTGCTGCTGCTGGAGATGGTGCTCCTTGTGGAGCTGGTGCCGGTGTCAGAGCAGGTGCCCGTGTCGGTGCCTGATCCTCCGGTAAATCAGCCTAACCCGCTGACGCGGTCGGTGCCCAATCCTTTGGTGGATCAGACTAAGCTGCTGCCGCTGTCAGTGCTAGAGCGAGTGCCATCGGAGTAGGTGCCGGTGCTCGATCCGATGCTGAAGGTGGTACCGACGTGCGAGACAACTGCGATTGTCTCTGGTCTGCTATGATTTCATACTTCACCTTTCTAACTTCACTAGGCTCCGTGACCTTGATCCAATCTTTTTCTTCACTTCTTTTAAATGCGAGAATGACTAATTGTGGCGTGTTTGTTCAAACAAACTGCAGTTCATCATAGGGCTTCAGATTGTACTCAGACAACAGACTGATCCAATTGTGTTCAGTAATATAAGTGATGGATAGTGCCTTCGTTACTGACACGACATAAGAAGTGAAACCTGCAAAAATAACCATCATAGAGCAAACCAAACAATTTATTCTTTAACGAATGTGACATGGCAAAACTTGCATCGTAAAATTGTAGCAAAAGTAAGAAAACATGACAGTAAATCAATAAGATTTAGACAGTAAACCAATAATATTTACTTGATGTGACACGAGTGAATCCTTACCAGGATATCACTATGTTCAAGTTGTAAACTGAAGGTTGATCGTCTAATTACGGGTGGCATGCAGGGCCCACACTTACTACCACAAGCAGGACAATCCAAAGGTGGTAACAACTCGTATGGAGCGAACATCCATGGGACTGGAAATCCTGGTGGGTGCGATAAACCCTTCAATGCATACTGATATTGGAGTGTAACCATAATTGATAAACCGTCCTCACAAAAAAGATGATCTGGATACTTCAAAATATACATACTGAATTGAGTGGACAGACATTAACATAGACTGTTCTCAGGACTCACCACACAACAAAAGTGGCAGTACTAAACAATACAGGGTTCACACACACAAATCAAGTACAGAACAATAGTACTTACTACAGACAAGCAAAGTTGCACTAATTAAACTCAGCAGACTATTTCTTGACACCTACCTACGGGATGTACCCCACATAACTGACTAGGCCATGGAATTCATGAGAGATGTCTACCGCCACCATCGCCATCTCGCCAACCTTGGAAAACCTAACAGAGTGGTCTTTCCACTCATAAACATGACAATGAAGACAGTCCGCATCAGATTTGTCGGGAAGCTTTATAAGAACAACACCCTTCGTAATCGAAGGCACAACTAGGAAATTGTTGTGGTGAAGTATACCCTCGAGAACACGCGTGACAACAATGCTATAGGAAAACACTTGTTCACGACACGTGGCGACAAGGACACAACAGCTGGATAGTTTACTAGTAGAACTCATCCTTGGGTCTTCCAGTTCACACGGCATGACTTTGAGAACTTCATCTCCACCGCGGACCTGGTTCTAATTCAAACAGAAGCCAAATATTTTATTACTACCTCAGTTCAGAAATATAAGATGATTTTCGATATTTTACTCCATATAAGACTACATGTACGCACAGAAATGAGTGAACAAAGACACTAGAACATGTCTTCAAAGGCATGAGAGCAGAGGGATTACTTGCAATATCCATAACACAAGTTACTGAGGCTACTATACTCTCTTCAAAGGCATGAGAGCTAAAATCTTGCATTTCCTGCAACTAGCATTGATGTTCATAAAGTAGTTGAAAGTAATCTATAAGAAATGAGTGTTATGTGCAAAAATCATATGTATGCCAACCTCTCGCATGTTTTGGTCAAAAGAGCAATTTAGAACCGTCATTTGGCACACAAAAATCACATGGAAGATCACTCAGAAAGTTGTACTACTAGTACTGGTACTGCGTGTTAGATGAAAAAACACGATCAAGATCGCCAAAAAGATTGTCAAGAAGATATATTACCTAGACTGGCTTAACGAGGGGTCCCGGAGAGGCGGGCTTGGATAGGGCGATGGCCTTGAGCTTGTCTGCGGTAGTCTTGGCGGGGTGCTTGCGCTTCTTCGTACCCCGAGCCTCGACGGTTTTGGCCAGAGCCATAGACATCACTTCGGCCGGTGCTCCAGGGTCCATCAAGAAGCTGTCAAATAGAAATAAAAGAAAAGAAACCATAATCACAAACCCAAAAGAAGAACAGAGAGGGAGTTATAGGATCAGTCGTGGGGTTGCAAGACCGGGCCTTGGCCACAAGCAACACCACTGATGCGCTCACCTTTCCTTCTTTGGGAGAGATGAACAATGGTAGAAGCGCGTCGGGGTTTTCTTGAAGAAATGAGGAACAAGATGAGGGAGAAGCGAGTTGGGGTTTTCTTCAAGAGAGGAAGTTGAGGGAGAAGAGTGAAATGATGGTTGCTTTGTCCATCCAACTTACTGCTGGAAAGGTGGGGGTTTTGGGATTTGATGGCTCATTGGGCTTTACTGCGGCGCTTCGACCGGGGTAGTCTACCGTGCAGTTGTGCACTCTAGTACAGAGTAATTTAGTGCATGGCAAGTGGACCCCGATGCTGGCTGTCCCACACGTCGGCGAAAGTGAGTAGCAAGGTTCCTGATGACTGTCGAGGAGGATCCGCGCGGTAGAGCGTGTCCATTGTTTCTGAAAAACAAAAATGATTACAGCGAGCGTTTCCACTCTTACGACGGAGGAGTGCGAAACACGGAAGCCACTTGAACACATAGTACTCCTACTACTAGGCATGTGCAGTGGTTCATACGTCAGTACCATAATATTATTGCTAGTGTAGTAAGATATGACGATAAAAAAGATGTTGTGAGCATGTCAACTATGAACAGTAATGTAACATGCCCCTTTTTTTACTGTCCGGTCGAGAATGAACGGTGAGATCAATGTTAACAGAACTAGGTCTATAGCGCACGGAAAGTACGGTGCTACAGTACTCCATGGAACATGAACCATATGAAGCACGAATCAGTGTTAGGTAGGGTCTATGAAGGGTGCATGAGAGCAAAAGTTCCCTTCTCGACCCACTTTTGGGTGTTTGGCAAAGTGCATGAAGGGTGCATGAGTCCACACTAGGTTAACACAAATACACTAGGAGCATGCAGAGCATGCATGAAGAGGGGTGCCGAGATGAGCATGCACGAAGAGGGAGCAACTATATTGAGATGAGAATGCAACCAAACACACCCGCACGCTTTGTGCTACAGTGACTGATCTGCACCGTCTGGGTTTGATCCAACGGTCATGTTGCACCGAGACATGCCCATGCAGAGGACACCTAAACACCACCAAAGTCCCTCTGCTTCTCAAGGCGCACGACATTGGTGATGCAGGGTGCCACCGCCCGCAGAGCCCGCTCCCGGTCGACGGGAGCCAGCTCGTTAAAGACGGCGTCCAATGGCACGAATGGATTCCGGTGACGAAGCCCTAAGAGGATTCGCCCGGCAACGGCGACGCCCGCCCGCAACCCCTCCCTGTCCAGCTCCTCCCCCACCATCGCGCGGAGACGGCTCAGCTCCTCGGAGATATAGGTGAAGAAGGAGACCAGGTCAGGAAGCCGCAACTCGTTGAAGTCGATGGGGTGGTCGAACGGGTTTAGCCCGACGGCCGACATGGTCGCTGGCACGACGGTAGGCATCGCGTAGTCGCAACACGTGCATGGCAACATGGTCAAGCAAGTAGTTGAGGCGATTATAGACCTCATCATGATCGGCCCGCTCGCGCTCCAGCCGGCTCGCCTGACCGCTTATCGTATCTTCTGCTTTCTGCAGTAACGCCGCCGACGCCTCGAGCATCTTTGTGGTGGACACCTGCCGCTTTTGAAGCTCCATGAACTCCCGCACATAAAGGAGGAGCATCGCACTCCTCTCCTCCTTGAGCTCACGAAGCTCCCCGTCCTTGGCCCTGAGCTCCGCATCCTTTGCATGGAGCTCCTATGTCAGGAGCCTCACCTCAGAGTCCTTGATCTGGTGCGCCGCCATGGAACTAGGTAGAAGCAATGGGGAGAGGAAGCAAAGGGGGCGAAATGGCTGAAAGGCAATGCAATCTACAGGAAGGCGGAGGGAGCCAGCCGAGCAGCAGGGCGAATCTTTTGGTTTTCACCATGGGAAAACACCAGTCGACGACTTTTCACTTCAGGGAGCAGTGGGTTTTACAGGCGGAGTCATCATGACTAATTGCTGCCGCGCCTGCTCCCGTCAATAAAAATAAATAAAAATCCTACCGCGCCTGCCGCACCCAAAGACCAGTCCAATGCAGCAGTGGATATTTAAATTTACTTACCGGCAAGGAGAGAAAAAAATGGGTGAAAAAAATGTGGCGGCGGCCTAGCTAATAGGTCGCACTAGCCCAACTAGCTAGCCACCGTGCTTCACTGATGTACTCGGCGGGAAAGGTGGGCTTTTGTGATTTAATGACTCATTTACTTGCTTCGGCGCTACGACCGAGGAGGACCCAGAAAACGTGCGGTAGGGCATCCCACGTCTCGGCAAGGAAGAAAATACGCGTGCACCATCCGGGAGGACCCAGAAACCGCGCGGTAGGGTGTGCCACGTCTCGGCATGGAGGAAAAATGTGCGTGTAAAAATAAACTGTATCAAACTACCTATGGTTCGACCTCAGGACCCAGCCAGTCGGTCGAAAACACCCCACTAACCACACAGCTTCATTACGCTAACGTGGCACGGAGGATAGGAATGGTTAGCTCCGTCTCGACCAGCCACAATGTCTCTTGTTCTAGGCGATTCATCTATTTTTCAAGCATTTTTTTAGTTATAATAACACCACAGCAAGCTCGCGCCGCTCTTCGTGTGTGCCCGTGCATCTAAAGGTTGTACTACTAGATGGAGAGGAGAGAGAGAGATGGCAGACATGGGACCCACCAGTAAGTTAGTCAACGTTAATGCACCTATTGACGAGCCACTCCCTCTACTCTACTCAACGTAATACTGTATAAAATCAAGTTATGTGACAAAGCCAACAACCATTGCGGTTTTAGGCTATCGACGTACGCTTTGTACTCCAGGTTGCCGGTTTGAAACTCGTCCTTCATATTTGTTTTTTTACGTCCGGATTTGATCAATGACAAGTGGGCCTCCCGTGTGTTGTTCCGATATTTCAGTGTAGGATGATTTTTTTGCACAAACACTTTGCGCGGTTAGACAAGTTACGGCACCAGTTACACATATTTTGCAAGTTTAGGAACAAAAATGACAGCGGCATTGAATATCACATGCTCCCCGCAGCTTAGATGCTATGGTGATACGAGATTTTACTTCGTTGGATCTGGGATCCAATGGCTTGGGAGTAGTCTTTGTAATTATGCGCAATTTCCAAACTCTCTAAGGTTTTTTTTGCAAAAAAACGATTCAGGCCTCGTGTGAGCCGCTAGATCTAGGATCCAACGGCTCCTAGTAGCTCATATTAGGTGCTCCCCGCAGCTTAATTAGCTGCTACGGTGATACAAGCATCTAGGTCATTGGATCTGAGATCTAATGCCATGTGCGTAGTATTTGTACTTTCTGCGTAATTCCCAAACTCTTTAAGGCCTATATTGCAAAAACATTCAAACCTCCTACTGCGAGCCATTAGATCTCCAGGGAACTCGTATCACCATAGAATCTACGGTGTGGGAGCACCTCATATTCCCCCTGTGTGAGAAAACATCAGGTGCTCTCACAGCTTGGATGCTACGGTGATACGAGCTTCGAGGTCGTTCGATCTGAGATCCAATGGCATCTGAGTAGTCTTTGTGCTTGTGGGCTGCGCCCAAACTCTTTGGGGGCTTTTCTGCAAAAACATTTCTACCACCAAGGAGTCATTGGATCTCAGATCCAACGGCTCCGAGGAGCTTGTATCACCATAGCATCTAAGGTGTGGTAGCACATGATATTCTTAAACACAAGAGAATATGAGGTCTTCCCTCATCTTAGATGCTATGATGATACGAGCTTCGAGGCCATTGGATATGGCATCCAAGGGCATCTGAGTAGTTTTGGTACTAATTGTGTGCAATTCCCAAACTCATTAAGGTTTCTTGTAAAAATATTAAGACATCTTGTGAGCCGCTATATCTCAGATCTACATGCTCCAAGGAACTCGTATCACCATATAGCAGCTAAGGTGTGGGGGCACATGATATTCTCCCGGGGGGGGGGGTGCACAACCCATCGGTGTTTGGGAGGGTGGGGACAAATATAATGTTCAAAAAATATAATCTAAGCAATCCTAAATAGAGCTTCACAATTTTATCTAAGGTCGAGGGGTTACCCACTTACCCCCCGACAATCTACATAGCTCCGCCTATGCAAGAGGTGTAGTGGGAGCGTGTAGGTGTGAGAGAGACGACGCGAGAAAGCAAGGTCAATCGAGTCATTTATAGAGGGAGAGATCGAGTGAGTATGCCTAGCGTACACTCGAATGTTAAAGATGATACACCGAGATATCGTGCGGCGAAGCTGCAGTGAGGGCTGGAGGGAGATAGTTACCGAGAGTGGCCTAGATAGACTTTGTGTGTGCGCGCACGGTGAAGGTGTTTTACAAAGGCAACGTACGTGTCTTGAGAGAGAGAGGAAGGGTTTGTCATGGAGGGCACGACGAGGTTGTGTGTGAGAAATACATTTGTTGAGAGTGTGTGGGCGGGTGTGACATAAATGGAGATCGAAACGTGAAGAGAAATAATGAGCGCGCGTGTTTCGGATACCAATAGCTCTATTAACAAAGAAATGAAGATCGATCGATACATGAAGTATGTGTGGTGGTTGGGGGGGGGGGGTTGTCGATGGAGAGACCTAAACACAACATTTGCATGTACATAGTACTAGACTTAATATTCATGTTTCAATTTGTTGTGCATTTTAAATATTGAATTGAGGACCATGCATGGCTTACATTTTAGTTTTGAATTCGTGTCATACATGCATGGTCATACATCCACGTTGAGATCACTATATCACAAACTCACTCTAATTCAAGAACTCGTCATAAATCAATTACCGTGCCTTCTGGAATGACCAATTATTTGCAAGGAAAATACGGGCATTGTAATACATATAGATTTGTTCAGCAATTTAAAAAAAAGATTCCTTCCGCATTCTCGAATGGTAGCACCCGACGACGTACTAGCCAGACCCGGGCTCGTGTCCTGGTGGTGGTGTGCGTGGTACGCACATTAGCCAACCCCAACCAAAAGAACCACAATATTAAACTTCGCGCCTCCACTCAAGCCTCCGCGTTTCTAGTCGAAATATCTGGCGGCCAGAACTCCAGCCCTAGGAAATTCCCCTCATGTCCCCGGTCCATAATGACAACCGATGAACAATGGAGGGATGCTTTAGTAACTAGCCCATGTTACCTACCATGCCGAGCACGGTTCAATTCCCTTGGTCGCCGCTACCCAAGGTCACCCGTCAACTCCATTGCCTAGTACTAATAGTACTACACCAGGATGAGCACAGAATGGAGCTCCGTTTGTTGATTTTGTTCGTGCGTTGTTCGTTCCTACTAGAGTTACTATATCAGGCAATGCACTAGTACGAAGGGGTTATCTTTTTACTCTGCATATAGAACGTGTTTGAAGTCTAACTAAGCAAACTATTTGACCAAATCATTTCTTAAGAAATCTTAACATCTACAATGGTAAAGATGTATGGCTTGAAAATTTATTTCATGATGCAGGTTATGATATTGTTTCGAAGCCTGGATTTTAAATTCCAGAAAATCCAAAACTGACCTGAAATTCATGAAACTGAGCATGATCACGTGATATGGCACAAATAGATTGTCATATTTTTTTTGTTCAATTTGAGACAAGCTGCTTATGAAAAGTTGCACAAATGAAGAGCCTAGGTATTTTGGAACAAAGACATGTCATGTTAACACGAACGGTTTCACTATTCAAACCATGGGCGTTAGACCTACGTGCTGCCACGAGTCCCGCTTCTCATCGGCAGGTGCCATCCGAGCAAGCGTGTGAGTCGACGGGAGGCATGCGAGCAGACCGTTGCGCCGGCTGACCGGGAGGCATGCGAGCTGGCCACTGCGCAGTCTCACCGGGAGGCGAGCCCTTTGACCAGGCTCCTCCGCCCACCTTCCTCCCTACTGCCCCCACTTTTAATGGCACTGGCGCCGCAGTTTAAATCACCCCCGCACTCCCCGGTCTTGCTACAATCTTCTCTCTTCCTCTCGGATTCTCCTGTCATCTACCTCCAACCAGCCTGACCTCACCGTACGCCATGCCGCATCACGATGGTCTGCCCTTAGTCTTCCAGTTTCCTAAGGAAGACACCCAGCCGGAGTCTCAAGAACATAAGGTGCTTTGGGACGAGCTTGAACTAGCCTTGCGGGAAGACGCCGCGCCTGTCCCCGCTCCCGTTCCAGCTCCCGTCGCCCCGACTGCGCCAGCGCCCATCTGTTGGGGAACGTTGCATGGGAAACAAAAATTTTCCAACGCTCACCAAGATCCAATCTAGGAGATGACCATCTACGAGAGGAGAGGTTGGATCTACATACCCTTGTAGATCGCTAAGCGAAAGTGTTAAGAAACGCGGTTGATGTAGTCGAATGTCTTCGCGATCCAATCACGATCTGTCCCGCGAACTCCCGATCCAAGTGCCGAACGGACGGCACCTCCGCGTTCAACACACGTACGGCTTGATGATGCCTTCACCTCCTCGATCAAGCGAGCGATGGTGAAGTAGTAGCTCGAGTCCTCCGGCAACACGACGGCGTGGTGGTGGTGGTGGTGGAGAAATCTCAGTAGAGCTTCGCTAAGCACTAGGGAGAAGAAGATGGCTATGAGGGAGAGGAGGAGCAGAGCCGTGGCACGAATGGATTCGTATGGGTGCGGCTGCCCTCTCTCCCCTCCTCTATATATAGGGGAAAGGGTGGAGGGAGGGGCGCCCCTAGATCCCATCTAGGGGTGGCGGCCACCAAGGGGAAACCCTAGATGGGTTTGGGCGCCTCCTCCTAGGTGCCTTGGCCCCCAAGGCAAGTGGAGGAAACCCTAGGGAGGCGCCCCACCTCCTCAAGCAACATGGGAAGGGGGCTTGGGGGTGCACAACCCCTTAGTGGGCTGGTGTGCCCCCTCCTCTAGGCCAATGAGGCCCCCCAACACTTGCCGGGGCCTCCCCAAACCCCTTTCAGTCATGCTGGTCATCACCCGGTACCCCCGGAACACTTCCGGACTCCAATACCCTTCGGCCAATATATCAATCTTCACCTCCAGACCATTTCGGAGTTCCTCGTCATGTCCGGGATCTCATCCGGGACTCCGAACAACCTTTGGTAACCACCATAATGACTCAACTATACTTATATCGTCACCAAACGTTAAGTGTGTAGACCCTGCGGGCTCGAGAACTATGCAGACATGACCGAGAAATCTCTATGGTCAATAACCAATAGCGGGACCTGGATGCCCATATTGGTTCCTACATATTCTACGAAGATCTTGTCGGTCGAACCTCAATGTCAAGGATTCTGCTAATCCCGTGTGCAGTTCCCTTTGTGTATCGGTATGTTACTTGCCCGAGATTCGATCGTCGGTATCTCCATACCTAGTTCAATATCATTACCGGAAAGTCTCTTTACTCGTTCCGTAATACAAGATCCCGTGGCTAACCCATTAGTCACATTGCTTGCAAGCTTCTTGTGATGTTGTATTACCGAGTGGGCCCTGAGATACCTCTCCGTCATACGGAGTGACAAATCCCAGTCTTGATCCATGCCAACTCAACAGACACCCTCGGAGATACCTCTAGAGCACCTTTATAGTCATCCAGTTATGTTGAGACGTTTGGTACACACAGGGTACTCCTCCGGTGTCAGTGAGTTGCATGATCTCATGGTCATAGGAACATATACTTTGACATGCAGAAAACGATAGCAATAAACTTGATACGATCATGTGCTACGTTTATAGTTTGGGTCTTGTCCATCACATCATTCTCCCAATGATGTGATCCCATTATCAATGACAACTCATGTCTATGACTAGGAAACTATAGCCATCTTTGATCAATGAGCTAGTCTGGCAGAGGCTTACTAGGGACATATTGTTGTCTATGTATCCACACATGTATTTGAGTTTCCAATCAATACAATTCTAGCATGGATAATAAACGATTATCATGAACAGGGAAATATGATAACAACTAATTTATTATTGCCTCTAGGGCATATTTCCAACAGTCTCCCACTTGCACTAGAGTTAATAATCTAGTTCACATCGCCATGTGATTAACACTCATAGTTCACATCGCCATGTGACTAACACCCAAAGAGTTTACTAGAGTCAATAATCTAGTTCACATCACCATGTGATTAACACTCAATGAGTTCTGGGGTTTGATCATGTTATGCTTGTGAGAGGGATTTTAGTCAACGGGTCTGTAACATTCAGATCCGTGTGTACTTCGCAAATTTTTATGTCATACTGTAGATGCTACTACCATGCTCCACTTGGAGCTATTCCAAACGGCTGCTCCACTATACATATCCGGATTGCTACTTAGAGTCATCCGGATTGGTGTTAAAGCTTGCATCGACGTAACCCTTTACGCCGAACTCTTTATCACCTCCATAACCGAGAAACATTTCCTTATTCCTCTAAGGATAATTTTGACCGCTATCCAGTGATCCACTCCAGGATCACTCTTGTACCCCCTTGCCAGACACATGGCAAGGCACACATCAGGTGCGGTACACAGCATGGCATATCATATAGAGCCTATGGCTAAGGCATAGGGGACGACCTTCGTCCTCTCTCTTTCTTCTGCCGTGGTCGAGCTTTGAGTCTTACTCAACTTCACACCTTACAACTCAGGCAAGAGCTCCTTCTTTGACTGATCCATTTTGAACTCCTTCAAAATCATGTCAAGGTATGTGCTCTGTGAAATTCTTATCAGGCGTCTTGATCTATCTCTATAGATCTTGATGCCCAATATGTAAGCAGCTTTACCCAGGTCTTCCTTTGAAAAACTCCTTTCAAACAACCCTTTATGCTTTCCAGAAATTCTAATCATTCCCGATCAACAATATGTCATTCACATATACTTATCAGAAATGTTATAGTGCTCCCACTGACTTTCTTGCAAATACAAGTTTCTTGCAAACTTTGTATAAACCCAAAAGCTTTGATCACCTCATCAAAGAGTATGTTCCAACTCTGAGATACTTGCTCCAGTCCATAGAAGGATCGCTGGAGCTTGCATACCTTTTAGCATCCTTAGGATCGACAAAACCTTCTGGTTGTATCACATACAACCTTTCCTCACAGAAACTGTCAAGGAAACTTTGTTTTGACATCCATCTGCCAGATTTCGTAAATGAAAATGTAGCAACTGCTAACATAATTCCAACAGACTTTAGCATCACTATGAGTGAGAAAGTCTCATCAAAGTCAACTCCTTGAACTTGTCAGAAACTTCTTTGCGAAAAGTCGAGCTTCATAAATGGTGACATTACCATTAGCGTCTGTCTTCTTCTTAAAGATCCATTTATTCTCAATTGCTTGCCGATCATCAGGCAAGTCCACCAAAGTCCATACTTTGTTCTCATACATGGATCCTATCTCAGATTTCTTGGCTCTTAGCCATTTGTTGGAATCCGGGCCCACCATCGCTTCTCCATAGCTAGGTTCATCGTTGTTGTTGTCCAACAACATGACCTCTAAGACAGGGTTACCGTACCACTCAGGAGTAGTACGTATCCTTGTCGACCTACGAGGTATGATAGTAACTTGATCCGAAACTTCATGATCGCTATCATTAGCTTCCTCTTCAACTGATGTAGGTGTCACAGAAACATCTTTCTGCGCTGCACTACTCACTGGTTGAAGTAAAGGTTCAACAACCTCATCAAGTTCTATCTTCCTCTCACTCAATTCTTTCGAGAGAAACTCTTTCTCAAGAAAGGACCCGTTCTTAGCGACAAACACTTTGCCCTCGGATCTGAGATAGAAGGTATACCCAATCGTCTCCTTTGGGTATCCTATGAAGACGTATTTGTCCGCTTTGGGTTCGAGCTATTTCGGCTGAAGCCTTTTGACATAAGCATCGCAACCCCAAACCTTAAGAAACGACAACTTAGGTTTCTTGCCAAACCACAGTTCATATGGTGTCGTCTCCACGGATTTAGATGGTGCCCTATTTAAAGTGAATGTAGTTGTCTCTAATGCATAACTCCAAAACGATAGTGGTAGATCGACAAGAGACATCATAGAACGCACCATATCCAATAAGGTACGATTACGATGTTCGGACACACCATTATGTTGTGGTGTTCCTGGTGGCGTCAACTGTGAAACAATTCCACATTGTCTTAAGTGATTGCCAAACTCATAACTCAAATATTCTCCCCCTTGATTGGATCACAGGAATTTAATCTTCTTGTTACGATGATTCTCAACTTCACTCTGAAATCGCTTGAAGTTTTCAAACATTTCAGACCTATGCTTCATTAAGTAAACATGACCATATCTACTCAAATCATCGGTGAAGGTGAGGAAATAACGATATCCACCGCGCGCGTCAACACTCATCAGACCGCACACATCAGCATGTATGATTTCCAACAAGTCTCTTGCCCGTTCCATTATCCCGAAAAATGGGGTTTTAGTCATCTTGCCAATGAGGCATGGTTCACATGTGTCAAGTGATTCAAAATCAAGTGACTCCAAAAGTTCATCAGCATGGAGTTTCTTCATGCGCTTTACACCAATATGACTTAAGCAGCAGTGCCACAAGTATGTGGTACTATCATTATTAAGTTCGCATATTTTAGCATCAATATTATGAACATGTGTATCACTACGATCGAGATTCAATAAACCATTCACATTGGGTGCATGACCATAGAAGGTATTATTCATGTAAACAGAATAACCATTATTCTCCGACTTAAATGAATAACCGCATTACAATAAACACGATCTCATCATGTTCATGCTCAACGCAGACACCAAATAACATTTATCTAGGTTTAACACTAATCCCGAAGGTAGAGGGAGCGTGCGATGGTGATCACATCAACCTTGGAAACACTTCCAACACACATCGTCACCTCGCCTTAGCTAGTCTCCATTTATTCCGTAGCTTTTGTTTCGAGTTACCAATATTAGCAACTGAACTGGTATCTAATACCCAGGTGCTACTAGGAGTACTAGTAAGGTACACATCAATAACTTGTATATCAAATATAATTTTGTTGAAGTTGCCAGCCTTCTCATCTACCAAGTATTTGGGGTAGTTCCGCTACCAGTGACCGTTCCCCTTACAACAGAAGCACTTAGTCTCGGGTTTGGGTTCAACCTTGGGTTTCTTCACTGGAGCGGCAACTGGCTTGCCATTCATGAAGTTTCCCTTCTTGCCTTGCCCTTCTTGAAACTAGTGGTCTTGTTAACCATCAACACTTGATGCTCCTTCTTGATTTCTACCTTCGCGGCCTTAAGGACCACAAACATCTCTGGGATGATCTCCATCCCCTGCATGTCATAGTTCATCACGAGGCTCTAGTAGCTTGGTGATAGTGACTGGAGAACTCTGTCAATCACTATCTTATCTGGAAGATTAACTCCCACTTGATTCAAGCGATTGTAGCACTCAGACATTCTGAGCACATGCTCACTGGCTGAGCTATTCTCCTCCATCTTGTAGGCAAAGAACTTGTCAGAGGTCTCATACCTCTCAACACGGGCATGAGCCTGAAATACCAATTTCAACTCTTGGAACATCTCATATGTTCCATGGTGTTCAAAACGCCTTTGGAGCCCCGATTCTAAGCCATAAAGGATGGCGCACTAAACTATCAAGTAGTCATCATAACATGTCTGCCAGATGTTCACAACATCCATAGACAACGCTAGAGTGGTTGGCACACCGAGCGGTGCATCAAGGACATAAGCCTTTTGTGCAGCAGTGAGGACAATTCTCATACTACGGCCCTAGTCCGCATAATTGCTTACAATATCTTTCAACTTAGTCTTTCTCTAGGAACGTATTAAAACAAGGAGCTATAGTGTGAGCTATTGATCTACAACATAATTTGCAAAGACAATTTAGACTATGTTCATGATAATGAGTTCAATTAATCATATTACCTAAGAACTCCCACTCAAATCAACATCCCTTCGGTTGTCCGAGTGTAACACGATCCAAATTCACCAACCCAAGTCCGATCATCACGTGAGATGGGGTGGTTTCAATGGTGAACATCTCCATGTTGATCATATCTACTATATGACTCGTGTTTGACCTTTCGGTCTCTTGTGTTCCGAGGCCATGTGTGTACATGCTAGGCTCGTCAAGTTTAACCCAAGTGTTCCGCATGTGCAACACTGGCTTGCACCCGTTGTATGTGAACGTAGAGTCTATCACACCCGATCATCACGTGGTGCTTCGAAACGATGAACTTTCACAGCGGTGCACACTTGGGGAGAACACAATTTTATCTTGAAATTTGAGTGAGGGATCACCTTATAATGCTACCGTCGTCCTAAGCAAAATAAGATGCATAAAAGGATTAACATCACATGCAAATCATAAGTGATGTGATATGGCCATCAACTTGTGCTTTTGATCTCCATCTCCAAAGCACCGGCATGATCTCCATCGTCACCGGCATGACACCATGATCTCCATCATCGTGTCGCCATCGGGGTTGTCACGCCAACCATGCTTCTACTACTATTGCTACCGCTTAGCGATAAAGTAAAGCATTACATAGCGCTTAATGATTGACACGCGGGTCATACAATAATTAAAGACAACCCTATGGATCCTGCCGGTTGCCGTATGCATCGACTTGCAAGTCGATATAAACTATTACAAACATGATCATCTCATACATCAAATATATTTCATCATGTCTTTGGCCATATCATATCACAACATACCCTGCAAAAACAAGTTAGACGTCCTCTAATTGTTGTTGCATGTTTTACGTGGCTGCTATGGGTATCTAGCAAGAATGATTCTTACGTACGCAAAGCCACACCGGTGATATGCAAGTTGCTATTTAACCTTCTACAAGGACCGCCTTTGTCGAATCCGATTCAACTAAGGTGGGAGAGACAGACACCCGCTAGCCATCTTTATGCAACAAAGACACTTGTGTGTCGATGGAACCGGTCTCATGTACGTGGACATGTAAAGTTGGTCCGGGCTGCTTCATCCCACAATACCGCCGAATCAAGAAAATTCCAAGGAAGGAAGCAATCTGAATATCAATGCCCACAAACTCCTTTGTGTTCTACTCGTGATGTCATCTACGCATAGACCTTGCTCTGATGCCACTATTGGGGAACATTGCATGGGAAACAAAAAATTTCCTACGCTCACCAAGATCCAATCTAGGAGATGACCATCTACGAGAGGAGAGATTGGATCTACATACCCTTGTAGATCGCTAAGCGGAAGCGTTTAGAAACGCGGTTGATGTAGTCGAACGTCTTCGTGATCCAATCAAGATCCGTCCCGCGAACTCCCGATCCAAGTGCCGAACGGACGGCACCTCCGCGTTCAACACACGTACGGCTTGATGACGCCTTCACCTCCTCGATCCAGCGAGCGATGGTGAAGTAGTAGCTCGAGTCCTTCGGTAACACGACGGCGTGGTGGCGGTGGTGGTGGAGAAATCTCAGCAGAGCTTCGCTAAGCACTACATAGAAGAAGATGGCTATGAGGGAGAGGAGGAGCAGTGCCGTGGCACGAATAGATCTGTATGGGTGCGGCTTCCCTCTTTCCCCTCCTCTATATATAGGGGAAAGGGTGGAGGGAGGGGCGCCCCTAGATCCCATCTAGGGGTGGCGGCCACCAAGGGGAGACCCTAGATGGGTTTGGGCGCCTCCTCCTAGGTGCCTTGGCCCCCAAGGCAAGTGGAGGACACCCTAGGGAGGCGCCCCACCTCCTCAAGCAACGTGGGAAGGGGGCTTGGGGCGCACAACCCCTTAGTGGGCTGGTGTACCCCCTCCTCTGGGCCCATGAGGCCCCCCAACACTTGCCGGGGACTCCCGAAACCCCTTTCGGTCATGCTGGTCATCACCCGGTACCCCAGGAACACTTCTGGACTCCAATACCCTTCGTCCAATATGTCAATCTTCACCTCCGGACCATTCCGAAGTTCCTCGTCATGTCCGGGATCTCATCCGGGACTCCGAACAACCTTCGATAACCACCATAATGACTCAACTAAACTTATATCGTCACCAAACATTAAGTGTGTAGACCCTGCGGGTTCGAGAACTATGCAGACATGACCGAGACACCTCTACGGTCAATAACCAATAGCGGGACCTGGATGCCCATATTGGTTCCTACATATTCTACGAAGATCTTATCGGTCGAACCTCAATGTCAAGGATTCTGCTAATCCCGTATGCAGTTCCCTTTGTCTATCGGTATGTTACTTGCCCGAGATTCGATCGTCGGTATCTCCATACCTAGTTCAATCTCGTTACCGGCAAGTCTCTTTACTCATTCCATAATAAAAGATCCCATGGCTAACCCATTAGTCACATTGCTTGCAAGCTTCTTGTGATGTTGTATTACCGAGTGGGCCCTGAGATACCTCTCCGTCATACGGAGTGACAAATCCCAGTCTTGATCCATGCCAACTCAACAGACACCCTCGGAGATACCTGTAGAGCACCTTTCTAGTCATCCAGTTACATTGCGATGTTTGGTACACACAAGGTACTGCTCCGGTGTCAGTAAGTTGCATGATCTCATGGTCATAGGAACATATACTTTGACATGTAGAAAACGATAGCAATAAACTTGATATGATCATGTGCTACATTTATAGTTTGGGTCTTGTCCATCACATCATTCTCCCAATGATGTGATCCCGTTATCAAATGACAACTCATGTCTATGACTAGGAAACTATAGCCATCTTTGATCAACGAGCTAGTTTGGTAGAGGCTTACTAGGGACATATTGTTGTCTATGTATCCACACATGTATTTGAGTTTACAATCAATACAATTCTAGCATGGATAATAAACAATTATCATGAACAGGGAAATATGATAATAACTAATTTATTATTGCCTCTAGGGCATATTTCCAACACCATCCCCGTGGCATTGATGGCCTGGGAGCCGCACATTGTCGCCGAGCTTGAAGCCATGGGGTTCCACGAGGTCCCCGCTGATTTTCACGCGCCCGTGCACCTGCCAGCGCATGCGCCTGCGCGTGCACTGACGCGCGCGCCCATGCCAGTGCCCGTGCACATGAATGTCTCCGCCGCGCCGTTGCCAGAGCCTGTCCCCGCGCCGGTGCCAGTGCCCCCTCAGTGGCATGGATCGCCGCCGTCGACCGCTTCCTTGCACCAATGCCAGTCGCCTCCTCCCGCTAGTTGACTGGCTCCTAGAGACCGAAGTCCAGAACATTCTGGCCTTCCTTGAAGCTAGGGCCAACGTCCAGGAGTAGACCAACAATAGCGCAAGACGCCGCCGTCGCCGCTGGTCAGTGGCCCGATGACACACAGAGCACGGCAGAGGAGCCGCTTCCCGCTGCAAGACGCCTTCGCCGCCGCCGCGTGATCTAAATATGCCATGAAAAATGTTCGGATTGCCATGTTAAAATCTGAACATTTGGGATTTAACATTTGCGTTTATTTTAGTTCGATCGTGGTATGAATGTAAAGTCGCAGTCAGACTGAATGAAATCTTTGGTTTGATCAATTGAATGTTCTGCTAGAGCCGTATCAAATTAAATATAAAACGCCATCAAGCGACAAGTATTCCTTCTCTTCTCAAACCTTTCATATTAAATACCACGTCAATTCCAAATATTTTTTTAGGGAAGTCAGTTGCAAATACTTGTAGAGCGCGAGCAGTCCCCTTGTTCAAGCACTAGGCGATACATCTATTTATCCACGCATTTAATTGTTAGTAGATACTACTAGCCTAACTTGTCCGTCGCGGCCACTTTTGTTCCTAAACTGGTGCCGTAACTTGTGAACGCATCCAGATTCGGTCAACGGCCACACCACCCGCGCGTTCTTCATGTTTGCCCATGCGTCTAAACGTAGAAGGGGAGGAGAGAGAGAGCAGACATGGAACCCACCAGTAAGTGAAGTGGAATAGTACGTGCTCACGAGCCGATCCCACTAATGTACTAAAGTTAATATAAAAACATGTTATCCATTAAATAGGTTGTGGTAATATAAAAACATTATATCAACAAAGGGGAGTACAACAAACGTTGCTACTATGTTGCCTATTGACGTGCGGCTTGAAGGCCCCGGTCCCATGTTCGATCCTCGTCCTTTTTCATTTTTAATTTATACTAGTAAGGGACACGTGCATTGCACGCATGAGATTTGGCAACCAAATTATGAATAAATACCACACCATAGCATGTAAGCTTTGATTCATATATGCATGATGTAGATATTCGTTTAATTCTTATAGGTCATCTCATTCAAAGTCAATAAGTTTTATAAAAATGTTAATCTATTTTAAGATTCATGGAATTGTGCATTGTAGAGCACAAAGTAAAAACAAATAATGGCAATTCATTTAGAAAAAAGAAAATTGGGCAATTATGATACAGAAGATTCTAGAACAAAGGAGAAGTGCTTGTGTTTTGAGGTTTGTGCATTATGCTTAAGTTCAACCATGCAGTCTTCTAGATTGTACATGTGGCCGAATGTGGTGGAATGTAGAAGATATCCAACAGCCAGTGGTGCTCGGATTTGCCATCTCTGCACCATTGGATTGGCTTCATCCAATGACCATCTTTCAAAGTTATTCACACACTATACAGGGGTGTAGATATGGGTCCAAATTTGCTCCATGACAGTTGGGCCCCCCGGTGTGTAGTTTGTAGCACTTTAATTTCTGGGTCAAAATTTGTTCCATTACAGGTGGACTCTGGGTGTGTAGTTTGTAGCTTATTTGTAATAATTAAAGAGAACACAAGAGTTTTTTTCACAAAAATAGCATGGTGTGATGTGGAAGGTTAGAAAGGGCGTGCGAGAGAGAGGTGACCGATCTAGAGGGAAAACAATTGGGGGTGGGGCGGGGGTTGCAACGGTGTTTGGAGTAGTTGTGGGGCGAATGCTACAAAAATATAATCTAAACCCACCAGAATAAATGCCTTCACAAATTAATCGAAGGTTGGAGTCCCCCTCGCAATGTAAATAGCTCCGGCTCTGCGAGGGATGGAGAGGTAGCTTCAATGTGTGGAAGTGACGGCGTGAGAAAGCGAGGTCAATCGAGACATAGATAGAGAGACAAAGTGAGTGTGCCCCGACATTCGTTGAAAAGATATATATGTTGTGGATAGATATTGTCCGATTGAGCTTTTGGGAAGGGTGAGGGATGTAAGAGAGCTTGAGAGATGATCCAGTCACAGACAGGTACAAATATCATTTGTGCGTGGGAGGAAGCAAGGTCAATCGATACATAGATAAAGAGAGAGAGAGATTGAGCGAGTGTGGGTCGTTATGCGATCGAAAGAGTGAGACAGGTTGGAGAGAGTGACCTAGATAGACAATGTGCATGTGAGAGTATACACTATGAATATGTTGAATTAGGCCCAAACATGGAGATATATCATTTGTGTGAGAAAGAGCGAGGTCAATCGAGACATGCATAGAGAGAGAGAGAGAGATTGAGCGAGCATGGGCCGCCATGAGGTTGAATGAGTGGAACGGCTTGGAGAAACTGATCTAGATAGACAATCTGCGTGAGAGAGTATAGAGTGTGTCGATCGAGGCCCGAACAGGGAGATATATCGTTTGTGTGTGAGAGAAAGCGAGGTTAATCGAGATTTAGATAAAGAGAGGGAGAGATAGAGAGAGAGATTAAGCGAGTGTGGGCCGCTGTGCAGAAGAAAGAGTGAGACGGTCTCTCGAGAGTTACCTAGATAGACAATGTGCATGCTTGCGCATGATAGGGAGGGGGGTCTAGATAGGCAATGCATGTATCTACTGACAGAGGGTGGGAGGGGGAGAGAGAGAGCTCGGCATGGAGTGCAATGGCGGGTGTGTGAGAGTTAGAGATCGAAACATGGAGAGAAATAATGAACCTGCGGAAACAAATAGCTTTGTAAGGTGGTTAGGAGAGGAAGATTGATCTATAGAGGAAGTATGTAGCGTGTGTGCCGGGGGGGGGGGGGGGACCTAAAAACAACATTTGAATGTAGATAGTACTAGACTTAATATTGACGTTTTAATTTAGTGTACATTGTAAGATTTGAATTGAGGACCATGCATATGGCTTCCGTATTTATTTCTAATTCGTGCCATACTAGGTTTGGAAAAGTTGATATTGACTCGATTGTTGTGGTATTTTGTATGTGTGTGGTCATTTGCTTGAATCCATCCAAAGTTTTCTCACCACCATGGTGTTCATCTTATACATATATGATTTTATATTAAAAAAGTAGCGTGGATACCGTGAAATGTGAAATCCATGTTAGAATTGGAGATCGCTATGTGACAAACACACTCTAATTCAAAGAACTCCTCATTAATTAATTCAGAGTATCTCGTTTCGAAGGACTAATTATTTGCAAGGAAAACACGGCATGGTAATACATAGTACAAGATTCGTTTGCCAATGAAAGAAGATTATTTTGCATTCTCAAATGTAGGCGTACCAGACAGACCAGGGTCGTGTCATGGTGGTCGCGTGTGTCTTACGGACGCTAGCACCCACCCCCTCCCTCCACCCAAAAAAAGAACGACGACAAAAAAAGTTCGCTCTTCCATGTTTCGGATTCAAATATCTGGCGGCCCCAATTCCAACCCTGCAAAATCTCCCATCTTCCCCGTCCCCTTCCGCACCCAGAGCTCTCAAATCCCTAATTCGCCACCAACCCAAGCAAAATTTGGACCGCCCTTCATCTCGTCTCTTTCCCCACCTCTGTGCCGGACGACGACGATGAAGACGACGGTCGCGCTTCACCACTACACTGGAGCTACCTCATCTACCCCCTCGTGCACCACACTGGGTGGTCCACCCACAACGTCGGCCGCCGCAGCCGACATGCCTCACAGACACCGACTTCCATCGCATCAGGTGCGCTTCACCAAGGCCGTCTCCCACCTCACAGGGGCTACTTCACCGAGAACATCGTCGCACCTCCACCCCTCTGAGCCGTTGGTGCTTCACCAATGGCCTCGTCCACCGCATTGTAGCGCTCCGCTGCCGCTCAAGATTTGCATCCGTACGTGGCCAGCCAATGCCAGCGCATCACCCTCAACGGCTCTGAAGTGACCCGCACTCTAGCTAGGCGAGCATGCCCAAACGCCAGCCCGAACTAGGTATCCACATATCAGTCCCTTGTGCACTGTTCCGATGATGTTTGGATATCCTTTTACTGCTCTCTTAGCTTACACGCCTATGCAACTCTGACTTTAACTCTTATTTCTTCTGGAGATATCATCTGAAACAAGGAAAACCATTTTTTAGCGAAGCATGACGGCGCTACGGGATCTGGTACACATCCTGCACGCCGGTATAACCTTGTAAGTACCTGTCCTCTAGTACAACGGCTAGGTCGATTCCTCTCATTTGACCAACCATTCTCCGTGTCAAAAATGCAGAGGGGGATGCAAGGAGCACAAGGCCTGCACATCCAAGTAAGTGGTAACATGGACTTGTACATGGAACATCCCAAGCGCAAGCAGAGCTGCAGTGAGCCTGTACAACAAGCTAGCGTAAGTCCCTGCATTTCATTTAATTCGTACTAGCCTACGTGTATGATTTGTGTGCAGAGGCGGATCCACGAATTCAAGCTACCAGGGGCGAAAATTAAACTTAAAAAACATGAAGGCACTTGCACTCCAGAAATCAACATAACTTGAGAAATGTGAAGCTACATGCACTTTGAAAACCAGCTAATGATCCAAAGTAGTTCCAGATTATAAAACACTAAATGATGTAAGCACCAAAAAACACAAAATGCAACATGGTGTACAAGGACTACTAACATGGACTGTACCTGCTTGAATTATTTGTTCTCTGGCCAAAAATATCCAAGTGTAATTGCACCTATAACCAGTGCACAAACTGCATATCAATATATCTATCCTGCACAAGTATGCCAATATTTCAAACAACATATTAGAAAAGTATTTATGCTACGTTGTCATGATACGGGGACTTTCTGGTAGATGGCCTCGACGTTTCCTCAAGCCATGAAAATGTACTATAATTTGCTTGTCATCAATTCCTGCAAATCTCTATCTCCCTCTCAACATAGCAGATCATCATTGGACACTAAATCCTTCAATGGGAGCTTGCAAAATGCTTGCATTAGATCCCTCATTAGAACTATATGTTCATCACCAGGAGCATGTAAAATGTTTGCATCAAATCCTTCATTAGCAGTCCGTTCATTAGACACTTCAGGCTCAAGAACAACATGAGCTTGTATGTTTGCACCGGAAACTTGATTAGACACATCAGGTTCAGTCAGTTCAGTATTGATTGGGGGAGTTATAAAATAAGCAGAAATTGGTTTCATTTTCTTATAGATTCCCTACATACAAGCAGTTTTACAACACCGTCAGGTTTAACTATTGGCCAGAAATTGAACAGTTGAATTAGATATAATCAGGGATGTGATGTACCTGCTCATTGCGCATGATGCTCTTGCAAGCTGTGACTGTCCGTTTGCGCAAGCTCGATGCTATGCCCGTGCTGCCGCCGCTGCCTCCCACGCAGGCTACACCCAGGTTTGGATCTTCATCTTCTTGTCCTTCCATTCGCTTGAAGCCTGGCGACCGGTGTCCAACGAGGGCGCGAGGAAGTGTTGTGTCGGTCTGTCCAGCGGTGGCTAGGTTAGGAGCGAACCAGACTAGAGTCTGGAGCGAACGAATTGGGGATTTTTCCTGCTGTCGATCGATATGGGAGGCACTTGTTTGGGCTGCGAGCCTGCTATAGGGCCTGCCTTGCACTTACGTTATTGGCCCATCGAAATTGAAACATTTTGTTCATTTTTTACATTGCCTGCTCGTGCGCTGGGACGAACAAAACTAGCCTGGGCCAACCTGGACGACTCAAACTAGGTGCGCACTTTCCAGCCACCCGAGGCGGCCGCCCATACTAGCCCCTATGGTGGCGCCACCCCTTTTTGTGTGTATGACTGGGGTAGTGGAAAATATTCCGGTGGCGCTTTTGATTTACCCACAGAATGGGTGAATTGCTTGTTTCTATGAACTGAGTTCGCCAATAATGTGAAGGATGCCAGTCTTTTCATCCTATTGTAGATTGCTTAGATCTCGATATGCCAAATGTAATCGCATGAAATATACAGTAAAAGCCAGTGTGATGTGTGTTGCTACAACTAGTCTGACAACCCGTCCTCATATAACATATCAAGGATGCACCATCTTATCAGATTAACCATTCGACTTACCAATGTAGTGTGGGAAGAAAGAAGTATTGGGGCTACGTATCTAAGCAATTGATGCCATGGACTCCTTCGTAGAACCTTGTAAGCGAAAAATAAGTTGCAGTGTGCCTGTACAAAGAGCTAGTGTAAGTTCAATTAGCAGCTTCTCAGAATCTTAGTTAGCCACTGATTGCAAAATTGTTCAATTATGTTGCTTGGCTTAATTTAGTTTGCTACTGATTACATAATGCCATAGCCTGTTAATCCTATTATAGACTGCGCCTATCTATGTGTTTGATACTTACTGTTAAGAATTACCTGTTTAGCTGAACTTAAATAGCTACTTAAGCACGTAGATAGCTGGTCATATGTACTTCTAGGGTGCATCAAAATTCATGTGTAATTTATGTTCTGATACCCTATTTATTTAAATGGTTTGCTATTATCACTTGTAGCACTAGTAATGTTTGCATGTTCATAGACAGACAACTGTCAGGTTTATATGAGGGACAACGTCTTTTTAACTTATATATATATATATATATATATATATGTATGTGTGTGTCGGAATCATTTTGCTTACATCAAATATATTTACAGATGTCTGTGTTGCTGGTAAACGGTACCGACTTGTTACTTTAATACGTTGCCAAGAACTTGTTAGTTTTACTAGTTCATGTGTAATTAAATATGTTACCAAAACTGGTTAGTTTTACTACTTTGATGTTAGTTTCTTATGGCTCTTGCAACACTTTATTTATGATTGCTAACATTCAAGTTTGCAGGATCCAACTGAAACTCCGTTGGCACAACAAGTATGTTTTCCAAAACTTCCTTATTTACCTGGTTTGCTGCTGTAACTTGTTGTTGTAATCATCTTACCAACTTCAAGTTTTCAGGATCCAATTGGAAGTCCAATTGCACAGCAGGTTCATTTTCAAAAATATATTTATGTAACAGGTTTGCTGCTATAATTTGTTGCTCTAATCAAGTTACTAACTACTCAACTTTTCAGGATCCAAGAGAAACTCCAATGCCACAACAGGTTCCTTTTGCAAAACTTGTTTGTTTAACTGCTTTGCTGCTGCAACCGGTTGCTCTAATCATGTTACTGGCTACTCAACTTTTCAGGATCCAAGAGAAACTCCAATGCCACAACAGGTACCTTTTGCAAAACTTGTTTGTTTAACTGCTTTGCTGCTGCAACCGGTTACAATGATGTTAATAACTACTTTTTAGCATCCAATCAAAACTCTTTAGTTACTTGTTTGTTTAACTGGTTAGCTGTTCTTACTCCCAGTTGAGATGTTTTGCTAACTTCAACTTTTCGGAATCCAATCAGAACTTTAATGGCAAAACAGGTTAGCCCCATGGACGTTGTATCATCCCACATCAGTGGCACCGGCCCAATCTTGCATCTTGAATTGCCAACTGCTGATGCTCTAGAGGCTAAACTATTGGTAGAAAGAGATTCCGCTTCTGCACTTAGAGATGAAGTTGACATGTTGAGGAAGCAAACAACACAATCACAAGCAGTACTCAAGACAACCATTAAATATTTGGTGGATTTCAAAATGAAGCAAGCTGAGACTGACCGCATTGATAAGGTCCTGAAGGAAAAAAGGAAATTAAATTCCCACTTGGTAAATCATAGGTGAAATTTTTTTGTGTTGAATAACCTTTGTGTTGTTTGCTCATGTAACCGATCAAACCATTTGTTTTAGAGATCATGTAATAATTGTTTTTTTATTTTTTGGTTTGTAATTTTTTTGAGCACGAGTCTGTATTAATTGATAAGACTCTTAGACATTTCATTTTGATTGCTATGCCAGACCTACAAATATGCCAATTGGGCTGAATGTGCATTCAACAATAATAGTAGTATAGATGGTCCTTAAGTGGCACGCATCTGAAAGGGCCAAGATGCTATACTAGCTTTGCTAAAAAAATGATGCTCTTCTAGTAAAAAAAGTACAGTGGCCTGGCTTATGTATGTTAGTTGATATTATTGATCCATATACTCTATAAGTGTTTATATGTCTGTTAGTTTTGTACATTATTGGTTGATTGACTCAGTATTTTGAATCTTGAGACATCGCTTGTGTACATATCTAAATGGGAGTACACTATATGTTGCGTGTGTGTTACACTTGAGTTGGACATAAAGTGGTTTCAAATATTCGAATTCACCTTAAACTAGATTCTACCTTCTGAATTTGAGTATCGGCATTTGTAAATCATATTCATATATGATAGTGGAATACATCTTTGTTGTGCTTTTGAAGATATATAAAAAAATAGAATGATTTATAAAGATTCGTATAAGAATACAAAATGGATTCAGATTTAGTTGCCAGGGTTAACGTGAATGCTTATTATACTCCCATGTTGGCTGCCCGAAGCCAGTGTTTGCGAGATGGAAATTACTGCCTAGCCCTTACACGGACAATCCATCGGCCCGATTTCCACTGCTCTCAATAGGGGTAGGTTAGTAACTTCAATTAGACGTGACACAACTGCCTCTGAGCCCATTCAGACATGGTGGGCGCCAAACATGGGCGGCAAAACACATTTGATTCAAGCTCGTCCGAAAGACCTCTGTCTCTCCCTCCATTTCCCCATTCATACACGGTGGGCGGCAAAACAAACTCGACTCGGCCGAAATCGATGTAGGCAAATATTCCTAATAGGGGGAGGTTTGTAACTTCACTCAGACATGATACAACCGCCCTACCTGTCAGCCCTGTTCATACACCGTGGGCGCCAAAACACCCTCTCCTCGCCCGAAATCGCTCTGGGAAAATATTGGGGAGATGCGAGATTACCGTCCTATCCCCAACAGATGAGACGTCCAAATTTTAAACGGGGGCTAAGTTCATAACTTTCCATATTTCAGACAAGCGCGTCCCAAAAACATGGCTCCCCGTACCTCTCTCTCCATTTTCCCATTCATACACTGTCCGTGCTAGAACACCATCCCCACACCAGCCTCCTTCGTCCGCCACCCCATCCATCGCCGCCGTCCTCCACCCTATCCATCGCCGCCGTCCTCCACCATGCCGGAGCGCCTACCAAGACCGCGTCGTCCACTGCTAGAGATGGATGTTTCTCATCCACGGCGACAGACCAGGAGCCTTGCATCACATCCTCCTGCTTCATCGGTGCCATCGTCCTCCTTGCCAGGGCCGCTCCCACAACCTTCTCGTCCACCGCAACGGGACTTATCCCCCGATGCACCCGTCTACCGTCGCAGATCTGCTTCAACACCACCAACAGCCATCGCACCCCCGATGCCTACACGGCGCCACAAGAGAGGTGGTACTACTTCATATTTGCTCAACTTTTTGATCTCAACCAGAAAATAGATCGTAACTTGGTTACTGTACTTTCTTTTCAGCTCTTAGAACTTAGTTCTTAGTTCGAAGCAAACAATTGTCGCTAAATAGCATTTCTGCGCTTTGCAGCTTCAAACCTGCCATGGCACAATCATAATGGGTTTAATTGATCATGCTTAGGGTTCCCCCCCTTGTATGATCACTATACAATCAGCCTACATGCTTCGTGTCATAATAGCACTGCTCCACCCATCAAGCTAAACAAGCTTAGTTGTTCAAATACGAATATGATATTATTAAAACAGAGTCGTTTAATTGGTCAGCTAAATGTTCCTAATTTAGTTTCAAAAATGCATGTACGCCGCTGGGGTGTGGATCTACAGGGTGCCCACGGTGGGCCGCGGCCCACCCTGGGATTTTGGGTCGGCCCAGACCCCGATTCCCCTATTTCTGCTGCGCTTCCGATCTCTACTCGCCCCCAGCCGCCTGCCTCGCCGGCGACTTGCCGTCCCCAGACGACATGACTCTAGTTGGAGACGCCGGACTAACAGGAGTTCAGGAGCCACTCGCCCAACAGCGTCACCGCTGACCGGGCGCGCCGTCGTGCCTACCTTCCTAGTCTGTTCAGGGCTCAGGCGTGCAGCACCCACTAAGACAACCCGATTTATCCTGAGATACATCCTCAACACTCAGCAGCCACTCCTCATCACCCATTTTCTAATTGATTCATTACTCATTAGGCAGGACTGTCATTAGGGTTTGTTATGTACTGAGTGCTACCTACACTTAATGATTCAGATATTTCAGTAATCTTTTGTACTTGTAAAGTTCACAGGGTTTCAAAATTCTGGCCCTAGGAATAGACACTAGTCATGTTGGATTGTTGGTCATAGTGACATTGACCCAGATTACTACTGTAGGCCAGGTTTGTTAACAATTTTACTTGTCTTTCTTACTCATTCGATATGATATCCAATTATTCACGTTGATTAGTTTTAAACAATAAGTGCTAGACCAACTTCTTGATTCAGATTTTGGACGGTCTCTTACTGCAGTTACAATTATGCATACTTGTCCTAGTAAGCTCACAAGTAATGATTGATTCACTACCTCTATGCTTGTCTTGTCATATTTGTTGTCAATATTCTTTTAGGGTCGACCACCCTGTTTCAAAATACTAGAACCGCAGACATGAGTGAATAGTATTTCTCTGTGTGATCTCTTCCATCATGTGTGGGCAACGAACACTGCATTGTATAGAAAGAAAGTGTCATATCCACCTTTTACATAGACTACAATCTTTTACATGGAATACAATCTGCCTACTTGCTTTGTGTCGCACTACCAGCACTCCACCCTTGAAGGTAAACATTATGCCACTCATAATTCCTTAGTTTATTTGTTCAAATATGAATTTGATATGATTCTAATGTTCCTACTTTAGTTTTGAAATGTGTGTCTGCCTGTTATAGAGACATAAGAGGTTTGTATTTTTGTGTGTGGTCTGGTCAGCACGGTTGGGGGATGAACTTTGTATACACAGGGGTTTGTAGGGAGACACTCTCCGAGTTGAATCCGCAATGCATTCCATAGATAATCTGACTACTTTTTATGTTTTCATGAATCTTAGATACTGAACAGCATCATAATGATTATGAGCTTGTGCGCATGAAAAGAATAAACAAGAACAATCCCATGGCTGTCAAACTTGGCATTAAGGGACTGAAATCAAGTCTGGATGCAATGTAATGCAAATGCTCTCCACCTACAGATTCGTGCTTAGAATATGATCCTAATAATGATTCTGAGCTAGAGGGAGACCTAAGTCAATGTAGCTCCCTAGTGGAGGAGTCAGAGGTAGATGCCCTATCTTATTCACCCATCAAGGTGCTTGCTCTAACTTTCCAAGGTTATATTGGTCGCACATATCTTGCAACTGATGCTTTGCATTTCTTCTACTTTGTTGCACTGCCATTAGCTTAGTTTACACATCGTGTATGTGAATACGCCCTGCCTATCCATTTTCAGTACATATTCCATCTGTCATCATACCATATTTATCCATTCAAATGCTGTTCTTGTGTATCAAACGTTCAAAAGGAAGAGGGCGATTGCTGATCGTGGATGAGCACAAACAAAGTATTTGGAAAAGGTAGTGACACTTGATAAATCAAATAGCCCATTAGGTGTAGTTGCAATATCACCAGACCCACAAAACACGGTCCCAACTCTAGCAGACTCTAGCCCTACTACACTGGTCATCTCTGATGCCCCAACTCAGCGGACCCCAACTGCGGCAAACAGTATGATGATGCCAGTTGACATAGCACCAGCTCTATGACGCAAAACCCCCATTCTAGCAAAGAGTACACCAAATCCAGTTGCCAAATCCCTTTTTGAACGAGAGAGAGTCCCAATTGCAGCAAATAGGACCCCTATTCCACTTCTTCCCAGTTTAGAAGACGAAGCTTATATTTTTGTCAGGAACTTTGTGCGCATCTTTCCTTCATGGAAAGATTATACCACAGACAAAGAACAATTTCCAATCTTCCTCCGCAACTTACGTGTAAGTAATGTACTAATGTTATTCATGGTAATTAGTGCATATGTTTCTACTGACAGAAGACACAAGATTTTATTCTTTTAAATAGGCGAGGATCAAACGGGATAGTCAAGATGAGCAAGGGTTGGTTGCGCTTTTCAAGCACTCGTTGATGAAGTATCATTCCTACCTGAGGCAAGCGCACTTCGATGGCAAGCCTCTAAATGAAATTTCTGTAAAGTCTCCTATACTACATTTATCAGACAGCGACTGGTATAATTACACATTGGTCTCATCTGCAGCGTAAGGTACTGTCTATGATATCACATCACAATTTGAACTACATTTCTACATGTGCCATACCGTCTCACTTGTACGAAAACTGTTTGTAGAAGAACATTCATTCTCAAGGGACCACAGAATCTCGCAACTATACTGCACACTGCATTGCTCTTGTGAGTACCTCTTGCCCTGTATGACCATACTTACTTTCATAGCTGGTTGATTATGTAGCATCACTACACATGTTAGCCTCGTTATCCTCCATTTGGTGAACATTATAAGATCCATATCGACTCTTACATAAATTTAGAATCAACCCAATGCTTTTGAAGAGGTTTAGCTCTATAGTCCCCTTGTAAGGATTGAACGTCGTCTATCACTGTACTTACATTAACAGCTAATCCCTCTGTCCCATAATATAAGAGCGTTTTGTATAGTACACCAGTGTACAAAACACTCTTATATTATGGGAAGGAGGGATTGGTTCATTGTGTAGCATTCTGCATCTTATCTCCCTCGCCCACCATTTACTAAAAAATATCAGATCTATATTTAATCTTACCAAAAAGTTGAATACACAGATAATGCCAGTGCAGAAGTGTAGCCCATTGCTCTTGTCAGTACATTTTGTCCTGTAACGCTTGTACTTACAGGATTTGGTAGTTGATTATGTAGCATCAATCTGCATCTTATCTTCATTATCCTCTATCCCTTCCAGTATTATCATATCTATAATTACTCTCTACAAAATGCAGAGTACAGTCAATGCTTATGAAGAAGTTTCTGTGCTAAAATTCTTGAGTTATCCTTCCCTTGACATGGAGAAGGGCATTATAGAGCCGGTGTTAACTGTTAATGTAAGTCAGTCCTTCTAAAGCCTTTATCCTCAACTGCTGTTTAATTTGCTCATACTCCCTATCATCAACTGCTGTTTAGTTTGCTGTTTCTACCAAAATGCATGTTCACAACAACTGTAAGTTCCAAGTTTTAGTTGTAAAAGCAAATTCCTTATTCATACCATGCACATTACTCAATACTCCTTATATGTATGCTTGTTTTTGTGGATCTATAATCCAGTGTGTGGTGAAGCAGCCCACGTTTGCACCTTGTCATCTCCTGTTTTATCTTACTGATGTGGCTGATGATATGAACAACATGCCATGCACATTAACCAAAATAGATACAATGATTGTCTTTGCCTTTCATCTATGCTTGTTTTGTTGACATGGTAATCCAGTAGTCTGGTGAAGCTCCCCGCATTATGAACAATGCCAAATTATGCTATTGATATTTTGAACTGACTCTTTATTTTCTAATTTGAAATTGGATGGAATTGACATCACAGTTACCATCTTTGTTTAAACACGTGCAAAACCTGTCATCTCTCTACTTGTTTCTGGGCGATATGCCTGCTAGCATGCACAAGTCTGCTGAAGGCTATGAGACAAACCCAACATATATTGCAGCAAAGAAGGCAAAACATCTTGAAGATAGCGAGACAACCCCAAAGTCATGTCTTGATGCAGTGTTCAAGTTACTTGAGACTAGCAGTCAGACAAGCTCACAGAATTTGCTGTCTGAATCAGTTTGACTTCTCCAGTCCCAAGTTCAAGCAGAAATGCATTCTGCAACTCAACTTCGACTTGAAGTCTTATCTCTAAGGAAGATCGCGGAGAACACCAATGAGAACCTCATTGCTAAACAGCTACAACTGGAAGCTATGACCGACATGCTAGGTCAGTCTCACAACCTTGCTCAGCAGCTCCCGCGCAAGGCTAACCTTTCTTGAACTATCCTGGAAGTGGTCTTGGTTCAGTATTATTTTGTTATGTTGCAATGGCGCCCAGTTTTTGTAATCTGCTTCTTCGTTGCACTTTATGATCACTGGTGGCGAACTTTGATGCCTAGTGGATCTAATATACCATAAATCCTTTATTGTATAGTGTAGGTTTATTCTAGGTTACTATGCCATAATTTCTTTATTGTATAGTGTAGGTTTGTTCTTAATTCCTACTAGTTACCGTATATGCCATCATTCGCTATCTGAAAAAATGGCGAAAATCTAATGTAGGTGACCGGGCCGAAACATTCGCCTCTAACGGGCCTGCATTTTAGCGGGCCACAATTGGGCTAGCCTGCAACTTTCTTGGGCCTGAAAGCCATTGGGGCCTTCACACTTTGCGCCAGGCCCACAACTTACACAGGCCTACATTCGGCCCAAAGTTTAGTTGGGCCTTTAGTGGACCCAGTGCTTAGTTGGGCCCATGTAGCTTCGGGCCATTAACAAGATGAATATTCTTCTGGCCTGTGACGGCCCAGAAGATACCATGGGCCTTTAGCAGGCTGAAATGCATGTTGGGCCTCAATTTTCAATAGTCGTCCACGGGCCTTTAGCAGGCTGAAATGTAGACCGGGGCATTATTGGCCCAGTTATACGACGGGCCATTACCAGGCCGAAACATATCTTGGGCCTTAGTTGGCCCACCCAAGATATCATGGGCCTTTAATAGGCCGAAAGCTTAGTAGAGGCATCAACGGGCCGAGTTATACGACATGCCTTTAACAGGCCCAAAGTCACGTTGGGCTGAACTATTGCCACCTTGATCATGGGCCCTTAGTGGGCCGGATGTCGCGTCAGACCATATATGGCCCATGGGCAGCACGGACCATTCCCAGGCCGAAAGACACACCAGGCTGAAATGGGACCATGTCTACATCGAGCCTCTAACAGGCCGAAATGTCACTGGGCCGTAATTGGGCCCAAATACTTGGCGAACAATTAACAGGCCAGATCTGGCTTTGGGCCATAAATGGGCCATGTTTAAGTAGACCGTTAGTGGGCTGGCCCACTAGTACCTGAGTAAATACTACGGGCCTTTGACTGGGCCAGCCTTTTTAACCTATATGGGCCTTTGTTGGGCCCTGCCACGTGTCGACGTATCATAGGCACGTCTCCTCCATTGGATGGACGACATCTGGCCCACCGAGGAGCTGACACGTGTTTCCTTCGGCCAATGATGATTTTACACATGGAAAATCCCCATTGGTCCTGGCTGTTAACGGGTTATCGGATCCAAACCGAAACCCGATAGCTTAACGGCGACCCTTTATGGCGGATGCCACGTGTCGGTTACCCTTGACGGAAGCACTTCCATGACGTGCCATTTATCGTCATGGAAGTGGACACTTCCATGATGATAATTTTGGTATTGTCATGTGTAAGTGCATCTAGTGCCCCTTAGTGATTTTGGTGTATTGAAGACTTATAGGTTAAGGGACTAATGCATTTGTGAGTGTACACAGGTCTATAAGTCTATGAGGAGTTTGTTATTTACGATGAATGTCGACCCCTAAAAATGAATGTCTTCAACTGAAGACTTTGGTTTTCTTGAAGACTTTGAAAGTGAAGAAATTGGTGTGACCCTGAAGACTTGATATTCATGCGAGGATTATGAAGCGTGAAGACTTTTGTTTTTGTAGTTTCATTTTCTTCTTCTTGAGTCATAGGAAACACCGTACTGTTAAAGGGGGTCGAGGTAAAACTAAGGAAAAGTTTCCAAGTGATGCTCAACTCAAAATCCTACACCTACCCAATCCTTTCGAGTGAAGCCATTGGAAATCTCATACAGTTTAGTCAAGTTCTTCAGTGATAGAGACGAAGTTCTTCTGTTCTCTGAGGAATTTGTTCTGACTGAGGAGTTAGGAATTCGCCAGTGCGGATTGCCTACAAGTGAGGAACATGATAGCCCTGAGGAATTTGATACTCAAATATCCGACCGTTGCTGTGCTGCACGCCAGCTGTCCAAATATCCTACCTAACGGTCATATCATTGAAGGGCATTTATGTCTTATCATGTCGGGCTGCTCCCTAGGCTATAAATAGCCGCCCCCTCAACCACTAGCTGGTTGGCTGCTCCGAGAGATAGATTGACACTTGTCATTTAGAGCATCCCATCCTCCGAGGACTTTGAGCGAAAATCATCAAGTGAGGAAAAACCCAAAAACCCAAACACCTACAAACCCAAAGTGATTGAGCATCACTGAAGAGATTGTTCCTGTGTGGAACCGACGCTTGTTACCTTTGAGGACTGTGCATCCTCCAGACGGTTAGGCGTCATGGTCTAGAGCATCCAAGAGGAAATTGTGGATTGCCGAGTGACCGAGTATGTGAAGGTTTGGAAGTCACCTGAAGACTTACCACGAGTGTTTGGGCGAGGTCTATGTGACCTTAGCTCAAGGAGAATATGGTGAGGACTGTGTGTCCTCAGGTTTAAATACCTAGCCGCTCTAACCAGACGTACAACTGTCACAGCAGTTGGAACTGGTCTACCAAATCATTGTCTTCACCGAGCTACTGGTTCTATTTCCTCAACCCTTTCAATTCCTCGCATACTGGCTATGTATTGGATCATTACTGTTTGAAGACTTTGACTGAAGACTTTCTCAATTTCCTCAGTTCAATTTCTTCAGTCAGTTTGTCTTCTGCCTGCTTATCCTGTGTTTACGCTACTTGTACTCTGTGCTTGTTTTCATTTCATCATGATGACAGTGCTACTGCTCTGTTATGTTTGCATCTGAGTACTTATTCCGCTGCTAAGTAGTTCGTCGCTTAGGAATTTCCTCACCTTGAAATTCCTCAGTGACGAATTTGTAAAAATCGCCTATTCACCCCCCTCTAGTCGATATAACACACTTTAACACTTGTACGACAGCACATGTATGACTATCTTTATTCTGTCATAAAATCGTCATGGATGTACATGCATGACAGAAAACATGACCTACTGTGACAAACACGTATCAACATGGAAGTGGTTTTTTTTGTAGTGTTTCAACATCTCCCAAGGGCATTAGGGGCACCCGTTGGGGTTTTTGAAAGATCATATCCAAGTGGTGATCATGGCATAAACGCAAGATCATGCATCAACAACATGTATTCATCATTCTACCTCTAAGCACAAGGTAGAGCTACGAAACATGCAAGTATCAACGGGCCATGCATCAATGCAACGATCATGACAAGCTCATTATCAACATCATCATCATCATGCATATGGAAATTCATCGATGAACAAGAGAGGGTGAATCATGGTCAAAGGGCTGCTTGCCTTGGTTGGCTTGGTCTTCGAAGTCTTCAAGTCCTTCTCCTTCTTCTTCTCTGACTATTTCGTCAAACACGAGATCTAATCATCACAAAAGATCAACGAGAAAAATATGGCAATAGCAAAACAGAAAAATAAAAGTGCTCATAAAAAATGTCTACTCATTTTTGTTAAATAATAGGGTGAAAACTAAGAATGCCAAAATTCTTAGTCTGGGATTGGGAGTTAAAGAATCAGAGACATATATTTTCAAAGGTGGATTTAAATGCTCAAACTTGAATTTAAATTTGAACAATATAGAAAAGTTTGATGGAAATGTATGAAACTTACACCATTAAATAAGTGGGAATTTTAGAAGAATTTAGGAGTTGGAATTATTGCATTTGGATAACTATTCTATCCTGTGGATTTTTTGAAAGTTTCAGAAATAAAGAAAAAGAGAAATGGCACTGTGCCACTGGGCCGATTCGGCCACACTGCAACAAGCCCAGAGGGAATCCAACCCGCGCGGCCGGCCATGCCGAAGGAGTATTTGCAAAATATGCCTCCAGCCGACGCAGTGAACCGATACGCGCGCGGTGGGAATTTTAAACCTGACAGGTGGGGCCCCCTGTCAGGGTGTGAGACTGACCGGCGGACCCCACGGGCTTGAGAGGAAGGCGAGCTCACCGGTGGCATTTCCGGGCGCGGCGGGGTGAGCTGATGGCACCAGCATGTTCAACGTCAAAGCGCACGTTGGGTGGAGGTGGAGTTGGTCGGCGGGGAGCGGTGGTTCACCGACGACGAAGAAACCAGGTAGTGGTGCTTCGGGAGGTGGTTGCCTCCAGCTACAATCGACATGGGTGACAGAGGGGAAATCGTCAGAAGGGTGCGGCCGTTCCAAATTAGAAGAAATCGGGGGCTGAACGGGCCTGTACCCAGAGATCGATGGCGACTCGCAGCGGCAGAGCTCGAGCTCGATCTCGAGCTTGAGCGGCTCTGAGGAAGAGCGGGTGGTGCAGGGCGATGATTTAGTGTGGGAGAGGGCGAGCAGGGGTGAGAGGGAGGCCCACGGTTGGCTTATATGGGAAGGCCGAGGTCCACGGTAGGCGTGGCCTACGGGTGTCCGCGGGATCGGCTCCGGTGGCCGTTAGAGAGGGGAATGAGGGTTCAGGGGTGTCCGCGGGGCTAGTCTAAGATGCCAAGGAGAGAGGGGGAGCGGGACGAGCTGCAGGCGGGCCACAGGAGCGGCGCGAGCATTGGCCAAACGGGGCGGTCCTCTGGCGCAAGCCGTAGGAGAGAGAGGAGGGCGCGGGAGCAAGTGGGCAGCCTGCTGGCGTCAAGCAGATGCCAAGGCACATCGACTGGCCCGCGGGGGAGGCTCGAGGTGGTAGGGGGCTGCGGCGTCAATGGTCAAGTGCCCTGCCAGGCGCTCCAGAGCGCGACTCCGGCCGGCATCAGCAGCTCCCACGTCCTCGCATGTCCACTTGTGTCTAGAGGCTGCAGGAGGTGTGGGCAAATGTCACGGAGAGCCTTGGATGCTCTGAAAAGCCAAGAAAGGAGAGAGAGGCTGAGGGAGAGGGAGAAACCAACTGTCCAGAGAAGAAAAATGGGGCTCTACCCCCCTTTATGATTGTTCCTTGGGCAGGGAAGCATACATGAGGTAGAGGGGGACTAGGAGAGGGTGTGGCAAAATTTTTAGCTCATGAAGACAAGTGGAAGAGGCCAAAACATGGATTTTGAAATGTTGCCAGAAGGTGTTTGATGTTGGGTAGGGCTAGTTGCACTCATCTACTGCTTGTGCCAGTCTACAGGATTGATGTCCATGATCATGTGACACTATGGTCCAATTTTTAGCTCAATTGGAGAAGCTTGCCAATGTAAAATTTTGAAACCCTAGAAATGGGCAGAAAGAATTTTTGCTAGATTTGATCATCTATCTTGTTTGCCTTGATGCACCACTTGGCCTAGGTGAATTATCAAGCCATTTGAGCATGTGTACCAAGTTTGAACACATTTGGACATGTTTGGCAGTGCAAAGTTGATCAAACTTGGAAATGAACAAGAGAGGTTTTGAGAAGGTTTGGTGGGGTTATTTTGTTCTCCATGTCATGAGACTTTGCAAGATCATACAATAGGTTAATTCTGACAAGGTAGAATTTTCTTGGAGTTTATGGAGAAACTTTCCTTTGTAAATATTTCAAAAGCTTGAAATATCCAGAAAGGGTTTTTGAGGGGTTTAACCAATATTTTGGTCATGACCATGTGTTGAAACTCATATATATGGAAAATATATGCCCACTGAGCTTCCCTAAATTTTCTCAAATATTTGAAATAGAAAAATAATTTGAACCTATTAAAGACCATTACTGGCTTTAAGAAAAAGCCTTTAAATAAAATAGAAAAATAACTTTTCAAATATTAGTTTTGTGGTTTTTGGGAGTCCTATGGCTAATAGGATACAAATATAATTTTTAAAAGATTTTTCTCAGACCAAAGTAAGTACTTGTAGTTCAAGCCTTAACTCAGGGGCTTTTTGGAAAACCTAATTTAGAAAATACTTTTTGCCCAAATTATTTTTGCAAGAAAATACTGTTCTGTCCTATACACATGGCATGATCATGGGGCAAAGTATTTGATCAAGAGGAGGAAGTATAGGGGTTAGAGCAATTATATGATTTTCATGAGCACTTGAAATCAACAATCAAAAATTCAAATCAACAACAAAGCCAATCAATGCAAAAGTTTTTGATGGATCAATTTTTTATGCTTTAGTAATTCAAATGACAAGGTACAAAACACAAGGTGTGACAGACCTGCCCCCTTACAAGAATCTCGTCCCCAAGATTCCTAAACTAGGCCTTAAAGAGATACGGGAATTCGGTTCTGAGGTAGTCTTCACGTTCCCATGTTGCTTCTGCTTCTGCGTGGTTACTCCACTGAACCTTGAAGTACTTGATAGTGCGGCTTTGCGTACGTCGTTCTGCTTCATCCAAGATGCAAATGGGTCTCTCACAGTAGGTTAGATCAGGCTGGAGGTCGATGACTTGGTGATCGATGTCCTTGTAGAGACCGGGCTTGTCAGGAACCTGGAGACACTTCCGGAGATGTGATACGTGGAATACGTTGTGCACATCAGAGAATTCAGGTGGTAACTCCAGCTAGTAAGCAACTTCTCCCTATCTTGCTGTGATCTTGAAGGGGCCAATAAATCTTGGTGTGAGCTTTCCTTTAATGTGGAATCGCTTGGTTCTCTTGAGAGGACTGACTCGCAGATACACATGGTCTTCGACGCGGAAGCTCACTTCCCGGCGACAAGAGTCAGCATAGCTCTTCTGCCTCGACTTGGCGGTCTTCAGTCGTTCTCAGATTAGCTGAACTTGTTCTTCAGCTTCGCGGAGAATATCATGTCCAAAGATTAGCCCTTCTCCGGTCTCCGACCAATTGAAGGGTGTGCGACACTTGCGTCCATACAACACCTCAAATGGTGCCATTTGGAGGCTTGACTGATAATTGTTGTTATAGGAGAATTCGGCAAAAGGGAGGCAATCTTCCCACTTAGCTCCATATGGCAGGACACAAGCTCAGAGCATGTCTTCGAGTATCTGATTTACTCGTTCTATCTGTCCTCCGGTTTGTGGGTGGAAAGCCATACTAAATGACAAATTGGTTCCCATGGCTTCTTGGAATTTCTTCCAGAACCTTTAGGTAAATTGGGTTCCTCGATCTGACACAATCTCCTTAGGAACTCCGTGAAGGCTTACGATTCTATTGATGTAGAGGGTGGCCAACTGGTTGCCATCATAGGTAGTCTTGACAGGTATGAAATGGGCCACCATGGTCAAATGGTCGACTATGACCCAAATGGAGTCATGACCCTTGCTTGACCTGGGTAATCCAGTGATGAAATCCATTCTGACTTTATCCCATTTCCACTCGGGAACCTTGAGTGGTTGAAGTAATCCAGCAGGTTGCTGATATTCAGCTTTGACCCTTTGGCATACATCACACTAAGCAATGTAGGTGGTGATCTCCCTCTTCATCCCGTGCCACCAGAATCTTTCCTTCAGGTATTGATACATCTTGGCTCCTCCATGATGGATGGAATATGGAGCGTCATGGGATTCTTGCAGGATCAAATCCGTCAGTTCCTTCTTGTTAGGCACACAAATGCAATTCTTGAACCACACAACTCCTTGTTCGTATTCAGAGAATCGTGGGGCCTTGCCTTGCTTCATCTTCCTCTTGATGCCTCCGATGCTTTCATGTCCTTTTTGAGCCTCCTTGACTTCGTCCATCAGGGTAGGCTTGACTTCCAGGTTTGCTAGGTATCCATACGCAACCAACTCCAAGTCAAATTGTTCTAGTTCCTCAAACATGGTTGGCTGCCTTTCTTTGATCATGGCATTCATGGAGCAAGCCTTTCTGCTTAAGGCGTCTACTACCACGTTAGCCTTCCCAGGGTGGTATTGAACACTAAGGTCATAATCCTTGATCAATTCCAGCCATCTTGTTTGCCTCATGTTCAATTCTTTTGGGGTGAAAATATACTTCAGGTTCTTGTGATCTGTGTATATCCCACACCTCTTGCCTAGGAGGTAATGTCGCCATGTCTTTAGGGCATGGAACATAGCTGCTAACTCAAGGTCATGAGTAGCATAGTTCTCCTCATGAAGCCGCAACTACCTCAAAAGGTAGGCTACGATTTTGCCTTATTGCATCAGAACGCTTCCCAGTCCAGTTCGGGAGGCATCGCAGTATATCACAAACTCCTTGTGAATATCAGGTGTTGCCAGAACTGGGGCAGTGGTCAATCTCTTCTTGAGTTCTTGGAAGATCTCTTCACACTTGGGCGTCCATTCGAACTTCGTGTCTTTCTTCAAGAGCCAAGCCATTGGTCGGGCAATGCTGGAGAATCCTTCCACAAATTTGCGGTAGTATCCCGCAAGTCTGAGGAAACTCCTAACCTCCTTTATGGTGGTTGGGGATTGCCACTGGGTCACAGCTTCAATCTTGGCAGGATCTACCGACAATCCTTCTTCAGTCAAGACATGACCCAAGAATCCAACTTTGTGTAGCCAAAACTCACACTTGCTGAATTTGGCGTACAGTTGGTGCTCTCGAAGCTTGTATAAGACCATTCTCAAATGTTTCTCATGCTCTTCTTCCGTCTTTGAGTAGACAAGAATGTCATCAATGAAGACGATAACAAACTTATCCAAATATTCCATGAAGACCTTGTTCATGAGGTACATGAAGTAGGCTGGGGCATTGGTTAACCCAAATGACATGACCGTGTACTCGTACAGGCCATACCGGGTTACAAATGCCGTCTTTGGAATGTCTTGGGGTTTGATCTTCAGCTGGTAGTACCCAAACCTAAGATCGATCTTGGAAAACACCTTGCCTCCATTCAGCTGATCGAACAGGTCTTCAATCTTGGGAAGTGGATACTTGTTCTTGATTGTGACTTCGTTAAGGGAGCGATAGTCAACACATAGTCAGATGGTACCATCCCTCTTCTCCACAAATAGAACAGGTGATCTCTAAGGTGAGGCACTAGGACGGATAAATCCTTTCCTCAACAACTCGGCCAGTTGCTTCTTCAATTCCGCCAACTCCTCCGATCCCATCCTATAAGGCTTCTTATAGGTGGGTCTTGCTCCGGGCATGAGCTCAATACTGAACTCGATGTCACGATCAGGGGGCTTTCCCGGTAACTCATCAGGAAAGACATCGGGGTACTCACATACTACTGGCACTTGATCCAATCCAACTTCTGACTGACAGTTGACCTGGGTGTCCTGAGTGGAGGAGGGGTTGGAGAAAAACTTAGCTTTGACTCCTTGGTCATTGGTCAGGATGACAGTCCGGTTGGCACAGTCTAGCAACCCTTGGTGCTTGATGAGCCAATCCATTCCTAAGATCACATCCAAGCCTTGTGATCTCAATATGATAAAGTCTGCTAGGAATTCTACCCCATTAATGATTATCCCGACTCCTCTACACCCTATCTTAGCTCTCATTTCCGACCCGGGGGTTTGCACCACCATGGGGCTACTCAGGGGTGTAGGGGTCATGCCACTTTCTAATGCAAACTTTTGAGTGAAAAATGAATGCGTGGCTCCAGAATCAAACAAGACAGTTGCAGGTGCTAAGTTGACGAGGAACGCACCCAGCACGATGTCCGGGTCTTCCTGTGCTTCTTCTGCGGTGACTTGGTTCACACACCCCTTGCCATTGTTGGGTAGGTTGCGGGGAGGTTGGTTCCTCTATGGTGCTCCACGGCCTTGTCCTTGGTTCGGTGCATTGGGGCGTGGAGCACCGGGCTTCTTATTAGGGCACAACCTTGAGATGTGTCCTGGCTGACCACATCCAAAGCAAGTGACTTGGTTGGAGTTGTTTCTCTTGCCACCACTATTGTTGGGGTTGTTGTAAGTTGGCCTAGGGTTGGCATATTGCTGAGGCTGATAGTTGGAGCGGGGTGCAGGAGCTCTTGGTTGCTGATAGGTTGGTCTGACTGGGGCTGACTGCCATGGGCGAGGCTTCTGGTTGCTGGAGCTACCCTTGCCGATCAGCTTGTGCTTATGGGTATCATCCAAAGCACGTAGCTTGTCCTCAAGCATGAGTTCCTTGTTCACCAGATCAGGAAAGGTTGGGCAGTCGCACACGACAAGTGAATATTGCAAAGTCTGATTAAGGCCTTCCATGAAGCGCTCCCTTTTAGCACCATCTGTGCTGACATCCTCAGGAGCATACCTTGACAGGATACCAGACTCCTGCATGTATTCCTTGACGGTGCCGCTTCCTTGCTTCAGGGCACGAAACTCACGCTTCTTAATAGCCATGATTCCGGATGGAATGTGATCCTTGTGGAACTCCGCCTTGAAGTCATTCCAAGTGATGGCTTGCCCAACATGGATGACCTTGAATCCATCCCACCAGGCTCTCGCAGTCCCTCCGAGGCAGTGGGCAGCATAAGCCACTCTTTCACGGTCTTCGTTCCAGCCGACCAGTTCACAGATCCTCAATGGTGCGGACCCAGTCATCTGCATCCAAGGGTTCAACAGTCTCGATGAAGGTTGGGGGTGCATGCTTCTTGAATTCTGCCAGGGTGGAACGACCATTGCCATTCCTTGCCTGCTGCGAGTTGTTGGTAACAACTTGAGCAATCATCTGAAGGGCTACAATGTTGGCTTGGCATTCCTCACGGAAGGCTTGGAGAAGCTGAGCCATATTCATATTCTCCGGGGGAGGTGGTAATGGAGCTTGTCCCTGGTTCTGGTTTTGACTGCCTTCTGCTTGGGTGTACCCTCTGGTTTCCTGCTGATTAGCAGTGCCAGTGCGGGTTACAACCGGCATCCTGTTGGAGCGGTCAAGACTTATGATTGGGATAGATGAGAAGGAAAGCGATATAGATGGGTTCCTAGTAAGGGGGTGGGTATGACACAAACTTAATTAAGCAAAGCCCGTAAGGGCCAAACACATGCATTAAAACCAAATGGGCGATGTAGTCATTTACAAGCTCCCGGAGGGAAAGTATGACTTCCATCAAAACACAACAAAAGCAAAGACAACACAACATGGTTTCATTTGAACCATTACAAGGACTCGAGTTCGCATAGGGGGTACATGACCTATCCTACGTTAGGGGTTACAGACTGGCATATCCTAGTCTCGAACGGTGCCTAAGTGGTGGAATGCTCGGTCTTGTATTCTAGCTCTTCTGGGTCTTCCTCCTCATCTTCATCCGTCTCAGTTTCTTCGTCACTTGAGGGAGTGGGGGAGTGGAGGAGCTGAACACGGCGTTGCTTCGCCGGTGGCATAGTGAAGAGGTTGCTGTAGTCCTTCGCCGTCATACGGCGTGGCTGAGATGATCCCTCACCCTTGGTAGGCGTAACCTACGGGGGTCTCCCGCCGCGGTAGGCGATAGCGGGCTGTCTAGGGGGAGCACCATCCTTCTTGATTCTATCTGTCTTCCCTCAAGCTTGGTGGAGGAGTTCCTTGGTCTCGTGGAGTTCCTTTTGGAGCTCCATCCACTCCAAGGCCAGGTGTTGTGCCAAGCTATTGGCACACAAGCTGAAGTAGGTCTAGAAACGGAGTGGAAGTCCTTCCTCCATGGGTGGGGCTGGTGCGCTGCTCTCGTCATCACCCTCCTTCCAATAAGGCAAGTAGCGGGTGGCTGGCTCACTTGCCATTTCCGGAAGAAGGTCTTGGAGGCGAGTCAGTGCCTTCAGTGTAGCAGTCTCGACGGCGAGGAGCAGGATCGCCATCTGGGGTCCCTCAAAGAACCAACTCATCGGGGAGTCGTTAGCCCTCACGACCACCTCCATGTGATACTCCTTCTTGGTGGCGATGAACCAATGCTCATAGTAGGAGAAAGTGGGGGCTCGGGTGAACCAACACTTCTTGTGGCTGTCCTCGAGAAGCATGCGAAATCCGGTGGTCAGGTAGTCTTCTGGTACGACGGCCATCTACAAAAGTGGAAGGGGAGAGGTCAATAGGGGAAATATAATCTCTGGTTTTAGTAAATATTAGAAAGGAAGGATGTATAGATAGTTTTGGGAATGGTCTCACTTTAGCTAATGCCCATGCTAACTAAGGCTTCCTACAGGCAGGATGGCTCTGATACTAGCTCTGTGGGGACCCCGACTTAGACAGTCGAAGCCACCGAATGCACGTGCACAGTGATCCCAAGGATCAATGCTCACCATACACAACAGAATGAATATCAAGAGTTTACATCCATTAGACAGCGTCTTACACAAATAGGACCATTAAGGCAAAGTCTTACATAGATAGAGCCTCTGGGGCTATCTTTCTCTAGGCGACACTAACATAGATTCCATTCGTTGGTACCCGGCCTTTGTGTCATAATCATAAAAGATCTTGGGACTCAGCCCTTTTTTTAACGTCCATCCACACGAAAGGACCAACGGTGTGTCCGGTGCCCTGTAAAAATAGTCATGGCCGCCTATCAAAGCACGAACCCGTCACGAGAGTGAACACACGTCACTCCCGTCACTAGTAATGTGGGAGCCACGCAAGTATCAGACTAGGTAATCAATAATGCCCCGTCCATAAGGGGTAGTGTGGTTGTACATGTTTGGTTGGGACGGTTGAAACATCTTAAATCTAATCCATTTTGAAAACACACACTCTCACTTGCTTCAGTACACCACCTCTTCATCAAGTGGTGACCTAGTTTCAAAATCTCCCAAGGGCATTAGGGGTACCCGTTGGGGTTTTCGAAAGATCATATCCAAGTGGTGATCATGGCATAAACGCAAGATCATGCATCAACAACAAGTATTCATCATCGTACCTCTAAGCACAAGGTAGAGCTACGAAACATGCAAGTATCAACGGGTCATGCATCAATGCAACAATCGTGACAAGCTCATTATCAACATCATCATCATCATCATGCATACGGAAATTCATCAATGAACAAGAGAGGGTGAATCATGGTCAACGGGCTGCTTGCCTTGGTTGGCTTCGTCTTCGAAGTCTTCAAGTCCTTCTCCTTCTTATTCTCTGACTACTTCATCAAACACGGGATCTAATTGTCACATAAGAACAATGGGAAAAATAAGGCAATAGCAAAACACAAAATAAAAGTGCTCATAAAAAATGTCAACTCATTTTTGTTAAATAATAGGGTGAAAACTAAGAATGCCAAAATTCTTAGTCTGGGATTTGGAGCTATAGAATCAGAGACATGGATTTTCAAAGGTGGATTTAAATGCTCAAACTTGAATTTAAATTTGAACAGTACAGAAAAGTTTGATGGAAATGTATGAAACTTACACCATTAAATAAGTGGGATTTTTAGAGGAATTTAGGAGTTGGAATTATTGCATTTGGATAACTATTCTATCCTGTTGTTTTTTTTGAAAGTTTCAGAAATAAAGAAAAAGAGAAATGGCACTGTGCCACTAAGCCGATTCGGCCACAGTGCAGCAGGCCCAGAGGGAATCCAGCCCGCGCGGCGAGCCATGCCGAAGGCGTATTTGCAAAATACGCCTCCAGCCGACACAATGAACAGGTACACACGTGGTGGGAATTTTAAACCTGACAGGTGGGGCCCCCTATCAGGGTGTGAGGCTGACCGATGGGCCCCACGAACGTCATCGTCAACCTCCGGCAAGAGAGGACATCGAGCTCACCGGCGCGTTTTCGGGCGCGGCGAGGCGAGCTGATGGCACCAACGTGTTCAGCGTCGAAGCGCACGTCGGGTGGAGGTGGAGTTGGTTGGCGGGGAGCGGTTGTTTGCCGGTGGCGAAGAAGCCGGGCGGCGGTGGTTCAGGAGGTGGTCGATTTGGTTGTCTCTGGCTGCAATCGACATGGGAGACAGAGGGGAAATGGTCAGAAGGGTGCAGCCATTCCAGATCAAAAGAAATCAGGGGCTGAACGAGCCTATACCCGGAGATCGATGGCGACCCGCAACGGCGGAGCTCGAGCTCGAGCGGCTCCGAGGATGAGCAGGTGGTGCAGGGCACTGATTTAGTGTGGGAGAGGGCGAGCAGGGGCGAGAGGGAGGCCCGGGGTTGGCTTATATGGGCAGGCCGAGGTCCACGGTAGGCGCGGCCTACGAGTGTCCGCGGGATAGGCTCCGGTGGCCATTAGAGAGGGAAATGAGGGGTCAGGGGCGTCCGTGGGGCTAGTCTAGAATGCCAGGGAGAGAGAGAGGGGGAGTGGTACGAGCTGCAGGCAGGCCACAGGAGCGGCGCGAGCATTGGCCGAATGGGGCGGTGCTCTGGCACAAGCCATAGGAGAGAGAGGAGGGCTCGGGAGCGAGTGGGCGGCCTGCTGGCGTGGAACGGATGCCGAGGCGCATCGACTGGCGCGTGGCGGAGGCCCGAGGTGGTCGCGGGCCATGTCATCAATGGTCGGGTGCCCTGCCAAGCGCTCCAGAGCGTGACTCCGGCCGGCATCCGCGTCTTTCCTGCGTCCTCGCGGGTCCACTTGTGTCTGGAGGCTGCAGGAGGTGTGGGCAAAAGTCGAGGAGAGCCTTGGATGCTCTGAAAAGCCGAGGAGGCGAAGAGAGGCTGAGGGAGAGGGAGAAACCCACTATCCATAGAACAAAAAATGGGGCTCTACCCCCCTTCATCATTGTTCCTCGTGCAGGGAAGCATACATGAGGTAGAGGAGGACTAGGAGAGGGTGTGGCAAAAAATTTAGCTCGTGAAGACAAGTGGAAGAGGCCAAAACAGTGATTTTGAAATCTTGCCAGAAGGTGTTTGATGTTGGGTAGGGCTAGTTGCAGTCATCTACTACTTGTGCCACTTTACAGGATTGATGGCCATGATCAAGTGACACCGTGGTCCAATTTTGGCTCATTTGGAGAAGCTTGCCATTGTAAAATTTTCAAACCCTAAAAATGGGCAGAAACAATTTTGGCTAGATTTGATCTTTCTATCTTGTTCTCCTTGATGCACCACTTGGCCTAGGTGAATTATCAGGCCATTTGAGCATGTGTACCAAGTTTGAACACATTTGGATATGTTTGGCAGTGCAAAGTTGATCAAACTTGGAAATGAGCAGGAGATGTCTTGAGAGGGTTTGGTGGGGTTATCTTGTTATCCATGTCATGAGACTTGGCAAGATAATCCAATAGGTTAATTCTGACAAGGTAGAATTTTCTTGGAATTTAGGGAGAAACTTTCCTTTGTAAATATTTCAAAAGCTTGAAATACCCAGAAAGGGTTTTTTAGGGGTTTGACCAATATTTTGGTCATGACCATGTGTTGGAACTCATATATATGGAATATATATGTCCACTCAGCTTCCCTAAATTTTCTCAAATATTTTTGAAATATGAAAATAATTTTAACCTATTAAAGACCATTTCTGGCCAGAAGAAAAAGCCTTTAAAGAAAATAGAAAAACAACTTTTAAAATATTACTTTTGTGGTTTTTGAGAGTCCTGTGGCTAATAGGATTCAAATATAATTGTTGAAAGATTTTTCTCAGCCCCAAGTAAGTACCTGTAGTTCAAGCCTTAACTCAGGTTTTTTTGGAAAACCTAATTTAGAAAATACTTTTTGGCTAAATTATCTTTGCAAGAAAATACTATTGTGTCCTATACACCTGGCAAGATCATGGGGCAAAGTTTTTGATCAAGAGGAGGAAGTATAGGGGTTAGAGTTATTATATGATTTTCATGAGCACTTGAAATCAGCAATCAAAATTCAAATCAGCAACAAAGCCAATCAATGCAAAACGTTTTTGATGGATCAAAATTTTATGCTTTAGTATTTCAAATGACATGGTACAAAACACATGGTGTGACAGAGCTGCCCCCTTACAAGAATCTCGTCCCCGAGATTCCTAAACTAGGACTTAAAGAGATACGGGAATTTGGATATGAGGTAGTCTTCATGTTCCCATGTTGTTTCATGTTACTCCACTGAACCTTGAAGTACTTGATAGTGCGGCTTCGCGTACATCATTCTGCTTCATCCAAGATACAAATGGGTCTCTAACGGTAGGTCAGATCAAGCTGGAGGTCAATGACCTGGTGATCGATATCCTTGTAGAGATCGGGATTGTCAGGAACCTGGAGACACTTCCGGAGTTGTGATACATGGAATACGTTGTGCAGATTAGACAATTCAGGTGGTAACTCCAGCTGGTAAGAAACTTCGCCCCATGCTGCTATGATCTTGAAGGGGCAAATAAATCTTGGTGTGAGCTTTCGTTTAACATGGAATCACTTGGTTTCCTTGAGAGGAGTGACTCGCAGATACACATGGTCTCCGACCTGGAAGCTCACTTCCCGGCGATCAGAGTCGGCATAGCTCTTCTGCCTCGACTTGGCGGTCTTCAATCGTTCTCGGATTAGCTAAACTTGTTCTTCGGCTTCGCGGAGAATATCACGTCCAAAGATTAGCCATTCTCCGGTCTCCGACCAATTGAGGGGTGTGAGACACTTGCATCCATACAACACCTCAAATGGTGCCATTTGGAGGATTGACTGATAACTGTTGTTATAGGAGAATTCGACAAAAGGGAGGCAATCTTCTAACTTAGCTCCATATGCTAGGACACAAGCTCGGAGCATGTCTTCGAGTATCTGATTTACTTGTTCTATCTGTCCTCCAGTTTGTGGGTGGAAATCCGTACTAAATGACAACTTGGTTCCCATGGTTTCTTGGAATTTCTTCTAGAACCTTGAGGTAAATTGGGTTCCTCAATCTGACACAATCTCCTTAGGAACTCCGTGAAGGCTTATGATTCTGTTGATGTAGAGGGTGGCCAGCTGGTTGCCATCATAGGTAGTCTTGACAGGTATGAAATGTGCCACCTTGGTCAAATGGTCGACTATGACCCAAATGGAGTCATGACCCTTGCTTGACCTGTGTAATCCAGTGATGAAATCCATTTCGACTTTATCCCATTTCTACTCGGGAACCTTGAGTTGTTGAAGCAATTCAGCAGGTCGCTGATATTCAGCTTTCACCCTTTTGCATACATCACACTTATCGACGTAGGTGGCGATCTCCCTCTTCATCCCATGCCACCAGAATCTTTCCTTCAGGTCTTGATACATCTTGGTTCCTCCAGGGGGGGGGGGCACGACGCCCGCGGCGCCCTCGTAGGCAACGCAGGCTAAGGGGCGCAAGGAGGCCGAACGCCGCCCCGAAGCAGAGACGGAGTGCGAGATGGCGAAGCCGAGCACCTGACGCCTTCTGAGGTGCACGTGGACTTGCCTCCGCCAGCCGGGGGAGCGAGCCTCGCGAGGGGGCCTTCACAATAGAGGTGGTGCCTCCTGAGGTGCCCGATGGGAGGCGAAGCGAGTAAGGAGGGGGCTAAAGAGGCAAACTCTCCTCAGCACTCCTCGCCCGGTGAGGAGGCTGACACTGACAAGGGGGCCATGACCAGCCCCCAGCGCTCGGCCGTGCACCAAGCTCCTGACGCCGTCGCGGCAAGCCCATAGTACACACCGATGCCGCAAGCCGAAGAGGAGGACGCGAAGAGCCCCCAGTGCTCGGCGAAGGGCGCGGCCCCTGCGAAGGACGAAGGCACGAACCTTGAGAGGGGGCCCGACCCCGGGCCCTTGTGCGCCATGACGATGGAGAGTGGTGCGGAGGTGTAGCCAGGCTGGGCCTTGGCGCTGGTGAGCGACAACACTTTGCTCAAGTGTGGGGCCATCAGCAGTGCGAGGGAGACCCTTGACGCAATCGAGGAAGATCTCCGGGCAGAGGAGGCGTTCATCGTGGAGGAGCGCTAGCGCCTGGCGGAGGGGTGGCGCCAGCTTGATACGTCTCCAACGTATCTATAATTTTTGCTTGTTCCATGCTGTTATATTATCATTCTTGGATGTTTTACAATCATTTTATAGCAACTTTATATCATTTTTTGGGACTAACCTATTAACATAGTGCCAAGTGCGAGTTGCTGTTTTTTGCTTGTTTTTTACTTCGCAGAATATCAGTACCAAACGGAGTCCAAAAGCAGTGAAACTTTTTGAAGATTTTTTTGGACCAGAAGACACAATATGGGCCAAAGAAGTACCAGAGTGGAGGCCCGAGTTGGGCACAACCCACCAGGGCGCGCCCAGGAGCCCAGGCGTGCCTAGGGGGGTTGTGCCCCCTTGGTGGCCTCCCGCACCGCCTCTTCGCCCTATAAATCCCCAAATATTCTAGAAACCCTAGGGGAGTCGACGAAAAACAATTCCAGCCGCCGCAAGTTCCAGAACCACGAGATCCAATCTAGACACCATCACGGAGGGGTTCATCATCCTCATTGGTACCTCTCCGATGATGCGTGAGTAGTTCATCATAGACCTACGGGTCCATAGGCAGTAGCTAGATGGTTTCCTCTCTCTCTTTTGATTCTCAATACAATGGTCTCTTGGAGAGCTATTTGATGTAACTCTTTTTTGCGGTGTGTTTGTTGGGATCCGATGAACTTTGAGTTTATGATCATATCTATATCCATGAATATTATTTGAGTCTTCATTTGATCTCTTATATGCATGATTATTTATAGCCTCATATTTCTTCTTCGAATCTTTGGTTTAGTTAGGCCAACTAGATCAATTTTTCTTGCCATGGGAAGAGGTGCTTTGTGATGGGTTTGATCGTGCGGTGTTCTTTCCCAGTGACAGAAGGGGCAGCAAGACATGCATGTATCGTTGCTATTAAGGTTAACAAGATGGGGCTATTCCTACATGAATATATCTCGTCTACATCATGTCATCGTTCTTATTGCATTACTCCGTTTTTCCATGAACTTAATACACTAGATGCATGCTGGATTGCGGTCGATGTGTGGAGTAATAGTAGTAGATGCAGGTAGGATTCGGTCTACTAATCTTGGACGTGATGCCTATATATTGATCATTGCCTTGGATATCTTCATAATTATTCGATCTTCTATCAATTGTCCAATAGTAATTTGTTTACCCACCATGTGCTATTTTCTTGAGAGAAGCCACTTGTGAAATCTACGGCCCCCGGGTCTATTCTTTATCATATTTGATTTGAGATCTATTTTTATTTGCTTTTATTTTTAGATCTATTATTCCAAAAACCCAAAAATACTTTGCTGCACTTTTTTGTTACCTATTTTATTTTGCATTTTATCGAGATCTATTTATCCAATCTACACAATTTTTATCCCGTCAACTTGACAATTTCTGGCGCCGTTACCCGTAGAGGGATTGACAACCCCTCATAAGCGTCGGGTTGCAAGTATTTGTTCTTTGTGTGCAGGTACCGTTTACATAGTGTTGCTTGGTTCTCCTACTGGATTGATACCTTGGTTTCATAACTGAGGGAAATACCTACCATAGCTGTGCTACATCATCCCTTCCTCTTTGGGGAAATACCGACGTAGTTCAAGCGACATCAAAAGGAATTTCTGGCGCTATTGCCGGGGAGACATCATCAACATCTATCAGGTTCCTAATCACAAATCTCTTCTCCTTGCAATTTACAATATTTGCCATTTGCCTCTCGTTGTCATCTCCCCCACTTAAAAAAAATTGCCGTTTTATTCGCCCTCTTTTTCTTTCGCCGTTTTCCCGCCAGATCTGTTTTTGTGTGCAATCTTGTTTGCATAGTTGCGATGTCTCAGAGAAAGTATTATGAAGTGCCTTACCCCAATATTTTGCTTGAAATTGAGAAAAGTACTAAGGAATATATGACTACACAATTTGAGCACAATAAATATTTTACTGAAGAACTTAAGAAACACTCTGTTGTGTTAGATGCTATAACAAAACAACTTGATGATATTAGTAGAGAAGTTTGCAATCTCCAATCCAAGTATGTTCATGCTGAAAATTTACTTGGCAAAATATCCGATGCACAAGCTACCCTAATAAATCAAATGGCCGCTAAGCCAATTTCCTTAGAAGATAAAAATGATGAAGATCTTAAAGTGATTGGTGTTTCTTCTATTGATTCCTTATTTAATAAAATTAAAATTAATAACAAATGGACTGAAGAAGAGTCAACTTTAGTTAGAAGGCGTCCCGATAATTCGGAGGGTGAAAATCTTGATGAAAAAATTGATAAAAGTGGGTTTGGAGAGGTCAAAACTTTAACTAGTGATGTGCCCACTCTTTTGGATTACAAAGACTTTAATTATGATAATTTCTCTTTGCTTGAATGTATTTCTTTGTTGCAATCCATGATAAATTCACCCCATGCTTATGAACAAAATAAAGCTTTTACTAAACATATCGTAGATGCCATGATGAAAGCTTTGGAAGAAAAATTGGACCTAGAGATTTCAATTCCTAGAAAATTGCATGATGAATGGGAACCTACTATCAAAGCCAAGATTAAAAATTATGAATATTTTGCTTTATGTGATTTGGGTGCTAGTGTTTCCACAATTCCGAAATCTTTATGTGATGTGCTTGGTCTTGCCGATATTGAAGAATGTTCTCTTAATTTGCACTTGGCGGATTCTACTATTACAAAGCATTTGGGAAGAACTAATGATGTTCTTATTCTTGCAAATATAAATTATGTGCCCATAGATTTTATTGTTCTTGATATTGATTGCAATCCGTCTTGTCTAATTATACTTGGTAGACCGTTTTGCGTACTATTGGTGTCGTGTTTGATATGAAAGAAGGCAATATTAAATTTCAATTTCCACTAAGAAAGGGTATGGAACACTTCCCTAGAACAATAATTAAGCCACCATATGAATCAATCATGAGGGCATCCTATGGATCCAAAACTAAAGATGACAATACTTGAATCTATGCATTATACCTAGCTAGGGGCATAAAACAATAGTGCTTGTTGGGAGGCAACCCAATGAATAAAATTTATTTTTTCCTTTTTCTTTCTGTAATTGAGTGTTCACACAATTATGCCTCTGTTATGATTGTGTTTTTTATGTTTTAATTAGTGTTTGTGCCAAGTAAAGCCTTTGGGATAGCTTTGCTGATAGTTGATTTCATCCTGTTGAAAAAGAGAAACTTTTGCGTCCAGTAACAGAATTGTTTAAATTCATAGAAGCGAAAAAAAATTCTGAATTTTTTACACAAGATTGATATACAAATTGCCTCTGTTGTCCTAATGTTTCAGAAGTTTGGAGTTAAATAAGTATGAGAACAATTCGCATCTTTTCAGACTGTTCTCTTTTTGACAGATTCTATTTTCTTTGCATTGTGTGCTTATTTTGATGAATCTATGGATTGTATTGGGGGGTATAAACCATGGTAAAGTTAGAATATAGTAGATATAATGCAATAACAAAATTTGAATGGGTTTGCTACAGTACTTAAAGTAAAGATTGGTTTTCTTATACTAACGGATCTCACGAAGGTTTTCTTAAGTTTTGTATGATTGAAGTTTTCAAGTTTTGGGTGAGATCGCGATGGATGAAGTAATAAGGAGTGAAAAGAGCCTAAGCTTGGGGATGCCCCATGGCACCCCAAGTTAATATTCAAGGAGAACCAAGCAACTAAGCTTGGGGATGCCCCGGAAGGCATCCCCTCTTTGTTCTAACGACCATCGGTATTTTACTTGGAGATATATTTTTATTCGTCACATATCATGAGTTTTGCTTGGAGCGTCTTGTATTATATGAGTCTTTGCTTGTTTTTCTTTCTATTTTATCACAAGTATCCTTGCTGGACACACCTATTTGAGAGAGCCAAAATTATGCTATGATTTGTTAGAATTGGTCTATATGCTTCACTTAAATTTTCTGAGCTATGGAATTGCTCTAGTGCTTAACTTATATCTTTTTGAGCACGGTGTGCTTTAATATTTTTGAAGAAATGCTCTCATGTTTCACTTAGATTTATTTGAGAGTTAGTAAATTTTTGAAGAAATGCTCTCATGCTTCACTTAGATTTATTTAAGAGTTAGTAAATTTTTGAAGAAATTCTCTCAATTTTCACTTATATTATTTTGAGAGACAAAATTTTTTATGCTCATGTTCTTCACTTAGATTTGTTTGAGCTTGTCAAAAGCAATTGCAATATATGAAACTAGTCCCAAAGTGATAGATATTCAAGAGGGGTATAATAAAAACTTTCATGAAGATCATTGGATAAAATAAACTTGATTCTTTGCAATAGTTTTGAGATATGATGATAGTGATATGTGAGTCATGTTGGTGAGTAATTATGATTTAGTAAGAATATTGGTGTTAAGGTTTGTGATTCCCTATGCAAGCACGAAAGTCAACAGTTGTGCAATGAAATTACATCCTACTTGTGGTGCATTATTCGGTGTTACTTATGCTTAATGCTCGCTTATGTGATTTTTCGTTTCTTGGTTGGTTGCTTCTCAATCTTTTTGCTTGCCTCTACTTGTACTAAGTAGAAATACTACTTGTGCATCCATCATCTTTAAACCCAGTTTTGCCATATGAGTCCACCATACCTACCTATATGCGGTATTTCAATGCCATTCTAAGCAAATTTGTATGCGCCATCTCTAATTTTCAAAATGAATTTCCTTTTTGTGTGCTTGTACCGCTCATGAAGCGGCAGAGGGTGGCCAATATTTTCCATTCTAGACTTGTTATTCTCAAGATGAGTGTTTATTCACTTGTCATTGCACGAGAGTATGGCGGTAATAGGGATGCCCAGTCCCAAAATGAAAAAGAAATTTACTTTATGTTGTCAAATAATAAATTCATTGGAAAGTATTGGTATGGAAGGCACCCGTGGATACGGCTAGCTATGGATTGTGAAAGAATGGTGGAAAAAGGAATAAACTTTATTTTATGTTTGGGAACCGCCTATGACATATCTAGCATGGAAAGTGTTGGGAATTACTCGGTCATTTTCGTTGATGGGAAAAGTATGCCTCTCAAAAAAAATTATCTCTCAATTTAAGCTCTGAAAACTGGCACCTCTACAAATCCCTACTTCCCTCTACGAAGGGCCTATCTATTTGCTCTATGCAATTTTTATTTTTATTTGAATCTCCATCTTCTCTTATAAAGCACCAACTAAGGGGCACTATGCGCATACTTAAGCATTGGATGTAGCTAATATGCGAGTGTGTTTCATGAATGGATCAATGATTGAGCACGATGGGCTAGGGATAACTTTCTTTAGTGTTGATATTTTGAAAGACATGGTTGCTTGTTGATATGCTTGAGTATTGAAATCTTCATGTCGAAACTATACTATTGCTTTGAACCATATAAAAGTCCAAATGTCCATGCTATACAAAAGAAAAGAATATGTGATGAACATGTTAGGCAGCATTCCACATCAAAAATTCTGTTTTTATCATTTACCTACTTGAGGATGAGTAGGAATTAAGCTTGGGGATGCTGATACGTCTCCAACGTATCCATAATTTTTCCTTGTTCCATGCTGTTATATTATCATTCTTGGATGTTTTACAATCATTTTATAGCAACTTTATATCATTTTTTGGGACTAACCTATTGACATAGTGCCCAGTGCCAGTTGCTGTTTTTTGCTTGTTTTTTACTTCGCAGAATATCAGTTCCAAACGGAGTCCAAACGCAGCGAAACTTTTTGGAGATTTTTTTTGGACCAGAAGACACAACATGGGCCAAAGAAGTACCAGAGGGGAGGCCCGAGGTGGGCACAACCCACCAGGGCGCGCCCAGGAGCCCAGGCGCGCCGAGGGGGTTGTACCCCCCTCGATGGCCTCCCGCTCGACCTCTTCGCTCTATAAATCCCCAAATATTCCAGGAACCCTAGGGGTGTCGACGAAAAACAATTCCAACCGCCGCAAGTTCCAGAACCACGAGATCCAATCTAGACACCATCACAGAGGGGTTCATCATCCTCATTGGTGCCTCTTTGATGATGTGTGAGTAGTTCATCATAGAACTACAGGTCCGTAGGCAGTAGCTAGATGTTTTCCTCTCTCTCTTTTGATTCTCAATACAATGGTCTCTTGGAGATCTATTTGATGTAACTCCTTTTTGCGGTGTGTTTGTTGGCATCCGATGAACTTTGAGTTTATGATCAGATCTATATCCATGAATATTATTTTGGTCTTCTTTTGATCTCTTATATGTATGATTATTTATAGCCACGTATTTCTTCCTCGAATCTTTGGTTTAGTTAGGCCAACTAGATCGATTTTTCTTGCCATGGGAAGAGGTGCTTTGTGATGGGTTCGATAGTGCGGTGTTCTTTCCCAGTGACAGAAGGGGCAGCAAGACACGCATGTATCATTGCTATTAAGGATAACAAGATAGGGGCTATTCCTACATGAATAGATCTCGTCTACATCATGTCATCGTTCTTATTGCATTACACCATTTTTCCATGAACTTAATACACTAGATGCATGCTGATAGCGGCAGATGTGTGGAGTAATAGTAGTAGATGCAGGCAGGAGTCGGTCTACTAATCTTGGACGTGATGCCTATATATTGATCATTGCCTTGGATATCGTCATAATTATTCGATCTTCCATCAACTGCCCAACAATAATTTGTTTACCCACCGTGTGCTATTTTCTTGAGAGAAGCCACTAGTGAAATCTACGGCCCCCGGGTCTATTCTTTATCATATTTGCTTTGAGATCTATTTTTATTTGTTTTTATTTCCAGATCTATTATTCCAAAAACCCAAAAATACCTTGTTGCACTTTTTTGTTACTTATTTTATTTTGTGTTTTATCGAGATCTATTTATACAATCTACACAATTTTTATCCCATCAACTTGACAATTTCTGGCGCCGTTACCCGTAGAGGGATTGACAACCCCTCATAAGCGTCGGGTTGCAAGTATTTGTTCTTTGTGTGCGGGTACCATTTACATACTGTTGCTTGGTTCTCCTACTGGATTGATACCTTGGTTTCATAACTGAGGGAAATACCTACCGTAGCTGTGCTGCATCATCCCTTCCTCTTAGGGGAAATACCGACGTAGTTCAAGCGACATCACATCTCAATGCGACGACCAAGCTTGGCCGCCAGCGGGATGATGTCACGCAGGAGCAGCGCAATAGGATTGTCTGGGATGCTAAGGAGCTCTTCGAGATAGTCGTAGAGGATGCCGCGGAGGCAGACCAGGGACGCGAAGAGGCGGAGGCCCGCTAAAAGATCCTCCTAGAGCAGGCTGCCCTACGCGAGCAATGGCTCCAGAAGCGCGAGGAGTCCGCGGAGACCTGGGAAAGCCAACTCGCCTCCCGCGAGGTGAAGCTTGCCAAGCGCGAGGAGACGATCGCCACCCATGAGGCAAACATCGGGATCAGGGAGTGGGAGCTCATGAGGACGGTGTCCGAGTAGGAAGTGGAGCATGAGCGCCTTGCGACGCTGGACTACAAGGTGGCGGCCGCCCAAGCTTCCTATGAGTCCCGCATGGCCAATGCCAATGCCTAGCTGGAGGAGCGAGAAAAGAAGTACAAGGTCGACACCAAGTCCAAGATGGAGCATGACGCGCTTGTCGAGGACCACCGCGAGAAGCTGAAGTTTTAGCAGGACCGCTTCACGCAGAAGCAGATTGAGCTCAAGGCCGAGAACTCCCGCCTCACGAAGGAGCTGAAGGACGCGGAGGCCGCGCGGTAGCAGGCGCTGGCGGCAAAGGCGGACATGGAGGGGGAGCTGGCCTCCCTCTAGATGCAGGTGGGCAGCGTCTCCGCGATCGTCAAGAGGGCAGGGACGACCACGTGCGAGCGCTGGGGTAGCAACACGAGCGCAACAAGATGTTTCACACCCTCTCGCAGCGCGCACACGACTGTTGCACGCTTCACCGATGAGAAGACTGCAAAGCCCCTCAACGACAACGATGCCAGCTACCTCGACTTCTTCACCAAGCTCGTGGGGAAGATGGAGGAGGGGCCCATGAGCGTGGACGCCACCATCGAGGACGAGTGCCATGACCTCCTAAGCCAGGTGACGACGCGGCTCTTCAGCAACCTCTTCCGCGATGACGCGAACTTTGACTTCGACAAGGTGATGAACCCTATCCAGGCGAAGCTTCACAACAGGCTCGAGAAGGAGCCGCGGGACCACGAGGTGGACGTTGTCCAGTGGTTCACGCACGTCAGCGAGGGCAACAATGAGGACGTCGACATCGTTGGCGACGGCGAGGGTACCGGTGACAGCGGCTCGTCGGCTTAGGCCTTCCTTCCCTTTATGTCCTATATCAAGTAAACATGGCCCCGTGGAGTTGTGAAGACATTGTTTTGTAATAACCTTGCAAGTTTATGTTTCCTGCAATTTTCGTTCCCTCATGAGGCTTGTTTTCCTCTTTACATGGCTTCGTGCTCTACGTTGCTAGAACCCAGCCCCCGAGTGTGCTATGATCATTGCTGGTATGTTAGGGCGCGTGCCTAACAAGGACAGACGGTGTAGGGCTCCACGGGGCGATAAGGGCTCCTGAGGTGCGATGCTCGAGGAGCCCCCTATGACGTGCAAGCGGCTTGTGTCCAGGAAGGACTGAAGGCACTTAGCGAGACGACAAGGGAAAGAGTGCTCGAGGGGCGCTAAGAAAGTCTCACGAAGTGATTATAACTTAGGTTTTTTGAAGCATACGACTTGGCATGATACCGCCCGTAGGACGCGCCTCGTGAGGGGTGCTTGCTTGTGAAGCCCCCCCCCCCCCGCCCCCGTGGGTACTTGGTAGAAACGGCCTGGCAGGCTACCTCGTGAGGCAGCGCTCATGAGGCAGCGCTCGTGAGGCCTCCCATGGAGGCGTGCACATGAGGCCTTCCTGTGCCCTACATCAGTGACAACGATTGCCAACTAGTTTTTGCAAGTAATGCAGCGATGCACGCTCGTGAGGTCGCTTGTGGGTGTCACGCGAGGAGACAATAGTACCAAGGACCTTGGTGAGGTAACGTGCACGGGAGCAGGCCCACGAGCCAGAGCTCAGTCACTTGGGTTTAGCAGAGCTGCCGGGACTGATCCAGGCACAAGCACCTTGTCCAGCCCCCGCTCGCATGATACGCACGAAGGAGATCGCGAGCACGTGCGTGCCTCATGAAGCGAACTTCTGATCGAGCACACAAAATACTTTGGAAATAAAATTTTACTGATGCCTGAAGAGGTCTCATTACACAACTAAAAAGATACATGCTGCCGTGATGCGCACGGGTCAGCTTGAGGATGCGATGGCCAGGCGGCCCCTCAAGTAAAGTTTGCCATGTCTGAGCATGGGGCTCCACTGGGTTGTGGGCGGGAGCTCTTGCGGCCAGTGGCAACACAGAAAGAGAGGCTCCGGAGCGTGTACAGATCCACTTCGTTCATGCCCATGAGGTCATGGGTAGAACTTGCAGAGGTGTTGGATGTTCCATGTGTTTGGTACAAGAACACCCTCCTCCGTCTCCAATCGTGCCGTGCTAGGCCAGGAAACGTGCACCACCCTAAAAGGGCCTTCCCACATGGGCGAGAGCTTGTGGAGTCCTTCCCTGGAGAGGATCCTTCACAGGACAAGATCGCCAGCTTCAAGAGTGCGAGGGCGTATGTTGCAACTGTGGTAGCGACGCAGCGCCTGCTGATACCTGGCTGTCCGGACCGTAGCCTGGCAGCGTGCTTCCTGGAGGAGGAGTAGATCAGCCTCCCACAGGCCATCCTGGCAGACCTCGTCGAAGGCCAGGACCCGTGGGGACTGTTCTTGAGCTCGGTGGCGAGGACTGCTTCCGCCCCATAGACAAGGAAGAAGGGTGTTTTACTGGTAGGCTTGGTTGCTGTCGTGCGGATCGACCATAGCACAGACTGGAGCTCATCGAGCCAACCTTTGCCGCAGGCTGTGAGCTTTTTCTTGATGCTTCTCGTCTTGAGGCCCTTGAGGACCTCAACGTTGGCGCGCTCAGCCTAGCTGTTGCTTCACAGGTGAGCCACAGAGGTGTAGCAGATCTGCGTGCCAATGCTGGCACAGTAGGACTTGAAGAGGCCACTGGTGAACTCCGTGCCATTGTCAGTGATCATGTGGTTCAGGACGCCAAAGCGGCACACCAGGCCCTTGCTGAACTTGACAGCTGACCCTGCCGGGATGGTGCAGACAGGCTCCACCTCCGCCCACTTGGTGAACTTGTCAATGGCGACGTAGAGGTAGCGGTAGCCGCCAGACACGCGTGGGCAGGGGCCCAGGTAGTCCATCCCCTAGACCGCGAAGGGCCATGAGAGAGGGATGGTCTAGAGCCCCTACGCTGGCTGGTGGATTTGATTGGGGTGGAACTGGCAGGCTTCATAGGCTGGACCAGCTCTTCAGCATCGTGAAGCACGGTGGCCCAGTAAAAACCGCTGCGGAAGACCTTGCCGGCGAGCGTGTGCGATGAAGAGTGGTGGCCACAGTCTCCTCCATCTATGTCAGCAAGCAGCTCACGCCCTTGCTCTATAGAGATGCATCGCAGTGCAACTCCGTTGGGGTGCTTGCGGTAGAGGTCGCCATCCCTCAAGCAGTAAGGCCCGACCTGGCGGGCCACGCGCTCTGCCTCTACTTCATCCTCAGGGAGGGCACCGCTCTCCAGGTAAGCCTTGATCTTCATGGCCCAGCTCTCGGCTTGCGGCTCTAGCGCCAACAATAGGCGAGCGCCTGAGGGTGGGCCGTAGTTTGGTGCGCCTGAGGAGGGTGCAGGCGGGAGTTATTCATGAGGCACCATGGTGCTGGCTTTGGGATGTGTTGTAGATGGTCTTAGGAGCTTTTCCTTGAAGACATCAGGGCCCTAGGGCTCGTCACGGGACGCTGCTTGGTGATGTCCTCAGCTTCCTTGTTGGCACCGCGAGGGATGTGCTGGAGCTCCATGCCCAGGAAGCGCTTCTCGAGCTTGCACACCTCCTCGAGGTAGGCGGCCATGTGCTCGTCCTTCGATTTGTAGCTCTTGTTGGAGAAGTTGATGAGGAGCTGCGAGTCTCCCTTGATGAGGATGCGCTTGATTCCAAGGGCGATGGCGGCCTTGAGCCCAGCGATGAGGCCCTCGTACTCTGTGATGTTGTTGGAGACCTTGTCATCATGCTTGAAGCAGAGTTGCACAACGTAGTACAGCTTAGCTCCCGTTGGTGAAGTGAGCATGATGCCAGCCCCCGCGCCCTGATGTGAGAACGTGCCATCGAAGTGCACGTTCCAGCCGCCGAGGGCGTTCCTCCCAGGCAGAAGGGATTCTTCCTCGCGAGGCTCATCTTGGTGCAGATCCATCCATTTTGCCATGAAGTCCGCTAGAACTGCGCCCTTGATTGTCCTTGTGGTGAGGAACTCTAGCTCGAAGGACTGCAGCTCAATGTTCCACTCGCCGACGCAGCCTGTCACTACAAAAAAAGACACATCCGTGACATTATGGCCCGACCGAATTGTTTTTGTCATGGTTATGACACTTCTATGACGATAATTGTGACAAAAACATGTTCCATCATATATGTGGTGGGCTCCTACTTCTATGACAAAAAATCATGACAGAAAATGGGCTTTTCGTCCTGGGCGGGCCGGGGGCACACCTGCATGACATTCTTTGGTCCGTCCGTGACATAAAAAAATGTGGTAGAAGCGAGGGCGAGGAAATTTTCGCGGAGTTCCCGGTTACGGTGGGTGGTCGGGGCCGAGCGATGCAGTGTGGTTTGCGCGTTTCTCTCTCGTGCACGCGCGTGGTGTTTGCCATGTTCGATATAACTGAACCCGACCGAGGCGTTCGCTTACTGAACTTGAGCGATCGCACTGCTACGTACTAAAGCTGATCGATCGATCCCTTTGCTGCTAACTTAACCTGATCGACTCCTTCGCTGCTAATTGAACCTGATCGATCGCTGCTGCTGCTTACTGAAGTCGATCGAACCCCCGTGCGAGACGTAGCTAGCCGGTTGGTATCGTGACCCAACACATAGCAATACACATCATACAATGCACATCATGTAAGTATGTGTTGGTACAACATGGCATCACAACATAACTGTACGACTCAAATATAGATAAGGCTCAAGAGAGCCATACATAACATGATATTACAAACATGGGCCTCATGACCCAACATACAAGGTCATACAAGAAACAAGCGGAAGCATAAACCTGTTTGAGTACAGATAGTTGAAAAGAAAGAAGGCTAAAAAGCCTGTCTATCTACAAGACCCTCCATAGGAACCAGACCTCTGTCTGGGATTCCCAAGCTACTCATCGAAGCCCACGTGGAACTACTAGTGAGACTAAAGTCTCCGCTGCAAAAACATAAATTAAGCAAATGTGAGTACAAATGTACTCAGCAAGACTTACATCAGAACTAACTACATATGCATTAGTATCAAAGAAGGGGGGGTGTGGAGTTTAACTGCAACAAGCCAGCTTTGACTCAGTGGCTATCCTGTACTACGACTACCATTAATTTCTTTGAGGTGAGGACGCGCACACGAGTCCACATATACACCACTATGGATCCACTCCCGTCTCCCTACGAGAAGGCCATCCATAGCACTCACGCTTATCTTGCGCATTTTAGATTATCCACTTCAAGATATCTATGAACCATATAAGTCTCCAAGTAGACCATATCCGATGACGCGGCTATTCGAATAGATCATATTACCTTGCAGGGGTGTACTTCTTCGCACACGCTCTCACCACTTACCACCATATACACGTCATGTATCTCGGCAACCTTCAAGCGGAAGCCTGGCGAGTGTGTCGGCCACAACCTGACTAACCACCCGAGACTCTAGTCCAGGTTTATCGCCTATCCGAGGCTGAACCCGCAAAGGAAGTCCGGCCGAAGTTTCCATCATGACCCCAAATGATGTGAGAAGGGTTCCCAAGCCCACCATCCGAGTGCCACTTGGTACACCTTACCACTGTCCCTTGTCTGTCCCAAGCCCACCTGTACCGGGTGCCACTTGGTAGACAAATAACACTACCTACAAACACCAGAAACTAGTTGCAACTCCTGGACAGAGATCGGGGCGATTAATAAGTTGAGAGGGGCACTTAAGCATTCCAATTTGTGGTAGTAGTTAGTCTTGAATAGCATACACATAACTAAGTTCCTGCGTACAGTTTCAATGAGACAACCCACCATGTACTCCTACATGGCCTCACATCGCTACTGTCGGAATCGAGGCTCCGGGGACCCAGGAAAGTTCAAACTCTAGGGTGCGATCTTTCCTACCGCACTACTCTGCCTCACAACCTCACGGCAATGCTCTGGCGTGCTCAAGCTAAGGAAGAGGAATAGTGGACATGGTAGTTTACCTAGGTTCGGGCCACATTGCGGTGTAAAACCCTACTCCTGCTTGGTTGGGATTGCTTGGGGAGATGGAGTACAAGCGCTTAGCTCTAGTTGCCAAATCGGTCGATCCTCTCTATGGTAGCACCATGCCCTCTTCTTATACTGCCTCTGGTCCTCTTCCCCGAAAACACTTGGCGGGAAGGGTTGCCACAACAGCCAGTTCAAAGGGGGATAGGGTTGCAGCTTATCCTGACTAAAGACGATCTTCGTCTGCAAAAGCCTCCTACCATGACGCGCCGGTGGGCTCGGTGGTGACCTCCGTCCTAGTGCACCCATCGTCTTGGTCCTCTTGCACCGAACGGGTAACCTTTGGGGATTGCTTTGGGAACCGACATGCTATCCTTACTCCCTTGGCACAAAAGAAGAAAGCCATCATATCCGCGCCCACTGGCACGGCCTCTGGTGCCACTCGTCGTCATGCGTGTCACCCACGTGACGACGCAGCACCAGGCGACTCGCCAAGCCGCTCCTGACTTGTTCGCCTCCGCGAGGGGCCTCGCGAGGCCGTTGATGACGCTTGCTGACGTGTGCCTCGCGAGGCGAGGGCCTCACGAGGGTCTTGCTCGTGAAGTCCAGTAGTGGCCAGCCGCTAGGCCCTTGGGCATGCGCCACGTCTTGGGCCGCAGGCAGACAGTCCGGGGTACCCCCAGTCCCATGGGCCCGACGGTAGCCCCCGGGCCTGTGGCACGCACGACTCCGCCTGCAAGGAGGGGCGAAACAGTGCGGGCCCCATCCGCCTATAGGCCAGGCTCGATGCGTGGTGCACAATGGGACATGGGGCGCCCCCACTTCTCCCATGACGCCTCGACAACCACCCGGGCTGACATAAAACCTGCCCGCGTGCGGCCTGGGGCCATCATGGCATCCCTCGTGCAGCCGCCTCCCAACGCCTTCCTTCTTGCATCAGCCTTCACCCTTCCGACGCAACCTTGCCACTCCCAATATCATCCGTCCCGCCAAGGATCCTCCGAACAGGAAGAAGAGAGCGACAGTGGCCATCCCTATGGGCACCACACTGGAGCCCGCCTTGGGCCGGTCCACCGTCATTAACGCCGAGGGGCTCGCCAAGGTCATCCCGATGATCGCAACCGCTTCCAACGAGTGGCGGGGCTACCTGGATCTGGCCGGCTTCGCGCCCAGCTCGTGAGCTCAACATCATCGCCATCCACCTTCCCGCGCTCTTCGCCGGCCTGCTGCCACCGTTCTCCTATTTCCTCGACACCGTGCTCTCCCACTTACAGGTCCACGCGCTGCAGCTTGACCCGAAATCCATCGTCCTCCTTTCAGCCTTCGCCTTCCTATGCGAGGCCTTCGTGGGCGTGATGTCGCACTTCGACCAAATGGGGCCACTTCCAGAAGGCCACATGGGACCCCGCGACAACCCCTTTATAGTGACTCCCAGTCCGGGGAGCCCTGGCGCCAGTGGGACACCGACAGACACCGCGGGGGGCAGCGATGGTCTTCCCTAGCGGCCCACTCATCAGCCTCCCCCCACACTCGCAGGCGCCAGCAATTTTGCTCCGCTCGAGGCTATGCCCGCCCATTTTGAGGTGTCACCGGACGCGGACGATCGTCAGGCAGCGGCCGCCGGACCGCAAATTCCTGGGCGGCACCAGGGGTGACTCCCAGGGCTTCTCCATGAGGGTTGCTGGCGTTGGAGTTAGGGCCACAGGTCCGCCGGGTCACCTCCCCGTGGCCAGCTGCGGAAAGAGGTCCTGGGCGGGTGACGACGATGGCGCACTGCCGAGGGCATGGAAGAAAAGGAAAAAGGTGGCCATGGATGAGTAAGCGCCATCCACTTTGCTCTTCTTGCATCCCATGGGCCCCATAAGTATGAACCTTCTTTTCGTGCAGGTCATCCTCAAGCAAAAAACAGAAAGAGTCCCTGGGCCCGGTCGGGACTTCTCCGCTGCTCTCCGGGGACATGAGGCGCGAAGTGATCGAGCGCCCCCCGACTGCCGAAGATGGGCTTATGCGTGGGAGAGAGCTGGTGACTCCTCTGGAGGCGCCCTCGGGGCACCACTCCCCAGCCTCCGGCGAACCTACCCGAGGCAGATGCCGAGCTGGCGAAGGCGGAGCCGTCGGCCGCAACGCCTATCCACGCCGGCGCCGGGTGCGGCCTCGGGGGCATGGCCGCCTCTGAGAGGGAACCGAGCTCGCAGGGTGCATCGCCTCGCCCAGGTGGGGCGGAGGGGGCGCCAGCCAGCTCCAAGCCCTTGACGGGCGAGGCGGAGGCTTCGCAGGCTATGCCGATGGGCGGGGATGAGGGGCCCAGTCTGGACTGGGCCCTGGCGCTCGTGAACAGCCATACCGTGATCAGGAGCGGCCTACTGCAGAATGCTGTGAGCTTGCTAGACCAGCTCAGGGCGGATATTCAAGGCGCCGAGGCACACCTTGCCGAGGAGTGCCTGCGCTTAGCCCAGGGGTGGCACCAGCTCGAAGTTGCAGTCAAGTTGGGCCATCGCCAAAATGAGGACGCCCGCGCGGAGAGCAACAAGTCTGCCGGTGAGGTGAAGGACGCCAGCAAGCGTGCTTTTGAAGAGGCCGAAGCGCCGGACTCGCACCATGAGGCAGCGGAGGCCCGCACACAAGAGCTCCAATCCCTGAATGCAGCGCTCGAGCAGCAGCTCCAGGCACGCAAGAACGCGATCTCCGCACGCGAAGAAGAACTGGCGGCCTACGAGGCTGACCTCAAGATCCTCGAGCGAGAACTCGCGTGGACGACATCCGTGCAAGAGCTGGAGCATGAGTGGTTAAAGGTGCTAGACCGCGAGGTGGCCGCCGCCCAGAGCTCCTACACCCAGCGCATGGACAAGGCCAACGCCTCCCTGGCGGCCAAGGAGAAGAAGATCCAGGTGAATGCCGACACGAAGGTCGCGGAGGCCCGACTGGTGCTCTCCAAGGAGTACAGTGAGAACCTGAAGCTGCATGAAGACCGCTTCAAGATAAAGCATGAGCAATTAAAGCATGAGATTGAAGGTCTCAAGGAAACGCTGACTGGGCGGAGCAGCGACGACAGACTACATTGGCCGCATGAGCCCACGCCAAAGCCTAGTAAGCCTCGCTCCAGAAGCAGGTGGGGGACGTTGTGTCTGTTGTGGAGCGGGCGAGGGAGGAGGCGGACCGGGCCTGAGGGCGGCAGCATGAGCGCCCCAAGATGTTCCCGGCTCTTGAGCTACGAGCCCACTGGGCTCTGGGCTCTATTTGCAAGGAGGACGTCTCCAGTCCCCTTGAGACTGGTGACGCCAACTAATAACCCACAAGTATAGGGGATCGCAACAGTTTTCGAGGGTAGAGTATTCAACCCAAATTTATTGATTCGACACAAGGGGAGCCAAAGAATATTTGTAAGTATTAGGAGTTGAGTTGTCAATTCAACCACACCTGGAGATTAAATATCTGCAGCAAAGTGATCAGTAGCACAGTAATGTGATAGTTTGATAGCAGTAGTAACGGTAACGATAGTAACAGTAACAGTAGCATTAATTTTGTAGCAGGTGTAACAACAGCAACAACAATAGTAACTTAGCCAGAACAATATGTGAAAAGTTCGTAGGCATTGGACCGGTGACTTCGTTGGATAATATTCATCATATAGCAGTCATAACCTAGGGCGACACAGAACTAGCTCCAGTTCATAAATATAATGTAGGCATGTATTCCGTAAATAGTCATACGTGCTTATGGAAAAGATCTTGCATGACATCTTTTGTCCTACCCTCCCGTGGCAGCGGGGTCCATAAGGAAACTAAGGGATATTAAGGCCTTCTTTTTATAGAGAACCGGAACAAAGCATTAACACATAGTGAATACATGAACTCCTCAAACTACAGTAATCACCGGAAAGAATCCCAATTATTGTCACCTTGGGGTATGCGGATCATAACACATAGCAGGTGCATATAACTTGCAAGATCGGATCACGAACATAAATATAATGATGAAAACATAAACGGTTCAGATCTAAAATCATGGCACTCGGGCCCTAGTGACAAGCATTAAGCATAGCAAAGTCATAGCAACATCAATCTCAGAACATAGTGGATACTAGGGATCAAGCCCTAACAAAACTAACTCGATTACATGATGAATCTCATCCAACTCCTCACCGACCAGAGAGCCTATGAAGGAATTACTCACTCCCGGCAGTGAGCATCATGAAATTGATGGTGGAGGATGGTTGATGATGACGAAGACCGAAGATCCCCCTCCCCGGAGCCCGGAACGGGCTCCAGATCTGGCCTCCCGATGAAGAACAGGAGGTGGCGGCGGCTCCATATCGTAAAACGCGATGAAACTTCCTTTCCTATTTTTTCTGGAAAAATAGGATTTTATAGCGTCAGAATTAGGGTCAGCGGAGCCTCGTCGGCCCCACTACCCACCAGGGCGCGCCAGAGGGGGGTGGCGCGCCCTGGTGCCTAGTGGGCAGCTAGGGCCCCCCTCCAGTGCGTCTTGGTTCCAATATTTTTTATTTATTCCAAAATAATTCTCCAAAATGTTTTGTCTGATTCCGAGAACTTTTATTTCTGCACAAAACAACACCATGGTAGTTCTGCTTAAAGCAGCGTCAGTCTGGGTTAGTTTCATTCAAATCATGCAAATTCGAGTCTAAAACAAGAGCAAAAGCGTTAGGAAAAGTTGATACGATGGAGACGTATCAACTCCCCCAAGCTTAACCCATTGCTTGTCCTGAAGCAATTCAGTTGACGAACTGAAAGTGATAAAGTAAAACTTTTATGATCTCTTTTGTTCTTGTGTTCATATATATGCTTAAATAGCACCCAGGTTTTCAGCAAAGATCATAATTAACCATGTGGATGATAACTCTTAGAAATTATATTCACTCATATCAATGGCATAATCATCTAGCGAGCAATAATAAAATATCTCAAATGCCAACACTTTGTTAAAACAATCATGATATAATATGACAATAATGGTATCTCGCTAGCCCTTTCTGAGACCGCAAAACATAAATGCAGAGCACCTCCAAAGTTCAAGCAGCGACTAAACATTGTAATTCATGGTAGAAGAGATCCAGTCATGATGCATTCAACCTTAACTATACACAATGCATAAGGATGACAATAGTGCTCTCAGGACTGGTGCTTGTTTGAGAAGGAGATGACTCAACATAAAAGTAAAATGACATAAAAGTAAATGGATAGTCCCTTCGTAGAGGGAAGCAGGGATTTGCAGAGGTGCCAGAGTTCGAAGTTTAAATCAGAGATAAATATAATTTTGGGAGGCATACCCTTCCTGTCAACATTACGACCAAGAGTTTTCAATATCAACAACAGTCCAGGGGAGTTTTGTTTAATTATTTGTAATTTTTTATTTTGGGACTGGACATCCCTATTACCAGCCACTATCATGCAAGGATGAGTGAATAAACACTCATCATGAGAATAACCCGTTTAGCATGGAAGATACTCACCACCCCATGTTGCTCAATGAGCAGTCCGGGCAAACAAAACAGATGTCCATTTGAATTTTTAGAGGTGGCACATGCAAATTTACTTGGAACGACAGGGTAATACCGCATATAGGTAGATATAGTGGACTCATCTGGAATAACTTTGGTTTAATGGTTTTAATGCATAAGCAGTATTCCCGCTTAGTACAGGTGAAGGCTAGCAATTAGGTTGAGAAGCGACCAACTAGAGAGCGAAATGGTCATGATCATGTATTATGAATAATCAAAATTGAGTACTAGCATGAGTAGGATATAAGCACCATGAACATAAATATCGTGGAGGCTATGTTGGTTTTGATTCAACTACATGCATGAACATGTGCCAAGTCAAGCCACTTGAAACATTCAGAGGAGGATACCAGATCATCATACTATATCACAATCATTTTAATGCATGTTGATACTCAAGATAAATCATTATCCACTCCTAGCTACTTAAGCATGGCATGGGCAACTATAATCTCTACTTGTCATTGCAAGCATGTTCAATCATGATATGCTGAATCATGGATACTGAGTTAAACATATTTACAACAACAAAAACAAGTTGAGTTCATACCCGCTTTTCCCTGCCACAGTCACTTCATCATATATCGTCATTATTAACTTTCACTTGCACGACCGAATGATATGAAAATAATAATAGTGCAAGAGTGCCCTAGACTAAGCTGGAATCTGCAACATTTTATTCAGAGGAGAAGACAAAATAATATGGGCTCTTTGTTAGATCAACAATAATGCATATGAGAGCCACTCAACATTTTCATCGTGATCTTCTCCTTGGTACGACTCAATGAAAAGAAAAGAATTTCAGAGAAACACACTGAAATATTTTTGGAGTTTTTAGTCTTTCTTGGAAGAAGCAAATTAAAGAAAGGAAAACAAAAAACGAGAAAAACTATTTACACGGGAAAGCTCCCAACAAGCAAAAGAAGAAATGAGAAATCTTTTTGGGTTTTCTTTTAATATTGCAACTAAATTAAACTAGAAAGAAAAACCAAAAAGAAGCGAGAAATAATTTTTTTTGGATTTTCTCAAAGTTTTTCAAACACACAAGAAGAAAGCGAGAAAATAAAACTAACATGGATGATACAATGAAAAAATGTGAACACCGACAACTGTAATGAAATGTGTGAACATGAATGTAATGTCGGTAGAAATACGTACTCCCCCAAGCTTAGGATTTAGGCCTAGCTTGGTAATCACCACCCGTAGCCTGGATAATAGTCGGAATGATTGCTCGGGAGGCTCTTGGTGCGGCCTCCTCAGCCTGACGGGCAGCCTCTACTGCCACGTTGTACTCGCGTGCCTCACTCTCATAGATGTAGTATCTTCCTTTACTCTGATAATCAAAGAGAGCAGGTGTAGGCAAAATAACAGATATAATGGTTTTTTATTGAACATCAAGTTATAGTTGTAGTTTGTGGCCTTATATTTAATGAACTCATGACGCTACATGGCCCCAAAATATAGGTACTCGATAGGTAAAATAGGATCATTAGGCCAAGGCGATACACCCAGCTTCCTAGCCATACGGGAGGCATAAATCCCTCCATAAAGGTGACCAGTATCAGTGTTGCATTGCAACCTCCGTGCAATGATTTCTCCAAGATTATAACATTTAATTCCTATTAGAGCAGTGTGTATGAGGCTCAAGTCTGGGGCACAGAGGGTACTGCAATCTTGTTTGCCCACGATGCATTTGCCATTAACGAGTGCAAAGTAACGAATTGATGGAAATTGTATACTTTTTATTCTAGCTTGTGTCACTCCTCTATCCTCACCACAACATAGACTAGTTAAAAACGATTCATACTCAGATTTCGGTGGTTCGTCAAGCGAACCCCAATATGGAATTTTGCAAGCAACACAGAACACTTCTGAAGGCATGGTGAAGGCCTTATCATAAAGGCTAAATGAAACTCTAGAATCATGAGAGTGATATTTAAATTTCTTAGTGAACGTCTGTGTGAGGTTGAGATGCTGAATGCACTTATCTGCAATGAAGGGAGCGAGCTTGGTGTTGTGAACATATTGCTCAAATTCATCCTTGATACCTGCACCTAACATGAAATCGTTACACAACCATAGGCATGATTTGGTATCGGTGTCCCGCATCGAGCTTGCACTCGGCTCAACATAAGACTATCATATCGAGCTCCCACTCGATGATACTCCCGAGGATCTCCTCCTCCAAGAACTCCTAAAGAGGTGCATTTTTATTTGCATACAATTTCTGAAAAAAAATTGGGCCACAAAATTTTGTCAACAAAACTTCACAAGATTGATAGTAACTACTCAAATGGATGTCTAGAGGCTATATCAAGCATTCAAACTACTTGGAACTCAAAGAATTCAACATGCAAGCTCATTTACAGCAGCATCAAGAGTTGCTAATTACTCAAAATATAAACCACTAGAACAAAAACTAATTGGACCAATGGGGGAGTCACATACCAAGTAGCAATCCCCCAAAACCGTTTCGGAAACAGAGCTTCAAGCAAAGAGACCGAAATCTGCGGGTTTGAGAGCAAGAACACAAGAGAGAGAGCTGGAGTGATTTTTTTCTGGAGGCAGGTGATGACATGGGCTAAATGGATAAGTGAGGGGGCCACGTGGGGCCCACTACCCACCAGGGCGCGCCTGGGGTAGCTGGCGCGCCCTGGTGCCTAGTGGGCACCAGGGGCACCCCCCTGTGATGTTTTTTTGTATCAAAAATTCATAAATATTCAGAAAAAAAACCGTGTCAAAATTTCAGGTCATTCTGAACACTTTTATTTTTGGGCACTTTTTTATTGCATGGAAAATTCAGAAAACGGGATAAACATAGCATCTTATTGTATTTAACTAAAAATAATAGAAAACAAAAAGTGGATACAAAAGGTTGTGTCTACTAAATTCATCGACCACATGCCTCTCGAAAACAATCCATTAATAAGGTTGATCAAGTCTTATTAACAACCACTTTCGATTAGCATGACCCCGGAGAACTTTCGTAAAACACTAAGTTACCTCAACGGGAATATGCATATCCCCAATAATAAGTATTTCATATTTCTTGTTGGCAGTAGGAAGAGGGAGTTGAAAACTTCCAATAGTAATTGTTGGAGACTTTTCAATAACATTAATACCATTCACTTGAAATTGTTTCTTCGAAAAGTGCACCGTATGCTCATTACCCTTGATATGAAAAGTGACTTTGCTTTTATTGCAATAATAATAGCCCCTGCAGTATTCAAAAAGGGCCTGCCAAGGATAATGGACATGTTTTCGTCCTCGGGCATCTCAAGTATAACAAAGTCTGTTAAGATAGTAACATTTGCAACAACAACGGGCACATCCTCACAAATACCGATAGATATGGCAGTTGATTTGTCAGCCATTTGCAATGATATTTCAGTAGGTGTGAGTTTATTCAAATCAAGTCTTTTATATAAAGAGAAAGGCATAACACTAACATCGGCTCCTAAATCACATAAAGCAGTTTTGACATAGTTCTTTTGATGGAGCATGGTATAGTTGGTACTCCTGGATCTCCTAGCTTTTTAGGTACTCCATCCTTAAAAGAATAATTAGCAAGCATGGTGGAGATTTCAGCTTCAGGTATTTTTCTTTTATTAGTGACAATGTCTTCAATATATTTAGCATAAGGGGCCATCTTTAAAATATCAGTCAAACGAGTACGCAAAAAGACTGGCCTAAGCATTTCAGCAAAGTGTTCAAATTTTTCATCATCCTTTTTCTTAGATGGTTTAGGTGGAAAGGGCATGGGCTTCTGAACCAATGGTTCTCTTTCCTTGCCATGCTTTCTGGCAACAAAGTCTCTTTTATCATAGCGTTTATTTTTAGGTTGTGGGTTATCAAGTTCAATAACAGGTTCTATCTCAACATCATTATCTGGTTGAGCGTCTATATGAACATCATCGTTATCATTTTCATTATCACTAGGTGAATGTTCATTACCAGATTGAGTTTCAGCATCTGAGATAGAGACATCATTATCATTAGGAGGTTTCAGATTGAGTTTCAGCATCTGAGATAGAGACATCATTATCATTAGGAGGTTTTTCTATCTCAGGTTCACTAGAAGTATGCAAAATCATATCATTTTTATTTTTCTTTTTCTTTTTAGAAGGACTAGGTGCATCAGTATTAATTCTTTGAGAGTCTTCTTCAATTCTTTTAGGGTGACCTTCAGGATAAAGTGGTTCCTGAGTCATTTTACCTCCTCTAGTTGCTACCCTAACAACATAATCATTCATATTATTGTTCATTTCAGTAAGCAATTCTCTTTGAGATTTAGCAACCTGTTCTAACTGGGTATGAACAATAGAGGCATGTTTTCCTACACCTCTAACATCATTAGTGATTCTAAATAACAAGTCTCTCAAGCGAGCAATCATATCTGAATTTTGTTTTAGTTGTTTCATAACATAGGCATTGAAGTGATCTTGTTTTCTAATGTAGTTATCAAATTCATACAAGTATTGACTAAGATGTTTATTATGCGGAATATCACCTTCATCCAATTTAAAGAGAGAATTTACCACTACTACCTGTGGTGGTGTGTCGAGACCATGTATTTCTTCAATAGGTGGTAAATTCTTAACATCTTTAGCTTTAATACCTTTTTCCTTCATACATTTCTTTGCCTCTGGCATATCTTCAGGACTGAGAAATAAAATACCCCTCTTCTTTGGAGTGGGTTTAGGCGGTGGTTCAAGAAGTGTTCAATCATCATAATTCTTCAATATATTATTCAGTAATTCCTCAGCTTGTTCAACAGTTCGTTCCCTGAAAACACAACCAGCACAACTATCTAGGAATTCCCTAGAAGCATCGATTAGTCCATTATAGAAGATATCAAGTTTTCATTTTTCTTGAGAGGATGATCAGGCAAAGCATTAAATAATTGGAGAATCCTCCCCCAAGCTTGTGGGAGACTCTCTTCTTCAATCTGCACAAAGTTAAATATTTTCGGTAAGGCAGCTTGTTTCTTATGAGCAGGAAAATATTTTTCGGAGAAGTAATAAATCATATCCTGGGGACTATGCACACAACCAGGAGCAGGAGTATTGTACCATATCTTAGCATCACCCTTTAATGAGAACATAAATAACTTAAGAATATAGTAGTAGCGAATTTTCTCATCATGAGCAAAAAGGGTGGCTATATCATTTAATTTAGTAAGATGTGCCACAATAGTTTCAGTTTCATAGCCATGGAAAGGATCAGATTCAACCAAAGTAATTAACTCTGAGTCGACAGAGAATTCATAATCCTTATTAGTAACAAAGATAGGTGAAGTTGCAACCTTAGGATCACATTTCATTCTAGCATTCAAAGATTTTTCTTTCAACTTGCATAATAATTTCTTAAGATCATCTCTATCCTTACAAGCAAGAAAATCCCTAGCAACCTCTTCATCCTTAACATAACCCTTAGGTATCTTAGGCGATTCATATCTAGGAGAGCTAGGTCTAATAGGTGTTTCATAATTTCCAGTTTCAAAGACTTCACCAGTTTCAATAATTTCATCAGTAATTTCATTCTCTTTAGCTCTAGCAATTTGTTCATCAAGAAATTCACCTAGTGGCACAGTCTTATCAAGCAAGGTACTAGCATCATCATAAGCATCATTCATAGCAGAATTAGCATCATAAATAACTTGCGGCATATCAGGATTAATAGCATGTGGTGGTGTTGCAAGCTTACTCAAACAAAGATGAATCAAGTGCACAGCTAGATGGCAATTCCTTACCTCCCCTTGTCTTAGGGGGGATGATCTTGGTTCTGGTATCTTTCAGATCCTTCATAGTGATAAATAGATAATAATCCTAAGTGACTCAACAAATATAGCTATGCTCCCCAGCAACGGCGCCAGAAAAAGGTCTTGATAACCCACAAGTATAGGGGATCGCAACAATTTTCGAGGGTAGAGTATTCAACCCAAATTTATTGATTCGACACAAGGGGGGCAAAAGAATATTTGTAAGTATTAGCAGTTGAGTTGTCTATTCAACCACACCTGGAGATTAAATATCTGCAGCAAAGTGATCAGTAGCACAGTAATATGATAGTTTGATAGCAGTAGTAACGGTAACGTTAGTAACAGTAACAATAGTAGTAATTTTGTAGCAGGTGTAACAGCAGCAGCAACAATAGTAACTTAGCAAGAACAATATGTGAAAAGCTCATAGGCATTGGATCGGTAATTTCGTTGGATAATATTCATCATATAACTGTCATAACCTAGGGCGACACAGAACTAGCTCCAGTTCATAAATATAATGTAGGCATGTATTCCGTAAATAGTCATACGTGCTTATGGAAAAGAACTTGCATGACATCTTTTGTCCTACCCTCCCGTGGCAGCTAGGTCCATAAGGAAATTAAGGAATATTAAGGCCTCCTTTTAATAGAGAACCAGAATAAAGCATTAACACATAGTGAATACATGAACTCCTCAAACTACGGTAATCACCGAAAAGAATCCCAATTATTGTCACCTTGGGGTATGCGGATCATAATACATAGTAGGTGCATATAACTTGCAAGATCGGATCACGAACATGAATATAATGGTGAAAACATGAACCGTTCAGATCTAAAATCATGGCACTCAGGCCCTAGTGACAAGCATTAAGCATAGCAAAGTCATAGCAACATCAATCTCAGGACATAGTGGATAGTAGGGATCAAGCCCTAACAATACTAACTCGATTACATGATGAATCTCATCCAACTCCTCACCAACCAGCGAGCCTATGAAAGAATTACTCACTCCTGGCGGTAAGCATCATGAAATTGGTGGTGGAGGATGGTTGATGATGATGAAGACAGAAGATCCCTCTGTCCGGAGCCTCGAATGGGCTCCAGATCTGGCCTCCCGATGAAGAACAGGAGGTGGCGGCGGCTCCGTATCGTAAAACCTAATGAAACTTTCTCTCTTATTTTTTCTGGAAATATAGGAATTTATAGCATCGGAATTAGGGTCAGCGGAGCCTCGTGGGCCCCACTACCCACCAGGGCGCGCCAGAGGGGGATGGCGCGCCCTGGTTCCTAGTGGACAACTAGCCCCCTCTAGTGGGTCTTGGTTCTAGTATTTTTTATTTATTCCAAAATAATTCTCCAAAAAGTTTTGTCTGATTCCGAGAACTTTTATTTCTGCACAAAAACAACACCATGGTAGTTCTGCTGAAAACAACGTCAGTCCGGGTTAGTTTCATTCAAATCATGCAAATTAGAGTCCAAAACAACAGCAAAAGCATTAGGAAAAGTAGATACGATAGAGACGTATCACCAACTATCTTGAATTCTTTACCAAGGTTGTGGAGCGGCTCGATAATGGCGCTAAGAAGGTGGGCAAAATCATCGAAGAAGAATGCCGCGAACTTCTTACCCAAGCGGCAACGCATGTCTTCAGCCATCTCCTTCGCGCCAACCCCAACTTTGACTTCGAAGCCGTGATAGCTCCTGTCCCGAAGGACCTTCACAATGCGCTAGGGAAGGCGGTGGAGTACCACGTGGATGCCTTGAATGCGCAATTTACTCATGAGAGTAGTGAAGGCCAGGAGAAAGCTGAGGGAGGTGAAGCCGACGACAGCGCCGGTGATGGCGACCTGCCTTCTTAGGTCTTTTCATGCATACTTGTTTGTAACCGGTCGAGGCCCCATGGGGGTGTTGGGACGGTGACTTTTGTTTAAACGCTTAGCGGTGTAAAACACGCTCGCGCTCTCACGAGGCTGTTTCCTGGGCTCACTTATTTGCTTGTCTTATGCTTCATATTGTTAAAACCCAGCCCCCCAGTGAACTTTCGCTGCCGCTAGTGCGTTAGGACATGCTACCAGAACAAGACCAGGAGACGCGGGGCTCGGGGGCCCACAAGGGCTTCTGAGGCGCAATGCTCATGAGGTACTTAGGCTTTGGACATGCCCTGCTGCGAGGGGCGCTCTGGGCCATTCCTCAAGGCAACCATGCACAAACGGCTACATCATGATACGACAGAGCACGCCTACTGGCGCGCTCATGAGCGTTTCACAAGGAGAGAAGACACCAAGGGCCTTAGTGGGGTGGCATGCACGGGGGCAGGCCCGCAAGCTAGAACCCGGTTACTTGGGTTTTTCAGCGCTGCTGGGACTGACCCGAGCACAGGCACTGACGCACCGTGTCCAGCCCCCGCTCGCGAAAGGCTGAGGAGAGAGGTCGTGAGTGTGCGACTCATAAGGCAAAAAAACATAGCAAAAAACCGAGAACTTCCTTGAAGCGAGAAGGCCAAATCCATTACTTAGCACAGGAAAAAGCGATTTAAGGCTGGTGCAGCCCGGGGGGCGACTTCAGTTTGCTGTTCCACCAGCGCGGAGCATGGGGCTTCCGCCAGGGTGTGGGTATGATCGCTGGCCGATCGTTCCGCCAGGACGGAGCATGGGGCTTCCACTTTGGCGTGGGCATGATCGCGGTTCGATCATTCCGTAGCGCGGAGCATGGGGATTCCACTTGGGCGTGGGCGGGAGCTCTCGCGAGGCCGTGAGGTTCGTGCATCGGGAGGCTCCGAGGTGTGTACAGCCCCACCTCATTCTTACGTAAGAGGGTCACGGGTAGAACTTTTGGAGGTGTTGGATGTTCCAGGCGTTAAGCACAGGGACTCCGTCCTCCGTCTCCAGGTGGGCGACGCCTGGCCTAGAGACATGGGAAACCCTGAAAGAGCCTTCCCACATGGGTGAGAGCTTATGGAGCCCCTCTCTGTAGAGGATCCGATGGAGCACGAGGTCCCCGACCTCAAGGGTTCAAAGGCGGATGTTGCGGCTGTGGTAGCGGCGCAAGGCCTACTAATACCTAGTGGCATGGAGGGCGGCCTGACGGCGGGCCTCCTCGAGGAGCAGCAGGTCGGCCCCCTGCGAACCGTCCTGGCATGCTTCATCAAACGCCAGGACTCACGGGGAGCCATGCTTAAGCTCTGAGGGGAGGACTGCCTCAGCCCCGTAGACGAGGAAGAAAGGGGTCTCGCCGGTGGGCTTAGTTGTTGTTGTGCGGATGGACCACAACACTGACTGCAACTCGTCCAGCCCCCAGACCGCAAAAGGCCATGAAAGTGGAATCGTCTGGAGCCCCTGCGCCGGCTGGTGAAATTGCTGGCATGGAATTGACAGGCTTCGCAGGATCGTACTAGATCGGTAGCGTCGTAGAGCGCAGTGGGCCAATAGGAGCCGCTACGGAACACCTTACCGGCGAGGGTGTACAATGAAGAGTGGTGTCCGCAATCCCCTCCGTGGATGTCGGCGGGCAGCTTGCGCCCTTGCTCCTCCGAGATGCACCGCAACGAGATGCCATTGGGGCGCCTGCGGTACAACTCGCCGTCTTGTAAGCAGTATGCGGTGGCTTGCCGGATGACGCGTTCTGCTTCTGAATCCTCCGTAGGGAGGGTGCCATGAAGCAAGTAAGACTTGAACTCTGTGGCCCAGCTGTCTTCTTGAGGCTCTAGCGCCAGCAGCAAGCGGGCTCCTGAGGCCGGGCCGCAGTCTGGCGCGCCCGCTGCGGGGGCTCCTCGTGAGTTGGCGTCGCGCTGATGACAGGCAGCGTGGCCGACGACCCGAGGAGCCTGTCTTCGAAGACACTGGGACTTTGGGGCTCACGATGATACGCTCGCTTGGCTACGTCATCGGCCTCCTTGTTGGCGTCGCGCGGAATATGTTGCAGTTCCAAGCTAAGGAAGCGCTTCTCAAGCTTGCGCACCTCCTCTAGGTAGGCTGCCATGTGCTCGTCCTTGGGTTTGTACTTTTTGTTGGAGAAGTTGACGAGGAGCTGAGAGTCGCCCTTGATGATGAGGCGCTTGACGCCGAGGGCAGAGGCGGCCTTGAGGCCGGCGATGAGGCCTTCATACTCCGCGATGTTGTTGGAGACCTTCTCACCACGCCTGAAGCATAGTTGGACTGCATAATAGAGCTTATCAGCAGCCGGTGAAGTAAGCACGATGCCAGCCCCCATGCCCTGTCTAGAGAAAGCGTCGTCGAAGCACTGGGCCCAACTATTGGGTGCCTCATCCCCAGGCAAGAGGGACTTATTCTTGCGAGGCTCTTTTTCGTATAGGTCCGTCCATTCTGCCACGAAGTCGGCCAGGGCCGCGCCCTTGATGATCCTGCTGGTGCAGAATTCTAGCTGGAAGGCCTGCAGCTCGATGTTCCACTCAGCAACTTTGCCACATCGTTGAGGCTACGCAGGACTTGCTCCAGTGGGTAGGCTCAAATAACCTTAATGGGGAGGCCTTGGAAGTAGTGCCGCAGCTTTGTGGAGGCAACAAGAAGCGCGAGGAGGAGCTTCTGCTGCATGGGATAGCGCTCGCGCGCGTCCCTCAGCACCATGCTGACGAGTAACACATGGTGCTTGATGAGGCGCGTGATCGTGGTGTCCAGGTCGCTTTTGTCAGAAATCTCGTGGATCGGCGTCGCGGGGGCCTCTGGGAGCGGGGTGCTAGGGCCATCTCGAGGAGAGACGGGTGCCTCCTGAGGTGAGCCCTCGACAGGCACTAGCAGGGCCCGAGCGAGCTCAGGTGACGTCTTCTCGAGAGCGGCGGGTTTTTTCTTGGCGTAGACTCGCTCTTCTCTCTCCGCCATGAGGGCCACGCTGGCCGTCTAGGGAGTGGCCGCTGGGTACAGCAGCAGGTGCTCGCGAGGGCGCGTCACGACCATGATGGGCGGGCTCGTGATATTCCTCTTGAGGTCTTCGAAGGCCGCGTCCGCCTCAAGAGTCCATTTGAAGTGGCCAGACCTTTTCATAAGCTTGAAGAACGGCAAGGCCAGCTCACCGAATTTGGAGATGAAGCACCCTAGAGAAGCCAAGCACCCGGCCAATCGCTGCATTTCCTTGATGGTCCGGGGAGGGCGCATGCTCTCGATGGCCTTAATTTTTTTTATGTTGGCCTCGATTCCGCGGCGGGAGATGAGGAAGCCAAGGAGCTTGCCTGAGGGGACTCCGAAGATGCACTTGTCGGGGTTGAGCTTTAGGTTGACCTTGCGCAAATTGGTGAACATCTCTTCTAGATCTTTGATGAGCGTCTTGACCACAATGTCGTCGACGTAGGCCTCTGTGTTCCTTTCTAGCTAGGGCCCCAGCGCCGACGCTCCTCAACCCGAACGACATGCAGGTGTAGTAGAATACACTGCAAGGGGAGATGAAGGCCGTCTTCTCCATGTCCTTCGCTGCCATCTTGATCTGGTGGTAGCCTGAGAAGGCATCCAGGAAGCATAGCAGGTCGCACTCGGCGGTGGAATCCATGATCTGGTCGATGCGTGGCAGCGGGAAGGGGTCCTGGGGGCAGGCCTTGTTGAGGCCCGTGAAGTTGATGCACATGCACTCCTAGCCGCCCTTCTTGGGGACAACAAATGGGTTGGCGACCCACTCCGGATGGCGCACCTCTCGGATGACTTCAGCTTCTTGTAGCTTGTGCACCTCCTGGATGGTGAAATCTTGCTTCTCCGGCACGTGGCGTCGTGGTTTTTGCTTTACTGGGCATGCATTGGGGCACACCGCTAAGTGGTGCTTGATGACTTCCCTCGGGACCCCAGACAGGTCGGACGCCTCCCACACAAATACATCCGCATTCACCCAAAGGAAGGCGACGAGCAGGGCCTCCTACTCAGGGAGGAGACTGGCGCCGATGGTGAAGGTGGGGCCTGAATCACCACTGTCAACCAACACCTTTTTGGTCTCAGCGTGGTCCTGGGACAACAACTGTTTCTTCCTTGCCGGTGCAGCCTCGGGAGGTGTGGCCTCACCCCCGGCAGCCGAATGCGTGGTTGTCACGGCCTTGTATGCGCGCCTGAGGTAGCAAGCCGTGCCCTTCTCGTCGCATGCGACGGTGATGACACCGCTGCAGCTGGGCATCTTGACGATGTTGTAGCCGGGGTGGGTTGCTGCCATGAACTTGGCAAGTGTCGGGTAGCACAGGATGGTGTTGTACGGCAGACCGATGCGTGCCTTGTCGAAGTCGATGAGCTCAGTGCAGTAGTTGTAGCTGGTGCCGAAGGTGACAGGGAGGCGCACTTGCCCCAGGGGAATGGTAAATCCATTCGTTACACCGGAGAAAGGCTTGGTTGGCGTCAGGTGGTCGTAGGGCACTTGGAGCGCCTCGAAGGTCTCGATGGAGATCACATTGAGGCCGGTGCCCTCGTCGATGAGGGTCTTGGTGATAGCAACGTTGCTGATGGCGGGGTTGCACATCATGCGGAGCGTGCCCACGGCAGCCGTGGATTTGGGGTGATCCCTGGCATCGAAGGTGATGTCGCGCTGCGCCCAGCTAGGCGGCGGCGCGGCCTCGCACCCCTGGAGGGCGGCATTCGCCCTACGAGAGAGCGGCTTGAAGTGGCGACTGGAAGCGAGGGCCTGAGATCCACCGAGGATGCATGCCACCGGGTGGGGCCCCTGGTGACCTCCGACGCCCCCGCCGACCAGGAAGAAGCGCGTGGCGAACTGGCCACGGAGCTCGTCCCAGGAGGAGATCGAAGCCTCGGGGAAGCTCATGAGCCAAGAACACAGTGAACCTTGGAGGGCCATAGGGAAGTAGTTCGCCATGACCTTGTCGTCGCCGCCTGCCGCCAGGACACTCTGCATGCCGAGCTGCAGGAACTCCGCGGGATCAGGGGCGCCATCGAAGCGTGGCGGCAGCTCCGGCCTGAATCTCGTGGGCCACTCTACCCGATGGAGTTCACGGGTGAAAGCGCGGCAGCCCATGCTGCCCAAGGGGGTCCCACGAGCGAAGGCGAGCACCCGGCGCGCTAGTGGCGAGCGTCGGCCATGGGGATGACGAGTAGCTTGGAGGGGGAGAACAGCCGCGCACCCCTACCAGGCGCACCAAATGTCGGAATCGGGGCTCCGGGGACCCAAGAAGGTTCGAACTCTGGGGTGCGCTCGTTCCTACCACCCTACTCTGCCTCACAACCTCACGGCAATGCTCCAACGTGCTCGAGCTAAGGAAGAAGAATAGTGGACACGACAGTTTACCCAGGTTCGGGCCACCTTGTGGTGTAAAACCCTACTCCTGCTTGGTTGGGATTGCTTGGGGAGATGGAGTACACGCGCTCAGCTCTAGTTGCCAAATGGGTCGATCATCCCTATGGTGGCACCCTGCCCTCTTCTTATACTGCCTCTGGTCCTCTTCCCCGAAAACACTTGGCGGGAAGGGTTGCCATAACTCAAGGTGGCAACGGGGACGGGAATGACTTCACCATCCCCGCCCCGATCCCCGCCAATACCCATACCTGCGAGCCCCGTGAAGCTTCGCGGGGACAAAACGCCCCCCATCCCCATTAATATCGGGTACCCGGTACCCCTCGGGTATCCATGGGGATCTCAAAGCTGACTGGGATAGGTGAGCTTGGAGAAGACATAGTTGTTGGGAGAGATGGAGAAAAATAATTGTATGAAATATCTAGGTATTAATCTATATATTCTACATTTGTAGTACGCATGGCATAGTTTTTTGGGTATCCATGGAGTCCCCACGGGGAGAATTTTATACCCATCCCCGCCCCGTGATACTAGCAGGTACCCAACAGACAATATGCATGGGGCTAATGTGTCCCCCATCCCTGCTTCATGACGGGTAAATCCCCACGGGTACCCGTCCCCATGGGGAATATTGCCATCTTGAGCCACAACGGCCTGTTCAAAGGGGGACAGGGTTGCAGCTTATCCTGACTAAAGGCGGTCTTGGCCTACAAAAGCCTCCTGCCGTGACGCGCCGGTGGGCTCGGTGGTGACCTCCGTCCTCGCGTGCCCGTTGTCTTGGTCCTCTTGCGTCGAACGGGTAACCTTTGGGGATTGCTTTGGGAACTGGTGCACTGCCCTTGCTCCCTTAGCACAAAAGAAGAAAGCCTTCATATCCGTGCCCGCTAGCACGGCCTCTGGCGCCGCTCATCATCACGCACGTCACCCACGTGAACACGCAGTACCGCGCGACTCGCCAAGTCGCTCCTGACTTGTTCGCCTCCGTGAGGGGCCTCGAGAGGTAGCCTCAAGAGATCGCCTCACAAGAGGGCCTCGCGCGGCTGCTGATGACGCTTGCTGACATGTGCCTCATGAGGCGAGGGACTCATGAGGGTCTTGCTCGTGAAGTCCAGTAGTGGCCAACCGCTGGGCCCTTGGGCATGCGCCGCGTTCTGGGCCGCAGGCAGACGGGCCGGGTACCCCCAGTCCCATGGGCCCAATAGCTACCTTTACCAAATCATGCTCACACACTTAGCTCTCAATAGTACGACATGTTCACCACCATTCCAATCCATCCCAGATGAATCAGACCTGACACAACTCTAAGCATATTAGGCATAGCAAGCAAGCATGAATAAGTAGGCAAATCATGTCTCAAACAAATCCTACTCATGCTAGTGGGTTTTACTATTTACTGTGGCAAAGACAGGTCATGCAGAGGAATGGGTTCAACTACCTCAACATGTAACAATTGAAATCGTTGTTGTCCTAATGCAATAAAAGAGAGCAGGAGCGAGAGAGTTGGATTGTATCAGAATGCTCAATGGGGGTTTGCTTGCCTGGCACTTCTAAAGATAGTGTAGCTCTTCATCGGTGTCAACGATCACTGCGTCGAAACCGTCTTCTACCGAGAAGAAACAACACCGGCAAACAGAAAAAGGAAACACATTCAATGCAATGCACAACCAAAGGCATGACATGACAAGTTATGGTACTGAATTGACCTAATGCAATAGTTAGCCATATTAATTGAAGTGGAATTCAAACATATAACAAATTCTAACTCCAAAAGTAATTAACATATATTCCATAACCATGAATTTTCCTAGTTGGTTATGTTAAATTGTTCAAATATGCATGAAAATTCCATAAAAAAATTCTTCATATTTTTCTGATCATTTTTCATATATAAATTATTTTGATTTGAGTTACGGTTTAATTTCTATGATTTTTCAAAGTTTTAAACAACTTCTGGAATTTCTAGAATTAATTCTAATTAATGAAAAACCAGTAATTGTACTTATGACGTCAGCATAGCCAACATTGACATTAGTGTGTCAACTGCTGTCACTGACGTGTGGGGCCAGGTCAAGGGCGACGTCAGTAATGGTCAAATCTGATGTGTGGGTCCACAGTGTACTAAATTAATCCTAACTATTTCATTAGCCAGTTAATTAAACCAGTGGGGCCCGACAGTCAGTGGGTCAGGGGGTGGTTAATAGAGTGATTAGGGGTTAATGATGGGGTTAACAATGGCTAATCGCCGGTGCCAATCTGGCATGGTGGCGCTCGCCGACTGGCCGTTTCCGGCGACATGTGGATGCGCAGGTGGGTGCGTTGGGTAGCTGCTGCCGCGGTGCAGCGCTTGGTGGTAGTAGCAGGTGCCAAGGTGGACAGTAGCAGCGATAGTGAGCTGGGTGGTGGCCGGAGATCAGCTAGGTGCGGGCGCGGGTTGCAGGGCGGTAGCGACTGAGCTAAGCAGCGCGGAGGAACCAGGGGTTCCCCAGGAGCATGTTGCTGCAGCAAGGCTAAGCGGGGGTGCTCGGGAGCGAGCAGCTAGGTAGCCATCGCAGACGGCGGCTTCGGTCATGGCGGGGAATGGTGCTACGGCATGGGAGCGAGCAAAAGGGGAGAGGGGAAATGCTCAGGGGCTCACCGCGAGTCAGTTGGGTAGGTAGCCTGGCTCGGGGACGCTCTGGATAGTTCAAATCGGTGATGGCAAGCGGCCATGCAGAGGGGTAAGGTTGAGCTTGATGGCGTCTCTGCAAGACATCCAAGGACTTGATCTTCAGTGTGGTGAAGTTGAGCTCGTCGACAGAGCTCTGGGACACGGTGCATCGGTGGATCATCGATGGTGGCTTCACGTACGGCTGCGGCGTGCTTGGCTGCGCGGAAGAGAGAGAGAGAGAGAGAGAGAGAGAGAGCAGAGGGAAGAAGAGAGGCTGTGAGTGTGGGAAAAGGACCAGGGGCTCAGAGGCGTCTCCAGGCGCTCGCTCGGTCGTGGACGCTTGGAAGACGACCCTGCCCTTGGTGGGCTGGGCTGCTACGGTAACAAGCCAAGGTAAGTTTCTGTTTCTTTTTATTTCCTATTCTGTTTTGCAATTTCTGCCACTGATTTAAAATTCAATTGAACTTCAAACCAATGCCAAACTCTTTGAATATTTTGATGTAGCTTTTCTGGACATTTCCAAATGCTCATAAATATAACAGAGGTATTTGAAAATATATTCTAATTTTATGATTATAAATTCAAATTCAAATAGCATAATGATTGAAATTCAAAGTCCCAATAATAAATCCTTAAAAATGTTCAATATTTTTGGTTTGGATCAAAACCCTTGACAAAATTATCAAACATCAATGAAGGGTTTTTTGGAAACATTGAATGAGATTTTTAGGGTTCTTGTCCTACTTTTATTGAAATTTTGAGGCTTCAAATTTCCGCAATTCAAATTTCTTGTCTTTAATTGTGATGCAAGATGCTCAATTATGCAACTAATTACTAGCAATTTCTAGGGCTCTGACAGTTGGGTTGCCTCTGGATGAGCAGTGCCCGTTGCTGCCGCGTGCGCGATACATAGACTGAGTCGAGACACGGTGAGTCCAGCCAGTTGGTTGGCTGTGGATGAACAGTTCCCGGTGGGGGTTAGATGAACAGGATCCCGGCCATGTGTAGGCGGTTTTCACTGGATGAACAGGACCTGTGGTAGTAGGTGGTTGCTGCTAGATGAATAGGACCCCGAGGTGGCCGCCACACACCCCAGCCGTTTGGGGGTGGATGAACAGGACCCCGTGGAGGCTGGTTGAATAGTAGCCGGTGGAGGATGGATGAACAGTAGCTTGTGGATGAACAATGTCTGGTGGAGGCTGGAGGAAGTCGATGGTGGATGAACAGTAGCAGGTGGAGGGTGGAGGAAGTCGATGGTGGAGGAACAGTAGCAGGTGGAGGGTGGAGGAAGTCGATGGTGGATGAACAGTAGCCCGTGGAGGATGGAGCGAGGCAGTAGACGGTGGATGAACAGTAGCTTGTGGAGTCCCATTTCATGGTACGCCACACCCCTCCCGATGAACAGGACCCCCGTTTCGACCCTAGGCGCTTGAACAGAAGTCTGTTTCCTCCGTTTTGCGGTACGCCAGACCCCTCCCGATCAATAGGACCCCGTTTCGACTGTAGGCGCTCAAAAGAAGTCGGTTTCCTCCGTTTTGGGGTATGCCAGACCTCTCCCGATCAATAGGAACCAGTTTCGACCGTAGCCGGTCAAACAGAAAGCCGTTTTCTCCATTCTATAGTACGCCATACCCCGTTTTGGCTGTTCCGTCCAAGCCAGTTGGCTCCCGTTGAATAGGACGCATTTTGACCCATTCGGTTGCCTCCCGATGAACACGACGCTGTTTCTCTGTTCCAACCCAGCCAGTTGGCTCCGGATGAATAGGACGTCGTTGCTGCCGTCCGTATGCGCGAGTACGCATTCGAGACCCCGCCCGTATGTACGTACGTGGCCGTATTTTTTGCCTTGTGGCTGTATGTACGTGTACATGATTTAGATGGGACTGCCTGAACTGCTACGTCGGGGGCTCTACTACGACACTTGCTGCTACTTACTCGGCCACAATTCATCATTACAGAGAGACTGATCGACCAATATGTACGTACATGTTTGCGAGCAGACAGATAACCGTACGTACGCTTCGACCTGGTAGGTCCCAAGTGTCAGGGGGATAAGGACACACATCCTTCCGTGCGAAGATATAGCTAGTGGGTCCCAGCTGTCATGGGGAGGAATCATATTTTTTCGCGTAATAAGGAGAAACTTCGTTGTGTGCGAAGATATAGCTGGTGGGTCCCAGTTGTCAGTGGGAGGAAACATTTTTCCCCGCTTAATATGGAGGAACTTTTCTGGCGTGCGACCATGGACCTCGTGGGTCCTAGCTGTCAGCCTCTCCACATATAGTCCTCTTCCGATGACTCTCGTTTGTTGACCACGCCGTGCCGGGTGCATCAAGGCAGTGGACGACAGTGAGGCCTTGGACGGGAATGACCCAGAGATGGGGCAGATGCGGCAATGGAATCGTAACCGGAGAGGAGTACGGCGTATGAGGGTTGACTGGTTCCATGCGGCCTGGGGCTGCAGTCGGTGGAGAATAACAGGAGGGGTGGAGGGATGGCCTGGCCGGCGGTGGAGTTGTGTTTCGCAGCGAGGCGTGCGAAGCATCGCCGCTGGCCGCCAGAGGCGGGAGGTGGAGGTCCCGCCGACGCAGGAGGAAGAAGACGAGAGATTCAATATGCATGCCGATCGTTGGATGTACATCCAACGACTGGAGATGTTAGAATCATTTTGTTGACTAATTTGACAACGCCTTCTATAGGCGACCTAATGGCCAACATGTCAGCCTCCTTGCGTACAAAGATATAGCTGGTGGGTCCTAGCTATCAGGGGGAGCAGTATTTTTTTTGCCCATAATAAGGAAGCACTTCCTTGTGTGCGAAGATGTAGCTGCTGGGTCCCAGCTGTCAGGGAGATGAAACATTTTTTCTGCATAATAAGGACGCAGTTCCTTGTGTGCGAAGATGTAGCTACTGGGTCCAAGCTGCCAGGGGGAGGAATAATATTTTATCTGCGTAATAAGGAGCCCGTTGCATGCGTGCGTCCATGAACAGGTGCGTCCTCATTGTCAGCCTCTCCATGTACTGTCCTCCTCTGATGACTCTCGTTTGTTGACCACGTTGACGACGCAGCGCTGAGCTCTCAAGGCGGTGGACGATGGCGAGGCCCCGGACGGGAACGAGCCGGAGATGGGAAGACGCGGCAGTGGAGTCGGAGACGGAGAGGAGTACGAGGGTTAACCGGTTGTGGTGTGGCATGGCGCTGCAGTCGGTGGAGAATAACAGGAGGTGTGGAGGGGTGGAGGGATAGCCTGGTCGATGGTGGGGTAGCGCTTCGCAGTGATGCGTGCTAAGCAGAGCCGCTAGCCGCCGGAGGCCAGAGCAGGCGGTCCTGACGGTGCTGGAGGAAGAAGATGAGAGATTGAAGATACATGTCGGCCGTTGGATATAGATCCAATGGATGTGGATGTCAGAATCATTTGTTGACTAAGTTGACAATACCTTGCGTAGGCTTCGACCTATTGGCCCACATGCCAGCCTGCAAAAATGTGGCACATATTTAACCCTTTATTTAGAGAGAAACATATTTAACCTATGTTTTCTAGAATTTACAGTCAATTTGCTGGGCTGGGTGAACAAATAATGTAGTGGCAATGCGGCCCATTTCATTTTTTTCTAAGAAATCACAACTCATTTGCACTTTCTTGAAAGACACGAATTTGCTGGGCTTGTTGTAAATATAATGTTAGGTTAGACAGAGCAATTAGTATCAAAAAATAAACCAGAGCTAGACATTTTATTATATAGAAAATTATCTAATTAGCTAGTTATTGCTCAAAAGAAAAATGAGCGCATTCTTATTACATTGGTCCTTAAATCTTCGCAAGCTTTCGTGCGCAATCACCAGGATTTTCGTTGCCTTAGAGGAAAAACCAACCAGGATTTTCCTTGCCAATTTCTGTTAAACATTTATTTTTATAAGATAATAAGACATGGGATGTCTTTATAATGTATATATAAGTTTCTATTAAATATATGATAATATATATATATAATGTGGTTAGAAGGGAAAACATAAATTGGACCCGACATTCTTATTCTTATATATAGAAAAATAGAATAGAGATCTGCGTTTTATTTAAAACAAGATAAATTGGGCTGCCGATGTTTAAGAAAAAATGAAGCCTAGGCTGGGAGGCCCATAGGCCGATACATACATGATGGACCTCAAAAAAATAAGTTGAAACCACGGTGTCGGTATGTCGTCGGCTACACAAGTTAAAAAACAAAACCTAGGCCGAGTTGATACTTGTTTGCCCTATGAAAAATATGATAAGTACCTGCTAGATCCCTGATACCCCTAAAAAAAGCTCCCCCGTGACAGTCTTCGTTGTAATTTTTTTCATTTATTGACTAGGTTGACAAACCCATGGGCCTCAACATCAATATACAATTAGGAGGAAGCTTTTTTTCTAATGAGGCACTTGCTTGCGTATGGCCATAGACCTGGTGGGTCCCGACTGTCAGCCTCTCAATGTACAGTCCTCTCTAGATTCTTTTCGTTTGTTGAGCATGTTGACAACGGCAGATGGCGGGGCACCGCGGCGAATGCACAAAGCCGGAGGATGACGTCGTGGACACGGACGGGAACGAACTGGAGCCGGGAAGATGCCTTAGAGTAGTGAAAAAGCGCGCCTATCAGCGTTCTGGGATTGGGGGTACCTAGATCTGCCTGCCTGCGGCCCAGCGCGTGGGCCCACTGACGGCCTTGTACGGCCTAGCTACAACAACTCTAAGGCAAGACCCTCGCGAGGGCCCAAGCCTCGCGAGGCGAACGACGCCGAGACCTCCAGAGGAGCAGCCTTCCTAGGCTGCCTCCCGAGGGGCGGAGATTTCTATGCAGGTACCGAGCCTCACGAGGCTGCGATGATGTGAGCCATGACGACCAAGGCTAGGCGCGCGCCAGCGGGCACAGAGGCTACAGTTTCCTCTTGGGTGCTAAGGAAGCAAGGGCAGGCGCATGTTCCCGAGGAAGGCCCCAAAGCTTTCCTTTCTGGTGCAACGAGACCGAGACCACGAGCATGGCAGGACGGATGTCATCGCCGAGCCCACCACTGCATCATGCCCAGAAGCTTTGTTGGCGAAGACCACCTTTCGTTAGGATAAGATGTACTCCTTGTCCCCCTTCAAAATTGGCCGTTGTGGAATCCATTCCCGCCTAAGCTATGAGGGAAGAGGACCAGGGCCACTATAAATATAGGCTAGCCATCACCATAGAGGGGATCCCCGATCGGACACTTGACCATTCCATCCTCACTACTCGAGTCTTCGCGAGGTAGCTCATCCACTATACTAGTTCATCCTCTACCTCCTCGTGAGGCCAATCTACCACAAAGCAGGAGTAGGGTTTTACACCGCAAGGTGGCCCGAACCTGGGTAAATCTCTGTGTTGTTCCTTTCCGCACGATCCAGCGTACTCATTGAGATCAGGTCATGACCATGGCAAGCTAGCGTGTTGAGAAGTGAGATCCTTCGTTCACGCCCTTGAGTTCGAACCTTCTTGGGTCTGCGGAGCCCTGAATCCGACATTTGGCGCGCCAGGTAGGGGAGTGTCGAAGCTCCGCCTCTTCGTGAACCTCGCTCCATTCTTGCTCCGCCGTGTCAATGGCTGATGCTTGACGAGTCCGCGCCGAGCGCCGGGCCGCTCGTGTCGCTCAGACGGCGCCTGTGAGCCGCGGCGTCCCGTGCCGCTCCGCCTCTCCCGTGGCTAACGCTGCCACTGACCTTGCTGCTCACGAGCAGCAGGACTCGTCGCTGCCACCATCCGTGCGGCGCGATGGCCGCACCGCCACTCCTTCTCTCACTCCCGCCATGGTGTCATCCTCCCACGTCCGCCGCGGGCCGGCAAACGCGCAGGCTGCGCTGCTCATGGTGCGTGAGCTGCTGTGTTACCGTCCCACCGACGAGGGCTACGACGCCTGGCTCGGCCGCATCACAGAGCTCGTCAATGCCGCCGCCGAGGCCCCGGCGCCCTCCCCCTCACTTCGTCCCCCGCCATCTTGTGCGGGTGACATGGCCCATGGCGCACCTCCTCCTCCTCCTCTGCGCGGTGCCGACCCTGAGCCCAGGCGCGACGCGCCCCAGCGCGACCCGCCGCGTGGGGCACCGGCGCCAGCATGGAATGAGGCAAGCTGTCAGGTGGTGCAGCGGCCACAAGGTGACGCCCGTGCGCTCCCCGCACCACCGCGCCAGCATCAAGACCACACGCCGTCGGAGGCAGCGGTGCACGGATGTCAAGACCGAGCTCCCCCCGCGCGTGTTGCGCCCTTGAGTGTGGCGGGCTGCCGCGCCTTCACCCCGGAACTACGCCGCTTCCTCTGGCCCGGCAAGTTCAAGCCAGACATGCCGCCACGCTACGACGGCACACCCGACCCTGCGGAGTTCCTCCAGCTCTACTCACTGAGCATCGAGGTGGCAAATGGTGATGACAAGGTCATGGCGAATTGGTTCCCCATGGCTCTCAAGGTTGGCGCGCGCTCCTGGCTCCTTCACCTCCCGGAGGGACCGATTTCCTCCTGGGACGATCTTCGTGAGCGCTTCATCGCCAACTTCCAAGGCACTCATGATCGCGCCCGTGCAGTGAATGATCTGCGGTGCGTGAAGCAGCAGCCAGGCGAGACTCTACACAAGCACATACAGCGCTTCACGAATGTTCGCCTCAAGATCCCGAAGGCGTCGGACGAGGCCATCAACTCGGCGTTCATAGATGGCGTCAGGGATGTCAAGATGAAAGAGGAGCTCGCCATCCATGACGACTTGTGCTTAGCCCTAGAGATGTTCAACCTGGCGAACAAGTGTGCGAGGGCCGAAGAGGGCCGCCTCTCCCTCCTCGAGCTTCCGAAGGCTGACCCTGAAGACAAGAAGGCCAAGGCTAAGGAGGCAAAGCACAAGGGCCCCGTCGTGCTGGCAACGGAGCCTGAGATGAAGCATGGCCGCGACCACGATGAGCCTCCCAGGGGCAACCGCCCGTTCTGCATCTTCCACAATGTACACAGCCACAACACCAACGACTGTCAGGAGCTCAGAGCACTCCGTGACGGGCACCTCGGCCGCCGCCCCGAGCGCAGTGATCGTGGCTACGGTCGTGGAGGAGGCCGCGGCGGAGGCCGCTGGGACAACCGCGACCCTCGCCAGGACTGGTGCGACCAGCCTCACGATGACCACTGGCAGAATCAGCCTCGCGACGGCCCCTGGCGTGACCAGCCTCGTGAGGACCGTCCCCAGGGCAACGCTGGCCTCCCTCCGCTGCCGCCACAGCCAAGGAGAAATGACGAGAACCGACAGGATGATGGGGCTGGGGGCTTCCAGGAACCTCGAGCGATCGCTTGCATCTTGGGTGGTGCCCAGGCCCCTGCTTTGAACGGCATCTTCAAGCAGTTCTCTCGTGAGGTGAACGCGGACCTCCCCAAGCTTGAGGCCACGCGTCCCCTCAGGTGGTCATAGTACGCGATTAATTTTGACTCCAAGGACCACCTCAAGTGTTTGGCCGCCGCAGGCGTGCTTCCCATGCTCTGCATGCCCACCATCAGTAACGTCCTCGTCACCAAGACCCTCATCGACGGTGGCGCTGGGCTCAATGTCCTCTTTGTGGAAACATTCGACACGCTCCAAGTGCCTTATGACCAGCTCCTGCCCACCAAGCCCTTCTCGGGAGTGACTGATGGCTCCACCACACCCCTGGGGCAGGTGAGCCTTCCCATCACCTTCGGCAAGCGCGACAACTACCACACCAAGCTCATTGACTTCGACGTTGCCCACATCGGCCTACCGTACAATGCCATCCTCGGGTAGCCTGCCCTCAACAAGTTCATGGCGGCGACCCACCATGGTTACAACATCCTCAAAATGCCAGGGTGCAGTGGCATCATCACAGTCGCCTGCGATGAGAAGGACATGGTCTATTCTCTTGAGCATGCCTATCGTGCCGCTGTGGCCGAGAACTCTGACGGTGAGGGTGGCATTCTGCCTCCTGAGACCACCCCCGCGAAGAAGAAGCAGGTCCTCCCCAAGGGTCCTCCGGAGACCAAGAAGCCCTCTGGTGGCACCTCAAGCCCTGCGCCTGCTGTTGGGGTGCCCCTTCCTCCGGCATAGGAAGGCGCGCCCGGCGCTTCCCTCGGGACGGGCTCGGAGGCTTCCATCTGGAGAGCTTCTGACCTGACTAGTGCTACGAAGGAGGTGCTTGGGCACCACTTGGAGGCGTGCCTCGATGCGCGCCCCCATAAGCTAGGAGCGAGGCGCGAGGCACCAAGGACGCGAGAATTCATCACCAAGGCGATCGAAGAGCTTCAGGAGGCATAGGCCATGCGTGGCGAGCGTCGCCCCACACCACCCAATGCAGCTACATCCCCCGATGCGGGCGGCAAGCTGCGTGTCTGGTCAACATCCTGGGCCTCAACAGGGCCGCTTCACAGGATCTCTTCTGGCCGTCACGTGATGGCCGGAGTGGGGGCTACCCCTGCAACTACGTCCGCATGCCGTTCGTCCTGCTGAATGTGGGCGCCTTGTATGAGCGCCTGGCACAACGTGCTATGGCGTCTCACGAGGCCAGGCGCTCGGTGGTCGCGTCTCAGGAGGTCCCGGATCCTCGCGAGCCCCCCAGGGCTCGCGGGCCTACCTGGTCTTCGGAGCCGCCCAGCTCCTGAGGAGCCATCTTCATGACACGCATCTTTAGCTACCTTGACTCTTCTTCAACGCTGGTACCAGGTGACTTTTTGGTTTGTTCAGTTGAGGGCGCCCTCGGGCTGCATTATCCTCAAGCTGTCAGGGCCCGCCCCTACAGCTATATCGTTTTGCACATGTATCAGAACTGGCTCTGCCTTTTATGAATTTCTTGAGTATTTCAGCTTGCATGCCCGGTGCTTCGTCACCATGAATGTCGTTGCACCCTCACAACCCCTCCCACGACCACCTCATGATTAAGGACTGACACGGCATCTGTGCTCGGGTCCGTCCCTATAGTGTTGTTAAATCCAAGCGACCGAGCTCTGTCTCGCGGGCCAACTCCCGTGTACGTCACCTCCCGGGGTCCTTGCTCCCTTGTTCTCGCATGAGCTAATCGCGAGTGGGTGAGTTAGGGCATGTGGCCTGGTTCATCTAACCGTTGTCCAGCGCTCCGCCGCCGCGGGAGCCGCGCGCCGGGTGTTTTTCCTTGGGATTGTTGCATGAGAAGACTGGGCACGACGTCTGTGCTCGGGTCCGTCCCTGCAGTATCGATAAACCCAAGCGACTGAGCTCTGTCTGGCGGGCCGGCCCCATTCACGTAACCTCCCGGGGTCCTTGTTGTTCGGCCTTCTCATGCGATGGCCTCTGGAGGTTCATTCGGCGTAGGTCCCCCCACCACACAGGTTTTATAAGCGTGCTCCATGCCAGAAGATATAGGCGTAACCCGTCTTGAGGTAGGGCCTCGTGAGTTCTGCCGTACCCGTCACGCGTGTCAGATTCGGGGCTCCGCAGACCCAAGAATGTTTGAACTCTGGGGCGTGTGCGAAGATCTCAACCAGCTCAAGTCTCAAGCTCACCACCCCACAGCCTAGCCTCGTCGAGTTCGCGCGAGCAAGGAAGAAGATGAACACAGCAGTTTACCCAGGTTCGGGCCACCTTGCAGTATAAAACCCTACTCCTGCTTTGTGGTGGATTGGCCTCATGAGGAGGCTGAGGATGAACTAGTACAGTGGATGAGCAGCCTCGCGAGGGTTCGAGTGGTGTGGGTGGAATCATCCAGGATCCAATTCGGGGGATACCCTCTATGGTGGTGGCTAGCCTATACTTATAGTGGCCTTGGTCCTCTTCCCTCGAAACTTAGGCGGGAAGGGATCCCACAACGGCCAATTTGAAAGGGGACAAGAAGTACGTCTAATCCTGACGAAAGGTAGTCTTCGCCTGCAAAGCTTCTGGTCATGACGTAGAGGTGGGCTCGGCGATGACATTTGTCCTGCCGAGCTCATTTTCTTGGTCTTGTTACAACGAAATGGAAACCTTTGGGGTATTCCTTGGGAACCCGCGTTTGTACTTGCTCCCTTAGCACCGAAGGGGAAACTGTCTCCTCTACGCCCGCTTGTGCCCGCCTGGCCTTGGTCGTCATGGCTCACGTCATCATAGCCTCGTGAGGCTGGGTACCTGCATAGAAGTCTCCGCCCCTCGGGAGGCAGCCTGGGGAGGCCGCTCCTCTAGAGGTCTTGGTGTCGTCTGCCTCATGAGGCTGGGGGACCTCGCGAGAGTCTTGTCTTGGAGTTCTTATAGCTGGGCCATATAGGGTCGTCGATGGGCCCACGCGCTGGGCCGCAGGTAGGCAGATTTGGGTACGCCCGATCCCAGAACGCCGACAGTAGCCCCCGGGCTCAAGGCGCGCTCGGGCTGGCTTCGAGGTGAAGGCAAGGAGCAAAGGGCGAAACGTCGCCGGCCCCAATAGCTTGCGGGCTAGGCTCGACGCGTGGCGCATGATGGGGAGTGGATGCCTCCGCTTCCTCACGTTGCCTCGGCAACTGCCCAGGCTGACGAAAGTTTTGAACGTTCATGCAGCGAGACCATCATTGCGTGAAGGTGGAGGGACGTCGGTTGGCCCACGGTCGCCTATAAGAGGGCGAGGGGGCAGTGCCCCATCCCATCTTTGTCTTCTCGCCATCTCTTCTCCTGCCTCTGCCGCAGCCACCATCTTGCCGAAACAACCATGGCACCATTGAGGAGGTTCGCCGCCGAAGAGAAGGGCAAGGCCCCCAAGGAGGGGCCAGAGGTGCCAGCGCCCAAGAGGGGGTGCGGCCGCCCTCGCAAGTCCACGGCGACGCCCGCAGCCATCCCCCACGGACGATGTCGCGCATCACTGGGGGTCCACATCGGCTCCGACAGCCGCCAAGGGGATTCTTCTCGCGGGCGTGGCCACGGAAGCCGCGAAGGCCGAAGGGGAGGGCGCACGGTAGCCGCCCATCCACTTCACCCGCGGGCCCATTCTGACGACACGGCCCGGGAGTTTGTGGTGTGGGTGGCGATGCCACCGCGCACCTGGGTCCGGCTCCCGCGCCCCTTGGCGGAGGAGCTACCAGTGAGGGGCCCGTCGAGCTGTGGCTGCAGCCCAACGGCTGCTGCAACCAGCCCTTATAGGCGGAGGTCAAGGCCACCTTCTCTGGCGATGTCTTCATGACCCGGGGATGTGGAGTGATCGCCCATGCATGTGGCTTGAAGGGGAGGCGCGCCCTCCATTTCAAGTACGACGGGGCGACGATGCTCTTCTTCAAGGTCTTCGGGGAAGACGACAGGCGCTTAGGGTGCTGCCCCGAAGGTGACGGTAGCAACGGTGAGGCCCTCGGCTGTGAACTTGCCCTTGGCCACGCCCGCGTCGCCTCCAGCAGGGGCGACACCTCCTCCGGAAAAAGCTCAGGCAACGACGACTACAATGAACTGCCGCGCCGCCGTGCCCGGGTCGAGGAGGAGGAGGACACCGGCTAGGTGCCGTGATGCCGGGCTGGCGCCTCCTCAGTTGCGGCCCTCGAGAGGCCTTTTCTTTTGCTTTACTTCCTGCATCAAAATCATGAGGGGCCACGTGTGGGCGTGTCAGTACCGTGGCGCTTGCGCCTTTATATTAATGTTTCCAGCTCATGTTGCATCCGCGTTTCTCGCTTGGGCACAAGTCCCCTTTTGTTCTTGCGATGGCTTAGTGCTCTACATTGATAGGACCCAATCCTTAGGCGAGCTTCAGCCATTGCTGGTATGCCAGGTCGCGATGCCGTGGTCAAGGCCAGGAGGTGAGCGACCCGAGGTCCGGTAAGATTCCCTGAAACGCGATGCTCAGGAGGTCCCCTTTGGTGCGCAAGCGGCCCCCGGAAGACTAAGAGGGGGAATTCCTTGCCCGAGCAAGGTCGCGAGAAGATAAAGCATTAGTGGTAAGACTCATGCTGGCGTGTGTGGGAAAACTTAGCTTGGCGAGCTTGCGGTCCGCGGCGGTTCTTTCGTCGTGAGGGCGAGCTTCTTTGGAGCTTTTGATCATGCGCATGTTCCCTGCTCTATAATGGATTAAGGTAAACCCCACTGGAGGTGCATGAGGGGACTGATACTCACCATATTCCAAAAAAATTAACGCTAGCATCGTCGGGCCACATCCCTCCCCTGTACTCTTTCGCGAGGCTTGCAACCCCCTTTCTTTGCCCACCATGATGCTCTATGTCCTCGGGACCCAGCCCTCGAGTAGAGCTCAGCCGCCGCTTGTATGCCAGGTCGCGATGCCGTGGTCAAGGCCAAGGGGTGAGGGCTCGAAGGCCAGTAGGAGTTCCTGAGGCGCGAAGCTCAAGGGCCCCCCCTTTTAACGTGCAAGCGGTTTGCGTGAGAGGGAGATGTTTTCAACTTGCGAAGGCGCACAGGGGAGGCTTTACCCAGCGACTCGCGGCGTACAGAGCAATTTTACTTAGCCTTTTGCGAGCTGGAACGCCGCTTGATCACGGTGGGTCACGAGGTCCTGTCTCCTGAGGCTCCCGCGTATTAGTTAGTTATGAAATACAAGGGGCGGCGCGTGCTTGCTGATCTGCCCGTGATCATGTCGTGAGAAGACGAAGGCACTAAGGACCTAGTGAGGTGACATGCCAGGGGTCGACCCACGAGCCAGAGCTCAGTCTCTTAGATTTATCAGCGATGCAGGGATGGACCCAAGCACAAGCACCGTGCCGGTAGCCCCCTCTCATGGGACATTCAAGGGGGGAGCTGGCAACGCGCGAAGCCCGCGGAGGTGACTCCAAAGGCGACATTTCGTCAAGCGCAAGGTTAACAACCATAGTAGCTTATGAAATCATAACTGGTCCAAAGTACATGAATCGAAATGACGCAACTGCGGGGGCGGACCCTGACAGCGTGAGGATAATGCAGCCTGAGGGGTGCCCTCAACTAAACAAACCAAAAAGTCACCTGGCACCAGTGTTGTAGAAGCGTCGGGGTAGCTGAGGATGCGTGCCATGAAGATAGCTCCTCATGAGCTGGGCGGCTCCGGAGTCCTGGGAATCTCATGAGGCCCGGGGGGCTCGCAAGGATCCTAGGCCTCCTAAGACATGACCGCCAAGTGCCTGGCCTCGTGAGACACCATGGCATGCTGCCGGAGGTGCTGGTACGAGGCGCACACTTTCAGCAGGCCGGACGGCATGCGGACGTAGTTGCAGGGGTAGCCCCCACTCCGGCCGACGCGGGACGGCCAGAAGAGGTCCTGTGCAGCGGCCCTGTTAAGGCCCGATATGTTGACGCAGACGCGTAGCTCGCCACCCACGTCGGGGGCGGCAGCTGCACGGGGTGGTGCGGTGTGACGCTCGCCACGCATGGCCTGCGCCTCCTGAAGCCTTTGATCATCTTGGTCATGAATTCCTGCGTCCCTGGCGCATCGCTCCTTGCTTGCGGGGGCACGCATCGAGGCACACCTCCAAGTGGTGCCCGAGCACCTCCCTCGTCGCACTGGTCAGGTCAGAAGCTCTCCAGATGGAAGCCCCCGAGCCCACCCCGAGAGAAGCGCCGGGCGTGCCTTCCTATGCGGGAGGAAGAGGTGCCCCAGCAGCAGGGGCGGTGCTTGAGGCGCTGCCAGAGGGATTCTTGGGCTCTGGAGGACCCTTGGGGAGGAGCTTCTTCTTCTTTGCGGGGACGGCCTCAGGAGGCAGGATGCCACCCTCATCATCAGAGTTCTCTGCCGCAGCGGCACGGTAGGCACGCTCAAGGGAACAAACAGCATCCTTCTCATTGCAGGCGACCGTGATGATGCCGCTGCACCCTGGCATCTTGAGGACGTTGTAACCATGGTGGGTTGCCGCCATGAATTTGGCGAGGGCAGGGTATCCAAGGATGGCGTTGTATGGGAGGCCGATGTGGGCGACGTCGAAGTCAATGAGCTCGGTATGGTAGTTGTCGCGCTTGCCGAAGGTGACGGGAAGGCGCACCTGTCCTATTGGTGTGGTGGAGCCATCGGTCACTCCAGAGAAAGGCTTGGTGGGCAGGAGCTGGTCATAAGGCACTTGGACCGTGTCGAATGTTTCCATAGAGAGGACATTGAGCCCAGCGCTGCCGTCGATGAGCATCTTGGTGACTAGGACGTTGCTGATGGTATGTGTGTAGAGCATGGGGAGTGCGCTTGCGGCGGCCGAACAATTGAGGTGGTCCTTGGAGTCGAAGGTAATCGCGTACTGCGACCACCCGAGGGGACGCGCGGCCTCAAGCTTCGGGAGGGCCATGTTCACCTCACGAGAGAACTTCTTGAAGATGCCATTCGAAGCAGGGGCCTGGGCACCACCCAGGATGCAAGCGATTGCACGGGGTTCCTGGAAGCCCCCGGCCCCATCATCATATCGGTTGTCGTCATTTCTCCTTGGCAGCGGCGGCAGCGGAGGGAGGCCAGCATTGCCCTGAGGACGATCCTCATGAGGCTGATCCCGCCAGGGGCCATCGCGAGGCTGATCCCGCCAGTAGTCCTCGCGAGGCTGGTCGCGCCAGTCCTGGCGAGGGTCATGGTTGTCCCATCGGCCTCCGTAGCGGCCTCCTCCACGGCCATAGCCACGGTCATTGCGCTCGGGGCGGCGGCCGAGGTGCCCGTCACGGAGTGACCTGAGCTCCTGGCAGTCGTTGGTGTTGTGGCTGTGGACGTTGTGGAAGATGCAGAATGGACGTTTGCTCCTGGGGGGCTCATCGTGGCCGCGGCCATGCTTCATTTCAGGCTCTGCGGCCAGCACGGCGGGGCCCTTGCGCTTCGCCTCCTTAGCCTTGGCCTTCTTGTATTCAGGGTCAGCCTCTGGAAGCTCGAGGATGGAGAGGCGGCCTTCCTCGGCCCTTGCGCACTTGTTCGCCAGGTTGAACATCTCCAGGGCCGAGCACAAGTCCTCGTGGATGGCGAGCTCCTCTTTCATCTTGATGTCCTGGATGCCATCAGTGAACGCCGATATGATGGCCTCGTCCGACACCTTCGGGATGTTGAGGCGAACATTCGTGAAGCGCTATATGTACTTGTGCAGGGTCTCGCCTGGCTACTGCTTCACGCGCCGCAGGTCGCCCACCGCAGGGGCGCGGTCACGGGTGCCCTAGAAGTTGGCGATGAAGCGCTCACAAAGCTCATCCCAAGAGGAGATCGACCCCTCCGGGAGGTGCAGGAGCCAGGAACGCGCGCCATCCTTGAGAGCCATGGGGAACTACTTCGCCATGACCTTGTCATCACCATTCGCTGCCTCGATGCTTAGCGAGTAGAGCTGGAGGAACTCTGCAGGGTCGGGGATGCCTGTTGGGGAATGTAGTAATTTCAAAAAAATTCCTACGCACACACAGGATCATGGTGATGCATAGCAACGAGAGGGGAGAGTGTGTCCACGTACCCTCGTAGACCGAAAGCGGAAGCGTTAGCACAACGCGGTTGATGTAGTCGTACGTCTTCACGATCCGACCGATCCAAGTACCGAACGCACGGCACCTCCGAGTTCAGCACACGTTCAACTCAATGACGTCCCGCGAGCTCCGATCCAGCAAAGCTTCACAGGAGAGTTTCGTCAGCACGACGGCGTGGTGACAGTGATGATGATGCTACCGATGCAGGGCTTCGCCTAAGCACCGCTGCGATATGATCGAGTTGGATTATGGTGGAGGGGAGCACCGCACACGGCTAAGAGATCAATGATCAATTGTTGTGTCTATGGGGTGCCCCCAGGCCACGTATATAAAGGAGTGGAGGAGGGGGGAGGGCCGGCCTAGCTATGGCGCGCCCTGGAGGAGTTCTACTCCCACCGGGAGTAGGATTCCCCCCCTTCCAAGTAGTAGGAGTAGGAAAGAAGGAAGGGGAAGAGAGAAGAGAAGGAAGGAGGGGGCGCAGCCCCTCCCCCTAGTCCAATTCGGACTAGGCCTTGGGGGGGTGCGCGGCCTACCTCTCTCTCTCCCCTAAAGCCCAATAAGGCCCATATACTTCTTCCCCGTATTCCCGTAACTCCCCGGTACTCCGAAAAATACCCGAACCACTTGGAACATTTCCGATGTCCGAATATAGTCGTCCAATATATCGATCTTTACGTCTTGACCATTTCGAGACTCCTCGTCATGTCCCCGATCTCATCCGGGACTCCGAACTACCTTCGGTACATCAAAACACATAAACTCATAATACAAATCGTCACAGAACTTTAAGCGTGCGGACCCTACGGGTTCGAGAACTATGTAGACATGACCGAGACATGTCTCCGGTCAATATCCAATAGCGGAACCTGGATGCTCATATTGGTTCCTACATATTCTACGAAGATCTTTATCGGTCAAACCGCATAACAACATACGTTGTTCCCTTTGTCATCGGTATGTTACTTGCCCGAGATTCGATCGTCGGTATCTCAATACCTAGCTCAATCTCGTTACCGGCAAGTCTCTTTACTCGTTCCGTAATACATCATCCCGCAACTAACTCATTAGTTACAATGCTTGCAAGGCTTATAGTGATGTGCATTACCGAGTGGGCCCAGAGATACCTCTCCGACAATCGGAGTGACAAATCCTAATCTCGAAATACGCCAACTCAACAAGTACCTTTGGAGACACCTGTAGAGCACCTTTATAATCACCCAGTTACGTTGTGACATTTGGTAGCACACAAAGTGTTCCTCCGGTAAACGGGAGTTGCATAATCTCATAGTCATAGGAACATGTATAAGTCATGAAGAAAGCAATAACAACGTACTAAACGATCAAGTGCTAAGCTAACGGAATGGGTCAAGTCAATCACATCATTCTCCTAATGATGTGATCCCGTTTATCAAATGACAACTCATGTCTATGGTTAGGAAACATAACCATCTTTGATCAACGAGCTAGTCAAGTAGAGGCATACTAGTGACACTCTGTTTGTCTATGTATTCACACATGTATTATGTTTCCGGTTAATACAATTCTAGCATGAATAATAAACATTTATCATGAAATAAGGAAATAAATAATAACTTTATTATTGCCTCTAGGGCATATTTCCTTCAGTCTCCCACTTGCACTAGAGTCAATAATCTAGTTCACATCGCCATGTGATTTAACACCAACAGTTCACATTACCATGTGATTAATATCCATAGTTCACATTGTCATGTGACCAACACCCAAAGGGTTTACTAGTCAATAATCTAGTTCACATCGCCATGTGATTAACACCCAAAGAGTACTAAGGTGTGATCATGTTTTGCTTGTGAGAGAAGTTTAGTCAATGGGTCTGCCAAATTCAGATCCGTATGTATTTTGCAAATTTCTATGTCAACAATGCTCCGCACGGAGCTACTCTAGCTAATTGCTCCCACTTTCAATATGTATCCAGATTGATACTTAGAGTCATCTAGATCAGTGTCAAAACTTGTATCGACGTGACCCTTTACGACGAACCTTTTGGCACTTCCATAATCAAGAAACATATCCTTATTCCACTAAGGATAATTTTGACCGCTGTCCAGTGATCTACTCCTAGATCACTATTGTACTCCCTTGCCAAACTCAATGTAGGGTATACAATAGATCTGTTACACAGCATAGCATACTTTATAGAACCTATGACTGAGGCATAGGGAATGACTTTTCATTCTCTTTCTATTTTCTGCCGTGGTCGGGTTTTGAGTCTTCACTCAACTTCACACCTTAAAACACAGGCAAGAACTCCTTCTTTGACTGTTCCATTTTGAACTACTTCAAAAACTTTGTCAAGGTATGTACTCATTGAAAAATCTTATCAAGCGTCTTGATCTATCTCTATAGATCTTGATGCTCAATATGTAAGCAGCTTCACCGAGGTCTTTCTTTGAAAAACTCCTTTCAAATACTCCTTTATGCTTTCCAGAAACTTGTACATTATTTCCGATCAACAATATGTCATTCACATATACTTATCAGAAATGCTGTAGTGCTCCCACTCACTTTCTTGTAAATACAGGCTTCACCGCAAGTCTGTATGAAACTATATGCTTTGATCAACTCATCAAAGTGTATATTCCAACTCCGAGATGCTTGCACCAGTCCATAGATGGATCGCTACAGCTTGCACACTTTGTTAGCATCCTTTGGATCGATAAAACCTTCAGGTTGCATCATATATAACTCTTCTTCCAGAAATCCATTCAGGAATGCAGTCTTTACATCCATTTGCCAAATTTCATAATCATAAAATGCGGCAATTGCTAACATGATTCGGACGGACTTAAGCATCGCTACGGGTGAGAAAGTTTTATCGTAGTCAACTCCTTGAACTTTGTCAACAACCTTTTTCGACAAGTCTAGCTTTGTAGATAGTAACACTACTATCAGCGTCCGTCTTCCTTCTTGAAGATCCATTTATTTTCTATGGCTTGCCGATCATTGGGCAAGTCAACCAAAGTCCATACTTTGTTCTCATACATGGATCCCATCTCAGATTTCATGGCCTCAAGCCATTTCGCGGAATCTGGGCCCATCATCGCTTCCTCATAGTTCGTAGGTTCGTCATGGTCTAGTAACATGACTTCCAGAACAGGATTACCGTACCACTCTGGAGCGGAACGGACTCTGGTTGACCTACGAGGTTCTGTAGTAACTTGATCTGAAGTTTAATGATCATCATCATTAGCTTCCTCACTAATTGGTGTAGGCATCACTGGAATTGATTTCTGTGATGAACTACTTTCCAATTCAAGAGAAGGTACCACTACCTCATCAAGTTCTACTTTCCTCCCACTCACTTCTTTTGAGAGAAACTCCTTCTCTAGAAAGGATCCATTCTTAGCAACAAATATCTTGCCTTCGGATCTGTGATAGAAGGTGTACCCAACAATTTCTTTTGGGTATCCTATGAAGACGCACTTCTCCGATTTGGGTTCGAGCTTATCAGGCTGAAGCTTTTTCACATAAGCATCGCAGCCCCAAACTTTAAGAAATGACAGCTTAGGTTTCTTGCCAAACCACAGTTCATACGGTGTCGTCTCAACGGATTTAGATGGTGCCCTATTAAACATGAATGCAGCTGTCTCTAATACATAACCCCAAAACGATAGTGGTAAATCGGTAAGAGACATCATAGATCGCACCATATCTAATAAAGTACGGTTACGACGTTCGGACACACCATTACGCTGTGGTGTTCCAGGTGGCATGAGTTGCGAAACTATTCCACATTTTAAATGAAGACCAAACTCGTAACTCAAATATTTGCCTCCGCGATCAGATCATAAAAACTTTATTTTCTTGTTACGATGATTTTCTACTTCACTCTGAAATTCTTTGAACTTTTCAAACGTTTCAGACTTGTATTTCATTAAGTAGATATACCCATATCTGCTCAAATCATCTGTGAAGGTCAGAAAATAACGATACCCGCCGCGAGCCTCAACATTCATTGGACCACATACATCAGTATGTATGATTTCCAACAAATCTGTTGCTCGCTCCATAGTTCCGGAGAATGGCGTTTTAGTCATCTTGCCCATGAGGCATGGTTCGCAAGTACCAAGTGATTCATAATCAAGTGATTCCAAAAGTCCATCGGAATGGAGTTTCTTCATGCGCTTTACACCAATATGACCTAAACGGCAGTGCCACAAATAAGTTGCGCTATCATTATCAACTCTGCATCTTTTGGCTTCAACATTATGAATATGTGTATCACTACTATCGAGATTTAATACAAATTGACCACTCTTCAAGGGTGCATGACCATAAAAGATATTACTCATATAAATAGAACAACCATTATTCTCAGATTTAAATGAATAACCGTCTCGCATCAAACAAGATCCAGATATAATGTTCATGCTCAACGCTGGCACCAAATAACAATTATTCAGGTCTAAAACTAATCCCGAAGGTAGATGTAGAGGTAGCGTGCCGACGGCGATCACATCGACTTTGGAACCATTTCCCACGCGCATCGTCACCTCGTCCTTAGCCAATCTTCGCTTAATCCGTAGTCCCTGTTTCGAGTTGCAAATATTAGCAACAGAACCAGTATCAAATACCCAGGTGCTACTGCGAGCTCTGGTAAGGTACACATCAATAACATGTATATCACATATACCTTTGTTCACCTTGCCATCCTTCTTATCCGCCAAATACTTGGGGCAGTTCCGCTTCCAGTGACCAGTCTGCTTGCAGTAGAAGCACTCAGTCTCAGGCTTAGGTCCAGACTTGGGTTTCTTCTCCTGAACAGCAACTTGTTTGCCGTTCTTCTTGAAGTTCCCCTTCTTCTTCCCTTTGCCCTTTTTCTTGAAACTGGTGGTCTTGTTGACCATCAACACTTGATGCTCCTTCTTGATTTCTACCTCCACAGCCTTTAGCATTGCGAAGAGCTCGGGAATCGTCTTATCCATCCCTTGCATGTTATAGTTCATCACGAAGCTCTTGTAGCTTGGTGGCAGTGACTGAAGAGTTCTGTCAATAACACTATCATCCGGAAGATTAACTCCCAGTTGAATCAAGTGATTGTTATACCCAGACATTCTAAGTATATGCTCACTGATAGAACTATTCTCCTCAATCTTGCAGCTGTAGAACTTATTGGAGACTTCATATCTCTCAATCTGGGCATTTGCTTGAAATATTAACTTCAACTCCTGGAACATCTCATATGCTCCATGATGTTCAAAACGTCTTTGAAGTCCCGGTTCTAAGCCGTAAAGCATGGCACACTGAACTATCGAGTAGTCATCAGCTTTGCTTTGCCAGACGTTCATAACATCTGGTTCAGCTCCTGCAGCAGGTTTGGCACCTAGCGGTGCTTCCAGGACGTAATTCTTCTATGCGGCAATGAGGATAATCCTCAAGTTACGGACCCAGTCCGTGTAATTGCTACCATCATCTTTCAACTTTATTTTCTCAAGGAACGCATTAAAATTCAACGGAACAACAGCACGGGCCATCTATCTACAACAACATAGACAAGCAAAATACTATCAAGTACTAAGTTCATGATAAATTTAAGTTCAATTAATCATATTACTCAAGAACTCCCACTTAGATAGACATCTCTCTAATCATCTAAGTGATCACGTGATCCAAATCAACTAAACCATAACCGATCATCACGTGAAATGGAGTAGTTTTCAATGGTGAACATCACTATGTTGATCATATCTACTATATGATTCACGCTCGACCTTTCGGTCTCAGTGTTCCGAGGCCATATCTGCATATGCTAGGCTCGTCAAGTTTAACCCGAGTATTCTGCGTGTGCAAAAACTGGCTTGCACCCGTTGTAGATGAACGTTGAGCTTATCACACCCGATCATCACGTGGTGTCTCGGCACGACGAACTTTGGCAACGGTGCATACTCAGGGAGAACACTTTTACCTTGAAATTTAGTGAGAGATCATCTTATAATGCTACCGTCAAACAAAGCAAAATAAGATGCATAAAGGATAAACATCACATGCAATCAATATAAGTGATATGATATGGCCATCATCATCTTTGTGCTTGTGATCTCCATCTCCGAAGCACCGTCATGATCACCATCGTTACTGGCGTGACACCTTGATCTCCATCGTAGCATCATTGTTGTCTCGCCAACTATTGCTTCTACGACTATCGCTACCGCTTAGTGATAAAGTAAAGCAATTACAGGGCGATTGCATTGCATACAATAAAGCGACAACCATATGGCTCCTGCCAATTGCCGATAACTCAGTTACAAAACATGATCATCTCATACAATAAAATATAGCATCATGTATTGACCATATCACATCACAACATGCCCTGCAAAAACAAGTTAGACGTCCTCTACTTTGTTGTTGCAAGTTTTACGTGGCTGCTACGGGCTGAGCAAGAACCGTTCTTACCTACGCATCAAAACCACAACGATAGTTCGTCAAGTTAGTGCTGTTTTAACCTTCACAAGGACCGGGCGTAGCCACACTCGGTTCAACTAAAGTTGGAGAAACTGACACCCGCTAGTCACCTATGTGCAAAGCACGGCGATAAAACCAGTCTCGCGTAAGCGTACGCGTAATGTCGGTCCGGGCCGCTTCATCCAACAATACCGCCGAACCAAAGTGTGACATGCTGGTAAGCAGTATGACTTGTATCGCCCACAACTCACTTGTGTTCTACTCGTGCATATAACATCTACGCATAAAACCAGGCTCGGATGCCACTGTTGGGGAACGTAGTAATTTCAAAAAAAATTCCTACGCACACACAGGATCATGGTGATGCATAGCAACGAGAGGGGAGAGTGTGTCCACGTACCCTCGTAGACCGAAAGCGGAAGCGTTAGCACAACGCGGTTGATGTAGTCGTACGTCTTCACGATCCGACCGATCCAAGTACCGAACACACGGCACCTTCGAGTTCAGCACATGTTCAACTCGATGACGTCCCGCGAGCTCCGATCCAGCAAAGCTTCACAAGAGAGTTTCGTCAGCACGACGGCGTGGTGACGGTGATGATGATGCTACTGACGCAGGGCTTCGCCTAAGCACCACTGCGATATGATCGAGGTGGATTATGGTGGAGGGGGGCACCGCACACGGCTAAGAGATCAATGATCAATTGTTGTGTCTATGGGGTGCCCCCTGGCCACGTATATAAAGGAGTGGAGGAGTGGGGAGGGCCGGCCTAACTATGGCGCGCCCTGGAGGAGTCCTACTCCCACCGGGAGTAGGATTCCCCCCCTTCCAAGTAGTAGGAGTAGGACAGAAGGAAGGGGAAGAGAGAAGAGAAGGAAGGAGGGGGCGCAGCCCCTCCCCCTAGTCCAATTCGGACTAGGCCTTGGGGGGCGCGCGGCCTACCTCTCTCTCTCCCCTAAAGCCCAATAAGGCCCATATACTTCTTCCCTGTATTCCCGTAACTCCCCGGTACTCCGAAAAATACCCGAACCACTCGGAACCTTTCCGATGTCCGAATATAGTCGTCCAATATATCGATCTTTACATCTTGACCATTTCGAGACTCCTCGTCATGTCCCCGATCTCATCCGGGACTCCGAACTACCTTTGGTACATCAAAACACATAAACTCATAATACAAATCGTCACAGAACTTTAAGCGTGCGGACCCTACGGGTTCGAGAACTATGTAGACATGACCGAGACACGTCTCCGGTCAATAACCAATAGCGGAACCTGGATGCTCATATTGGTTCCTACATATTCTACGAAGATCTTTATCGGTCAAACCGCATAACAACATACGTTGTTCCCTTTGTCATCGGTATGTTACTTGCCCGAGATTCAATCGTCGGTATCTCAATACCTAGCTCAATCTCATTACCGGCAAGTCTCTTTACTCGTTCCGTAATACATCATCCCGCAACTAACTCATTAGTTACAATGCTTGCAAGGCTTATAGTGATGTGCATTACCGAGTGGGCCCAGAGATACCTCTCCGACAATCGGAGTGACAAATCCTAATCTCGAAATACGCCAACTCAACAAGTACCTTCGGAGACACCTGTAGAGCACCTTTATAATCACCCAGTTACGTTGTGACATTTGGTAGCACACAAAGTGTTCCTCCGGTAAACGGGAGTTGCATAATCTCATAGTCATAGGAACATGTATAAGTCATGAAGAAAGCAATAGCAACATACTAAACGATCAAGTGCTAAGCTAACGGAATGGGTCAAGTTAATCACATCATTCTCCTAATGATGTGATCCCGTTTATCAAATGACAACTCATGTCTATGGTTAGGAAACATAACCATCTTTGATCAACGAGCTAGTCAAGTAGAGGCATACTAGTGACACTCTGTTTGTCTATGTATTCACACATGTATTATGTTTCCGGTTAATACAATTCTAGCATGAATAATAAACATTTATCATGAAATAAGTAAATAAATAATAACTTTATTATTGCCTCTAGGGCATATTTCCTTCAGTGCCGTCGTAGCGTGGTGGCAAGTCTGGCTTGAACTTGCCAGGCCAGACAACGCGGCACAGTTTAGGGGTGAAGGCGCGGCAGCCCGCCGCGCTCACAGGCGCAGTGCGCGCGGGGGGAGCTCGGTCTTGACGCCCACGCGCCACAGCCTCCGGCGGTGCATGGTCTTGATGCTGGCGCGGTGGCTCTGGGAGCACATGCGTGTTCCCTTCTGGCCGTTGCACCACCTGGCAGCTTGCCTCATCGCGCACCGGCGCCCCACGCGGCGGGTCACGCGGTTGCGCATTGCGCCTGGGCTTGAGGTCGGTGCCGTGCAAAGGAGGAGGAGGAGGAGCGCCATGGGCCATGTCGCCCGCCTGGGATGGCGGGGGACAGAGCGAGCGGGACGGCGCAGGGACCTCGCCGGTGGCGTTGACGAGCTTAGTGATGCAGCCAAGCCAGTCGTTGGCGGGGCAGTAGCGCAGCAGCGCACGCACCATGAGCAGTGCAACCTGTGCATTCGCCGGCCCGTGGCGAGCGTGGGAGGACGACGCCATGGCGGGAGTGGGCGACAGAGTGGCGGTGCGTCCATCACGCCGCACGGAAGGTGGCAGCGACGAATCCTGCTGCTCATGAGCAGCAGGGTCAGCGGCAGCGTTAGCTGCGGGAGAGGCGGAGCGGCGAGGAACACCGCGGCCTACGGGCGCTGCCTGGGCGACGCGAGCAGCCCGGCGCTCGGCGCGGACCTGGCGTGCATCGGCCATGGGAGCGACGAAGCGGAGACGAAGCAGAAGTGGAAGGACGATTTCGACACGCCCCTACCTGGTGCGCCAAATGTCGGAGTCGGGGCTCCGCAGACCCAAGAAGGTTCAAACTGTGGGGCGTGTGAGAAGATCTCAACCAGCTCAAGTCTCAATCTCACCACCCCACAGCCTAGCATCGTCGAGTTCATGCGAGCAAGGAAGAAGATGAACACATCAGTTTACCCAGGTTCAGGCCACCTTGCGCTGTAAAACCCTACTCCTGCTTTGTAGTGGATTGGCCTCACGAGGAGGCTGAGGATGAACTAGTACAGTGGATGAGCAGCCTCGCGAGGGCTCGAGTGGTATGGGTGGAATCGTCTAGGATCTGATCCGGGGGATACCCTCTATGGTGGTGGCTAGCCTATACTTATAGTGGCCTTGGTCCTCTTCCCTCGAAACTTAGGCGCCAAGGGATCCCACAACGGCCAATTTCAAAGGGGACAAGAAGTACATCTAATCCTGACGTAAGTTAGCCTTCTCCTGCAAAGCTTCTGGTCGTGACGTAGAGGTCGGCTCGGCGATGACATCTGTCCTGCCGAGCTCGTGGTCTTGGTCTTGTTGCACCGGAATGGAAACCTTTGGGGATTCCTTGGGAACCCGCGTTTGTTCTTGCTCCCTTAGCACCGAAGGGGAAACTGTCTCCTCTGCGCCCGCTTGTGCCCGCCTGGCCTTGGTCGTCATGGCTCACGTCATCATTGCCTCGTGAGGCTGGGTACCTGCATAGAAGTCTCCGCCCCTCGGGAGGCAGACTGGGGAGGCCGCTCCTCTGGAGGTTTTGGTGTCGTCCGCATCATGAGGCCGGGGGACCTCACGAGGGTCTTGTCTTGGAGTTGTTGTAGCTGGGCCATACAGGGCTGTCAATGGGCCCACGCGCTGGGCCGCAGGCGGGTAGATCTGGGTACCCCCGATCCCAGAACGCTCACAGTAACCCCCGGGCGCAAGGCGCGCTCGGGCTGGCTTCGACGCGAAGCCGAGGAGCGAAGGGCGAAACACTGTTGGCCCCAATCGCCTGTGGGCAGGCTTAACGCGTGACATATGACGTGGCATGGACGCCTCCGCTCCCCCACGTCGCCTCGGCAACTGCCCAGGCTGACGAAAGTCTTGGACGTGCATGCAGCGAGACCATCATTGCACGAAGGTGGAGGGAAGCCGGTTGGCCCACGATCGCCTATAAGAGGGCGAGGGGGCAGTGCCCCGTCCCATCTTTGTCTTCTCGCCATCTCTACTCCTGCCTCCACCGCAGCCACCCTCTTACCGAAACAACCATGGCGCCATTGAGGAGGTTCACTGCCGAAGAGAAGGGCAAGGCCCCCAAGGAGGGGCCAGAGGCGCAGCCGCCCTCGCAAGTCCACGGCGACGCCCGCAGCGATCCCCCGCGAACAATGCTGCGCATCGCCGGGGGTCCGCATCGGCCCCAGCAGCCGCCAAGGGGATTCTTCCCGCGGGCGTGGCCGCGGAAGCTGCGGAGGCTGAAGTGGAGGGCACACAGCAGCCACCCATCCACTTCACCCGCGGGCCCATTCTGATGACATGACCTGGGAGTTTGTTGTGTGGGTGGTGATGCCACCGCGCACCTGGGTCCGGCTCCCACGCCCCTTGGCGGAGGAGCTGCCAGCGAGGGGGCCCGTCGAGCTGTGGCTGCAGCCCAGCTTCTGCTGCAACCAGCCATTACAAGCATCAAATGTTCTGCAAATTTAAGCAAAGTCTTATGCCTCCTCGAGGCATGATAAATGTCACAGCGTAAAACCTAGGAGGAAGGGTCATCGTCACCATGGCCATCGCCGCCACCTGCCCCAGTCACAACAAGCCCGTCGTCAATGTCGCTGCCGCTGGCCTCCACCGCTGGAGGCTCGGTGTCGGGAATGCAGGTGAACTTCTTCAGCAGCGCGTCCACGTGGCCCTTCACGGTAGCTGCGGTGGCCTCGCGAGACTCAGGAGCAACCGTGTGGATCACCGTGTCAAAGTTGAAGCTCGGATTCTGGAGGTAGAGGTGGCTGAAGACACGCGTCGCAGCCGCGAAGAAGAGTGAGCGGCACTCCTCCTCTAGCATGGAGTCCACCTCGCTGGCAGCACCCTCGAGCGCTTTGGCAAGCCTGGAGGAGAGCCATGTATAGCTGCCCTTAGGGGTCACCAGCGGCTCCTTGAATCCTCCCCTGCAGATAGAATGTAACGCCTGACAAGACCTGAGCTCGAGGGAGGGGAAGGCGTCGCGCTCCGCGGCCGCATTCTTCTCGGCGGCGACGAGGGTCTTCTCCCTGGCATCCAGCTGAGCTGTCGCCTCGAAGACGTGCTGGGCGCGGGAGATCTGGGCTTCGGTCACTTCCTCCTTCAGCTTGGTCATGCGGTCACACTCCACGGCTTGATCAGCGGCCGCCTTGGATAGCGTGGAGTCGCGATCCGTGAGCCTTGCCTTGCCGGACCTGAGGTCATCTTCCTTCTGCTGGAGTTGCTGAGCAAGCATAGCGTGCTCTTCCCGAAGGGCCTTCAGGTTGGCCTCTGCCTTGTCATGATGCTTCTCAGTAGATGCTGCGCTGGCTAGCGTCGTGTCGCAAGCCTCCTTGGCTTCGGCGGCCTCCTTCCTGCTTTCCGCGATGGCAGCTTTGGCTCGGTCCCAGGCCGTGTTGGTGGCTGTGTCGGCCTGGAGCCACCCCAAGACGAGCCCAAGGCGCTCCCTCGCGAGGCACCTGTCGGCATCTTGAAGATCAGCCTGGATCCAGCCAAGCGTGGTGTAAGCTTCATCCAAGGCTCCGGGCCGGATCAGGGGGCCGCATTTAGCGAGCGGAATGGCCTGGCGAGGGGGCGGCATTGGCATGCCGATTGCCGCTGTGGCAAAGGAAGTGGTGGCATGGCTGGCTTGGGGCGCCGGAGGTTTCAAGCTCCCCTAGGGCACCACGAGGGCAGATGACTTCGCAGCCTGCTGGCCCACGAGGGCTGGCTCCTCCTGAGGCTGCATCATTGCGTCCTCAGGGGTCGCCCCCTCCACCAGCGTCAGGGTTCCCGCGGTTGCGACGAGGAGTGTCGCCTCATGGATCCCGCATCTTCGGCGGTAGGTTCCCCAAGCGGTGTCGGCGAAGCACCAGGGGCTGGCGGCGGACCCGTATGCCCAGCTGCGGTGCCGCCTGAGCGCCCAAGGACGGCGTTGGGCTGGCGCGACGCACTCCAGCGCCTGCCGCGGCCACGACCGAAGGCTAACGGCGCCCTCAGGACAGGGGGCTTCTTCGGCTCAGTGCTCGCCTTCTTCTTCTTCACCTCTTCGCCACTCCTGGTCATCAAGAGGGGAGTGTGGTGAGCATAAATGCAATCTATGCTTGACCGAGAGCAAGGTAGTTACTTACTCTTCAGGGGCGATCCACTTCCTCTTCTTCTCCTTCTCGGCGAAGGTCAGGGCGCCCCCGCTATTCTTCGGTATGGCCTTGGCCGCGTCTAGAGGGCAGGCGGGGTGCTCCTTGATAGACCCCGGCGTGGCACTGCCACCTGGAGAAGCGAGGGGGTCTCCGTGAGGGGTCACGGCCAGTGGGGCCATGTCTGCCCCAGCAGTGGCCGCCCCATCCCCTATTCACGGTTCAGGCGCGGATGGGACCGACATCTGGATTGCCCGCTGGAACTTGTGGAGCCCTCCAAAGGGGGCGCAGCCGCACCTTTCTTTGGGGTCGCCCGGCCCGATGCTTGTGTGGTCCGTGGTGTGGGCCCTGACCTCCTGAGGACCCTGGTGGGGCACGGGGAGTCCACGGTCGGGAGCTCGTCGGTGTCATCGTTGTCCTCGAGGTTGCGGAGGAGCTCACTCTGCGACAGAGGGGACACTTCCTCCAGGTCGTCATCCTCGGTCTCGTCCGAGTCCTCTTCCCCGCTGCTGTCGCCAGAGGACACCAACACGGGGGAGTTGGGGTGCTCAGACGACATGAGCCCCAGCTCGTTGAAGGCGGGCATGGCGGCGACTAGCTCCTCCCTATCGTCGCGGCAGTGCAGGAGGGTGCAGGCCTCAAGGAGGTCCCTCGGATCGCCATTTATCAGGACGGCCATGGCCTTGTCCAGCACTTCACCCGTCAGGCTGGCAGGGCGTAGCCTCGTGTCGTCCCGCGCGCCCTCGAATTCCCACAAGGGCCGCGTGTGCGACTGGAGCGGCGCCAGGCGCTGCGTCAAGAACTCCTTCATGTGCATTCCCCCCATCAGCCGCTTGGCCTCCATATCCGAGGTTATCCTCCGCAAGACAGGCTCTGCCCGGGGGTCGGTAAGCTTTGCATGGCCCCACCTCTCGAGCCGCTCAGGTAGCTCTGTCGGCAGCTCCAGCCGTGGGTTGACACCCTTGGTGTCCTGGAAGACCCAGCGGTGCCGGAAGCCCTCCACCTTCTTCCCGGCCTTCAAGAGGACATTTCCCTTGTGGACCGCAATGAAGGACACACAAGCAGAGCGCTGCATCCAGTTGTGCAGCCGCAAACTAAAGAAATGGCGGAGGAGCGCCACGGAGGGCTTCACACCCACAAAGGCCTCGCAGTAAAAGGCAAAGATGAACAGGAGGAGGATAGAGTTGGGTTGAAGATGAAGGGCCTGGATCTTGTATTGGGCGAGGACGGCACAGAAGAACTCCGAGAGGGGCGGGACAAGCCCCACGAAGATGCTGTGTAGGAAGAAGGGATAGACTGTCCACGCCAAGGTGCTCCGCTCTGCGGAGCCGGCCCAGATCACAGTCTTGCCCCACTCATTGCCTTTGCCCGGCGTCTGCGGGAGCACGGGGTCGAGATGCCCCTCCTCGGCGATGGAGGACGCGTCAAGTGCTGGCGAAGGAGAGGAGGAGGTCGCGGCCTGAACTGCAGGCTTCAGCTTCCCGGGCGCCATTCGCGGGGTTGCCGGCGATTGGGGAAGGGGAAGGAAGGAGGCGGAGTTGCGATTGGATCTGGAGAAGCTCTTGGCTGGAGAAGGGGATTGGGAGCAAGGCGAGAGAGAGCAATGATGGCTATGTGGCGGGCGCCAGTCTTTTGTCAGCCTGGGCAGTTGCCGAGGCGACGTGGGGAGCGGAGGCGTACGCATCCCGTCGTGCGCCACACATCGAGCCTGGCCCGCAGGCGATTGGGGCCCGTGGCGCTTCGGCCGAACTCTCCTTGGCTTCTCCTCGAAGCTAGCCCAAGCGCACCTTGGGCCCGAGGGCTACTATCGGCGTTCTGGGATCGGGGATACCCAGATCTGCCTGCCTGTGGCCCAGTGCGTGGGCCCACCAACGGCCTTGTATGGCCCAGCTACAACAACTCCAAGGCAAGACCCTCGCGAGGGCCCAAGCCTCGCGAGGCGAATGACACCGAGATCTCCAGAGGAGCGGCCTCCCCAGGCTGCCTCCCGAGGGGCGGAGACTTCTATGCAGGTACCCAGCCTCACGAGGCTGCGATGACATGAGCCATGACGACCGACGCCAGGCGGGCGCCAGCGGGCGCAGAGGGTACAGTTTCCTCTTCGGTGCTAAGGAAGCAAGGGCAGGTGCATGTTCCCAAGGAAGGCCCCAAAGCTTTCCTTTCTGGTGCAACGAGACCGAGACCAGGAGCTCGGCAGGACGGATGTCATCACTGAGCCCACCGCTGCGTCATGGCCAGAAGCTTTGCAGCGAAGACCACCTTTCGTAGTGATAAGATGTACTCCTTGTCCCCCTTCAAAATTGGCCGTTGTGGAATCCCTTCCCGCCTAAGCTATGAGGGAAGAGGACCAGGGCCACTATAAATATAGGCTAGCCATCACCATAGAGGGGATCCCCGATCGGACCCTTTACCATTCCATCCTCACTACTCGAGCCCTCGCGAGGTCTATCATCCACTATACTAGTTCATCCTCTACCTCCTCGTGAGGCCAATCCACCACAAAGCAGGAGTAGGGTTTTACACCGCAAGGTGGCCTGAACCTGGGTAAATCTCTGCGTTGTTCCTTTCCGCACGATCCAGTATACTCGTTGAGATCAGGTCATGGGCATGGCGAGCTAGCATGGTTGAGAAGCAAGATCCTTTGTTCATGCCCCTGAGTTCGAAACTTCTTGGGTCTGCGGAGCCCTGAATCCGACATCGCCTTCATTCTTTAGAACATACCGCAGTAGCCCGGTGGATACAACCCTCTCACCCAAAAGTTGTACTGTCCGGGTTCAATTCCAACTGGTGCAGTTGAAAAATATCTAATTTTTTGCCTCTCTATTACTGACATGTGGGTCCTGCCATGTCATCTACACACACCACCTCCACCACTTGCCAAAATTTTGTCCCTAGTTTACCTAGTTTTTTGCACACTCAACATTGTCTTGGCATTTTGAAAATAGCATATCTTTTTGACTGTGCATCATATGAAGATGTGCTATACATGAATGTTGATCGGCATGATGTTAACTTGTTGTTAGTTCCATTTTCGACCATGAATAAAATTTCCAACATTCTGTTATCCATGTTTGAAATGTGCGTGTTGGTTTAAATGCTCTGCCTCTGAAACATGTGGTTTCTTATCTAAAACTGAACCTTGCAGTTCCTTCACTGAAAATCACTTGGAGAGGCAGCCATCACCGGTAGTGGATTGGATGCTACGCTTCTTCAATCCCCCGGAAGCACAAGGGGGAAGAAGATGAAACTTTCGTCCTGTGCTAGCGGTTGGGGAATAGAGCGGAATTGATTTAAGAGGGGGCGAGGGTACGACACGAGGCAACACTGTCGGTCTCTGAGCGGCATCATGCAGTTCAGCCGTGCTGCTGGTTTGGGCGGCTGGAGAACAACCAGAGGGAAGACTGAAGAAGCACATCATACATGATTTTTGTTTCAGTGGATGGCTCTCGATTGCGTGTTAATTTTTTACTTGCCTCTGCACAATACAACTTGTATTTTTAGCCTCCAAGTCCGTGGCGGACCAGCAGCCCATTTGCTGGGCGGCCAACCTACAGAAAGCAACACTTGATTTTTATCAAGGCCCAAAAACAATGCAGTAGTATGTTTTTTTGAGGCCGAAAACATTATGGTGGGGGTTGAGCGGGGAGGGGGGAAGACTGAGCAAAAAGATAAAAAAGAGCTGATGCACCATTGCTACCCTAACAAGCAGGTACCATTCTTCTCGGGACGAAGGTGTGCCGTGTGACACCCACACGTCATAATCCCACAGTATACATTCTGACAAGTTCACACACAAGTACAACAGAAAAGGTAAACATTCAGATCAAACTTAGGTTCACAAGATACGTTCATATTCATTGACAATATTCACAATCAACAACTCAAAAGATTCATGTAGAGTCAAGTTCAGCATGTCTATGCATCCAAATGATTCATAGATCACAAGCCAATATTTATAGCTAGCATTCACAAAAAGATTTAGATATACACAAGTTCAGCATGTTTACGAATCCAAATGATTGAGAGAACACAACAATTATCTTCCTTCGACGCTCTTTAATTACCTAGGGTACAGACTGGTAGGTGGTGTTCACTCGGTGGTACTTGCTAAAATTAATGCTTGTCTGAGCAAACTTTCGAGTACATAAGAGGCAACACAGACGACCTGAACTTCGCTTGTAGGTTTATCCTCATGATAGTGGCATTGATGCCGCGAGAGGCTTGAGCAACTTGGCCACTACTTTCATCCAACTAGTTTACTGGCCCATCTTTGTCCTGTATCTGCCAAAATTCTACATTGCAGACAACAAATGAGGCAGTCGACAAAATGAACAACCTAAAGTTTTTGTGCAGTTCAACTAAAATGGAGCATCCCAGGCGTGCAGACTGGTTATGTGCCATATGAATATACGCGTCTACCAACTTGTCTAGAATCTTTAGAGTCTATGGCATACAGTTTGCTACCAGTATACGTGCCGATAAAAAAGGTGCAAGTTGGGACCAAAGACTGGACTGCGTTTTTCAGGGCTATGCGCCAAGCAATATTGTTGGCGTTCACTCTGGCACTTCTTCTTGTCAACATTGATGCTTGTTTGAGTGAACTTTGGAGTACATAGCAGCAGCATAAGTACCTATCCATATGATCTTTTTGTGCAGTTCTACTGAAATCAGCCAATGTAACGATTTGCCTGCGAGTTCAGGCTCCAAGTTACTCCTTTATGAAATCGGCCAACAGTAGCACAATACCAAATTACCAATAGATATGACAAGCATAATAATCAGGATGAAGACCGATACCGACCTGTGTGAGGAAGCATATCAATTAGTAGTTCCTTTGACTGGAAGCCAAGATAAGCGACTGACAGGGAAGGAAGGAAGCAGTCGAGGCAATGAACCACCCAAAGTTTTTGTGCAGGTCCACTGAAATCGAGCATCCCTTTTGGCACATATATTGAGAAAGTGAGATTACTGTAATAGTGGCACTAGTTGATCAAACATACCCTAATAAATAGAAGCATCCTCATTGTCTTAATGGGTAAAGTTAGCAACATAGTAGCCTTGCTTAAAGAGAGGTATTAGTTTTATCAGTGCCAATTATCTCAACACTCAAAGAATTTCCATGTATGATAGGTTGCAAAGATTTAATGTGCAAAGATAAAGAACTTTCTCATGACAGTAGCAAAACAGTAGCACTATACTAATAGAGATGACAACACACTAATCTGGATGAAGGCCTTAGGCCGGTACCAACCTAAGCAATGAAGCTTATTCAAGTAGTCCCAGAAGAGAAGATAAAGCACTTACTGGAATCATTCAATAGTATATATTTTTGTGCACTTCCAATGTATGGTTGACATCACTCTTGTTTACCAATGGTGAGATTATATCTAGATATTATCAAAAACTTCCAGTAGATTTAAAGCACTGGCTAGGATACAGTTCATTGTATCCTCTTGTGCAGTTCCACTAAAATGTACAATTGACACAACATGATTTCTGTTTGCACAAGCAGGAACAAGGTGAAACCTTCATTAGCTTAGTGAGGAAGGATAGAAAGACAATAGCATATTACTTTAACAGTAGCATCAAATCATGATGACAATACAGTAGCAAAACATTGGCTCATTGAACCAGTGGCAATAAATTGACATGCAAAACAATAGCATTACTATCTCATGACACTACCAAGATCCCCTCCCGGCTCCACCACATGGTCCACTTGCACAGACAAACACACACACACACATACATGATTCAGCATGGGGTGCTACTAAAGATTTGTTTAACCCCGACAGGATAATTAGGCAGCAATTAATTAGTGTTGCTTAAGTACTCCTAATTGATCAATGGCCTTGGAGGAGAGGCAGCAGAAGTGGAAGGGCTCCTGGAGGATCGTCTCACATGTGAGGCAGACGTTGTCGAAGCCCTTGAATGGCCTCGACCGAGGCCTCGGCTTGAGGAAGATCACCTTGGCACTTTTGATCATGTAGGGCTGGGTCACACATGCATCCAGAATCTAGTTAATTAGTATGATCTGTCGTCAAGCCAAGTACTACTCCGCTACGTACTACAAGTGCATTTCTTCAAGTAAATTAATACTAGTAGAAACACACCAATACAACGCCACTAGCAAGATATCAGGATAAAATAGGACAGTGCCAGCGCGTGATCCTTTCTCATTTCCTTCTTCTCCTTCTTCTTCTTCTTCTTCTTCTTCTTCTTCTTCTCCTTATTCTTCTTCTTCTTCTTCGCCTTCCTCTTCTTGCTCTGTTTCTCTTTCTCCTCACCAATTGGTTAAACCAAGTACATGATTGGCCTTGAATGTCATATTTGGTTTTGTTAGTGAGGGAGTACAAGTATACTAGTAAACAATAGCATTATTTTCTCATGGCTATTGCAAAATATAGGTGAACACATGCACTAAATATCATTCTTACCTAAGGGAAGGTTAGGGTGCCAATATGGAGGATGAAGATTGGAACACAGATCTCCATTTGTGCAGTTCCACTAAAATCAACCAATGGTTTTGATGTGACATTCCAGTTAAACTGGACAAAAATCACTTCTTTTAAGAAGTGTTTTGTGCAGTGCACCAAAATGTCGAAATAGCAACGAGGTGAAATGGATATTCCTGTTTGCACAAAAAGCTACAAAGAAAACAGTCAGAGTCTCAAACAATTACTAGCAAATACAATTGGTTAAACTTGTCATGACTTATAACTATGGCATGGCTTCATTTTACCAGGGGCATTAGATTAAGAACAACTAAATAGTTGCTATAAGGGCATGTGATAGTGGGCGCACCAGCAGTCCAGCACCATATACCTAAACCGGGGCATAAAGTGGTGATTCGGAGTTTTTTGCCCTGAGAAACAAACATCCAAGCAACATATCTAGGTTGGTCCCATTTTTGTTCACTTTAGCCACCTATTTGTATGTGTGGATATCGAATCTAGTTCTGGTCAAACCAGTCTGTACAACGTTTCCCCTTTATTTCCGTTTTCGACCAAGAGACCGGTTGGATGGCCAGTCTGTACTACTTTCACCCCCTTTCTTTCCTGTTTGTACAAAGTCCTATGTGCATACTACATCTTTTCCCCCTTTCTTTCCTGTTCGAACCAAGTATAAGATTCAACTCCATGAAGTAGCTTTACCTCTAACAATAGGAAAAAATTAGGTGGCGTTGGACAATCCAATCGAGCCTAGCTACGTGGGGGGCTGAGAGGTAGAAAATGATGCACATGCAACGACATAACGAGATGGGGAATAGAGCTAGGCCAGTTTCAAAGGAAGATATACCTGAAGGTCGTCGAGGTGTGGCTAGGTGGGGGGCGGGAGGCCGGATGCGCCACACTACAGCAGCGATGAAGGGATTGGAGGACCTCCTGCGCCGGCGCTCGGCCAGAGATAACGGTGCGGCTGGCAGTGGGTCTAATCCATCACCGTCGAGGACGGCCTAAACACTGCCCCTCCTCCCTTCCCCAGTGGAGGGGATGCGTCCGGCCTTTAACCAGCGGCGAGGATAGAAAGATAGTGTGACCACCCCTATCTTGTTTAGATCTGTAGAGGATGAGAGTGTGTGAATAGAGCAACCCTAGCAAGGAAGCGTGGAGGCTCCTGCCTATATATATACATAATAGTGGAGTAGTTTTATTTTTCCACTCCATCAAAACAATGGTTTAAAATTGTGTACGAGGCAGGTTGCCGGTTTTTTTAGTTGTTGTTTGTTTTTTGAGATAACCAGCCGCTTATTCCAAGCGGTGTGCAGGGGTGGACTAACGAGCTGCTCGGCTCGTTAAGTTCGTGCTCGTTGAGCTCCTGCTCGTTAAGGCTCGACTCGTTAAGATCGATAAGATTAACGAGCAAAAAACCCAGCTCGACTCGGTTCGTTTGAAGCTCGTTAAGCTCGTGAGCACTCGTTAACAATTTTTTCACGTAAGATGAAATATGTGTTGTGTTGTTATGAACGAGCTTAGCGAGCTACTCGTGAAACTCGTTAGCTTGTTCATTAAGCTTGTTAAGCTTAACAAGCTGAAATTGATGACTGGCTTTGTTCATTAAGAAGCGAGCCAGGAGCATAACGAGCTGAACTATCAAGCACTCATTAAGCTCGTGAGCTACGATCTTTTGGTCCATCCCTAGTGGTGTGCTAGTCGCACTTTGTATCGTTCATGTCTGGTACTCAACCCACCATTAAGTGAACAACCATTGCCTCGTAAAATTTGTGAACAAGCCCACGGCTCAAATTATCGAAAAACATGGGATACACCAACATGCAATATTATTTATATTTTCTATGTGGGAGTACAGTTTTTATGGAGTACTACTATTGCCAGCTCCTCCTCTATCATCCAAACTGTTTCTATGACTAGCCACTCTATTATATTGTTTCACAGGCATGCGAGACATCAAGCATCCGAGCCCGCGTGCCATCCACCAAATCATAGCAAAGTTCTACAATCGAGACTCACCAGTCACCTCGGGGTGGCCGTCATGACCCATCATATCACAAAACCCACACCTTTACCACCAGTGGTAAAGTGGCCTGGTAAGTTGGACGCACGAAGCAACCATCATTTCACTGGAAAGCTCGTTGAAGCCCTTTCTCCCCTATGTTTAAGTAAACCACACTCCAGGCTACTCACTTCTACCATTTTTCTTCTGTACCGATGAAGGAAAGGTGAGCGAATCAGTGATGCTACTTTATTTTCTTTCAAAGAATCTTATTTTTGCGAAGCACCGACCGATTTTCAGTGCCTATTCTTTTTCCGTTTTTATTGCGATTGTGGTTTCCTTTCGATTGCTTTTCATTTGTCAATTTATTGATGGATGATGACCCACAAGTATAGGGGATCAATCATAGTCCTTTCGGTAAGCAAGAGTGTCGAACCCAACGAGGAGCAGAAGGAAATGACAAGTAGTTTTCTGCAAGCACTGAAATTGTCGGTAACAAGTAGTTTGATAGCAAGATAATTTGTAACGGACAAGTAACGGTAACGGTAAATAAAGTGCAGCAAGGTAGCCCAATCCTTTCGTGGCAAAGGACAGGCCAAAACGGTCTCTTATAATAGGCAAAGCATTCTTGAGGGCACACGGGAATTTCATCTAGTCACTTTCATCATGATGGTTTGATTCACGTTCGCTACTTTGATAATTTGATATGTGGGTGGACCGGTGCTTGGGTGTTGTTCTTACTTGAACAAGCCTCCCACTTATGATTAACCCCCTCGCAAGCATCTGCAAGTACGAGAAAAGTATTAAGATAAAATCTAACCATAGCATTAAACATATGGATCCAAATCGGCCCCTTACGAAGTAGCGCATAAACTAGGGTTTAAGCTTCTGTCACTCTAGCAACCTATCATCTAATAACTACTCCACAATGCATTTCCATAGGACCAAAGATGGTGAAGTTTCATGTAGTCGACGTTCACATGACACCACTAAGGGAATCACAACATACATATCATCAAAATATCGAACACATCAAATTCACATGATTACTTGCAACGTGATTTCTCCCGTGGCCTCAAGAACTAAAGTAACTACTCACAAATGATATTCATGCTCAAGATCAGAGTGGTATTAAATAGCATAATGGATCTGAACATATAATCTTCCACCAAATAAACCATATAGTAATCAACTACAAGATGTAATCAACACTACTAGTCACCCACATGTACCAATCTGAGGTTCCGGTACAAAGATTGAACACAAGAGATGAACTAGGGTTTGGGAGGAGATCGTGCTATTGAAGATGTTGATGGACATTGGCCTCCCAAAATGAGAGGGTTGTTGGTGATGATGATGGCTTCAATTTCCCCCTCCGGGAGGGAAGTTCCCCCGGCGGAATCGCTCCACCAGAGAGCAAAAGTGCTCCTTCCCAAGTTTCGCCTCGAGACGGCGGCGCTCCATCCCAAGAGTCCTTCCTATGTTTTTTCTAGGTCAAAAGACCTTAAGTACCATAAGATGGGCACCGGAGGTGGGCTGGGTATGCCATAACCCACCAGGGCGCGCCTGGGGGGCCTGGCGAACCTTGGTGTCTCGTGGTCACCAGGTGGCCCCCTCCGGTAGTTCTTTGCTCCAATAATTATTAAATATTCCAAAATAATTCTCCATGAAGTTTCAGCTTATTTGCAGATATGCAGAATAGGTGTCTCTGACATAGCTTTTTCAGGTCCAAAATTCTAGCTGCCGGTATTCTCCCTCTTTATGTAAACCTTGCATTTTATGAGAGAAAAGGCATTAGCGAAAGCCAATATCAAAAATCATGTCCACATGTTTAGAGAGAGAGGTGTCGATAAAAACAAAATACGGACATAGTAGCATCATGCTTATTATTATGACAGCAACAAAATTTATTATAAAGCTCTATCATATAACTTCTCATGAGCAAGTAACAATTCATCAAAACATCGAAGTAGAAAGCATAAACTTTATTGAAAACCAACAAACTTTGTTCTCAGTCAAGTTTGCAACTACAATTCATCATGTTTTCAAGAAGGGTCATGTATCGGAGCCTTTTTGGCAAGTCCACATACTCAACCATCATTTAATCTTCTATGATTGCTAACACTCACCGCATACACATGAGCAAAAAGTTTCAACCGAACACATAGAAAGATAGGGGCATCTAGTTTCGCCTACCAACTTATTCGCCTCAAGGGTGATGTCAACAATAATAACTCATGCTCACCCACATCCAACTAGATATATGTGCCTAGATCTTTCTTCACCACATGATGCTTGCAAAAGAGAAAATAAAAAGGAACAGAGAAGAATACTTTGACTCTTGCATAAAAAATAAATTCATAAAAGTAAAAGATAGGCCCTTCACAGAGGGAAGCAGAGGTTGTCATGCGCTTTTTGGTTTGTATGCACAATCTCTTAATGCAAAATAATGTCACATTATATTGCCCCTTATGATAGCAACCTTTATTATGCAATCTGTCGCTTTTTATTACTTTGCCATCACAAGTTCGTACAACGCTTAATTTCTCTTACACTAAATGATCAAACACATTTAGAAGCAATTTTTATTGCCTTATTGCACCGATGACAACTTACTTAAAGGATCTTGCTCAATCCATAGGTAGGTAAGGTGGACTCTCAAAACATGAGTTTGGGTTTAAGGGTTTTTGGATGCACAAGTAGTATCTCTACTTAGTGCGGAATTTTGGCTAGCAGGGATATTGAGCAAGCACCACATGTTGAAGGATCTATGACAATATAACTTCTATGTGAATATGAACAAACATAAATCATTATGTTGTCTTCCTTGTCCAACGTCAACAATTTTTGCATATAATATTTAATGGGGGCTCACAATCATAAAAGATCTCCAATATAGTGTATTTGCTTGTAAATCTTCTCTTCCCTTATTAATTCTTTCATGAATTGCATCAATTGACCAATGCTATGTTTGTCAACCTTCAATAAATTTTACCACTTATACTTTTCCTTATGTGGAGTCATTACTTACCATAAGATTAGCATATGATCTTTTTCATTTATTTCCTTTATTTTTATTGAAACATAAAAGTAAAGAAGCAAAAGCTCAAACTAAACTTTATTATATAACTCTCACTCGATTACATAGATAGATAGATCATGAAACTAACACTCAAAAATAGATCATACTAAATTTTTATTCTACTAAATCACGAAATAGCTAAGGATCGAACGAAGAATAGGTAAACGTAGTAAAACTGATGGTGATACGATACCGCGGCACCTCCTCCAAGCTTGACTCAAGCCAAGGGGAATGTCCATACCTGTGTACTCAAGTCTCCTTTGGTGGGGAAGATGATGAAGGTGGTGGTGATGCATTCAGCTTCCTCAGTTTACGCTTGAGGATGAAAATTTTCTCCTTCAAGCCCTCGATCTCCTGCTGAAGCTTTAGTATCTTTTCGCATAATGCTTGCTTGTTTTTCGGCAGAAGATGAAAAGGGATAAACTGGATCTTAGGTTTCTTTGATTTATTAGGGGGACTCGACTTCTTGAATTCCACATGCATGTCCCCAGGTTGAGGTAGTGGGGCTTCATTGTCATCTGAGCTTGTCTCTTCCGTTCCTTCAAGTCATAATCTTCTTCTTCCTCCATGGTCCAGCCGTAACGCTCTACATCCCCATAAACCTTAGGGTCTGTAATATAGTCTGCGACATAGCGCTCTCCCTCCGAATCTTGAGATGACATATTTTCACATCTGTCAGAAAAACAACACGAAACAAGAACAGAGGATTTTTCTGTGATACGGTGGTCAAATCATTCGTGGGTATATATAAAGATTTTTTTATCTTTGGAAACAACCAATATGGAAGGAAAACGGAGTTGGGAAGGTGCCCGAGGGCACCACAACCCACCATGGCGCACCAGGAAGGGCAGGCGCGCCCTGGTGTATTGTGGCCACCTCGGTTGCCTTCCCAGTTATTTCTTAATTTCCTAATTTTTCTAATATTCCAAAACTAACAGAAAATATTTTTGCGGATTTTTTGGAGTCTGTTTACTTGCCGTATCATGTACCTCTTCCTTTTCAGGGTTCTGGAGTGTTTTGGAAGGTTTCTTTTATGTGCTCCTCCGGTGTCATGGTTTGGATAATATTGCTTTCAACATTAATAGGCGTACCTGAGATATAGTGCTTAATTCTTTGCCCATTGACCACCTTCGGGTTAGTACCTTCGACATTATTAATCTTGATAGCTCCAAAACGATAAACTTCTATAATATATGGTCCTTCCCATTTGGAAAGAAGTTTTCCTGCAAAAAATCTAAAATGAGAGTTGTACAAAAGAACATATTCTCCAACTTTGAACTCCCGCTTTTGGATTCTTTGGTCATGCCATCTTTTAACTTTTTCTTTAAATAACTTGGCATTTTCATAAGCTTGGGTTCTCCATTCATCTAGTGATCTAATATCAAATAACCTCTTTTCACCGGCAAGTTTGAAGTCATAATTGAGTTCTTTAATTGCCCAATATGCTTTATGTTCTAACTCAAGAGGCAAATGACAAGCTTTTGCATAAACCATTTTATAAGGAGACATACCCATAGGATTTTTATGAGCTGTTCTATAGGCCCAAAGTGCATCATCCAGTTTCTTAGACCAATTCTTTCAAGACCTATTGACAGTTTTTTGTAATATTAATTTTATTTCTCTATTGCTAAGTTCAACTTGACCACTAGATTGAGGATGATAGGGTGATGCAATTCTATGGTTAACATCATATTTAGCAAGCATTTTACGGAAAGTACCATGAATAAAGTGTGAACCACCATCAATCATTAAATATCTAGGGACTCCAAACCTTGGGAAAATAACTTCTTTAAGCATTTTAATGGAGGTGTTGTGATCAACACTACTAGTTGGAATAGTTTCTACCTACTTAGTAACATAATCAACAGCAACCAAAATATGTGTATACCCGTTAGAGGAAGGAAAAGCTCCCATATAATCAAAACCCCAAACATCAAATGGTTCAACAACAAGTGAATAATTCATAGGCATTTCCTGACGTTTAGATATTACCTATTCTCTGGCATTCATCACAAGACAATACAAACTTATGAGTATCCTTGAAAAGAGTAGGCCAATAAAAACCAGATTGCAGTACCTTATGTGCAGTTCTATCTCCTACATGATGTCCTCCATATGCTTCAGAATGACATTTCCATAGGATTTGTTCCTGCTCATGCTCAGGTACACAATGTCTAATAATACCATCTAATCCTTCTTTATAAAGATGTGGGTCATCCCAAAAGTAATGTCTTAAATCATAGAAGAATTTTTTCTTTTGTTGGTATGTGAAACTAGGTGGTATATATTTAGAAACAATGTAATTAGCATAATCAGCATACCAAGGAGTGTTATGAGAAGCATTTATTATAGATGATTGTTCATCAGGAAAGCTATCATCTATAGGTAGTGGGTCATCAAGAACATTTGCTAACCTAGGCAAGTTATCAGCTACGGGGTTCTCAGCTCCTTTCCTATCAGTGATCAGTAAATCAAATTCTTGTAGCAAGAGAACCCACCTAATGAGTCTAGGTTTACCATCTTTCTTTTCCATAAGATATTTTATAGCAGCATGATCAGTGTGAACAATTACTTCGGAATCAACAATGTAAGATCTGAATTTATCACAAGCAAACGCAACTGCTAAAAATTCTTTTTCAGTAGTAGCATAATTTCTTTGGGCAATATCTAGAGTTTTGGTAGCATATGGATAACATTTAATTTCTTATCAACTCTTTGTCCTAGAATAGCACCAACAGCATAATCACTAGCATCACACATAATTTCAAAAGGCAAGTTCCAAACAGGTGGTTGAACAATAGGTGCAGAAATTAAGGCTTTCTTAAGTGTTTCAAAGGCTTCTACACAATCATCATAAAAAACAAATGGAACATCCTTTCGAAAAATATTAGTGAGAGGCCTAGAAATTTTAGAGAAGTCTTTAATAAATCTCCTATAGAAACCAGCATGACCAAGGAAACTTCGAATATCTTTAATATCTTTAGGACATGGCATTTTCTCAATTGCATCAACTTTAGCTTTATCAACCTCAATACCTCGTTCAGAAATTTTATGCCCCAAGACAATGCCTTCATTAACCATAAAGTGGCACTTCTCCCAATTCAAGACAAGATTAGTTTGCTCATATCTCTGCAAAACTCGATCAAGGTTGCTTAAGTAATCATTGAAAGAAGTTCCGTAAACGGAAAAATCATCCATGAAAACCTCAACAATCTTTTCACAAAAATCAGAGAATATAGCAGTCATACATATTTGAAAGGTAGCAGGTGCATTGCATAAACCAAAAGGCATACGTCTATAAGCATAGGTTCCAAAAGGGCAGGTAAACGTGGTTTTCTCTTGATCAAGTTGTGAAACAGGTATTTGAGAGAAACCAGAATATCCATCAAGAAAACAAAGTGTGTGTGCTTAGATAATCTTTCTAGCATTTGATCAATAAAAGGCAGAGGGTAATGATCTTTGCTAGTAGCCTTATTTAATTTTCTAAAATCAATTACCATTCTATATCCAGTAACAATTCTTTGTGGAATAAGTTAATTTTTATCATTAGGGACAACAGTAATACCTCCTTTCTTAGGGACATAATGAACAGGACTTACCCATCTACTATCAGCTATGGGATAGATTATACCTGCTTCCAGAAGTTTTAGTATTTCAGTTCTTACCACTTCTTTCATCTTAGGATTTAAACATCGTTGGTGATCAACAATGGGTTTAGCATCAAGGTCCATATTAATCTTGTGCTGACATAAAGTGGGACTAATGCCCTTAAGATCATCAAGAGTATATCGAATAGCAGCACGGTGCTTCTTCAGAATTTTTAATAATCTTTCTTCTTCATGTTCTGAAAGGTTAGCACTAATAATAACAGGATATATCTTCTTCTCATCAAGATAGGCATATTTAGTGCTAAACTTGTGAAAAGCATCGATATTCATAAAAAGATTTAACACAATCAAACTCAAGATTAATACCTGACTCTTTACCTTCGTCGAGTTCCCAATCTTCAGAGTTGCGTTTAATTCTTTCTAAGAGATCCCACTTGGATTCAATAGTCTTCATCATGAAAGAACCAGTACAAGAAGTATCAAGCATGGATTACTCATTATGAGAAAGCCGAGCATAAAAAATCTGAATGATAATTTCTCTCGAGAGCTCATGATTGGGGCATGAATATAACATTGACTTAAGCCTCCCCAAGCTAGAGTGATACTTTCTCCTTCATGAGGCTAAAAATTATATATATATAATTCTGATCACGATGAACTAGATGCATAGGATAATTTTTTTGGTGAAATTTCAATTTCAATCGGTTCTAGTTCCAAGATCCAATATCATCACATAGCCAATATTTTCAATCGGTTTCATAACCAATATTTTTAGTAGGTGCAGTAGGTTGAGGGGCAACTCTTTGTGTTTCCAGCCGAGGTGAAGATACCCCGAACAAGCCCCTCAAAGGATGACTTTCCATAGTAACAAGTGACAATAAATTTCAGCACGTAGTATAAATTTTTCCTTACCGATTTCCACTTACCAAGAGCGCTTCACTCCCCGGCAATGGCACCAGAAAAGAGTCTTGATGACCCACAAGTATAGGGGATCAATCATAGTCCTTTCGATAAGTAAGAGTGTCAAAGCCAACGAGGAGCAGAAGGAAATGACAAGTGGTTTTCAGCAAGGTAATTTCTGCAAGCACTGAAATTGTCGGTAACAAGTAGTTTGATAGCAAGATAATTTGTAACGGACAAGTAACGGTAACGGTAAATAAAGGGCAGCAAGGTAGCCCAATCCTTTTGTGGCAAAGGACAGGCCAAAACGGTCTCTTATAATAGGCAAAGCGTTCTTGAGGGCACACGGGAATTTCATCTAGTCACTTTCATCATGTTGGTTTGATTCGTGTTCGCTACTTTGATAATCTGATATGTGGGTGGACCGGTGCTTGGGTGTTGTTCTTACTTGAACAAGCCTCTCACTTATGATTAATCCCCTAGCAAGCATCTGCAACTACGAGAAAAGTATTAAGATAAAATCTAACCATAGCATTAAACATAAGGATCCAAATCGGTCACTTACAAAGTAGCGCATAAACTAGGGTTTAAGCTTCTGTCACTCTAGCAACCCATCATCTAATAACTACTCCACAATGCATTCCCTTAGGCCCAAAGATGGTGAAGTGTCATGTAGTCGACGTTCACATGACACCACTAAGGGAACCACAACATACATATCATCAAAATATCGAACACATATCAAATTCACATGATTACTTGCAATGTGATTTCTCCCGTGGCCTCAAGAACTAAAGTAAATACTCACAAATTATATTCATGCTCAAGATCAGTGGGGTATTAAATAGCATAATGGATCTGAACATATAATCTTCCACCAAATAAACCATATAGTAATCAACTACAAGACGTAATCAACACTACTAGTCACCCACGGGTAGCAATCTGAGGTTCCGGTACAAAGATTGAACACAAGAGATGAACTAGGGTTTGAGAGGAGATAGTGCTATTGAAGATGTTGATGGAGATTGGCCTCCCAAAGATGAGAGGGTTGTTGGTGATGACGATGGCTTTGATTCCCCCTCCGAGAAGGAAGTTCCCCCGGTGGAATCGCTCCACTAGAGGCCAAAAGTGCTCCTGCCAAAGTTCCGCCATGAGACGGCGGCGCACTGTCCCGAAATTCCTCCCTCTATTTTTTCTAGGTCAAAAGATCTTAAGTACCAGAAGATGGGCACCGGAGGTGGGTTGGGCTGGCCACAACCCACCAGGGCGTGTCTGGGGGTCGTGGCGCGCCCTGGTGTCTTGTGGTCACCAGGTGGCCCCTCCGGTAGTTCTTTGTTCAAAATAATTATTAAATATTCTAAAATAATTCTCTGTGAAGTTTCAGCTTATTTGGAGATGGCATAATAGGTGTCTCTGATGTAGCTTTTTCTGGTCCAGAATTCCAGCTGCCGGTATTCTCCCTCTTTGTGTAAACCTTGCATTTTATGAGAGAAAAGGCATTAGAATCACTCCATAAAGCATTATTATGCATAAAAACATTATAAATAACAGTAAGAAAACATGATGCAAAATGGACGTATCAATGGATCCTGGAGCACTGGGCAAAGAGTTGCCAACGGACAACCCACTCGAGACAGAGATGTCCATGAAGCGAGCACCAGCCAACGAGTTGGCGATGTTGGCGGGCCAACCCATGGAGATGAAGAACTCCAAGAAACAAGCACTCGCTAAAGAGTTTACGATGTTGGCGGACGAACTCCTGAACAAAGAAAGCTGGAAGAACGGCAAGGGCCCCACCGTGCGTACCCCAGAAACTCTAATGGCCACCTATGAGAGGCTCAAGGCCGGGTTTGAGGAGATAGTCGCCGTTGAGAAGCAGTATTTCCCTGGCAAGGCAATGGCCCCCTTCGAGGTGATGGTCCTCGGAGGGATGGGATCCGCCAGTGAGTTGCACAAGGTAAAAAATGGCTTATCATAGTTGTGGTTTTTGATTATTTGCAATGTGTTTGGTAATATGTTAGGGTTGTGCAGGTGCCGGTGGACGTCCTTGATGTTTCACATGTCACTGTCCGTCCTGTGGACATTGCCCCAAAGATCGATTCCCATGCCGCTGTCCGTCCTGTGGACATTGCCCCAGAGATTGATGACAAGAAATAGTTGGTCGCACTAATCTTTCAACGTAGTTTGCATTATGTTTAATTACCAGAACGATGCATGTTATCAAACCTTCTTAGGGCTAGTGCACTATCTTTTGTGGGTGGTAGTTACTCTTTCTATTTGATAGTGAATCATGCGAATCCTCTCCAAGTTATGGAAACAGATGTATCCTCACCAGCATTTGATGTAATATATGGCATGCTTAGACGTAAGTTTGAAATGTTTATCATATAAGCAGACCTTATTTGATGAAAAAAATTGTTTGATGATTCTTGGTGTCAAACCTCGACTGATTCCGCACTGTGTTAGTAGGCTAGCTACTGCGCGAGCTATAGTACTTGCAAACACTCACCAAAAAGAAACATTGGCGCTGATCAGCTCGTTGTACACTTATAGGTCTGGCCGTCAATCGACCAATAACCCAAGCTCCTAAAATTGTAGGCTTAGCGATCGATCAAACAATAGTCCACGATTATACATTAATATACAGACGCGATGCGTTCCTAGTTCAACATTCACATCAAACTCAAATAGCTCGTTCATGGATACATTTACATTAGTAGCCAGCATTCGGAACAAAATTGGCACGTACTTGTAACATGCGTGAATGTGTAATTTTTTTTACTGGAAGCGTGAATGTGTAGTTGACGTCGTACTTTCGGAGTGCCTATAGAGATTGTGTGTACGTGTGCTAGAGATGGGTTGCGGGATGGAGAGAGATCTAGAGAGAGAGAAAGGCCCTCCATTTCTTTTAGTCATCCACAAAATCATAGTAGTATAGAGACGTACAAATCCTAGAACATTGGTGTACAAAAACTTTCAAATGGTGCATTTTATAATACATTTACGTCAAATCAACTCTGCAAGCAGTATAACTACGACTTGATTAAAACATGGCCCGCCTCACATTATCACTATATTTCTTGGAGTCCGTGCGCGGGGGGCGCCCAATCTCTTCTCCCTCCCCGTCTCTCTCTTCTCAGCCGACGCTCGGCGGGCGATTAGATTTTGGCTATCGTCGGTTTATTTAATTGTAGTCCCACATGTAAGTGAAAATGCAAGACAACGCATGTCCACTTTGGTGAGCGGCGTGCCAGACCGACTGTGGGGGGTGCGACGCGAACGCGACAGGCATGTTTTAAGTGTGCCGCCTTTTCCTTTTGAACTTGCAAAGTGTAATATTTTCTACTCTTTTCTTTCGCTTGTTTTTGCGATCGATCAACAGAAATCTAGAACAAAAATGACGAGGGCGGGCTAGTTTGGCCTAGTCGGTTTGAGTGATATGAAGTGCTATATTGCCGTCCAGTCTTCGTGTGTGGTAGCAGTATTGCTGGTACAGTAGTTTTCTTGAAGAAGCGGATTGAACGAAGTCATGATGGTTCCTTTGTCCGAGCAACTTACAGTGGGAAAGATTGGGCCTGTGATTTGACGGCTCATTAGTCATTATTACTACGACGCTACGACCGGGGTGAGTCTCCCCTTCAGTTTTGCATGATGCACTCTAATTTTGGTGCATGGCAAGTGGACCAGGATGGTCGACGTCCCACATGTCGGCGAATGAAAGTATTCTTTCCGATATCAAGGATGAGCAAGGAAACCGGGCGGTATAGTGTCACTTCTCTTTTATACTACTACTACAAGAACAATGCCCGTGAGTTGCGACGGGACTTAAATATTCTAGTACGTTAGCTTGTGATTTACCTGTCAATAATAATGCGATTGTGTAAATACATGTTCATCAAATTCCGACCGTGAATTACCTTATATTTTGATTATAACTTTGGTAAGTAAATTAAAGTGGAATTGGTTCAGAAGGTAAGTAAATTAAGGTGATTTACTATCATATACACGGAAGGTTGGACGAAGGGGTGGTGGGAAGAAAGGTGAAATGGGAACCTGACGTTCTTTTTAAGTATTCCTCCGTCCCAAAATAAGTGTCTCAAGCTTAGTACAAATTTGTACTAAAGTTAGTAAAAATTTGAGACACTTATTTTGGGATGGAGGGAGTAGTATATAGAGATAGAAATAGCCCGCCTACGCCATCTTATTGTACCTGCTCTACTACTGTATGTTACATTACATGTCTCTCTTTCATCATTAATTACTTGCCATGTCATCTATTTTGTCTAGATAAGTGTGATGTTACCACTTATGTTACTCCCACTGTGGGTACTCTAATTTCCTTTCTCTTATCTCTATGAGATAAATGTGGCGTGAGACTCAAAACCCTTTTACTTGGACCAACGTGAGCCTAATATAATGGAAATCTATTTTTTCAGATGAGCCCTTTAAACCAGAAAGGAGGGAGTACCACGTTCCACGTATATTAGATATCTTTTTTATCAAACAAAAGGTCCTTAGAGGCACCAAGCTTTCATTCATTCATCTTAAAAGCAGTTTACATATCTCAAATCCATACAAACCATGCAATAGGAGTAGTACTCCCTCCGTCCGGATTTATTGGGCCTCTTAGCAAAGAAACCATGTCCTATTTTTCTAAGGCCCCTTGAGTTAATTAGCTGGACATGCTCGATTCCCTCAGATGAATGTTCACCCGATTGGTTAAAGATGAGTGTAATTAGCTGCATGCAGATGCGCAGAAGGCAACCAGCTGTACAAAATAAATGTGAGCTTGCGCCTAATTGGCCGCATGCATAAAGAAAGCATGGAATCAGCTATAGGCAATAACTGTAGACTAATCTGATTGGTGTTTTGCCATGCTTGGAAATCACACATCATTCACATTAATATTTTGCCTTGGTCCATGAGTTTTGGCTAAGAGGCCTAATAAACCCGGACGAAGGGAGTAACTAGTACTACGCACATAACCTAAGCTAGACCACACAACTCATCGTCGGAGATGGGTAGGCGACCGCCTGCTGCAACTCCAGCTCCTCTTGCTCCTCCTCCGATTCAGCGAACATCTCGTTGATCCCCCACTCCCACTGGCGGAGGAAGCGGCGGTTGGCCTCCACCTCGGCCTTCGACTGGATGGACTCCAGGATGGGCTGCTGTTCCGCCGCCCCGTCCTCTTGGGTCAAATATGCCATGGCATCGGCCATGGCGAAGCATGCAGCCGGTGGCGCCGACTCCACCTCGCTCGTGTCGTCTCGTCCTCCTCCAGCTCCGCTTCACCCATGTCGTCCTCGTCCTATTCCGGCTCCACGTCCTCCGTGACCACGTGCTCCTCTGCCTCCACCGCCTCCTCCTCCGGCTCCGGCTAGTCCGGAGGCAAGACGGCTGCGATCCGGGCTTCGCGCCGCCTCCAGATCTCCGAAAGCAGCTCAAAGCGCCGATCCGGTGGGAGCATGGCATATGTCATTACCTTCGGCCGGGCCATGTCTATCGGGCGACGACGAGCGGAGAAGAGGCAGCGGGAGGGGAATGAATGTGGCTACTGTTTGGGTTCGTCGTCTGGCTTAAATAAATGCGCTCCACCACGTGTACCCGCACGTGCACATATTGTACACATACATGTCTGTTTAGGGTGCGTCAGGTAACTTGCATGCGCATGCACACAGGGTGTGTTTGGTAGGGAGTGTGTGTGTGCGCCTCTACTCTTCGGACATGTATTCCACCTTTTGCATCGGGACATAATTATAATGGTACCTTAGCTTGTAATTTACCTGACCATATTAATGTGATTGTGTAAAACAAATGTCACTTCTTGCTCATTATTGGTGTTATATAATTATGAGAAGTTTGCTAACTAGTAAAATAAAGTGGAATTTGTCCATGTTATAAGTAAATTAATGTGATTTATTATCATCAGGGTAAGGTTGGACGAAGGGTGGTTGGAACAAATACTCCACCTAGAGCATGTGTGTGTGTGGTCGTATAGAGAGACAGTGCGTGTGAAAGAGAGAAGGGAGAAATAGATATAGAGAGAGAGGGAGTGTGTGGTTGTGTGTGTGAAATGGAGTCTTTGGCAGGGAAAGTAATTAAGTGTGTATGGCTTCATCGTAGAGAGGTGATGTGTATGGCAGAGGCCTCCAACGAGGGGGGGGGGTGCGAGAGAGAAGAGGCCTGTAAATAGGGAAGAAAGGCGTGTGCGTGTGAGTGGAGTGGACATCGAGATAACATGTTTGTTTGAGAGACACCGAGGAAGACTACTAAATGAAGGGATAGTCTTATTGGTTTCAGGGATAGAGGGAGGGAGTGAGAGAGAGGGGTAGCCAGAAGGAGATAGTTAAGTGTGAGTGTGTTTTAGAGAAGAGACCCATCCAGATGGAAGCCATGTGCACACAAGAAGAGAAAGATTCAATGTGGGGTAGGGGCTGGGGGTAATTAACTAGGTATGGAGAGAGATGAGACCTTGAACATGCATGTGCGAGACGTGTACATATATACGTGGGGTGTGTGTGTGCACACGCGCATGATCGAGATAAAAAGATAGGAGACATAAGTCATAAGATCAACAGGATGAGAGAGATGGATCGATATGACAATATGCATCCATGTGAGAGTGGAGGGAAGAAGGCCTGATGATGGAGCATGCATTTTTTTCTTTAAGAGAGAGTGGCGTGGGGTGGAGCATGCATATATGGCAAGCAGAGAGAGCGAGACACAATGTGTGTGCAAAAGAGATCACCCTATAGATGCATGTAGAGAGAAACAGATATAGTGTGCGTGATAGGAACCAGGAGTGCGTGCGAGAAAGAAGGATGATGGAGAGAAATAGAGATATAGATATGCTAGCTAGAGGGAGATCGGCTAGTGTGGGTATTAGAGATAAGAGTCGAATGGATTAGAAGGGCGAGTTATGTGTGCGTGAGAGGGTGCATGTAGAGAGAAACAAATATATATAGTGTGCATGATAGGAAGCAGGAGTGCGGCTGAGAAAGAAGGTTCATGGAGAAACACATAAATAGAGAGATAGAGATGCTAGCTAGAGGGAGATCGGCTAGTGTGTTTGTTAGAGATAATAGTCGAGTGGATCAGAAGAGTGAGTTATGTGTGTGTGTGAGAGATATAGAGAGAGGGTGCGTGTGAGTGACATACAAACGAATATTTGAGAGAAATGAGGCCCCGAGAGATGGAGTTCGTGTTTGCGAGAGAGAGATTTTACATGGAGAGTCATAGCTAGAGAGACAGAGGGAACGCGAGATATTCCTAGGGAGAGAGGGTGTGTGTGAGCGGCATATAGGGGAATGGTGGAGAGAAATGAGACCATGCGAGATAGAGTTTGTGTTTGAGTGTGAGAGCTAGATATTTAAGAGGGAGAGTCGTATCTATTGAGACATAGGGAGCGCAAGACATCTCTAGAGTAAGAGGGTGTGTGTGAGTGGCATACAGGGGAATAACAGAGAGAAATGAGACCCCGGGAGATGAAGTTTGTGTTTGTGTGAGAGAAAGAGATTTCACAGGGAGAATCATAGTTAGAGAGACATAGCAGGGAGCGAGATATACTCGGAGAGAGATAGAGTGAAGGTCGCGAGAGAGATTACTGTTAGAGTGTTATGAAGAAAAAAGTCTGCTATCAACATACGAGTAGTACAAGACATACCTGAGATATGGTGAAGGCGTACGGGTCTAGATAGATATATAAGGGCATGAGTGATAGCTATATGAGACGAAATATCTAGATTAAAGGGGACTCAAATATTTAAATTAGAGATCAGGACATCAATAATATCATAACAAAAATTGGGCTATCAAACATGCATATTCATATGAATTTGGGGACATATGTAATGTTATTTAGTTTATCAATATTAGTGATCCATAGATTTTTTTAATTAGAGACAATGCATGGCTTATGCAATTCATGTCTAAATGGGACTACACTATATGTTGCGTGTGTCAAACACATTATACGTGTTTGAGAAGTAAAAAAAAACCCGCATGAAACACACATTAATTGGAGCTAGTTTTTTTATTTTTTTGGGAGGTAAAAGGGAGTTTTATTCCATATTGATAGGGTTATGCATACATTGGATTTCAACATAAAGTGGTTTCAAATTTTTGAATTCAAATTAAGATGGATTCAGTCTTATGAATATGAGACCATGGTATTTGTAAACCATATTTATGTATAAAGGGTGTTGTGCTTTTGAAAGTATATATAAAAAAATGATGTATATCGAATTATATTAGAATATAGAATGGATCCTCCCCGAAAAAAAGAATACAAAATGGATTCAAATTGAGTTGGCACGGTAAACGTCCAAGCTTTTTCTCTAAAAAATTGAACGAAGCAGCGAAACACCTTGCTCGGCCGTAACCGCCCGAAACCAAATTTTGGGAGATGGAAATTACTGCCTATCACTGACACGCAAAACCTGTCAGCTCGATTTATGTAGGCGTAGATAGGGGCAGGTTAGTAATTTCATTCAAACTTGAAGTAACTGCCTCTCACCTAGATTCATACACGGTGGGCGCCAAAACACAGTGTCTACTCAGCCGAAATCACCTCTCACCCCGATTCATACACAATGGGCACCAAAACAAACTCTCCTCGACCGAAATCTCCCTCGGCAAATATTCGGTGTATGTGAGATTACCGTCCTATCCCCAACCGGCCAATATTGCTGGATGTCTAAAATTTTAAACGGGGGCTAAGTTTGTAACTTTCCCCGCATTTGAGATAAGCGCGTCCCAAAGACATGGTTCCCCTACCTCTCTCCCTCCATTTCCCCATTCGTACTTCGAGGGCGCCAAAACACCTCTTCACCCTAGCCTCTTCCGTCCGCCACCATGCCGGAGCTGATACCCGATGCCATCGTCCATTACAAGAGATTGACCTCTCTCATCCATGGCTTCGGACCAGGATCCTTGCATCGCGTCCTCTCGCTTCATCTGCACCATCGTCCACTTTGCCGGGGCCACTCCTACGACCGTCTCGTCCATCGCGCTAGGTTATTTCCCCCGCCCACCATCTGCCCTCCTAGATCTGCTTCCACGCCGCCGACAGCCATCACTACCACAACACCCTCAATGTCTCAGCAGATGCTTACACGACGCCGCACCAGAGGTGATACTCTTTCATATCTGCTCTAGTTATTTATCTCAGCAACAAAATAGAACACCACTGCTTTACTGTGATTTCTTGTCCATCACTTAGAATCTTAGATGTAGGATCTTCATCCAACCACCTGAAATGGTCGACTGGCCCAAATGACGAAAGTCAGGCCACTTGCATGTAGACATTCCCTTTATATTCAGTACCATCATCCTAGGTGCTTCAAGACGTGCTAGCACTGCTCCTCAACCCATCAAGCTAAACAACATGCCACTCATAATTCCAAACCTAGTTGATCAAATACGAATCTGATATGATGCTGATATTACTAAAATAGAGAACGTTTAATTGGTTAGCTAATGTTCCTACTTTACTTTCAAAAAGCACGTGCGCTACATATAGAGAGACAACAGGGAGTTGCATTATTTATGCGCTCTGGTTCATCATGTGGCAACGAACATTTTATTATCCAAAATCTGCTTGCTCTTCTTTAGCATGTTCCCCTTCTGTTCTTCTTTAATAAGTACACTCTCCATTCCTAAATATAAGTCTTTGTAGAGATTCCTCCATGGACTACGTACGGAGAAAAATGAGTGAATCTACACTCTAAAATGTATCTATATACATCCGTATGTGATCCATAGTGGAATCTCTACAAAGGCTTATATTTAGGAACGGAGGGAGTATAATAGTGATACAGTATGTTCCTTGTAGTGAAGAGCAGCAGGGACATTTGCAATGTACATGTCTATTCGGTTGCTTGTCATGGACGCTTTCAACTCTTCGTGTTGGTCTGCCATAATATCTAGGAAATGCTGGGAGTTGTGTCGCCTTTCAGAGTTAGACTGATATTAACAGTACTATGCCTTCAGTTGAAGAGAGCTGGTATCCAAAGCCTTTCTAGCCGTACCGGCAATACTAGCCCATATTTTCCAGCAAGTTCCACTTCGTAATTTTACTCGTGATGCTTAGGGTTTTCCCATTATATCTACACTATGATATGTGTAGGTGCTTTGTATCATACTAGCAGCAGTCCACTCTTGAAGCTAAACAACACACCAATCATAAGTCCAAAGCTTACTTCTTCAAATACGAATGTGATATGATACTGATATTAGTTAACAGACACACATTTATTTGGTCAGCTAATGCTCCCACTTGAGTTTCCAAATGCATGTGGCCACATATAGAGAGACATCATGGAATTGCATTTCTTTGGGCGCTCTTATTCATCATGGGTGGGCAACCAACATTGTATAGAAAGAAGAGGAATCTCAATAATATGTTTCCCCTTCTATTCTTTAACATGTTCCTCTTCTGTTCTTCTTTAATAAGTACAGTATGTTCCTTGTCAGGAAGGGGAGCAGGGACATCTGCAGTCGACAACTCTATTGGGCCGCTTCTGCTAGATGATTTCAGCACTTTGAGTTGTTCTGCCATAATATCGACGAAATGGTGGGAGCTGTGCGGTCTTTGATAGACTAGACTGATAGTAACAGTAGTGCGCCTTCAGATGAATAGAGCTGGCATGTAGGTGATTGATATAGCGGCAATGCAACCCCATATTTTGCAGCCAGTTCCACTTGCCTGATTTATTTATGATGGTTATGGTGTACCCCTTTTATCTACACTACGATCTGCCTAGTGGCTGTGCGCTCTCATTATCATGGTTTGGCAATAAACTTTCTATACAGTATATTATGAACCTATCATCTGCCAACTATCCTTACTTCTGGAGCCCCCAATAAGGAGCCTATTTTTTGTGTAGTTGTGCCAGATTATATTAATGTACGCACCATATTATAGCACACATGGGCTCTCTCATCAGAATCCAGTGGTGGCACACAACGGTTTACAGGGAGCCCCTATTATATTAATACTAGCAAGATGCCCGTGCTACGCTATGGAGGGAGTCACAAAAGATCGGGTGGACATTGTTTACTTAATAAGTGGAGACTGCTCAACAATAGAAGATGCACCAAGATATCAATCAAAGTGATGCCATATTTTTGCTAAGTACATATCGAGCAAAATCAAAAATATGGTTTTCAGCCGATGAACCCCGTCGTTCAAGCCAAATGTTTTCTTCTCAATTTTCACGTTGTAGAAGACTTGTTCTTCTCCCTACCTAGCTTTCTCATTGCTCTTGATAGAGAGCATGCGGAAGATGAAAAAAATGTCCACACACATTTGGCAATTACGACGATGCCAATCATCTTTTGTTTAACACATGCTTCTGTAGTATATTTAGGCAAAGGAAAAAAAGACAACACTTGCATACATTTTGTATGGGGCAATGAAACAAAATGCAAGTAAAAGATGCTCCTGAATCATATGTATACACAAGGGGTGAGTGCACATATACGTATGTACAAAACTATTAGTACTTGATTAATTGTAACTTTCTTACATCTGGATGTAGCTTGAAAAATTGGATGTGGAGCTACCAAGCAAAGAAAGGCGCTGATGACAAAGAGACTTGCTATAGGCAGCCTTCGTTTTTTTTTTCGACCAGTGGGAGTAATAAAGGCATCTACTAAAAAAATTCAAAAACACATATGAATTTTTTTACAGAAATAATAATCATGAATGCTAAAGCAAGTGTCTAAGTTGACTTTCTGAAAGTCCTCTCCACTGGGAGCAGACATGCTTCTCCACATATGCACAATCTGAAGTCAATAGAAGCAATGGACATAGAGAAACATAACCTATAACTAATGAAGAGGTGACACTTTTCTCAGAAAGGAAGGAATGCAGAATTAACAAAACAAACACTGCAACCACAACATTTTTCAGTGACAATTTGCTCCCTGCATCTATCAAGGATGAAAATGATACATTAGGCATGTGGTACAACTATAGTCCAGCACACACAGAGGTAAATGCTAATTATTCTCTCTCTAGGGCATAAGCCAACAATAATGAACGACAATAGTGCTGCTGTACTTGCGTGCTCGCGATGAAATTACATCTATTCACAACAAGAACACAAATAAATAGAACTTGCCGGAGTGCATTACTTGTATCATGAATTTAAAACAGAGATCATCCACCTAAATACTGAATGTAAAGTAGCTGCTCTGAACTATTGGAAACGCTAGCTTATGAAATTTTGAAGCTCACCTTGCAGATAATACAAATAACCTGAGGATATAATTACTCATGCATGAGCTTTTACATGGTCAAGCATACAAGCTTCCTTTAAAGGTATTTGCAAATTTGTACTTCGATTATCCGAAACATTAATTATGTGCATGAAACATATCTCCATGCAACAATGAGCTGCTCTTATGTGTTGGAGCACAAAACAACAACAACCAACAATTATAGAAGAGAACCTAATGATCTATTTACTATTGTGATCCAAATTCTGAGCATAGGCAAGAAAAATTATAGAATTGTAAGCAGAGATCCATGCTGTTATTTGACGTATAGCTATAGATGAGTATCCGCTCATCACATTCACTGAAGTAAGCAAGGAGGCGAACAAAATTGTCGTGCCAGAGCATAGCCATCACCTCTACTTCTCTTACAAAATCACTATTGCATTTCCTTGTCAATAGACTGTCTAAGCCTCTTCAACCATCGCTCTCCCTGTCTCCCATCAGCTAATTGGCCCTAGTGATTACATGTTATTAAGCTATTGATTAGTCTATATCTCTAAAAAGAGCTGATTAAACTATTGTTGACCCAAAGTTGATCAAATAGGCAATATTGGGGATGAAATATATGTGCGTACACACCAGAACTGGCATTGGACACGGCGCGCCAACGGAGGCGAGTGCAGCTCCACGTCCTTGGCAACGACAGCCTAGACATCACGCCGGGTGGCCGGGAGCGCAGGCCAGGATGATGCGGCCATCTTTCCTGGTGGAATAATGTAGGGTATCACTGAGGAAGAAACCTATTAGATTTAAGAAAAAAGTGTATCTAACCCCATAATTATTACATTTTGGTGACATAACCCCCTGAGGCCCTATCCTCTAAAACCGGGATCTTAATCCCCTCTACTTTCTAAAACCTGACAAATCACCTCCGATGCTCTGGTAGGTGGTTTCGGATGGTGGTTTTGTTCATGTGGTGGTGAGATGAGATGGGAAAGCACCGATGTGATAGACATTCCGTCGAACACTTTAGGTGCCCCCATTAGTGTGCTCCCAGCATACATGTCGACCACATCTGCTCCAAGACCTGCTACAGGATGAACCTGGTGAGCACCAACGCACGATTAACTCTACAGACTACAACCCATACACATGCCTCCATAAAGCCTACCTCAACAGAAGCGACTGGAGGACACAAGGAGCCGACCAGCAGCACGCGTTTGAAACCGGCGGCATGAGTGTCTACCTCACTTTTGACCCACTGTCACGTGAGCACACCCTCATCAAGATCATCTATCACTCCAGCCTCCAGAGATTTTGGATCTTGTGAGCAGGGCCGATGAAGAGATTTCGGGAGCCCTGACGCCACATAAAAATATGAGTATTCATATTACTATTTTTTGCATAAAAAACTCAGTACACTATAATCTATGTTGCATTCTGATTTAGAGTATGAAAAATGAGATCATAAACATTGAAGGTAAAAGTTGTTCGATCTTGTCCATCGACACTTATATTCGGAATATTAGGTAAATTTGGTACGCTTTCGTGCCCACTCAAGTTATTATCATCCTTAATTTTTCACAGGTTGTTTTTAACAGTAACTAAAGCTAATTATTATCTCATCTAGCTAGGCTGCTCTGGTGATAGCCAGGCGACCCCCCGAGCGGGTGACGGAGGCGGCGCCGCCCACGGCGGTCGCGATGGCTAGCCGCGATGAGCGGCAGAGGATAGGTGGCCTCCTCGTTGAGGACTGGAGCACCTTCAAGAGGCGAGGGAGGGAACTCCTACGTCGCGCGAGGAACCTGGAGAAGGTTATGCAGCGCCGCTGATTTTTTCAAATCAGATTGGGAAGTGACAAAATTGAAGAGGGAGGAGATCAGAGGGATTGATCTGGTCCAAGGACTGGCGAATTCACCGGCGGATTCAAGGTTTGGCGCATCTAATTTGAAAATTTATGAGGAGCAATTGGGGGCCGTTTCTGCTGTGCCCGATCTCGTTTTCAAAAGGGGATCGGAGGAGGGAGAGGAAGTTAATACGGGAGTTATTCCTGGTAGTCTGGAGGCAAAATCTCAGGGCCTGCATACTTATTCCATGGGGGGAAATTGGTTCTGCTTTCTTCATCCTACTCTGTTGTTCGTCAGTGTTCTTTCTCCTACTTCGTCTTTCCCTTGTTGCTTGCTGTCCATGGCAGGGCGGGGCAAGAACCAGGGCCAGAAGTGCTCCAGCGGGGATGGGAGTGCTGAGGGGCTTGCAGGCCCCATGAACCCCGCGGAGGGGGAGACCGCCAAGCTGCCGGAGTGTCCGGCCACTCCCGCGATGGAAGCTTTGGGAAGGAGCGTGATGTGGGGGGGGGGGGGGGGGGGGGGGGGGGGGGGGGGGGGGGGGGGGGACGGGGCCGTCGGGCCTTGCTCTGACCACTACCCCGAAACCCTCTGTTGGCTTCTCTGCAGTTCCGGCGATGCCTCCCCCCTTGCGAAGGCACGACAAGGCCAAGGTGGTCGAGTTCGACGACGTGCCGATCATCATCGACATGAAGGCTATGCTGAGTGTGGTCAAGGGCAAGCTGGTTGTGGGGCGAGTCCTTTGCCCATATCCGGCCAACCCCTCAGCCGTAGTCAACGAGCTCAAAGGACCATGGTGGCTTCATGGTGATGCCGAGGCCCAGCGGGTCACGAGCAAAGACCGCCGCTTTGTGGTTTCTTTCACGGAGGAGGGGGATTGGCAGCATGCGCTGGCTGCTGGTCCTTGGCACTTCCGTAACGATGCTGTCATCTTCGCTGACTTCGACGGCCAAGGCAACCCTGCGGAGGTGCACCTGAACCCCATCAGACTGTGGGCACAAGTCCACAAGCTGCCGTTCGTGCTGAAGACCAAGGAGATGGGGTGGATCTTCGGCAAGAAGCTTGGCACGGTCATCGCGGTGTCGCACAGGAACAAGAGGATCTTCGACGAGCAGCTCCGCATCCGTGTGGAGCATATGGTGCGCATGCCGCTGAGGAACCAAGTTGGCTTCACTCCGGTCGGCACGAACGATGAGATCATGTTTGAGGTGAAATATGAGAAACTCCCAAATTTCTGTTTTTGTTGTGGTATCTTGGGCCACACGACGGAAAGGTTCTGCAGCATTCCGAAGGAGATGCGGAAGCCGAACTTCTCCAACGACATGAAGGCGCCCCCGCACTGGAAACGTTTCCTCGAATTTCGGGACACGGCGGAGGGTGTTGAAGGCATGAACAAGGCAAGACTGCCGGACAGGGTTATCACGGCAGTGTCCAAGGCTATGCGTAGCCTTTCTGTGGTTGCGACAGGCTCATTTTCTCCACCGGACGGATCAGGCAAGGCGCCGGGGGCTGCGGGTGCCCAGGAGGGGTCGCCTGCGCCCATGGACCTGGGGATGGCGCGCCAAGGTCTTCAGGAGCGGGATGCTGGGGGCGACCTCTTCTTCAACTCGGTTGCCCCTGGATCGTCTCGTACCGCCGAGCACCTGTACGTGGATGCTGCTGTTGGTGCTAGACATGTGCCCACGGTGGTCCATACTAGTGGTGCTACTACTTCTCCTATGCACCTTCAGCTACAACATGTTCAGGAGGTGGCTGGAGGTGTGCATGATGTTGTGGCCTTGCAGCCGCTGCACCAACAGCCCCTTGCAAGTACTGCTGTTGTGGGTGTGCAACCACAACGGCCTGTGGAGGAGACTCTGGACCAGGAGGTGACCACTGCCCAAGAAGGTGCTACTGTTGTAGGCGCTCAGCGGCTGGCTCTGGCTGCTGCTGGAGTCAAGCGTTGGAAGCGGCTTCATCGACAGGAACAGGAAGAAAAGGCTATGGTGCAGGCCGCATGTGTTACACATGCGGTTTTTGGCGTCCCTACTCCACCAAACAGCGGCAGTGACCTCTCCAGCCGCAATATGTCTTTTGCTGCCATGCTTGGGAGCATGGCTGGCAGCAAGAGGCGTTCACATGATGATCAAGACCTTCTTCTTAGCATGCATAGCACTAGTACTGAAAGTCTAGATGTTAGGGGTGCATTGGATATGAGTGATACATGTAAAAGAGTGTTTGTGGAGAGAGTTGGAACTGTAGTAGGCATAGATGGCTCCACTGTTCATGTTACAGAAGAAGTAGATGAGGGAGAGAAAGAGGTTCAGAATAAGAGAGGAGAGTCTGTAGGGGATGGAAATGATGTTGGGGATACTACCAAGGATGCTACCTGCCCTGGGGCTGCCGGTCAACTGACGGGCGTGAAAGATGTCGCCCGTCAGGAGCCATGAAAATGATTTGTTGGAACTGCCGAGGTCTGGGTCAGCCTCGGACAGTCCAAGAACTTGTGTGCCTTTCAAAGACACACAGTCCCAACGTTATCTTTCTTTCTGAAACAAGTCAAAATAAAGAGTATGTTGAGAGTTTGCGTTATCGGCTGGGTATGAAAAATATTTTTACTGTTTCTGTGCCAGGTAAAGGAGGTGGATTAGCTGTCTTTTGGGATGACCTATACACTTTGGAGCTGAACAAATACAGAGAACATTTTATTGACATGTATATTTCTAATGGTGCTGGCACTAAGTGGAGATGCACCTTTGTCTATGGGGAACCAAAGGGAAGCAAAAGGTATATTATGTGGGATTTGTTAAGGCGCAAAAAACCGCTAGGGTCATGACCGTGGTTTATGGTTGGTGATTTTAACTAGGCAATGTGCCAAAGTGAGCATTTCTCTAGGAATAAGCGGTCTCCAAAACTCATTGCTAATTTCCGTGAGATTCTCTCTGAATGTAACTTATTTGATTTGGGTTTTCATGGAGTACCATGGACTTATAACAATAAGCAGGAACGAAATAAAAATGTTAAGGTGCGGCTCTATCATGCAGTGGCGTGTCCTCAATGGTACTCTATCTTTCCTGGACTCAAGGTATCACATATTATTAGATCCAGGTCAGATCATTGTCCTCTGCTTATTGATTTGGTGGGAGCTCCTATCTCGGGTACGTTTGTTAATCATTTGAAATATGAAGCGTACTGGGAGAGGGAGGAGGCTGCGTTGAAAATTCAGATTGAGTCATGCTGGAATAAAAGTATGCATGTAAATGATTTGGGAGATGTGGCTAATAATTTGGACAAGTTGATGAAATCTCTTCATGGGTGGAGTAAGGATCACATTGGATATTTGCCAAAAAAGCTTGAAAAGGCTCGTAAAAGATTAAGTGTGTTGTTCAAAAGAAATGATCATAATGCAATACTGGAGAGGAAGAAAATCCTTATGGAGATGGATGAACTTCTTATTAAGGAAGAAATCATGTGGAAGCAGAGATCTTGTTTGGACAAAATTAAATGGGGGGATATGAACATGAATTTTTTTCATATGCAGGCCACTTGGAGAGCGAAGAAGAAGAATATTTCTGCTATCAAGAGAAGTGATGGGTCTCTATCTCATGATTTGGATGAAATCAAAGGTATTACAAACTCGTTTTTCAACGATCTTTATTCCTGCGACTCTGTGGTTAATCCTTCCCGTATCATCTCTGTTGTGAAACCGTTGGTGAGCGATGTAATGAATGAGGATCTTTGTAAGGATTTCTCTGAATAAGAAATTAGTGATGCCCTCTTTCAAATAGGGCCATTGAAGGCCCCGGGGCCAGATGGTTTTCCTGCCAATTTTTTTCAAAGAAATTGGGGCTTGCTCAAGGAGGATATTGTTCGTGCTGTCCAGCAATTCTTTATCTCAGGAAGCATGCCTGACGCGGTAAATGATAAAACTATTGTTCTTATTCCTAAGGTAAAGAATCCTCAGTCGATAAAGGACTTTCGACCGATTAGCCTCTGCAATGTCATATATAAAATTATCTCCAAGTGCCTTGTTAATAGACTGAGACCTCTGCTGGATGGTATGATTTCTCCTACCCAAAGTGCCTTTATTCCGGGGAGATTAATTTCGGATAATGCTCTCATCGCCTTTGAATGCATGCATTCTTTAAATACGTTGAAAGATGCTCGTGGTGAATATTGTGCATATAAGTTGGATCTTGCAAAAGCTTATGACCGTGTGGATTGAAAATTCTTGGAACATATGCTTTATGCGTATGGCTTTGCCCCAATATGGATTAAGTGGATTATGACGTGCGTTACCACAGTGAAATTCTCAGTACTATTTAATGGTCAATTGCTAGACTCTTTTCATCCGTCACGTGGCCTTAGGCAAGGGGACCCTCTTTCTCCATACTTATTCCTCTTTGTGGCTGAAGCCCTATCATTGTTGATTAATGATGCTTCGGCGAGGGGGATTATTCAAGATTTCCGCCTAAACAGACATGTTCCAGGTATATCTCATTTACTTTTTGCTGATGATAGTCTCCTGTTCTTTAAAGGTAATTTGGAGCAAGCTCTAAACATAAAAGGTATATTGTCGGCTTATGAGGAGGGGACTGGTCAATTATTAAGTCCGGATAAATGTTCCATCTTATTTGGCAAGAATTGCTCTATAGAAGACCAGGTGTCCATATTGGTTATCCTTAAAATAATGATCGATGGTTTTGAGGATAAAATATCTTGGTCTGCCTATGCCGGAAGGTCGTATGAAGGCGGGCAAGTTTCAATCTACAAAAGATAAAGCACTCAAGCGGGTCTCAGACTGGATTGAAAAATATGCTTCTAGCGGAGCGAAGGAAATCCGGATCAAGACTGTTATCCAGTCTATTCCGGTATATGCTATGTGCATTTTTTAATTTCCTGCTTCACTTTGTGATGAGTTATCCGAGATTATCAGGAATTTTTGGTGGGGCGATGAGGAGAATAGGAAAAGAACTCATTGGCTGGCTTGGGATATTATGACGAAGCCAAAAAGTGAAGGGGGAATGGGTTTTCGCGACCTTAGGCTTTTTAATCAAGCTCTTTTGGCAAAACAAGCTTGGCGTTTATTGGTTTTCCCAGATTCTCTGTGTGCAAAGGTGATGAAAGCTAAATATTATCCTCATGGGCATCTTATTGACACTGTTTTCCCGCAAGCATCATCCCTTACTTGGCAAGGTATTATGCATGGCCTTGAGTTGTTGAAAAAAGATATTATTTGGAGAGTTATTGATGGTACTAGTATAAATATTTGGAGGGATAATTGGATTCCTAAGGAAGCTGGCCTAAAAATTACCGCCAAAAAGAATAGAACGAGGATTAAATGGGTGTCTGAATTATTCATGAGCGGATCTAGGAGTTGGGATGAAAATTTGATCAGGCATCTATTTTATCCTCATGATGGAGAAGAAATTTTAAAGTTGCGTATTTGGAATTTGGGTGAGGGAGATCTTATTGCGTGGCACCATGAGAAAAGTGGCCTATTCTCGGTGAAGAGTGCGTATAGACTAGCACTGAGTCGGAAGCAATCGCTGGGTGAGTTCGGAAATTCTAGTAGTGCCATGAATGGGGAACGAAGGCTCTGGAACATTATTTGGAAGGTGAATGTCCCCTAGAAAATTAGAATCTTTCCTTGGAGGGCTGCGTCTAATAGTTTGGGGGTTCAAGTTAACCGGGTAAAACACCATCAAACTATTCGAGATACGTGCTCGATTTGTGGTATTGAAGATAAATGCATTTTCCACGCGTTGGTGAATTGTCCCAAAGCTCGTGCTTTTCGTATGGCTTTGAAGGAAGTGTGGAATTTACTGGCTGAGGAGTCTCGCAAATATTCTGGGCCTGATTGGTTTCTTATTTTATTAGATCAATTAAGTTCGCACATGCGTGAGCAAACTATATTCATGTTCTCGAGAGCCTGGCATTTGAGGAATGATTTGATTTTTGGTAAGGGAAAGGAATCCATTGCAGCCTCAGTGAGTTTTGTTCAAAATTATTGGGCATCCTTTTCGTATTGTCATGCAAGCATGCAGGTCTTAGTGTGCAACAAAGGTAAGCAAGTGATGGAAGTACCCAAGGCAAACGCTAATATGGAGAGGGATGTTATCTCCTGGAAGCCTCCCGCCTTGGGTTTTCTCAAAATTAATGTCGACGCCAGTTATGTGGAGGCAATCAAAGCTGCGAGCGTGGGGGTGGTCGTCAGAGACCAGTATGGAGAAGTCATCATCTCCTCTTGGGACTTCATTGGAGCTTTCCATAGCATCGAGGAAGCGGAACTAAGAGCGACCCTATCCGGACTGTATATTGGTGCCACTCTTGACAAACCCATCATTTTGGAAACTGACTATTCTTTTGTGGCTTCTGTGTTTGGAAAAGAGTGTGTTAATAGGTCAGCTCTGGTGGACCTAAAGAAGGAGGCGTTGAATGTCTCTAAGTTGATGGTGGGTATTAAGATAGTCAAGATTAATATGAGGGCCAATATGGTGGCTCAGGAGATTGCAAAGTTTAGTTTTGATAGTAGGTCCAATGTTATTCTTTTTAATACTATACCGCCCTGCGTGGCTAATTTTGTAATGAACAATTGTATGAATGTTTTAAATTAATTAATATATGGTGGGGTTTAAAAAAAAGTAACTAAAGCTAATTATTCGGAATTACAAGCAGTTGTATCTGCTCTAAAAAAGTGTCAATAGCTCATTTCTATGACTCCATCAAGTCATTAGCAGATGGATACGTTCTAGATGACATCTTAGTAAATTAAGAGCATTCTTGTTAATTACTGGAGCAACGCATGGAATTAGCACACAAACATATGATAGAAGAAACTAAGAACGCTGCTGATTAAACTAAAAAAATGCAAAAGAGGGCATGGAACTAGGCACCTGAATCACGTAGATGGCTAGAAAAAAAATCAGAAATTGCAAGATCTTGTTGCTGCTTATAGTTCACGAACAAAAATCTAGGTTTGTCTTTTCTAACTCCAATCAACACGAGTGATCAGAGTGCCTGACATAGCGACGTAGGAGGATGACCTTCACGCAAGACCTTGCCTTCACAAACAAACGAACGATCAGAAAAGCCTGTAAAAGGATAGACGGGATTTGCAAACTGCATTATATTCTTCCATTAATCATGCAAACAGCCAAAAATCACAATTAGACTAAGCAGACGAGGTGCTGTGGACCTGCCTGATTTTTCGCCAATCTCGGGGAAGAGATGGAGTAGAGGCCGAGGAGACTGCACATGCGGAGTGCCCTCAGGGCCAGCCCTGCTCGCGAGTAGTTTGCTGTGTGCAGCTGTGTGCGGTGCTGCAGTGCGACGACTTCAGGTACCACTCCCAGGAGTACGCGGTGCCACCGCCACCCCGGCCAGTGGAGGACGACACGCTGCTCACATGTGTCGGTGGGGTGTTGTACTAGATGAGTGACCCGCCAACAGGCTGTCGTATTCCTTTGTCCCGCACCAGCTGTGCTGCCAGACAAGACGGAGGACAACAAGTTGAACACCAGAGCATGCGCACAGCAAGAGCGACCGGTGCCCATGTCCGAGCGCCCAGAGGCACTGAACCTTGTCATCCCGATCCGCGTGCCCCATGGCCAACCGGGTCTTCGTGCACGTGTCAAGGTCAAACTTGGTCACGACAGCAACCACCTCCATGTCTCCTTCTACAACAGCCTGCACTGCTGCACGCCAGGTCTAGAAGAAAGTAGTGATGCTCGGGAAATATCAAATCCAAATCTGCTTTATTGAGGCCGTAACTACAACTAATCTGTACAAGAGACGTGACACTCCGCCCAACTCAACTCTGGCGATCGCCGGGGAAGAGAGCGGAGGGCCATGCATGGGTGAGCACCATCACCTATGGGGCTATGAGCCCCTTTGTGGTTCGGCAAGGGGGAGATCATGTTGCACAAAGAGCGGAAGCTATGAGGCAGCACGACGAAGGGGCTCTGGTTGTTTTTACCCAGGTTCGGGCCGCTCGTAAGCGTAAAACCCTACTCCTGCTTTGGGTGGATTGGATGGGGGAAAACACAATAGCATGCAATGCTCAATCCCGGCAAGGTGGCCTCGGGGAGAGCTGCTACGCGCGTACAAGTGTGAGGGGGTCCGAATCCCTCTCTAGGTTGCCTTGGGCCTCCTTTTATAGCTCAAGGGGTAACCACAGTGGCAAAACAGTCATTATCTCATGATTAGATAGCTAACAATGCTATCATACCTAACTCTGGCACTTAGGACAAAATTCCATAAATGCTACCTTAGGTGGCGTGCGGGGGTGCATCCCCGACAAGCTTATGTCGCCGCTTAACCATCTTCTGCTTATCATCTTGACACGCTCTTGGACAGGTGTCAAGTGGGTGTGATCTGCTTATCATTGAGCTGCCACGTGCTTAGTGAGAGCCACTTAATCACCTGGAGGGCTCGACACCGCATCGACAGGTGACTGGCGTCGCGATGTGGTGGAGCGGTGGTACCTGTCGGTGTACTAAGTATTGGACCACTAGTACCCCTTACTTGTGCACGGGCAGTTGTAGCCGTCCTCGCGGCAAGGCTTGCCGGGATCAGCTCGAGGTCGATTCAAGTCATCAAGTCAGAGATCTGAGAATCAGCAAATAAGCAAAGCTGGAAATCGAAGGCCAGCTTCCCCGGCAAGATCCTTGCCGGGATGGCCCGTGGAGCCCGGCAAGCCCCGGCGCCCGGCAAGGCTTGGTTCCTAGCAAAGCTCGGTGCCCGGCAAGCCCTGGTGCCCGGCAAGGGTCGGCGCCTGGCGAGATTCCGCCACTGTGCCATTGCTTCGGCACAGTAACAAAGCCTGACATTCTGGGTCCTTCTCTGGATGCGTGGCAACGTGCCAGTGGAGGAGAGCTTAAGCGGTGCTGATGGGATGGCCCCTTTTTCCATCCCCAAGAAAGTGAGGACACCTAAACGGACACCTCACGGTGCATTAAATGCGCTTGTCCTAATCCGTCAGGGGTTAGGTATGATACCCTATAGCTACTTTACATCTCAATGTATGTACATTTTGCCACTGTGGAGACCCCTTTGAGCATATAAAAGGAGGCCCAAGGCAACTGCTACAGAGGAGGAGAACTCCTGGCCCATTCTGCATGCGTAGCTGCTCTTTGAACGTACTGTTCATTGCGAGCGCTCCTGAAGGCTGGGCTCAAGAACATCAATAAGAACACAAAGCAGGAGTAGGGTTTTACGCTGATCAGTGGCCCGAACCTGGTAAAAACCCCCCGCGTCGATCACCGGTTCTGCTCTTTGCGTATACCTCTCCCCCCGCCGAATCGTAAAGGGGTCCCTCGGGATCCCATAGGTGTCGTGCCCCGACATCTTTGGCGCGCCAGGTAGGGGGATTGACGTTTGCGTGAACCTGATCTGGTGGTCCCGCTCCCCCCCGACATCTTTGGCGCGCCAGGTAGGGGGATTGACGTTTGCGTGAACCTGATCTGGTGGTCGACGCCCTAGTTCCTTCATCATCTTCATCATCATGCCGCCCAAGAAGAAGAACGTTGCGACAGCTCACTGGATTCGCCATCTTCTTCATCATCATCTCCTTCTTTATCTCGGCCCCGAGCGGGCCGATCCTTCTGCTGCTTGGCCTTGCCGCGGCGACCTCCTCGGCCACCGCGTTTCTTGCCGGACCCCTCAGCACCATCTTGGGCCTTCTCCTTATCTCGCCTCTCGTATTCGGCCTTCTGCTTCTCGGCAAGCTGCTCAACTTGCCGGCAGTTCTGGAGATCGTGGCCCTTAGTGCGATGGATCTTGCAGTACTGCTTGCCGGAGTTCTCTGACTTGTCGGCAGCCGCCAAGGCCTGACAGGAAGGGCACCCGGCAAGATCCTTGCCGGGGTCGCCAACCTTGGCCTTCTTGGCGGCGCCAGGGTTGTCGGATTCCTCGACGGCAAGCACGGCCTTGCCTCCGCGCTTCCTATTCCGCCGCCGGCCTTTCCTTGACGGAGCCGCGGCATCTTCTTCTTCTGAGTCGCCTGTCGCACCAACAGCTTCACCGGGGAGTTTCCTCCCCTCTTCAGCTCGAGCACACTTGTCGGCCAAAGTGTAAAGCTCGGCAATACTCCTGACTTTGTTCATTGCCAGCTCTTCCCGCATCCTGCGGTTATGCACGTTCTGATGGAACGCGCTAATGACAGCGGCAGGATGAACGTCAGGAATATTGTATTGCACCCGGCTGAATCTTTGCATAAACTTGCGCAGGGACTCGCCCTCCCTCTGAGGGATGATGTGCGAATCACTTTCTTGGCCAGGAGCTTGGTGGCCTCCAACAAAGGCGCCAACAAACTGATGGCACAGATCTGACCAGCAAGAAATAGAATCCTCCGGCAGATGCATCAACCACGACCTGACGTTGGGTTTGAGCACCAACGGGAAGTAGTTGGCAAGTATCTTGTCATCTCGGCCCCCGGCAGCCTGCACCGCAATGGTGTAAATGCTGAGGAACTCCGAGGGATGAGTCTTGCCGTCGTATTTCTCCGGGACCTCTGGCTTGAAGGTTCGGAGATTGGGCCATTGGACTTGCCGCAGCTCACGGGTAAACGCCGGAGGTCCTACCTCGTAAGGCAAGTCTCCTACGTTCCCTGGCACAGGCTCGTCGACAACCGGCCCCGCGCGCTTATCAGACTGATAGCGCGCTTCCCGCCGCCGCTCGATGGTTGTTCGAGCGTCTTCCTTGCCTCTTTCCTGGAGAACCAGATGCTGATCACGGCGCATCCGTGGATCGGACGACGCCGTGGAAACTTCCTCATGGCGGTCGACTTGCTGAGTCGTCGGCCGCCGCTGATGTCGCGGAGGAGAGTGCACTGTAGTTGCACCACCTCCGGTTTTCTCTGCACCGGCTCGCATCGGATCGACGGGCCTCCGCTGAGAGGGCCCTGCCTCTTGTGGTCCATCCTTGTTAGCGAAGCCAATAAGGCTCTGGATAGTAGCTCGCCACTCCTCCATCTTCTCCGGGGCGGGAGAAAAATCGAGGAGCAGCTGCGCACGTGCCAAGGCTTCCGCTGGCGTAGGAGGTGGCGACAGGTGCGATGTGCGTGAGGTGCTCTGACTCCTAACCAAGTTAGAAGGAGCACCGCCACGGTCACGCGACCGCGCACCACCTTCGCCGGCAGCTCGGTGTGCATGCTGGTCCCGCGCATCTTGGGATCTATGCGCAGAAACCTTTTCGTGGGGACGCCCCGAACCACCAGCGCCATGATGTCGCTCATCTCGCACGACCTGGGCAGGTTGCGAGGCTCGCGCCGGCGCAGGAGCTCCAGCAGGCGCTCTTCGATCCCTAGAGTTTGTTGTGCCACCCGTAGGCAACACAACACCATCTCTAGATCCAGCGGCGCACAAGTTACCACTGTCACTGCGAACGATACCGCTCGCTTGGCTTGGGTCACCAGAACGCCGCGGGGGTTCTAGTCCTCTTCCTTCTGCACCCACACCATCGCCTGTCTGCGAAGGCACGGGCAAAACGGACCCGGACGGTTGTGCTGTCGCAACGTTCTTCTTCTTGGGCGGCATGATGATGAAGATGATGAAGGAACTAGGGCGTAGGAATTCCAGAAGGCTACGGAGGCTATGTGCGTTGATGGGGGTGCCTCGCTGCATTCTTCCCACCACCAACTTAAACAGTGGGTGCGGGAGGTTAATGCGGCAGAGCCATCCCCCGATGCATGTAGGCCTCTGAAGTGGTCCAGCACGCCTATCATCTTTGACGCCGAGGATCACCCTGATCGCACAACTGCGGTCGGGTGTTTGCCATTGTTGGTTTCCCCGACAATTCGCAACCTCAAAGTGACGAAGATGTTAGTTGACGGCGGGGCCGGCCTAAACTTAATCTCACCAGATGTGCTCACAAAGCTTCAGATTCCCGACGAAGACCTCGAGAAAACGGGTACGTTTCAAGGGGTCAACCCGGGAAGAACCCAGCCTAAGGGCAAGATCACGCTGCCGGTAACATTTGGCAGCGAGCTTAACTTCAGGACCGAAAAGGTGGTGTTTGATGTCGCCAAGATCCCCATGTCATACAATGGGATCCTTGGTCGGCCAGCGCTGGCTAAGTTTATGGCGGCATCACACTACGCGTACAACGTCTTGAAGATGCCTGGGCCGTTGAGCGTCATCACTATCCATTCCGATAAGAAGGATGCGCTCATCTGTGCCGACCAACTTTACCGGGAAGCAGTTGCAGCACCTGCCATCAAGGCATCTGCTCCTGCCGCTGGAACTCCCGGGGGGAAGAGGAAGACCGGCAGGAACCTTGGCGCGAACTCCGGCAAGCGCACCTCCTCGGAGTGCTGCGCTTCCGTCGAGGACGTACCAGAGAGTTCCACCGGCAAGAACAAGAAGTCCAAGGCTGCCCCGCCGGAAACCAAGAAGGTGCCTGCCAGGGAGGACGGGACGGGGGGAACTTTCACCATAAGTTCCACCCTAGATGACAAATAGGAAAGCGCGCTTGTTGCTTTCCTGCGGGCGAATGTCGACGTGTTTGCATGGCAACCGTCTGACATCCCCGGCGTTCCCAGGAAAGTAATTGAGCACCACCTTGCTGTCTGTCCTCATGTGCGGCCCGTCAAGCAAAGGGTGAGGAAACAGGCTTTGGAGCGGCAAGAATTCATTGCCGAAGAAATTAAGAAGCTGGAGGCGGCAGGACTGGTCAAAGGAGTGCTTCATCCAACCTGGTTGGCCAATCCGTTTGTAGTGCGGAAAGCGAACGGGAAATGGAGGCTTTGTATCGATTATACAGATATCAATAAAGCCTGTCCAAAAGATCCTTTTCCCTTGCCGTGCATCGACCAGATTGTGGATGCCACCGCTGGTTGTGATCTCCTGTCCTTCCTTGATGCCTATTCAGGGTATCATCAGATTTTTATGGCAAAGGAAGATGAAGAAGAAGACCGCCTTTATCACCCCATGTGGTACGTATTGTTTTATACGAATGCCTTTTGGGTTGAAAAGTGCTGGTTCAACATTCGCCAGAGCAATCCAGATTGGTTTTGAGCCACAACTCCATAGAAATATGGAGGCGTATATGGATGACATAGTGGTCAAAACTAAGGATAAAGCAACGCTCATTCAAGACTTAGAAGAAACATTTGCGAACTTGCGCAAGATCAACTTGAAGCTCAATCCTGAGAAGTGCGTGTTCGGTGTTCCTTCCGGCAAGCTCCTCGGATTCTTTGTATCTTGCCGGGGAATCGAAGCTAAACCCGACAAGATCAAAGCCATTGAGCAAATTGAAGCGCCGAGACGCGTCAAGGATGTGCGTCGTCTTGCCGGCTGTGTTGCTGCTCTAAGCAGGTTTATTTCCAAATCTGCTGAGCGCGCCCTGCCCTTCTTCAAAATTTTGAAGAAGGCAGGTCCAATGAAATGGACTCCGGAAGCGGAGGCGGTGCTGCAAGATTTGAAGAAATACCTTTCTTCTCCGCCGACGCTAGTCGCACCTAAACCACAAGAACCGTTGCTGCTGTATCTGGCGGCGACAAATCAAGTGGTTAGTGCTGCGCTGGTGGCGCAGAGGGAAGCTAATGAGGAGGCAACATCAGCGGCAGGACTGCCAGATGACGCGGCAAGATCTTCCCCGGCAAGGGTTGATCCTGGCAAGACAGGATCTGCGCAAACAGAGGAACCCGTGCAGAAGAAAAAGGTGGTGCAGCGCCCAGTTTATTTTGTTAGCTCCCTCTTGCAAGGAGCTAGGTCAAGATATTCTGGTGTGCAGAAGTTGCTTTTCGGCCTCCTTATGGCCTCGAGAAAGCTGCGCCATTATTTTCAAGCACATGAGATCACCGTCGTGACTCGCTTTCCGTTGCAACGGATTTTGCAAAATCCGGAGGCAACCGGCAGGATCGTGGAGTGGGCGTTGGAGTTGTCCAGCTTTGGCCTTAAGTTTGAAAGCACTTCCACAATTCAGAGCAGGGCCTTGGCGGAGTTCATTGCAGAATGGACCCCGACGCCAGACGAAGAAGTTCAAGAAACAAGCCTCCCCGGCAAGGAAACCGATCAGCAATGGGTTATGTACTTTGACGGGGCTTTTTCGCTGCAAGGCGCCGGTGCTGGTGTGCTGCTTGTCACACCCACCGGAGAGCACCTCAAGTATGTGGTCCAAATGCATTTTCCCTGGGAGAGTTCAACCAACAACACTGCAGAGTACGAAGGTTTGCTTGCCGGTCTTAGGATCGCGGCAGACCTTGGTATCAAAAAGCTCATTATCAAAGGTGATTCACAGCTTGTCGTCAGGCAGGTCAACAAGAACTATCAAAGTCCGTTGATGCAAGCCTACGTAGATGAAGTGAGGAAATTGGAAGAGCGCTTTGACGGTCTCCAAATGGAGCATGTCCCTCGTGCCGAGAGCAGCGTTGCTGACGACCTGTCAAAGCGTGCTGCCCTCAAGTTGCCTGTGGAACCAGGAACTTTTGTGCTCCAAATGACTCAACCATCCGTGGCACCATCAATGCGGCAAGAAAAGAGAAGAAAGTTGAACTCCGGCCAGTACTTCCCGGCAGAGCTCCCCGGAGCCGCCGGCAAGGAAGTTGCCGGGATCGACACGCTTGCCGGGGAACAACAGGCTCCGGCAGGGCCTCAGGCCCTTGCTGTTGAGACAACTGTTTCCCCGGCGGATGAGATGCCTTTAGTCCTAGTTGTCGAGCCTCAGGCTCCAGCATGGGCGCAGCACATTGTCCACTTCCTTCAGACAGGTGAACTCCCTGAGGAACAAGAAGAAGCGGAAAGAGTAGCCCGTCGGTCTGTTATGTACAAATTCGTCGATGACGTCCTGTACAGAAAGAGACCAAACGGTGTGAAATTGAAGTGCATTCCTTGGGAGGATGGACTAGAGCTGTTGGCAGAGATACATGGGGGCATGTGTGGCTCTCACATAGGGTCAAGAGCGCTTGCCGGGAAAGCATTCCGGCAAGGTTTCTTTTGGCCTACCGCCCTCCAGGATGCGACTGCACTAGTAACCAGGTGTGAAGCGTGCCAGTTTCATTCGAAGAAATTACATCAGCCAGCTCAAGCTCTTCAAACAATCCCTCTCTCCTGGCCATTTTCGGTCTGGGGGCTCGACATACTGGGCCCCTTTCCCCGTGCTACCGGGGGCTTTGAGTACTTGTACGTCGTTATCGACAAGTTCATAAAGTGGTCGGAGGTGGAAGCAGTGAGGAAGGTGACAGCGCAGTCGGCTATCAAGTTCTTCAAAGGAATTGTTTGCCGTTTCGGTGTGCCTAACAGGATCATCACCGACAACGGCACGCAGTTCACAAGTCGCACCTTCATGCAGTACGTCCAAGACCTTGGCGGCAGGATTTGTTTTGCCTCTGTTGCTCACCCGAGAAGCAACGGCCAAGCGAAGAGGGCCAATGCTGAAGTGCTGCGCAGTCTCAGGACCAGAACTTTTGACAGGCTGAAAAAGTGCGGAAGACGCTGGATTGATGAGTTGCCGTCGGTTCTTTGGTCAATCAGAACGACACCAAATCGAGCCACCGGCCAGACGCCCTTCGCTCTGGTGTATGGAGCGGAAGCAGTTCTCCCCACGGAACTCATATACGGATCTCCTCGAGTGATCGCTTACGATGAGCTCGAGCAAGAGCAACTGCGCCAAGATGACGCTGTGCTCCTTGAGGAGAATCGTCTTCAGGCTGCTGCGTGAGCTGCATGCTACCAGCAAGCTTTGCGCCGCTATCATAGCCGCAAAGTTCATGCCCGAAGCCTTGAGGAAGGCGACCTTGTTCTTCGACGGATTCAGTCTGCCAAGAATTCAAACAAGTTGACGCCAAAGTGGGAAGGCCCTTATCGGGTAGTACGAGTCACCAGGCCTGGCGCTGTCTGCCTGGAGACCGAAGATGGCGTTCCAGTGAGTAATTCCTGGAATATCGAACATCTTCGCAAGTTCTATCCATAAGGCGCGGTTGCCGGGGGCTCCCGGCAACCACCTTTTTGTACAAGTCTTGCCGGCAAGGCATGTGATCCTTTGTACAAAGCCAGGCGCAGACCCTGAGCACAGATGAATAAATTTAAGTGTTGTGCATTTCCTTATTCATTCTCATGTTCACATTCATATATGCATGTTTGTCTAAGATGTTGTACGACACCTGATCCCGGTAAGTTCTAACGAACCGCCAAGGTTTCATCTCTTTATTTTCTCTTCTTTCTTTTTCTTAAAGACAGAAGGATTCCTCGCGTGCACATTTGCCGGGGGGGAAGGGAGACATGAATACCAGTTGGTGACGTTCGGAATCGTATGCTTGCCGGAGGAAGAACAAAGCCAGAAAGCTAAGTCCTAAAAACTCAGAGCAAGTGTTTTCTTTAATTACCAAGTTACTTCCTTAGACGATTCCGATTCTTGTATGGAAAATCTGCACGCGAAGGAACCTTTGCTGTAATCAGTTGCGCCCTTATTTTGTTTCGAGTCCCTCAACAATTTAAGTGGCTGCACTGAGAGCACCAAGGAGTCTTGTCGGCCGCTGCGCCTCCGGCAGGCTGCTGAAGTCCCGCACCCAGCGCTCGCGGCAGGTTGCGCGCCGGCAAGTTTTTCAGTAAGCGTAGGATGAACTCCATACATAAAGGAACCAGACAAGGAAAGTAGCTAGCATGAGCCTAAACATAGTTAAATTATATTACATCCATGAGTTGCCGCAGTCCTAACTTGAGACTTAACTGTCTTTTACATGAGATGATGGTGGCAAAAATAAAAGAGGAGCACTCAATCCCCGCGCTGGCCTTCGATCCTTTTGATGGAGTCCACCTTCTCAAGGATTGGCGCGATGCACTTCTCAAGCGCCTCAACATTTGCATCCTTTGGCAGGTGGCCGAGTGCGCTGGAGAGGTCGATGCCGGGATTGCTGTGCACCACCTTGAGGAGCACCTTGCGAAGGACGGCCCGGCAAAGCCGGCGAGTCTCGTTCGCCAGTTGGGTCGCCCGGCTAGACTGGAGCGCCCTCAACGCGTTGATGATGCTTTCAAAGAACATCGTCAATCTGGCGCTTGGGGATATTCTTTCCTCGGAAGAATATCTGAAGCTCGACAAGCCCATGGTTGACAGTTCTGCGGCAAGCTTCTCCGCGGCAGCAATGAGACGACCAGTCCAGATCTCCACTCCCTTCTCGTACTCATTTTGGGCAGCGGCGGCGCTCTTGAGCGGGTTCCTCTCTCCTTGGAGATCCTTGAGTAGAGCCTTCTCACGGGCCCTGCCGGCCTCGAGAGATTTCTGCAGCGTGGTCAGCTTCAGCTCCAGAACTGCAATATCATCAGCCGCAGAGGAGAGCTGCTTGGTCTTGTCGGACAGGGCGACTTGCATCTCCGCCAAGGAGTGGAGGGTTTTTTCCCTGTCCCCCTTGAGCGTCGAGAGCTCCTTGCCGTGCTCTTCGAGATCTGTTTCCAGCCTCTTCACTTTGTCGCTCAGCTCGTTCTTGGCGGCCTCTGCGACTTCGGCAGCATCGACGGCCTCCTTGGGCTTGCCGGCGTGACTTGCAGTTAGAGCTTCGAGCGCCTCCTTGTGCTTCTGCTCCAGCTCCTGGGTCCGCCGCGTGACAAGATTTTCAATGTCTTCATCCTTGCTACGAAGCTTGGCGGCGAGCGCCTGCTCACGTGCGGTGAGATCTTCTTCGAAAGCGTCAAGAGCAACGCGGCGCCCCGTCAGGAGAGCATCTTCGGCAGTGATCCTTTGAACAGCTTCATCATGGGCCTTCTCCATGTCTGATTGCTTCAGGAGGACCTCATTCCATTGCTGGCTCACTTGTTCTCGACCGGCAACCAGCTCTTGAAGGGCCTCGGCGTGCCAGATTTGCATTTGTGCGACGCGCCTTTGAAAATCCGCTTCGGCTGCCTCGACAACTGCCATTCTGGAGTCCGCCTTCTCTTTTCGGGCACGATGGAGAGCCTGGAGTTTGCGAAAGTTCTCGCCCATGGCCTGAAGGAGCTAATCCTCTTCAGACTTGCCACTGCTAGCGCTGGGATCGTCAACAATTTCGAGCCCGGCAGCAGCAATAATTTCCTCGAAAATTTCTCCTTCGGCTGGTGCCTCGGTGCTTGCCGTCCCTGGCAAGTTGATGAATAGGTTTTCGCCAACCTTGAGATACTTGCTGGATGAGGGCTCGTCAGATGTTGATGGCTGGTCTTCAGTGGCCGCCTCACCAGTGACAGGGGGCTCCATGGCCGATGCAGCGCCTGGCGCTCCTGCGGCAGGAATGCCGTCAGTATGGTCCCCAGCCTCCCTGTCGCCCTCTTCGGCAGGTTCTTCCGTGATTTCCTTTTGTGCTGTCTTGGCGGCCTCCCCGTCAAGAGCATCACCAGCCCCGGCAACATCATCCTTGGCGGCCTCGCTGGCAGTGATCCTGTCCGCTTCGGCAGCAGCATCCCTGGCGGTCTCCTCGATGACGGCGTCGACGTCCATATGTTCCATCGCAGAGATCTCTGAAGGGTGAAGGAGGAGGTCAGAATAAGATCGAGTTTTTAAATTTTGAAGTGAACAAAGATAAAGAAGTAAGGGGAAAAGAATAACTAGCACTCTGAGGCGATCGAGTACCTGCGTCGGGCTGTCGAGAGGTGGCTTCGCCTCTCCCGGCAACTCCGGTTGCCGGGGTTGGGTTGCCGGAGTCCGTGCTTGTCGGCTCCTCCTCAATCCGGACGGGCTCGTCGGCAGGATCTCTTGCCGGAGATGTGCTTGTGGGCGGAGCGGTCGATGAAGGAGGCACAATGGGGCAATCTTCTCCTTGTTGCCGTTCTTCTCCTGCGAACCCAAAGATAGCAGTGACAAGAATGAAAGCCTCGGCACCAGCCAACAAAAAAGGACAATGAACTTACGCTGGGGGCTGCGTTGAGGACTAGGCTCCAGGCTCACAATGACGGTCTCTGGCACGCTAGTGGAGCCTGCCGGGGGCTCGTCGCCCGTAGAAGTCCTTGACCTCTTCGCCATCCTCTCCAGCAAGGTTTCTGTGTCACTGCAGAAACAATACAAGTAAGTCAGTAAGACTGATGCAGATTGGAAGGTGGAAGTTGTGACAGGTACTCACTCTTCTTCCTCTCGCTCCGGACTGAAGCCGGAGATGTCGAAGTCGACCTCCGTTGCGATGTCTGAGTGGGGAGGCGGAGGAGGGGTCCTGGGCCGCTTGGCTTTGGCAGGCGCCGGGGCAGCCTCTGGCACGGTTGTACGAGACCCTCCTGCCGCTCCGGCGGTGGTCGCTGGTGTGGGTCTCGCGCGCCGCGCGGGCTGTTTCCGGGCCCCCTGCTGCGGTCCGGTCTTGCCGGCCACTTTCTTGCCGGGGGATTCGCCGCTCGATGTAGGCTGGCTTGCCGGGACGCCTGACGCGGCTTTCCGAAGGACACGCTTTGTCTTCTTCGGGGGCGAGGGCTCTTCTCGCGTCTCCTCTTCGGCCGTGTCGTCGCCGGATGAGTTTTCAGCGACTGCGCCGCCTTCTTCCCCGGCAACCTTGCTCTCCTCGGCAGGTTTTGCCTCCACCACCACCTCTGCATCGCTGGCTTCCCACTCTGTGAAGCCAACGCTGCCGGCCTCCGCGGCAAGATTCGCTTCCTCCACTCTGGTAGCGATGTATGCTACCTCCTGATCTGTGGTGGCGCGAATAAGATCTGACTCTTGCCCGACAGGCTTCTCCGTCAGATTGTCGAAGAATTTCTGTGCTTCTTCCTCGCTTGGCTCGACCCAGGTCGGGTCAAGGCCGTGGGCATTGAACATCGGCAAGAAGGCAATGATCGACCCCAGTGCAGAGTTGTTGCACAAGGGGACGATCCTTGCCGGCAGCCGGTGCTTGTCTTCGCGCTGGAATAACTTTTGGCGGAGAGCGCCAAGCTGCATAACAGTCAAGTTGTTGTTCAGCCCGGGGCGCAGCCTCATGACATCCGCTGCGTTCTTATACTCCCAGGCTGGCCTCCCCCTATTCTGCAGAGGGGCGATGCGGCGGCGGAGGAAGTCGAAGCCGATCATCTCCATTGTCAGCCCGGCAGCCTTCAAGCGGAGGATCTTGGTAGTGGCGATTGTGAGCTTCTCGTCTTCTGCGGCGAGATCGCCCCAATCCTTGCCGCGGACCACCTTCTGTCGCCGGGGATGGCAAAAAGGATGAGGATCTGCTTCCTGGATCCAGCACCATTCGGCCCGCCACTCGTCCCACTTTTCGCGGTAAACTCCATCTAGGTATATCTCTTTGTTCCAGGCCCTTGGAATCCAAGCAATAGATCCAGAGAGAGCCTCTCCTTTTTGGATTCGAGGATAGAAATAGTGGCGGAAAAGAGCAGAATTGGGGATCACGCCAGCGAAATTTTCACAAAGATGGGCAAAGATCGACATGCAAAATACGGCATTCGGCGTGAAATCAAGAAGGCAGAAGCCGTATGTATACATGATGTCGTTGAAGAAATCGGAAAAAGGTGGACAGAGCCTGCAATAAAAGTACACAGTGAAGAAGGGGTATCTGTCCGATCCGCCTTTGGAACTAGCACCTGGGATTACGCGTGTGGCGGGGTGAGCTTGCGTTCCCTTCGCCCACATGCATTGGTATCGTCCCTTCAAAGTTTCGGCGTCGAGCGTCGGAGGGAAGACAACAAGCCTCTTCCGCATCTTCACCAGTTCGCTCTCCGGAACTTCAGCCTTCGCCTCCTTGTCCGTGCCCTTGCCTTTGCTGGCCTTGGGCGGCATGGCGACTGTGGAAATGGAAGCCGGAGGACGGAACGAGCGCGAGAGCAGCGAGCAGAAGAGAAGGAAGGTTTCGCTCTGAGCTCGAGCAGAGGAAGGCGATGGCGATGGCCAGATTGGGAAGAAGAGGGGGGTGAATAGGTTTGCGCCTCCACGACTTCTCCTTTTTATGGGGAAGGAGCGGGACCACCTTGTTTATCCTCCAATATGAATGCGCCTCTGTGGGCGCGAAACTGTTTGCAGCCTTTTTGGCACACTTCCCACATCGCGCGCTCCGTGCACATAGTGGGGGCACAATAAAACAAGATCTTTATGAGCAGTTAATTCCCTGCCACGCGTGCCCGTGCACTGTTTGGGCCTAGCCCAACAACGCCTCGCACTCGTGTATGGCCCAGGCCCGGGGGCTCCTGTCGGTGTACTAAGTATTGGGCCACTAGTACCCCTTACTTGTGCACGGGCAGTTGTAGCCGTCCTCGCGGCAAGGCTTGCCGGGATCAGCTCGAGGTCGATTCAAGTCATCAAGTCAGAGATCTGAGAATCAGCAAATAAGCAAAGCTGGAAATCGAAGGCCAGCTTCCCTGGCAAGATCCTTGCCGGGATGGCCCGTGGAGCCCGGCAAGCCCCGGCGCCCGGCAAGGCTTGGTTCCCAGCAAAGCTCGGCGCCCGGCAAGCCCTGGTGCCCGGCAAGGGTCGGCGCCTGGCGAGATTCCGCCACTGTGCCATCGCTTCGGCACAGTAACAAAGCCTGACATTCTGGGTCCTTCTCTGGATGCGTGGCAACGCGCTAGTGGAGGAGAGCTTAAGCGGTGCTGATGGGATGGCCCCTTTTTCCATCCCCAAGAAAGTGAGGACACCTAAACGGACACCTCACGGTGCATTAAATGCGCTTGTCCTAATTCGTCAGGGGTTAGGTATGATACCCTGTAGCTACTTTACACCTCAATGTATGTACATTTTGCCACTGTGGAGACCCCTTTGAGCATATAAAAGGAGGCTCAAGGCAACTGCTACAGAGGAGGAGAACTCCTGGCCCATTCTGCATGCGTAGCTGCTCTTTGAACGTACTGTTCATTGCGAGCGCTCCTGAAGGCTGGGCTCAAGAACATCAATAAGAACACAAAGCAGGAGTAGGGTTTTACGCTGATCAGCGGCCTGAACCTGGGTAAAAACCCCCCGCGTCGATCACCGGTTCTGCTCTTTGCGTACACCTCTCCCCCCGCCGAATCGTAAAGGGGTCTCTCAGGACCCCATAGGTGTCGTGCCCCGACAGTACCTGGCCCACGCCTGCCGAGGGCAGGGCTTGTCGGGCCATCTTGGAGGGGTGTGCGCTTTGGTCTCTGGTTGCCCTGAAGGCGTAGCTGGCGGGGGTTTGCTTTTGCTCTTGTGCTCTGCATCGACTCTGCCGGCCTCGCCTGGCTAGTGGAGGATGCTTCTCTTAGAGTCTTCGCCTTGTATGCTGGCTTGGTCTTCTCGATCCGCTCCTTGATCTCACGAAGAGCGGTTTCTCTGGCTTGGTTTTGTGTTACTCATTGGTGCTGGATATATGACTTTCAGCACGCCTGTGTATGGGTCCGGTCAACAAATGCAAATGTTTGTTGCACCGACAGGAGCCCCCAGGCCTGGCCCATACTTGCTGCCAGGCATCATTGGGGTAGGCCCTAACAAATGCACATGCGAACACTTTGGCTGTACTGCAATGGGATCCATGTCTTCCTTGATATCTTTCTTGCTTTTTCATTAACCTGTGACTGGATCAGTTTCCGGTTTCCCTGCGAGTCGTACTGAACGACATGGGGCTACCCATGTAATGGCCCGCGGGCTGCCCACGTTCATAGGGAGGTAACTAACATTTTACTCATCCCACTACTGCTGCCGTTTCCGCCACGTACGCTGCATGCATGCAGGGTTGGTGGCGGAAACGCAGGGTGCGGGAACGAGTGCCATGGCAGAAAGCTCGGTGCCGCGAATAGGCGCAGGACGTTGCCGGTGACATTGATGGACCGGATTAGTCGATCATGGCGGCTGCCATGGGGTAGTGGGGGAGCCAGCCCCCTTCCACGCTTCGCTATAAAAGGGAGCACAGAGGTGGGAGGAAGGACTCACCCACGCATCTCCTTCTTCTTCGTGTGTCCTCTTCCACCATGGTGAGGGGGAGAGGGCGCGGTCGTGCTCCTGCAGTGGCGACGAGGACCTCTTCTGGGCAACGTATCCTTGCCCCGGCCGGGGACACGGGGGCAGAATCCAGTGCACAAGGTGGTGCTGCGGGACACAGACGCGGCCGGCGAGGCTCTCGGGGCCGGGAAGGACACGGTGGTGCTCTAGTCGCTCCTCCCCCAGCTGCCCTGGCCCCGATGGAGGGCCATGTCGGGGACACGCTGCTGGAGTTCATCGTCAGGCTGCGCAGGCCTCCGCGCAGCCACCTTCGGCTTCCTACCCCTTTTGCAAGGGTAATCGAGGTGGAACAGCCGCACAGGTTGAAGTTTCACATGAAGGGTTGCTGTAATGGCAGCATGCGGGCGGATGTTGAGTTCCCCGCACCTCACGTGATGCTTCTCCGTCGCGGCTGAAAAACTTTCGCACGTGCACATAGCTTAGCGGAGGGCACGTCCTCCATTTTAAGTTAATGGATGCAGATCTGCTCTCCATCAAGGTCTTCGGGATTTCGGGTGCTCTCTTAGGGTGCTGCGCGGAGAGCTCGATCGATGATGAAAGCTCCTCTTTGAGCGACAGCGACGAAGAGGACACTAACGGCGAAGACGATGGCACTGAGAAGGAGGACGGCAACTCGGAGTCTAGCTGAGCGCCGGACGGACCATCACCATCAGCTAGGCACCGGCGGCACCATCATCTGCACCTGGCCATCTCCCCGGTAGAGCGATTTGCCAGGGTGTTGGGTGTGGATGTCTCTGTCTCCTCCAGCTGGACCCCGGCAGGCTTCCTCGTGGACTCCGGCTTCGTCTTCCCTGCTGGTGTCCCTCCTGCCGCGTTCCACTGCTCCTGGCGGTGGCGACCAGGGCATCGCCTAGTCGCTCCTTCCGCCCTTCCGGCTTCGTCCCTGCCCTCCCAATCTTGGCAGGCTGCGTCCCGCGGGCCCTGATGGGGTCAGGCTGGGCTTCTTCCCAGGCACTCCTTTTGCCCTCTTCACCTCCCACTGTAGCTCCTAGGAGGAGAGGGACAAGAAAGGCATTACGAGGAACTTATCTTTTTTCAATCTAAAAGATGTAGGCACTTGCCAAACTTTAGCTTAAATTATGTACCCTTTCATCCATGTTTGTACCCTGTATGGTTTGTACTTTTTTACCCGCGTATTAATGAAAAAAGATATGCTTGCCGGGCGCTTGTACATGTATCATGTCCATGCTGAGGAATGACTCCTCTATACTTCCAAGTAAACAAGGTTTTCCGGCAAGACACCTTGCCGAGCCCTTCCACTGTTGTCGTAGGGCTCAGCCTGACGGGTTAGGAGGGTGGAAGAGAACTGGCCCCTCGTCAACCCTTTTTCCAAATGCTACTACAACCATCCTAACTGAAGTATTTCTTTGAATCAAAGGATGGGAGCACAAATGTTTGAGGGCGACAAAGTTTTTCTACGCACAAGCTTTTCATAGAGGGGCATGTTATGGATGGATAGGGGAACTTATCTGCTTTACGCTGTCGGGGATCGATACGCCAGCTTGTCCTCACTTCTCCCTTTTGGTGAGTTTATCCATGACAGGGGCCCTGTTGTTAGTACAGGGGGAAAAACAGCAGCACACGATCTCATCTATATTATTTAAGGACTATAGCAAAGTCAGACTTAAATAAACATGCATGCAGGTTTTAGGCGCCATTGCTTCATTTTATTATCTTTGCACAGGGTCTGCGCCTAGCTTTGTACAAAGGGTTACATGCGCATCGGCAAGGCTTGTACAAAAGGTGGTTGCCGGGAGTTGAGCCGGCAGCCGCGCCTTACGGGTAGAACTTGCGAAGATGCTCAATATTCCATGAGTTCTGCATTTTAATGCCATCTTCAGTCTCCAGACGGACTGCGCCAAGTCTGGTGACTTGTACTACCCGGTAAGGGCCTTCCCACTTTGGCGTCAACTTGTTGGAACCCTTGGCGGACTGAACACGCCTAAGGACAATGTCGCCTTCCTCAAGGCTCTGGGCGTGAATCATGCGGCTATGATAGCGGCGTAGGGCTTCCTGGTAGCGTGCAGCACTCACAGCAGCCCGGAGATGATCTTCCTCGAGGAGCACGGCATCGTCATGCCGGAGCTGCTTTTGCTCTACTTCATCGTAGGCAAGTACTCGAGGTGACCCATATATGAGTTCCGTGGGAAGCACTGCTTCTGCCCCATAGACTAGGGAGAAGGGAGTCTGGCCGGTGGCTCGATTTGGTGTCGTCCGGAGGGCCAAAGAACCACCCGCAGCTCATCAATCCAGTGCCTGCCGCATTTCTGCAACTTATCAAAAGTTCTCGTCTTGAGCCCACGCAACACTTCAGCATTCATCCTCTTAGCTTGCCCATTGCTCCAGGGATGAGCAATAGAGGCAAAGGAAACCTTTCTCCCAAGGCTTTGGGCGTACAGCATGAAGGTGCGGCTCGTGAACTGGGTGCCGTTATTGGTGATCACTCTGCTGGGTACTCCAAAACGGCACACCAATCCTTTCAAGAACTTAATGGCTGATTGTGCGGTCACCTTCCTCACTGGCTCCACCTCAGGCCACTTTGTAAACTTGTCAATTGCAACGTATAAGAATTCAAAGCCCCCGGTAGCGCGGGGGAAGGGGCCGAAGATATCGAGCCCCCAGACCGAGAATGGCCAGGATAAAGGGATCGTCTGGAGAGCTTGAGCTGGTTGATGAATGTTTTTGGAATGGAACTGGCAGGCTTCACACTTGGTGACTAGCTCAGTTGCATCCTGGAGGGCTGTGGGCCAGTAGAAACCCTGCCGGAAGGCTTTTCTGACCAGGGCTCTTGATCCAATGTGGGAGCCACACATACCCCGTGTATCTCTGCCAACAGCTTCAGCCCATCTTCCTGGCAGAAGCACTTCAATTTCACCCCGTTTGGCCTCTTTCTGTACAGAGTGTCATTGACAAACTGGTACATACTGGATCGTCGGGCTACCTTTTCAGCTTCTTCATGTTCTTCGGGAAGTTCTCCTGTTTGAAGAAAACGGGCTATGTGTTGCGCCCAAGCTGGAGCTTGTGGCTCGACAACAAGGACTAAAGACACCTCCTCATTCGTGGGAGCGCTCCCTTCTACCGCAAGAACTTGTGGTTCTGCAGGAGGGTGCGACTCACCAACCGAAGCGGGGCTACCCCCGCCATCCTCTCTACCTGCAGCTTCGGGGAGTTCTGCCGGGAAATGCTTGTCGGGGTTCAACTTTCTTCTTTTTTTGGCCATCGTTGAAGGGGATACTGATGGTTGAGTTAGATGGAGGACAAAAGTTCTTGGTTCAACAGGGAGCTTTTGCGCGGCGCACTTTGACAAGTGATCGGCGGTGCCATTTTCTGCTCGTGGCACGTGCTCTATTTGTAATCCATCAAAGTGCTCTTCCAACTTTCTCACTTCCTCCACATATGCCTCCATCAACAGACTCTGATAATCTTTGTTGACCTGCCTCACCACTAGTTGAGAATCTCCGAGAATAATCAGTTTCTTGATTCCCAACTCCACCGCAATTCTGAGTCCGGCAAGGAGCCCCTCATACTCAGCAGTGTTGTTGGTGGCCTTCTCCCGGGGAAAGTGCATTTGAGTCATGTTTTTGAGATGCTCTCCGGTGGGCGTGATAAGAAGCAAGACGGCTCCAGTGCCTTGCGGTGAGAAAGCACCTTCAAAATACATGATTTACTCTTGAGGTGCCTCTTTGCCGGGGAGAACTCTTTCAGGCACTTCTTCGTCTGGAGTGGGTGTCCGTTCTGTAATGAACTCTGCCAATGCCCTGCTCTGAATAGTTGAGGTGCTTTCATACTTTAAGCGAAAGCTTGACAGTTCTAGTGCCCACTCTCGACTATTCTGCCTGTGGCTTCAGGGTTTTTCAATATGCGCTGTAGTGGAAAACGGGTGACAACTGTGATCTCGTGGACTTGGAAGTAGTGGCGCAGTTTCCTCGAGGCCATGATGAGGCCGAAGATCAGCTTTTGTACTCTTGAACACCTTGACCTAGCCCCCTATAACAGGGAGCTGACAAAGTAGACTGGCCGTTGCACCACTTTCTTCCTTGCCGTGGTTTTAGGAGCGCCTTCGCTGCCTTGCTCCGCCTTCTCCTGGTCTGCGTCCAGTCCTGCCACGACTGGTTTAGTTCCATCTCTGGAGGATGCAGTTGCTGCAGTTGCTTCCTCATCCACTTCCCGCTGCGCCACCAACGCCGCACTAATCACTTGATTCGTCGCAGCTAAATATAGCAACAACGGCTCTTGTGGTTTAGGCACGACAGGAGAGGTAGGCTTTCAGGTCTTGCAGCGCTACTTCTGCTTCCGGGGTCCACTTCATTGGGCCAACTTTCTTCAAGATTTTAAAGAAATGTAAGGCACGCTCGACAGACTTGGAGATGAACCTACTCAGCACGGCAACGCATCCAGTCAAACGCCTCACATCTTTAACAGTCTTGGGTGCTTGTATTTGCTTGATCCCTCTAATCTTGTCGGGGTTGGCCTCTATCCCCCGTTGGGACACAAAGAAACCAAGGAGCTTGCCGGATGGGACACCAAACACACATTTCTCAGGGTTTAGTTTCAAATTGATCTTGCATAATTTTGCAAAGGTCTCTTCCATGTCTTGAATGAGCGTTGATCTGTCCTTAGTCTTGACCACTATATCATCCATATAAGCTTCTACATTCCTGTGTAGCTGGGGTTCGAAACCAACCAGTACTGCCCTTCTAAAAGTGGATCCGGCGCTCTTTAACCCGGAAGGCATTCGTACAAAGCAGTACGTGCCACATGGAGTTATGAACGCGGTCTTCTCTTCATCTTCTTTGCCCATAAATATCTGATGGTACCCGGAGTACGCATCCAAGAAAGATAGCAAATCACATCCGGAAGTGGAATCAACAATTTGGTCAATGCGCGGCAGGGGGAAAGGGTCTTTTGGACATGCTTTATTCAAGTCCGTGAAATCAATGCAGAGCCTCCATTTCCCATTTGCCTTGCGCACCACCACTGGATTCGCTAACCAAGTTGGATGCAGTACCCCTCTAACCAAACCAGCTGCTTCAAGTTTCTTGATTTCCTCAGCAATAAATTGCTGCCGCTCTAAAGCTTGCTTTCTGACCTTCTGCTTGATGGGTCGAGCATGAGGACAGACAGCAAGGGGGTGATCGATTACCTCCCTGGGAACACCGGGGATGTCAGACGGTTGCCAAGCAAACACATCGACATTCGCCCGCAGGAATGTAACGAGCGCGCTTTCCTATTTGTCATCAAGGGTGGCGCTGATGGTGAATGTACCATCAGCGCCATCCTGCCTTGTCGAAACCCTCTTCATAGCAGGTGAAGCAACCTTGGGTCTCTTACTAGTGGAACTCTCCATCAGGTCATCAACAGGCACAACGCACTCCGAAGAGGTGCGCTTCCCAGAGTCCTTGTCGGCTTCTCTGCTAGCCTTCTTTCCCTTCTTTGTTTCCTTGGCGGGAGCTGGGGCGTCAGCTGCCTCAGCTGCTACCGCGTCTCGATACATTTTGTCTACACATATGATTGCATCTTTCTTATCTTATGGGATGGAAATGATGCCCATCGGCCCTGGCATCTTCAAGGTGTTGTAGGCATAGTGGGATGCTGCCATGAACTTTGCCAGAGCTGGACGACCAAGAATTCCATTGTAAGGCAAAGGAAGCTCAACAACTTCAAACACGACCCTCTCGGTCCGGTAGTTCAGTTCCCCGCCAAATGTCACAGGCAATGTGATCTTCCCTTTGGGCCGGCTCCTGCCGAGGTTGATTCCTTGGAATGTACCCGTGGCCTTGAGTTCTTCATCAGGGATCTGTAGCTTGCCAACCACCTTAGGGGAGATCAGGTTCAGCCGAGCCCCACCGTCAACTAGCATCTTTGTTACCTTGAGGTTGCGGATCATTGGGGAGACCAACAATGGCAAACACCCTACCGTGGTAGTGCGGTCAGGGTGATCCTCTTCGTCAAAGATGATAGGCGTACGAGACCACTTAAGTGGCCTTTGGGAATCCACAGTTGGCTCCACGACATTGACTTCACGCGCCCATTGCTTTAGCTGTCCATGAGAGGAGTGCAAGGATGCACCCCCATGAATGCACATGGCTTCAGTTGCCTTCTGGAATTCTTGTTCGCTGGTTTCTTCTTCATCCTCTTCATCACTCCCGTCATCTCCTTCTTTCTTTTCGCGACCTCTAGCGGGCTTTTCCTTCTGCTGCGGAGTCTTGCCGAGGTGGCCTCCTCTACTACCACGGCCTTTCCCGCCAGCACCCTCTTGGCCTCTCTCCCTGTCACGCTTCTCATATCTAGCCTTTTGTTCTTAACAAGCTGCTCAATTTGATGACACTCTTGGAGGTCATGGCCCTTAAAGCGGTGGATTTTGCAGTACGGCTGTCAGATTACCTGGCCTTTTCCGCTGCCGCGGCCTCCCGGCAATCAGCGCACGTAGCAGCTCCCTTGCCGGGGGCCTCGGTCTTAGTCTTTTTGCTGGCACTAGGATCACCTAAGCTCTCAACGGCCAGCACTGTCTTCTCTTTGCGCTTCCTATTGCACCTCCGGTTCCTCCCCTTCGGGTTGGCGGCACCGTCATCGACATCTGAATCAATTTCGACGCCAGCCTCCTCTCCGGGGAGTCGCCTCCCTTCTTCAGTCGGAGCACACTTATCCGCCAAGGTGTACAACTCGTTGACGATCTTGGGCAGTCGAACATTCATCTTAGCCCACATCCTTCTATTGCGCACGCTCGAATGGAACGCGGCAATCACGGCTGCATGGTGTATCTCTGGAATGTTAAGGTGCACTCGACTAAACCTCTGTATATACTTACGCAAATCCTCCCCTTCCTTTTGTGGAAGGACCTGCAGATCATCGGGCTGTCCAGGCTCTTGGTGGCCACCCGTGAAGGCGCCAACGAACTCATTGCACAAGTCTGCCCATGATGAAATGGAGTTTTCCGGCAGGTGCATCAGCCGTGAGATATTTGGCTTAAGTGCCAAAGGGAAATAGTTGGCAAACACCTTCTCATCTCTGCCTCCTGCGGCTTGAACAACAATTGTATATATGCTCAGAAACTCCGCCGGGTTTAACTTTCCGTTGTATTTTTCTGGCAGTTCAGGCTTGAAGACCCAGGTAGATGGCCAGCGGACCTGCCTCAGCTCACGAGTGAAGGCAGAGCACCCAACCTTGAAAGGCAAGTACCCGCCAGCACTAGGCGCGGGCTCATCATCGTCTGGGCCATTGCGCCTGTCAGACTGGCAGAGTGCCTCTTGGCGTCGCTCTATGGTGACGCGTGCATCTTCCTTCGGCCGTTCTTCTAGAACTTGCCACTGATCACGACGGGTTTGCGGGTCAGACGAAGCCATCAACATCTCATCGGGCTTGCCGACTTGTTGAGCTCATCGAGGTTGCTGCTGGGCCTGCTGCCGCGGAGGGGATTGCACCATTGGTGCAGCCCCTTCAATATGGCCAACGTCTTGGGGTGCTGTCGCCGTTCACCGGCATCGTGACGGCTCCGCATGCTGTGATTTATCAGCCTCAGCAAAGCCAATCAAACTCTGGATGGTGGCCCTCCACTCATCCATCTTGTCAGCCGTTGGCGAAAAGTTCAACAGGAGTTGGGCTCGCATCATTGCTTCCGCGGCTGTGCTTGGCATGGCCAGCGAAGCAGACCGCGACGTCGCTCGACTCCTGGTAGAACCAACAGGAGCGTCCCATGTTCTTGCCGTCGTGGACCAGTCGCCAAGGCGGTCTGCTGGTGAGTGGGGCGTGATTGGGGGTCGACGGCCCCGTTCGGCGCCCCGCCTTGCCCTTCTCACTCCGGGCAAGGGGTGCGCTTCGTAACCGCGCCCGTAGCGGGTGGAACTGGAGAATCGCGGCTTGCGCTTGAGCGGGTGTCACTGTTGCGACTTCGTCCGCCAGTGCGGTGGGGAGGTGGAGACTGTGTGTCCCCTCCACCCGCAGCTTCCGGGACAAGCTCGTCAGGACGCTGCTGATGCTGCCCATCCCCGGCGTTTCCTGCTCCAGCTTCGGCTGCGGGGGACACAACGGCGGCGCCGCCTGCGCCGGTTGTGTCGCCAGCGGCACCCGCCTCACCCAATGCCACCGCGACGCTGACGGTGTCCGCGGCCGCGTGTTAGGGGGCGTTCGAAGTGGAGGGATGCACGGTCGCGCCGGGTTTCTTCTTGGGCACCATGGACGGAGAAGATGATGATGAAGAAGACGATGATGAAGGTCGACGCGCTGTTCACAACTTCAGGTAAGCGCAAGTGATTCCCCCTACCCGGCGCGCCAAAGATGTCGTGGGTGAGCACGATCACCTATGGGGCCATGAGCCCCTTTGTGGTTTGGCAAGGGGGAGATCACGTTGCACAAAGAGCGGAAGCCATGAGGCAGCACGACGATGGGGCTCTGGTCGTTTTTACCTTGGTTCGGGCCACTCGTAAGCGTAAAACTCTACTCCTGCTTTGGGTGGATTGGATGGGGGGAAACACAACAACACGTAGTGCTAAAGCCCGGCAAGGTGGCCTTGGGGAAAGCTGCTACGCGTGTACAAGTGTGAGGGGGTCCGAATCGCTCTCTAGTTTGCCTTGGGCCTCCTTTTATAGCTCAAGGGGTAAGCACAGTGGCAAAACTTTCATTATCTCATGATTAGATAGCTAACAGTGCTATCATACCTAACTCTGGCACTTAGGACAAAATGCCAGAAATGCTACCTTAGGTGGCGTGCGGCGGTGCATCCTCAGCAAGCTTATGTTGCCGCTTAACCATCTTCTGCTTATCATCTTGACATGCTCTTGGACGGGTGTCAAGTGGGTGTGATCTGCTTATCATTGAGCTACCACGTGCTTAGTGAGAGCCGCTTAATCACCTGGAGGGCTCGACACCGCATCGACAAGTGACTGGCGTCGCGATGCGGTGGAGCGGTGATAGCTGGCCCGCGCCTGCCGGGGGCAAGGCTTGCCGGGCCATCTTGGAGGGGTGTGTGCTTCGGTCTCCGGTTGCCCCGGAGGCGCAGCTGGCGGGGGTTTGCTTTTGCTCTTGTGCTCAGCATCGACTCTGCCAGCCTCGCCTGGCCAATGGAGGATGCTTCTCTTAGAGTCTTCGCCTTGTATGATGGCTTGGTCTTCTCGATCCACTCCTTGATCTCACGAAGAGCGGTTTCTCTGGCTTGGTTTTGCGTTACTCATTGGTGCTGGATATATGACTGTCAGCACGCTTGCGTATGGGTCCAGTCAACAAATGCAAATGTTTGTTGCACCGATAGGCCAACATCCTGAAAATTGGGAGGGGTTCTAGAAGAATCTGTTTTGTGAGAGAAAGAGAAACCTCTAGAGACCATGGTTTTTCGGCGGTTGGCTGGGCACAACACATCTTAGTCAAAATCTTAGCCTTAGATTACAGATCAGATGGTACATATGGCCCAAAGGCAGACACACCATCATCATCAACTCGCATTTTTATAGGAGTAGATATATCCTCTGCATTACAAAGATAATCTCACTACTATTTATGTTTTCGTGCTTCTCCGATATTGTACATAATCACAATGAATATGAGAACACGCACATCAGAAGAATATTGTGGAACAGTTCAATGGGTAACAAACTTGGCATCAAGGGATTGAGGTCCATTCTAAATGCAATGAAACCCACATGCTCCCGACCTACAGATTCGTATTCAAAATATGATCCTGACTATTCTGAGCTCAAGGAGTCAAAGGCAGATAGCCTATCCTGTTGACCCAATATGGTGCCTGTTCTAATTTGGCAAGGTTTTATTGGTTACACGTATCTTGTATGAGGTGTCTTGCATTTCTTCTGCTTCATTGCACCGCCATCTTCTTAGTTTACTCATCACATATGTGAAGATGCCATGCCTGTCCATTGTCAATACCTATTGCATTTGTCGTCATACCATGTTTTTCCATTCAAATGTTGTTCTTGTGTATCAGACATCCAAATGGAAGAGGGTGATTGTAGAAACTGAAATAGTACAAGCAAACTCCTTGAAAAAGGCGGTGGTACCAGAGAAATCAGATCGCACCCCACTTATATTAGCGATAGAACCAGTGCCACAAAACTTAGGATATCACAACTATGCTGCTCGCTGTTTTGCTCTTGTTAGTACCTGTTGTCCTGTATCATTGTACTTACATCCATACCTGGTGGGTTATGTGACATCATTGTGCATTATAGCTTGCTTATCCACTGTTTGCTCCAAATTATCAGATCTATATTAATGCTTACATTAATGTAGAATAAACCCAATGCTTATGAAGAAGTTTAGCTCTGCATTGTTCTTGTAAGTATCTGTTCTCCTTCATCATTGTACTTAAATTGTCAGCTAGTTATTCATGTACCATCACTTTGCAGCTTATTTTCCCTTGCCCTCCATTTTCTACACATTAGATCTACATTTACTCTTGCCAAAATGTTGAATAAAACCAATGCTACTGAAGAAGTCTACTGTACAAAATGTAGAATAACGGCAATGCTCATGAAGAAGACTCTGTGGTAAACTTCTTGAATTGCCCCCCTTCAATATGGACAAGGGCTTTATAGAGCTGGTCTTCACTACTAACGTAAGTTTGTCCTCCTCGAGCCTTCAAACTTTGTTGCGTATATTTGGATAGCTATGACTACAAATGCTGTTTATTTTTGTCGTTTGCATCAAATTGCATGTTCAAAGTTTATTACGAAGAATTACATAAACATAAGTTTGTCCTTCTCAATTTTAGTTTTAGTTGTACAACCTAGTTCCTTACCATGTAAATTAAAATAAACATAGCAAGTTATCTTCTTTAGCACTTCATGTATGCTTGTGTTCTTGATCTGTAATCCAGTGGTGTGGTGAAACTACCAACTCCAGCACAATGTCATATCCTACAATGTGTTAACTATGAACAATGCCATATTATGTTAATGTTATTTAAATCATGTCTCTTTATTTACCAATCTGAAATTGGATAAATTGATAGTACACTCACCATTCATGCTTATACGTTGTTTAGCACTACATGTATGCTTGTGTTCTTGACATGTAATCTAGTGGTGTGGTGAAGCTGGCCGCTCCTGCACAATGCCATTTCCTGCCATCTTAACTATGAACAATGTCTATTATGTTAATGCTATTTTAAACCGTGTCTCTTTATTTCAGACTAATAAATGGGATGAATTGACAACACTGATGCTTATACATGCAAAACCTGTTATCTGTCTACTTGTTTCTCTTTCAGGGTGACATCACTAACGCTAGGATGAACTACCACAATGATAGTGAGACGAACCCATTGCTTGTCCCTCTAACATATATTGTAGAGAAGAAGGCAACACATCTTGAGGATAGCGATACAACCCCAAAGTCATGTCTTGATGTAGTGTCGAAGTTACTCACTAATAGCAGTGACACAAGCTCGATGAAGTCGCCGCCTGAATCTGTTTGACTTCTTGAGTCTCAAATTCAAGCAGAAAGACATGCTTCAGCTCAAATCCGACTGAAACTCCAATCTCTATCCAAGATTAACCATAAGTATAGGACATCTATTGATGCTATGTAGCTTGAGTTGGTGGATATAAGCATCAAACAAGCGCAATCTCATCAGGTTGCTCAGCTGCTTGCGCTGCTTGCGCTGCAGCTCCTGGGCAGGGCTAACCTTTCTTGAACTATGTTGAAGTGCTGTCGGTTCTGTCAATTATTTTGTCGGCGTGTTTACTTGCACTGGTGGCGACCTTTGATGCCCAGTGTATGTAATCTGCTGTCTGGTTGCCCTTTATTATCACTGGCGGAGAACTTTGTTGCCCAGTGGATGTATATGATGTAATTTCTTTGTTGTATAGTCTAGGTTTATTCTTCGTCATGATGTTGTAATTTATTTACTATATATGATGTCGTCGCTCTGTGAAAATGTCATAAGCTTTGATCGGGGAGCAATGGGCCAATACGTTAGGTTTATATAAAAAAAATTATGGTACTAAAATAGGCCGGCCCGCCAATCACTATAAATGGGCCTGAACATGGGCCTACAATTATCTTGGGCCATTAGCAGGCCTAGACTTAATCTGGCCCACCATTAGTTTCGGGCCTTTAAAAGGCTGAGTAAACCACTTGCCTTAGTTGGGCTAGAAAATAAAATGGGATTTTAACAGGATGAGAAGTAGATTGGGCCTGAAATGTGCCGAACAAATCACGGGCCGACAACAGGCTGAAACATACATTAGCCTATGATTTGCCCAATGATATGACGGGCCATTAACAGGCCCTAAATGTAGTTGTGCCTTGGTTGGCCCAATCACATGATGGGTTGGAAGCAGGCGGGATGCATAGCGGGTCAAAATTAGGCCCAACACTATCAAGGGCCTTTAACGGGCCAATATGCAGGTTGGGCTAAAATGTATCCATGAAGACTACCGACCGTTAAGAGGCGGAAACTCACTACGGACCAGAATTAGGCCCAGATGCAACTCGGCCCGTTAAATTGCCGAAAGTGAAACCGGGCCGACAGCGGCCCATATGCACACAGGGACGCTAACAGGCCGAATCTAATATCGGGCCAAACTGTTAAACGGGTCATTAAGAGGCCATAGAGCAAATCAGGTCGTCAATGGCCCAAAGGCACAGTAGCTGTTAACGGGCCGTATCTGTTATGGGCCATAATTTGGCCCAAAATATGACAGGCAGTTAATGGACCGGATCAGATATGGGTCGTTATTTGTCCAAAACTATTGCAGGTTGTTAACGGGCCGGATCTGATATGGGCCGGAAATTGGCCCATAATATGGCAGGCTTTTAACGGGCTGTATCTGATATGGGCCATAATTTGGCCCAGAAAATGGTAGGCTGTTAATGGGCTGGCCCATTAGTATCTGACCAAATCTTGTGGGCCTTTTACTTGGCCGGCTTTTTAACCTATATGGGCCTCTATTGGGCCATTCCACGTGCCAACGTTTCATTGGCGACTCCTGTCCATTGGACGGTTGACATCTGTCCCAATGCGGAGCTGACACGTGGTTACTTCGGCCAGTGAGAATTTGACACGTGGAAAATCATCAATGGTCGTGGCTGTTAACGGGTTATCGGACCCAAAACCGGACTCGATAGCTTAACGACGACTCATTACGGTGGATGCCATGTGTCGGTTACCCTTGAGGAAAACACTTCCTTGACGCGACATTTATCGTCATGGAAGTGGACACTTCTGTGACGATACTTTTAGTATTGTCATGGAACACTTCTACGACAGCACATGTATGACTATCTTGATTCTTCCATAAAATCGTCCTAGATGTACATGCATGACAGAAAACGTGACCTACTGTGACAAACACGTATCATCACTGAAGTGTTTTTTAGTCTGTGGAGTTAGAGCTGCGCAAGATGTGCTCTAGCGGTAAGGATGTGACCACCTTGATGGGGTGGCCCTAGAAGTAATGGCGCAGCTTCCTAGAGGTGATGAGGAGCGAGAGGAGGAGCTTCTGCTACATGGGGTACCGCTCGCGAGCATCTCAGAGCACCGTGCTGACGAAGTAGACGGGGTGCTCGACGAGGCATGTTGTTGCAGGAGCCGCAGCTTGTGCTTCTTGAGGCTCATCGGGTGGCTCGCCAGGGGCCTCCTGAGGCAGGCCCTCGGCAAGCACCGACGCATGCTCCGTAGTCTCGGAGGTGGCCTTGGCAGGTGCGGGCACGGGAGGCTTCTTCTTGGCGGAGACGCGTTCTTCCCGTTCCACCACGAGAGTCGTGCTAGCCCTCCAGGGGTGGCTGCAAGGTACAAGAGCAAGGGCTTGCGAGGCTGCGGGGCAACCATGACGGGAGGGCTCGTCAGGTACTTCTTGAGGTCCTTGAAGGCCACTTCAGGAGTCCACTTGAAGGGGCTTGATCTCTTCATGAGCTTTAAGAATGGCAGGGCTCACTCGCCATACTTGAAGATGAAGTGCCCAAGCGAGGCCATGCATCCCGCCAAGCCCTGCATTTCCTTAAGGTTTCGTGGGGGCCGCATCTCCTCAATGGCCTTGATCTTCTCAGGGTTGCCTTTGATGCCCCGGTGGAAGACCAGGAAGACCAGCAGCTTGCCTGAAGGGACTCCGAAGACCCACTTTTTGGGGTTGAGCTTGACCTTGCGTAAGTTGGCAAAGGTTTCTTCGAGATCCGCGATGAGGGAGCGTGCCTCGTGAATCTTGACGATGATGTCATCAACGTAGGCCTCAACATTCCTTCCCATCTGGGGCCCCGGGGCGATACACATCAGCCTCTAGAAGGTAGCCCCCGCGCTGTTTAGCCCGAAAGGCATGCATATGTAGCAGTATACTCCACAGGGGGTGATGAAGGCTGTCTTCTCCTCATGTTCTTCTGCCATCGTGATCTGGTGGTAGCCCGAGAAGGCATCCAGAAAGCATATTAGGTTGAATCCATGATCTGGTCGATTCGTGGCAGTGGGTAAGGGTCCTTGGGGTAGGCTTTGTTGAGGCTGGTGAAGTCGATGCACATCCGCCCACCACCATTGGGCTCTGGGAGCACAACAGGGCTGGCGACCCACTCAAGGTGGAGCACCTCGTGGATGATTCCAGCCTCCTGATGTTCCTCGACCTCGCGAACGATGAACTCTTGCTTCTCTGGTGCCTGACGTCGTACCATTTGCTTCACGGGGCATGCATTGGGACACAAAACCAAGTGGTGCTCGATCACCTCCCTCGGTACACTAGACATATCTGATGTTGTCCAGGCAAACATATCAGCATTTGCCCAGAGGAAGGTGACGAGCTCGCCTTCCTATTTGGGGGAGAGGCCGTTGTCGATGGTGACGGTGGGCTCAGAGCCACTATCGTCCAGCGACACTTTCTTCATCTCGGCGCACGCTTAAGAGAACTGTGGCTTCTTTTTCGTGGGTGAGGGCTCGGCAGGTCTGGCCTCATCTTCATCGGCAGGGTACACAGTGGCATTAGTCTTGTAGGCATTCTCGAGGGTGCGCATTGCATCCTTCTTGTCGCAGCGGATGGTGATGGTCCCACTGCAGATTGGAAGCTTGACAGTGTTGTAGGCATGGTGGGTCACTGCCATTAACTTGGCGAGCGCAGGGTATCCCAAGATGGCGTTGTAGGGCAGGCCGATGTGCACCACATCGAAGTCGATGAGCTCGGTGTGGTAGTTCTTGCGGGAGCCAAAGGTGATGGGAAGGCGCACTTGCCCCAGAGGAAAGGTGGAGCTATCGGTCACGCCAGAGAAGGGCCTTGTTGGCATCAAGCACTCGTAGGCCACCTGGAGCTGCTCGAAGGTCTCAACGGAGAGCACATTGAGGCCTTCTCTTCCGATAATGAGCGTCTTTGTGGCAACAACGTTGTTGATGGTGGGTGTGCACAGCAAGGGGATGGTGCCCACTGACTTTATAGACTTGGGATGATCGTCGAAGTCGAAGGAGATTGGGTACTGCGACCACTTGAGAGGACTGGAGGCTTCAACCCCCGGGAGCGCCGCGTTCACCTCGCGAGAGAACTGCTTGAAGTTGCGGTTGGATGGGGGAGCCTGGGCCCCACCGAGGATGCATGCCACCGTGCGAGGCTCCTAATAGCCCCCAGCGTCCTCATCAGGTAGGTTGTCGTTGTTCCTGTTGGGGCACGGCAGGGCTGCGTTGGCCTGCTGAGGCTGGTTCCGCCAGCCTTGCCAGTAGTTGTTGTTGCCATTGTTGTTATTATTGCGATATCCCCAGCGGCCACCGCCGCGGTTGCCGTCGCAGCCCGAGCCACATTCATTGTGGTCGCCGCACTTGCCCTGCCGGCCATTGCGAAGCAGTTTGAGCTCTTGCCATTCTTCGGTGCTGTGGGAGTGCATGTTGTGGTACACACAAAAGGGGCACCCATCCTTCTTGGCCTCGCCACGGTCACGTCTGCACTTCTGCTTGGGCTCAATCACAAGCACTGCGGGGCCTTTGTGCTTCACATCCCTGGCCTTAGGCTTGACGGTCTCAGGCTCCGCGTCGGATTTGTTGTGGGTGAAGAGGTGGCCCTCTTTAGCCTTGGCGCACCTGTCAGTGAGGTTGAACAGCTCGTCCATGGAGTCGAGCTTGCTGTTGATCGTGAGCTTCTCAATCATCTTGACATCCACGACGCCTGAGGAGAACGCGACAATGATCGTGGCGTCGGAAGCACGCGAGATCTTGTTGTGCACGTGGCTGAAACGCTAGATGTACTTGCGGAGGGTCTCACCAGGGCGTTGGCGCATGGCGCACAGGTCGCTGAGGGTGAGAGGGAGATCATGCGTGCCCTTGAAGTTGGAGATGAACTGCAGGCACAGTTCGAACCACGAGTGGATGGAGGCCTTGGGGAGGTTCATCATGCATGAGCGCACAACATCCTTGAGGGCCATGGGGAACCAGTTCACCATGACCTTGTCGTCACCTTCCATAGCTTGGATGCTCATGGTGCAGAGCTACGGGAACTCCACGGGGTTGACAGAGTCGTCGTAGCGGTGAGGCAGCTCGGGCTTGTGCTTCACGGGCCACAGCATGCGGTGCACCTCGTGAGTGAAGGTGAGGTAGCCCCCGCTGTAGGAGACGACACCGCCTGCGAGGGCGGAGCGGCTCTAGCGACCGGCTGCGGCGACGTCCTGGATGGTGCGGTTCTGGTGGTCGCGCTACTTCTCGATGAGCACGGGCACATCAAGCGGCACGCGCTGGAAGACCTGGCTGCTTGGTTTGCTATCATGCGACTGGGACGAGACATGGGACGGCTTTAGTGCGCGTGCACCGCGGCGACGTCCTGCATCGCCATCTACCAAAGGAGGTGGAGGGGGCGCATCGCGCCCTGCCCGGCAGGGGGTGAGAAGATGTCATGGCGTCTCCGGCAGTGTTGACGAGCTCAGTGATGTGAGCAAGCTAGGCGTCGTAGCCGGCCTCGGTGGGGTGGTAGCGCAGCAGCTCCTGCACCATGAGCAGCGTGGCCTGAGGAGCCGGCGGGTCGCGGCAAGCGAAGACGCACTGGCGATGCGGGCAAGCGGATCTTGCTGCTACTGGTGCGGCTACACAGAAGGGTGGAGGGAAGAAGCCTGCTCCTCACCCACCACGGGTTCAGCGGCGGAACGAACGCAACACCCGCGGTTGTTGTTGATGATGGCTCCGTCTGGACTCAGTAGGCCCTGCGTAGGGCACGCTCACGTCGTGCGTCGGCCATGTTGACGTCGAGGCTGAATGCGCGAAATCAAGACCCCTTACCTGGCACGCCAAATGTCGGGGGATTGATTTGTGCTACAGGAAATCCTCCAAAACCCTTGTTCGAACTCTGGGTCCCTAGTTCGCGACCTAGCAACTAGACGACGAAGTTGGCATGACTACAACGAGCGAGCCACGACGGAGGGGCGCAAGGCACGACAGGGACACAACGAGCTACCCAGGTTCGGGCCACCGTGTGGTGTAAAATCCTACTGCTTGGTGGGATTGCTTGTGGAAACAGTGCTCGTGAGCTACATGGTGAAGCTCTCAAGGATCGATTCTGTGATCCCCCTCTATGGTGGCGGCACTGCCCCTTTTATAGCCTCCTTGGTCCTATTCCTTGAAAAATACTGGTGGGAAGGGGTGCCACACATGGAAATTCAAAGGGGGACAGGCGCCCAGTCTTATCCTGACAAAAGGCGGTCATCGCCTACTAAAGAAGCTATCCTGACGTGCGGGTGGGCTCGGCGATGATGCCCGCCCTAGCGCGCCCTGCCGTCCTGATCTTCTTGCACCGAAGTGGTAAGCTTTGGAGCTTGCTTTGTGGGGAGGCAAACGCAGCTACTCCCTTATCACCAAAGAGGAAACCTGCCCTGGCCACGCTTGTTGGCATGGTCTTCGCTGGCGTCACCTGGCGTGGGCGCGTCACCCACGTGATGGGCACATGACCACGCGATCGCACCATGCGGCCTCCTGCGCGAAGGGCCTCATGGGGGGTCGCCTCGCGAGGGGGGCCTCGTGAGGCCGCTTGCTGCTGTCCTCTGTAGAGTCCCGCCTCGAGGCGGGGGTCCTCGCGAGGCATCTTGCTTCGCGCCGCCCGTGGCCAGGCCGCCCTTTAGGCCTACTCCCGGTCTCGCTTCCTGGGCCGTAGGCAGCGGACCCGTGGTACCCTGGTTCCCACTGGGCTGATAATTATCAACAAAAAGAAGTGCGTGAACATGGTAAAATTCCACAAAGCCTACCTAGTAGGCACAAAAATAGTGGTGAAAAAGGTCTCATAATTTGGACTCATCACCTGTGCGGAGAGACCGAGCCAAAGGCCCATATACCCCTTCACTTCGTCCCAACTTGTACTAGCTCTCTATATAGACTACCCCCGTCTCCTCCTGATTAGCTCAAGATTGAGATAGAGCTTTGCTCATCCACTTACCACTCCCATGGAGTTCAAGGCCTCCATGTGAGAAGATCCTCCAAGTGGATTCAAGACCTCTTCATGGGAAGATCCACCTAGGATTCAAGACCTCGCTCCTTCAAGGATTGGGATGAACTAGTTACCTTTGTATCCTCTTATATTGACTTTGGATCCTTGTATCTCGTCTATATGTATGTGGATTTAGCATATGTGTGATTGGATCTTGTCTATTTGAGAGTTCTTCTTGTGTTCCTCTTTGATTTGCGCTCTTTCCCCCTCCAAGTGTGAAAAGATTGATCATTAGGGTTCCACCGTACATCATCTTGGATGAGAGCCACGTTGATTCACAAGTTGGTGTCCTTCCCCTCCACTTTCTAGCCCAAATTTTGTTAGTTTTTGCCCAATTTTCAAAATCCCCACAAAAATAGCCATATCCATTTTTTTTGTGATTTGTTGGTTTGATGAAGTTTGGTTGATTTTGATACATGGATTTGCTATGTTTCGAGTGAATCTAGCCTCCCCACAACTTTTCCCCAATTTCCATCCATGAAATTCCTCGATTTTTGCCTGAAATTTTGTTTTCCCAAAGTTCTTCCTGACTTCATCCACGGATCGCCGCCCCGGACATCCAGTCCGACCCCCCGGACATCCATCCCAACCCGGACATCCGGTGCTTCGTAGCCAACATCTCCAACCTCGCCAAATTTTGTCGAATTTTGACCGGTTTCTGCCATTTCTTCCGCTCACAACCACCAACTTCCGCAACCTAACCGCAATTTTACCACGTTTGCCATTTGATAATTTGAGTTAGCGGTTTCCGTTTCCTAACCTGTTTCGGCTACTTTGGGATGGTTTATCATGCACTACTGCCACTCATGTTCTCCACGGATTCGGCATCGGCAACATCCACTTCACCATTTTGACACCCCAACCATAAGCAAGGATGGTAACCTTGAAGACAATTATAGTACATTACCCCTTGCCATTGCATTGTTAACCCCGGGCCAATTTTGCGTCACTTTCCTACCGAGACTAGCCATTGAGAATTGCCGGGCAACGTTACTTGAGCACTTTAGTGATACCGTTCCGCATAGCTCTCATAGCATGCATATATCATAAGATCATCCCTTGTGTCATAATTTGTTCCCGCATATACATAATTCCTATCTTAGTTCGAGCATTTTGCATAAGTGGCCAAAGGAAAATATCAAAAGAGAGAAAAGCTTTTAAACAAAGAGAAACACAAAGAGCTTGTAAGCAATAGCAATAGCATCGCCACATTGCATATCAATTTGCCATACTTGTTCATCTTGTATCATTGTGAGAGTTCACAGAGAACCATACATACATATCATAATTGGGATAGAAAGTCATTACGTTTCATTTCTCATAGGTTTTGTTCACAAGTGTTGTATCTCGCATATTGAGAAATCATCTTAGCGTCTCTCTAGAGTTGTGCAACAAGAGCATTTTTCGTGGAATCCACATTTTGAGCTCATTTCTTGGTTGCACGACCCCATTTATCTATCCATGTGTGTGTTTCTGTGTGCCACTAATTGCTATTGGTCTACTTGTTTCACTTGCAAATTGGTAAATCTCTTTCAACATTACTAAATCTTGCTAACAATTGCATCAATTTTGCGTCACCATCCTCACCAAGCTACTCCAAAAGCTTTACTTGTGTAGGTGTGATATTGACAAGATCTGGTACCAATTGTGCTACTTCCATAATACTACATTGGGCGATCTTTGATCCATCTTCAACATTGAATAAGGTACATTTGGTCTAGTTCGTTCCTTTCTTCCACTCACATATTTGCTTGAGATGATGGATAGGCTGTGCACTTATACGAACCCACTCTTAGACGGGCACAAAGAGGAGCCAAACAACTACGTCACCAAGAATCAATTATTTGGTGCACATAGAGCTTTGCATCAAGAGAACGAAGCATTGGGCGATCGCATCGAGCAACTCACCACTGACTTGCGAAAATCCGAACAAAGAACAAGGGACTACCTCGACGCCAAGATGGCAACACAAAATTGGAAGACTTTGAAGCCATGATGGTCACCCGTGCCTCATCTACAACGTCATCATCAAGATGACGCTACTCGAGCCGACACTCTTCGGACACCTCCTCGGATTCAAGTCTACCACGAGCTCATTCGCATCAACGCCAAGACCAAGAAGATCATCAAGCTTCACAAAATCTATTCCATGGAAATGGTTTGCAAGACCGCCTTCGGGAGCGTGAACGCCAACGTCACCAAGGGCGAGCTCCACAATGCCAAGAACAAGAAAACTAGGATGGTGTCGCCCTCCGACAAGAACAACAATGCCATGAGGAACAAGCCCTTGAAGCTCAATGTGCTCTACGTGAAGCAACCCACTCTGTCAATGAGCGCAACCGCCGTGTGCGTGAACAAGAAGAGGCCCTCTGACAAGAGTGATAAGAAGAAGCCGCACATCTTGAGGAGTGCCAATATATGAGAAACCGTGCACGTATCCCACGCCCTCAGTGTCAAGTTAATCAAGCGATGCAGGAGGAGCAAGTGGTTGAAGACCCTCCTCCACGACACGTGCGACATCGCCATCACCCCCAACACAATAGAGAGCAATGGTGTGGCAAGCTCAAGTTCAACATGCCTAAGTTCTCCAGAAGCAATGATCCCGAAGACTACCTCTCATGGGCATTGAAGGTCGACTAGATATTCTGTTTTCACAACTATGAAGAAGAAAAGAAGATTTCCATGGCCTCACTTGAGTTCCAAGACTACATTCTCATTTTGTGGGAGCAAGTCATCGAGCATCTCCAAGCAAAAGGTGACCTACCCATCACAACATGGAATCTAATGAAGGAGGTCATGGGAGTGCATTTTGTGCCTACACACTATAGCCGAGATCTCTTCAAGAAGTCGCAACTCCTCAAGCAAGGTACCAAGTCTGTTGAGGAATTCTACAAAGATATGGAGATTGCAATGACACGAGCCAATGTCACGGAAGATGAGGAGCAAACTATGTCATCTTTCTTGAATGGACTCAACCATCTCGTCAAGAAAATTGCCGATTTCCAATCGTACACCAACCTCCTCGAGCTAGTGCACCAAGCTACCATGGCGAAGCAACAAGTGCAAGATGACCTCAAGTACGCCAAGTACTCTTCCAAGACTTACGGTTCATACACTCAGGCTTCAATGACTACAACACCGTCAACCTCGACTAAAGCTTCTCCAAGCAACGGTGACAAGTCAAGCTAAAAGAAATCTTCGACATCTTCGACACCTCTGAGTCATTGTCCTACCACAAGCAACTATAAGGCAAGAGCTTCATCATCAACTAATCCAACGGACGAGACCGTCAAGACAAGTTCCATTAAATTCTTAACATGTCAAGGCCGAGGCCACAAGACATTTGAGTGCCCCACTCGGTGCACCATGATCACCAATGATGAACGCACCTACGACTCCATGAGCTAAGAAGAAATGCAAGCACTTGAGCACGTGGCCATGCACCGTCAAGTGAATGAAGATGAAGACGCTCAAGTCTTTTCTGATAATGATTCGAGCCCTGCTCTCGTTGTCTCCAAGGTCTTGACACTTCAACACCAACAAGATGAAGATCAACGATGCATATCTTCCATAGCAAAGCAGGCAACAATCACTAGTGCAGAAAAGCCTAGCTATGGCATGCCAAAAATAGCCTTGCTGGCGTAGGAGCCCCACGCCACCAATATGGCGCCAGTGTTAAAAATAGTGGTGGCGTTGGAGCCTACGCCATGACTTTTCTGTATACCTATGGCATTGGATTTAACTGCACGACGACAATATCAACCATAGCTATGGCGTGTGACATATCGTAACGACAGTAATAAGATAAATCTTCTCTAGCATCGCGCATTGTCCGACGCCATTACTAGTTTTTTGAAAGCTGTAAAAAAATGTTGCGAGGGCAGCAGAAAATCGCTGCCACAGCAGCGTAATTTATTACCAATTTATATAAACACGTTCTTGTCCCACATTGATTTCGATAAGATATTTGCATTCATATATACACACACATTGTTTATTCACATGCGTACATATATTAACCACACACTAGCTAGTTCTATTGATCATGACTAATTAAACATTCGCTAAACTAAACCATGCATGCGTATTACATCTTGTTCATTCAACCATATCGTTACTACTAGCACGGTACTCATCTCCTTTAGGATTTTTTTTGAAGAATAGGAAAACCTCTGCATGTCCATGGTGTAGGACAGAGATCCACCGATCTCAAATCTTGAACTCGCAGTCTCTCAGTAGTTGGCTCCATTCATTAATTTCGAGTTGTGCATCTCGTCGTGGTAGTCATCCATCACGTGAGGCACAACACATCTAGGGAGCTTCTGTTCTTGAACATGATAGTAACATAGAAAGCAATAGTAACACATATATACTATGAGTTGAAAGAAGAATGTGTATATGAAAGCGATCAAAATCATACCATGGATTTTCTAGAAATGTTGTTCTTGTTCAATGTGTGCACTAGTGGCAGGTATGGTGCATCATTTGGACCAGCTCCGTAAGTGCTCTTAAGCATCTCAATATGGAGGAAAAACTTGTCTTGGAAAAAAGGTCCTGCATGGCAAGGGATACACTAGTCAAAATGTAAAAAAAACAGAAATTACACTTTGAAGCACATAAACCATATATAATACATACCTAAGAACGAAATATATGTGCCAACAAATATTTAAATTGATTATTACCATATAATATTTGTAGTCACTTTGAAGCGTGAGCAAGAAGCCATTCTTGTTGTCAAGGTGAGGATCGTCGCACATACCCCTAGTCTCGCTACAGTAGGGGCACTCTTCCATTTTGTGATGCGTTCATATAATTAAATCAACATAAAAAATCGGCATGACCTTTGCTAAAAACTGGACATATTGAGTGCTAGAAATTTGACAAAACAGAACTAAATCTACGTTTCGCCAGAACATTGGCAACTCTATAGACATTCCCTGCAAAAATGAAACATAGTGCGACACGCTTCCCGAGCAACACAATGCAATGTTGCATTGACTAAAACAAGCACACACCAAAAAAGTCGATCAATTCACAATTATCACACACACACACACATATATATATATATATAAACATTAAACACATTTGCACACATGTAATACATTTCATCAATTCACAGGTACACATAATGTGTGCATTTCATCACAATAATATGAACACTAGAACAAATCTACATGAAAATAAATTGGTAGAGGGAGGTCTTATACCGTCCGGAACAAGAGGGACGCCGACGGAGGAGGTCGGACACGATGAGTTGCGGAGCAAAACGGCGGTGGCACGGCAGGGGGGGGCGTTTAGTAGCACAGTAGTATGATAGTTTGATAGTAGTAGTTACAATAGCAATAGTAACAGTAACAGTAACAGTAGCAATTTTGTAGTGATTGTAGCAGCAAGAACAATGAAAGTAACTTAGCAAAGATCAATATGTGAAAAGCATAGGCATTGGACCAGTGAAGGATATTTGTGTTGGATAACATTCATCATATAACAGTCAGAACCTAGAGCGATACACAATAGCTTCAATTCATAAATGTAATGTAGGCATGTATTCCGTATATAGTCATACATGTTTATAGTAAGAACTTGCATGACATCTTTTGTCCTACCCACTTGTGGCAGTGGGGTCCATAAGGAAACTAAGGGGAATTAAGGCCTCCTTTTAATAGAGAAGCGGAACAAAGCATTAACACATGGTGAATACATGAACTCCTCGAATTACAGTTATCCCTGGAGACTATCCCAACTATTGTCACTTTGGGGTCTACGGATCAGAACAATAACAAGTGCATATAACTAGCAGATAGGATTAAGAACTAAAATATATTGATGAAAACATACATGGTTCAAATCTGAAATCATGGCACTCGGACCTTAGTGACAAGCATTAAGCATAGCAAAGTCATAGCAACATCAATCTCAGAACATAGTGGATACTAGGGATCAAGCCCTAACAAATTGACTCGATTACATGAAAAATATCACCCAACTCCATCACCGTCCAGCAAGCCTATGAAGGAATTACTCACTCCTGGTGGTGAGCATCATGAACTTGTTGATGTAGAAGGGTTGGTGATGATGATGGCAACGGATCCTCCTCTCCGGAGCCCCGAACAGACTCCAGATCAGCCCTCCCATGAAGAACAGGAGGCGGCGGCGGCTCCATATAGTAAAACACGATGATACTTCTCTTATTTTTTCCCTCGGGAAGACGGTATTTATGGAGTTGAGATTAGGGTTAGCGGAGCCACGTGGGCCCCACAAGGTAACATGGCATGCCCAAGGGGGTGGCCGCGCCCTGTTGCCTTGTGGGCAACAGGTGGCCCCCTCTGGTGGGTCTTCGCACCAGTATTTTTCATATATTCCATAAAAGCTCTCCAAAAAGATTCGTCCAATTCCGATAACTTTTATTTCTGCACAAAAAAACAACACCATGGTAGTTCTACTGAAAACAACGTCAGTCCGGGTTAGTTTCGCTCAAATCATGCAAATTAGAATCCAAAACAAGAGCATAAGTGTGGAAAAGTAGATACGACGGAGACATATCACCCAATGAGCGCAAGTCCAAGCTACTACCTCGAGCCGATGGACCCTTCAAGGTGCTAGCATGCTACAACAACAATGCATACAAGATCGACATTCCATGTGACAAGTACAACGTGAGCAACATCCTCAATGTCAAGGATCTATCTCCCTTCCATGGCGATGAGGTTTTCGATCTGAGGTCAGATCTTTCCAAAGGGAGGGGGGAGATGATGCGGAGCATCGTACGGTCATTCCCATGGACCTACCTCCGTCTCCCCAAGTGCCAAGTGGATCGATGACATGAGGACGTGCAAGAGCTATCGCGATGAAGGTGGCATCTCTCCTTAATGACATTGCGTATGACACACGTGAGACATGGCAAATCCCTCAATCCAGAATGCTATGTGTGCTTAGGTACCAAGAAGACCCTCTCGGAGATGCTCGGGATCATAGACAAGTCTGTCGGATTCAGGGCTCTGCAGACCCAAGAAGGTTCGAACTCAGGGTCATGAACGAAGGATCTCGCTTCACAACGATGCTAGCTCGCCATGCCCATGGCCTAATCTCGCCAAGTGCGCTAGATCGTGCAGAAGGAATCAACACAGAGATTTACCCAGGTTCGGGCCACCTTGCGGTGTAAAACCCTACTCCTGCTTTTGCTTGATTGGCCTCACGAGGAGGTAGAGGATGAAGTGGTACAGTGGATGAGCAACCTCGCAAGGGCTCAAGTGGTGAGGATGGATCGGTCTGGATCGGGTCGTGGGATCGAAATCCCATCTACGGTGATGGATAGCCCATATTTATAGTGGCCTTGGTCCTCTTCCCTCATAGCTTAGGCGGAAAGGGATCCCACAATGGCCAATTTTGAAAGGGGACAAGGAGTACATCTTATCCTGATGAAAGGTAGTCTTTGCCTGCAAAGCTTCTGGCCATGACGCATCGGTGGGCTCGGCGATGACATCCGTCTTGCCGAGCTCGTGGTCTTGGTCTCGTTGCACCGGAATGGAAAGCTTTGGGGCCTTCCTCGGGAACCTGCGCATGCCCTTGCTCCCTTAGCATCGAAGAGGAAACTGTCCCCTCTGCGCACGCTCGCGCCCGCCTAGCCTTGGTCATCATGGCTCACGTCATCGCAGCCTCATGAGGCGCGAGGCTTGCATAGAGATCTCCGCTCCTCGGGAGGCCACTCCTCTGGAGGTCTTGGCGTCGTTCGCCTCGCGAGGCCTGGGTCCTCGCGAGGGTCTTGTCCTGGGGGTGCTGTAGCTCGGGCCGTACCAGGCCATCGATGGGCCCACGCGCTGGGCCGTAGGCTGGCAAGTCTGGGTAGTCCCGATCTCAAAACACCAATAGTAGCCCCCGGGCCCAAGGTGCGCCCGGCCTGGCTTCAAAGCAAAGGCAAGGAGCGAAGGGCGCAGCGACGTGGGCCCCCATTCGCCTGCGGGCCAGGCTTGATGCGTGGTGCATGATGGGACGCGGACGCCTCCACTCCCACGTCACCTCGGTAACTGCCCAGGCTGACAAAAGCCCGGCGCATGCTGCAGAGCCATCATTGCTCTTCTTCCTTGTGCCTTTCCTCTCCAGCTCAGATCCCCTTTTCTTCGCGAGAAACTCCTCCAGATCTTGGTGCAGCGCCGTCCTTCCTCTTGCTCCCCCAACCTCAAGGATTCCTTAGATGGTGCCCGCTGGGAAGTCGAAGTCTGAGGCTCAGGCCTTGGCCTCTTCTTCTCTCCTGCCGGCGCTTATGGCATCCACCATTGCCAAGGAGGGGGACCTCGACCCGGTGCTCCCGCTGACGGCGGGTGACACCAACGAGTGGGGCCAGACCCTAATCTGGTGCGGCTCTGCGGAGTAGAGCACCTTGGTGAGAACAGTCTACCCCTTCTTCCTTCATAGCATCTTCTTCGGGCTTGTCCCGCCCTTCTCGGAGTTCTTCACCACCATCCTCGAGCACTACGGGACCCAGGCCCTCCATCTCCAGCCCAACTCCATCCTGCTCCTGTCCATCTTCGCCTTCTACTACGAGGCCTTCATGGGCGTGAGGCCCTCAGTGGCCCTCTTCCGCCGCTACTTCAGCCTGTGGTTCCACAACAGTACGCAGCGGTCGGCGTGCGTCTTCTTTTTTCGCAGTCTAGAGCAGGAAGGTGCTCCTGAAGGCCGGGAAGAAGGTGGAAGCCTTCAGGCACCGGCTGGTCTTCCTGGATACCAAGGTCCTCGATCCGCGCCAGGAGCTCCTGACGGAGCTGCCCAAGAAGACCCTTGCGTGGGGCTCCGCAAAGCTCACCGACCCTCGGGCGAAGCCCGTCTTGGAGCTGATCGCCTCGGATATGGTGGCCAAGAAGCTGACCGGGGCGATGATGGTGAAGGAGTTTCTGACGCAGTGCCTGGCATCGCTCCAGTCACACTCGAAGCCCATGTGGGAGTACCAGGGCGCGAGTGACGACATAAGGCTCCGTCCTGCCTGCCTGACGGGCGAGGAGCTGGACAGGGCCTTGGCTACCCTACTCAACAGCGATCCGGGGGGCCTCCCCAAGGCCTGCGTCCCGTTGTACCGCCGCGACGATAGGGAGGACCTAGTCGCCGCCATGCCCACTTTCAATGAGCTGGGGCTCGACCCGCTCGTCAATCCCGACTCCCTCGTGGACCTGTCCTCCGGCAACAGCGGCGACGAGGAAGACTCCGAAGAGACCATGGACGACGACTTGACGGGGGCGACATCCCCGTCGCAGGGCGAGCTTCTCCGCAACCTCGAGGATGATGATGACGCCGCGAATTCTCCAGTCATAGGCTCTCTGTGCCCCGCCAAGGTCCTCAAGCAGTCAGGGCCCACGCCCTGGACCACGCGAGCATCTGGCCGGGCGGTCTCAGGGGAAGGCGGGGCCACGCCCCCTCCGGAGGGCTCCCCTCGCTCCAGCGGGGCAGCCGAGATGCCGGTCCCGTCCCCGTCTGAGCTGCAGCCAAGGGATCGGGCGGCCACTGCGGTGGTGGACGCAGCTCCACCGTCCGTGACCCTCAGGGCGACCTCCTCACCTCCCCAGGCGGCAGCGCCACGCTGGGGCCCGTCGAGGAGCATCCCGCTCACCCCCTGGATGTGGCCAAGGCCACGCCAAAGAAGAGCGGGGGCATCCCGACCTTCACTGAGAAGGAGAAGAAGAGAAAGTGGATCGCACCTGAGGAGTAAGTAACCTACCTTGCTTTTGGTCAAGCATAGATTGCAACTATGCTCATAGCACTCCCCTCTTGATGAAAAGGAGTCGCGACGTGACGAAGACGAAGAAGGCGAGCACTGAGCCGAAGGAGCCCCCTATCCTGAGGGTGTCGTTAGCCTTCGGTCATGACCGCGGCGGGCACATAAATGCATCGCGCGAGCCCAACACCGTCCCTGGGCGCTCAAGCGTCATCGCGCCCGGGTACACGGGTGCACCGCCTGCCCTTGGCGCTTCGCCGGCACTGCTTGGGGAACCGACCGCCAAGGACGCTGGGGTTCACGAGGCGACACTCCTTGTCGCAGCCGCGGCAACCCTGGCACCGGTGGAGGGGTTGATCCCCCGCCCTCCTCCAGCGGGATCCGCCCTTGCGGACGCAGCAATGCAGCTTCAGGAGGAGTCAGCTCCCGTGGGCCAGCAGGCTGTGAAGTCGTCCGCCCTCGTCGTGCTCGAGGAGAGCCTGGAGCCTCCGGCACCCCAAGCCACCCATGCTACTGCCTCCTTGACCACAGCATCTGTCGACGTGCCGGTACCGCCTCCTCGTCAGGCCCTCACGCTCGCGAACTGCGGCCCCCTGATCAGGCCCGGGGCCTTGGATGAGGCCTACGTCGCGCTCGGCCGGATCCTAGCTAACCTCCAAGACGCCGACAGGTGCCTCACGAGGGAGCGCTTGGGCCTTGTTTCAGGGTGACTCCAGGCCGACACCGCCACCAGGACGACCTGGTGCCAGGCCGAAGCTGCCACCACGGAGAGCAAGAAGGAGGCCGCCGATGCCAAGGCAGCTCGTGACGCGGCGCTGACTGAGGCAGTGTTTGCCGTGAAGCACTACGGTGAAGCAGAGGCCAACCTGAAGGCCCTTCAAGAGGAGCAAGCCGTGCACGCACAACGGCTCCACCAGCGGGAGGAGGACCTCAAGGCCCGCGAGGCGAAGCTCGCCGATCATGACTCCGTGCTGTCCCAGGTGACTGTTGATCAGGCCGCGGAACATGAGCGTCTGGCCAAGCTGAAGGAGGAGGTGGTCGAAGCCCAGCCCTCCCACGCCTAGTGCATCTCCGAGGCGACGGCCCAACTGGATGCGAGGGAGAAGACCCTTGTCGCCGCCGAGAAAAAGGTGGCCGTGGAGCGCGATGCCTTCCCCTCTCTCGAGCTCAGGGCTCACCAGGGGCTGCAGTCGATCTACAGGGGATGCTTCAAGGATCCACTCGCGCCCCCCGAAGGTGGCTACATGGGGCTCTCTTCCAGGCTTGTCGAGGAGCTCGAACATGCCGCCGCCAAGGTGGACTCCTTCCTGGAAGATGAGTGCCGCTCTCTCTTCTTCGCGGCGGTGACGCGCGTCTTTAGCCACCTCTACCTCCAGGATCCCAGCTTCGACTTCGATGCGGTGGTTGGCCCGGTCGCTCCTGAGTCCCGTGCTGATGCTGCGACGGCTGTGGAGGGCCACGTGGACATGCTGCTGAAGAAGTTCACCTGCATCCCTGACGCCGAGCCCCCTGCGGTGGAGGCGAGCGGCGGTGATGATGTCGGCAGCGATGTCGACGACCAGCTTGCCATGACCGGGACAAGTGGCGGCGATGGCGATGATGGCCCCTCCTCCTAGATTTTACCCTGCCACACTTATCATGCCTCGTGGAGGCGTAAGACTTTGTTTGAATTTGCAGAACATTTGGTGCTTGTAATAACTGTTTGGACTCCGCGAATTTCTTTTTGTGCATAGTTTCCTTCTTGTTTGCCTTTGTGCTCTGCGTCGGTCGGGCCCAGTCCCGTGCATACCTCGACCGCTGTTGGGGCATCCGGATCGCCAGGATGAAACCAAGGGGCAAGGGGCTACATGACTAGTGAGGCCCCTGAGTCGCGATGATCAAAGGTCCCCCTTGACGTGCGAGCAACCCTCATGAAGGAAACATGGGCAGCGGCGAGGTTAATCCGGAGCCCTTCATACCTTTCCTCACCAGCTTTTGCCTAGGAGGGACGCGGGAAGACCAGGTACCAGGGACCTGGTGATGTGGCATGCACCGGGCCTGGCCCGGGCGTAGTCACCACGTCCAGCCCCCTCGCGCATGCATCCCAGGGGAATGTTGTGTGTCAGGGCCGCGCGAAGAGCTGAAAGGCTATCGTGAGGTTGGTGCAGCCGCTAGGACGCCCTTAGTTGTTTATCCACCAGCATGGAGAATGGGGCTTCCACTTGGGCGTGGGCATCAGTGTGTTTCTCTGAAATTATTTTCTTTTGTTGAGGCGTACTAAGGAAAGACCACGATGAAAATGTTTAGTGGCTCTCATATGCATTATCGTTGATCTAACAAAGAGCCCATATTATTTTCTCTTCTCCTTTGAATAAAATATTTGCAGATTCCAGCTTAGTCCATGGCACTCTTGCACTATTTTCATTTTCATATCATTCGGTCGTGCAAGTGAAAGGCAATAAGGACGATATATGATGAAGTGACTGGGGCAAGGAAAGGCGGGTATGAACTCAACTTGTTTTTGTTTTTGTAAATATGTTTAACTCAGTATCCATGATTCAGCATATTATGATTAAACATGTTTATGATGAAAATTAGAGATTATAGTTGCTCATGCCATGCTTAAGTAGCTAGGAGTGGATAATGATTTATTTTAGATGTCAACATGCATTAAAATAGTTGTGATGTAGTATGATAATATGGTATTCTCCTCTGAATGTTTCGAGTAGCTTGACTTCGCATATGTTCACACATGTAGTTGATTCAAAACCAACATAGCCTCCACGATATTTATGTTCATGGTGTTTATATCCTACTCATGCTAGTATTCAATGTTAATTATTCACAATGCATGTTCATTACCGTTTTCGCTCTCTAGTTGGTCGCTTCTCAACCTTTTGCTAGCCTTCGCCTGTACTAAGAGGGAATACTGCTTGTGCATCCAAAACCTTAAACCAAAGTTATTCCAGATGAGTCCACTATATCTACCTATATGTGGTATTACCCTGCCGTTCCAAGTAAATTTGCATGTGCCACCTCTAAGAATTCAAATGAACATTTGTTTTGTGTGCCCGTACCGCTCATGGAGCAACAGGGGTGGTCAGTATCTTCCATGCTAAGCGGATTATTCTCATGATGAGTGTTTATTCACTCGTCCCTGCACAAGAGGGTCTGGTAATCGGGATGCCCAGTCCCATGATCAAAAATCGCAAATAATTAAACAAAACTCCCCCGGACTGTTGTTGGTATGGAGGGCCCCCGAGGATTTGGCTGGCCATGGGTTGTGTTTGTTGGTGGAGGGGGAGTAAACTTTACTTTTACCGCTTGGGAACCGCTGCTAATTTGTTTAGCATGGAAGATATTGAAAACTCTTGGTCGTAACGTTGACAGGAAAGGTATACCTCCCAAAATTATATTTATCTCTGATTCAAGCTTTGAGCTCTGGCACCTCTCAAATCCCTGCTTCTCTCTACGAAGGGCCTAACTATTTACTTTTATGTTATTTCACTTTTATTGTTGAGTCATCACGTTCTCAAATAAGCACCAGTCCTGAGAGCACTATTGTCATCCTCATGCATTGTGTATAGTTAATGTTGGGTGCATCATGACTGGATCTCTTCTACCATGAATTACAATGTTTAGTCGATGCTTGAACTTTGGAGGTGATCTGCATTTATGTTTTGCGGTCTCAGAAAGGGCTAGCGAGATACCATTATTGTTATATTATATCATGATTGTTTTGACAAAGTGTTGGCATTTGAAATTTTTAATATTTCTCGCTAGTTGATTATGCCATTGATATGAGTGAATATAATTTCTAATAGTTATCGTATGCATGGTTAGTCATGATCTTTGCTGAAAACCTGGGTATTATTTAAGCATATATATGGACACAAGAATAAAAGAGTTCGTAAAAGTTTTTCCTTGTCACTTTCAGTTTGTCAACTGAATTGCTTGAGGACAAGCAATGGTTAAGCTTGGGGGAGTTGATACGTCTCCGTCGTATCTACTTTTCCTAACGCTTTTGCTCTTGTTTTGGACTCTAATTTGCATGATTTGAATGAAACTAACCCGGATTGACGCTATTTTCAGCAGAACTACCATGGTGTTGTTTTTGTGCAGAAATAGAAGTTCTCGGAATTGGATGAAACTTTTTGGAGAATTATTTTGGAATAAAAGAAAAATACTGGAACCAAGAACCACTGGAGGGGGGGCCCAGCTGCCCACTAGGCACCAGGGCGCGCCACCCCCCTCTAGCGCGCCCTGGTGGGTAGTGGGGCCCATGAGGCTCCGCTGACCCTAACTCCAACTCTATAAATTCCTATTTTCAGAGAGAGAAAAAAGAGAGGAAGTTTCATCGCATTTTATGATACAGAGCCACCGCCACCTCCTGTTCTTCATCGAGAGGCCAGATCTGGAGTCCGTTCGGGGCTCCGGAGAGGGTGATCTTCCGTCTTCGTCATCATCAACCATCCTCCATAACCAATTTCATGATGCTCACCGCCGGGAGTGAGTAATTCCTTTGTAGGCTTGCTGGACGGTGATGGGTTGGATGAGATTCATCATGTAGTCGAGTTAGTTTTGTTAGGGCTTGATCCCTAGTATCCACTATGTTCTGAGATTGATGTTGCTATGACTTTGCTATGCTTAATGCTTGTGACTAGGGCCCGAGTGCCATGATTTCAGATCTGAACCATTTATGTTTTCACCATTATATCTATGTATCCTATCTTGCAAGTTATATGCACCTATTACGTGTTATGATCCGCATACCCCAAAGTGACAACAATTGGGATTCTTTCCGGTGACTACCGTAATTTGAGGAGTTCATGTATTCACTATGTGCTAATGCTTTGTTCCGGTTCTCTATTAAAAGGAGGCCTTAATATCCCTTAGTTTCCTTATGGACCCCGCTGCCATGGGAGGGTAGGACAAAAGATGTCATGCAAGTTCTTTTCCATAAGCACGTATGACTATATACGGAATACATGCCTACATTAAATCGATGAGCAAGAGCTAGTTCTATGTCACCCTAGGTTATGACTGTCATATGATGAATATTATCCAATGTTATCACCGATCCAATGCCTACGAGTTTTTCACATATTGTTCTTTCTAAGTTACTACTGCTGTTACTACTATTACAATTGGTACAAAACTACTGCTACTGTTACTGTTACTATCACTGCTACTGCTATCAAACTATCATATTACTGTGCTACTGATCACTCTGCTGCAGATATTTAGTCTCCAGGTGTGGTTGAATTGACAACTCAACTGCTAATACTTAAAAATATTCTTTGGCTCCCCGTGTGTCGAATCAACAAATTTGGGTTGAATACTCTACCCTCAAAAATTGTTGTGATCCCCTATACTTGTGGGTTATCACACCTGGTTGGACAGGAACGGCCGAGTTTGGGACCAAGATTATACACGGATACCTCCCGATGTCCAACATGACACTGCTCAGTTCCGAGGCCCTGCTCACCCGATCTGTTTTACAGAGAGGGTGATGGAACATCAGTTCCCAGACAGGCTTAAACCCATCAACACTGAGTCATATGATGGCACGACTGATCCAGCTATGTGGATCGAAGATTTCCTTCTCCATATCCATATGGCCAATGGAGCCGATCTCCATGCTATCAAATATTTGCCGCTCAAACTAAAGGGGCCGGCGAGGCATTGGCTGAACAACCTGCCTCCTCATTCCATCGGGAGCTGGGAAGCACTCGAGGATGCCTTTAGGGAAAACTTCTAGGGCACTTATGTCCGACCTCCAGATGCTGACGACCTTAGCCATATCATTCAGCAACCCAGCGAGTCGGCAAGGAAATTCTGGAACAAGTTCTTAACTAAAAAGAACCAAATCATAGAGTACCCTGACGCCGAGGTGATCGCCGCCTTTCGGCACAACATCCGAGATGAGTTTCTTGCGTGCTAGCTAGGGAAAGATAAGCTGAAGACCATGGCGGCCCTCACCTCACTTATGACCCACTTTTGCATAGGAGAGGATAGTTGGCTGGCCCATGGTACTCATAACGGTGAGGCAGGTACCTCAGAAGCTTGCGATGCCAATGGTAAGCCAAGGCGCAGCAAGAATAAGCGCAGGCATAAAAACGGCGGGAGTTATACCGAGGACACCTAGTAAATGAACAGTTCAATGGACCTAGATCCCGGCAGAAAAAGAAGTCCTTTAAAGGAAACAAAGATGGACCCAGCCAGCTAGACAAGATCCTCGATAGACCGTGCCAGATCCATGGCACCTCAGACAAACCAGCAAACCAGAACAAGCGGAACTGCTGGGTCTTCAAGCAGGCGGAAAGGTGGCGATGGAGGGCCAAAATAAATCCCAACCTCGCAGCAAAGACGAGACAAACCTCGGTGACCCAATAATGGAGGCCAAAAACAGTTTCCTCATGAGGTAAAGCACGTGAACATGATTTACGCTACCCACATCCCTAAAAAGGAGAGGAAACGAGCACTTTGGGACATTTATGCTCTAGAGCCCGTTGCCCTGAAGTTCAATCCGTGGTTAGTTTACCTGATCACATTTGACAAACATGATCATCCGAGCAGCATAAGACATGACGGATCGGCTACTTTGGTCCTGTATTCGATTGTTGACATATTCCATCTGACGCGCATCCTCATGGATGGAGGCAGCAGCCTCAATTTAATCTACGTGGATACGATCAAAAAGACGGGCATACACTCATCTCGGATCAAGCCTAGCACCACCACCTTTAAAGGTGTCATACCTGGTGTTGAAGCTCGCTGCACGGGAACATTAACACTGAAGGTAGTCTTTGGGTCACCCGAGAACTTCCAGAACAAAGAGTTAATGTTCGATATCGTCCCCTTTCGGAGCGGATACCACACGCTGCTAGGGTGCACCGCATTTGCTCGCTTTAACATAGTCCCGCATTACGCATACTTGAAGCTAAAAATGTCGGGACCAACCAATGTTATTACAGTCAATGGTAACACCGAACGCTCCTTTCGAACGGAGGAGCAGACCACGGCTTTCTCAGCTGAGGTATAGGTAACCGAGGAGGCAGCTCGTGCAACTAAACATATGCCTAGCTCATCAAAGCGCACACGAGCTGCACAGGCTGACCTCGATCAGGCATTCGCTCACCCCAAATAGGGGCACAGGCTCCTCGTTTGCCTCCCCTGTGAAGGGCATTACGTCCCTAGGGTGCATAACTTTGCACTAAAAATTTCATGGGTGGCCGAGGAGCCGAAGCAAATGATACATCGTTGTTGGCTCGACCGAACAATGACGCACTTCGGACTTGCATACCAGCAGGGCACTGTAGAAGGCCCAAACGGGAGTGGCATGTCCACATGGCTTAAACCATCCAAGCGGCAGCTGCACACCTTTTTAAAGGACTCGACAGATGAAAGCATCAAGCAAACGAATGGCCAAGGTTGCAGACATCCCATACCAACTTCGCTATCAACGAAGACGAGCTGGTCAACAACACAGAGACGTAGACGTGCGACAGGGAGGGACTCGGGCTAATCAACCCGGCAACATGTCCGCCCTATTTTTACTCCTTTCCTTTTCTTTTTCCCCATTGTATCTTTTACAGGTCTCTTTTGTCAAAGCTCAGCATGTACGGCTTGACCACATGAAATAAAGAAACTGCACCCCTTGAGGTCATTAAGCATTTCCTTACATCTACTGCCTTTTAGCCAAAAGTATACTTTCACGATACAACTATCATTTGCATCACCAAGGGCTTAGCTTTTAATCTCATGCCTCAACTACAAGTCTGAAGTAACTATTCGGCATCTCGGATGTTGCATTATATGAATCAGTTTCGAACGTCAATTTTGGTCAATAGTTGGGTTGTCCGGCTCTTGTGTTTACCCCTTACGTTTCCGATCCATTCATCTAAGGGTGTAAAGGGAGAACCACTGTGATTGTGCTGCCAGCTCGAATGGCAAAGTGCCTCAGTGGAGAAAGCCGAAAACTGACTGTGTTGGTAAGCGTAAAATGGTCGGCCGTCCGATGACAGCGTCAAGCAATGTATCATTCAAGATCATTCGTGTTAATGAAGGGCTTTTTATCAAATCAGCAAAGTGGTTAGCGGCATAACCCTCGGCTACACAGCCAGCCACTTCGCAAAGAGGGGGCTCGTCATTAGCCTCACAGTCAAGCTCCTGCGACTAAGTGAAAGTTATAAAACCACTATAGTCTGATTGCCTCGTCCCATGTGCATGGACTGCCTTCGAGAACTGAGACGTCAGCTAAGGGTCATGATTACCTATGAAACTCCCTCTGTATACTGTAAAAAGGGGTTGAAGCTGACGACTGGTCACTTTCAGTTTAACACGGTCACACAGGGAGTCAAAAAATAAAGCACATAATCATATGTCAGAATATAAAGCTGCATTCATTTCAAACAAAAGCAAGTCTTTTACATTCCAACACACTTCGGCATACCTAAGTACTACCTAAAAATACATAGTGTCCTTAGGACACTCGGCCTCGGTGATCCGGGCTCCTTCCATCACCTCGGCAAAGAACTGCCCCATGGTCCGGTTCTTCCCTTCGGGGGGATCCGCAGGCACGACCGCCGCTTTGACGCGCGGATAGTGCGTCCTCACGTGGGCGTACGCCCGCTGGACAACCCCAAGGCACGAGGAACGCTTCCAGCGCGCCACTTGGGGACCGGCCTCTTGCAGTCGAGGAAGAAGCCTGAAGAAGCTGGTCGGCAACACCTCCGTGGGCCAAAGGTTGACGCAGAGGTCCTCAAGCATCAGCTTCGCCATGTAGAGGAGCTCCATCAGCTGCTTCATCTGATGATTCACCACCTCCAGATGCGATGGCGCCTGGAATTGTTTCCAGAACACCCTCTCCGTGGCATAGCCCTCCCGCACGCCGAAGTGGCGGCCGGCGTCCGATGCGCTCTTCGGGAGAGCCGTGAAGGCCTCTGCAGATCGCCATGGCTGGGTGAGCTCGACGAACCCCTTGCGGCAAAAAAAACACTAAAGTAAAAATGGCTTACCAGCAGCGATCTGCCTCACTTGCTGGAGGACTTCGCGGTCTGCCCGGGCCTGGGTCTGGACCTCAGCGTGCGCTAGGCGCAACTTCTCGAGCTATGCGCTCGCCTCCTTATCCTTGTTCTGAAAGGCTTCGCACTCTTGGTACATGCCCTTCAGGGTATCCTCTACTTCCAGGACCCGTGCCGGTCTTTGCCCCTAGCCACCTTTCGATCTCTAGACCCTTCTCGGCCTTGGTGGCCACGGCCTTCTGCTGCTCCGCCTCCTGCCGAGCTTTTGTCAGCTCGGCCTTGAGCGCCTCAAGCTCTATTGATGACCCACAAGTATAGGGGATCAATCATAGTCCTTTCGATAAGTAAGAGTGTCAAACCCAACGAGGAGCAGAAGGAAATGACAAGCAGTCTTCAACAAGGTATTCTGTGCAAGCACTGAAATTATCGGTAACAAATAGTTTGGTAGCAAGGTAATTCGTAACGGGTAACAAGTAACAAGTGTAACAAAGGTGCAGCAAGGTGACCCAATCCTTTTTATAGCAAAGGACAAGCCTGGACGAACTCTTATATAAAGCAAAGCGCTCCAGAGGACACATGGGAATTATCGTCAAGTTAGTTTTCATCATGCTCATATGTTTTGCGTTCGCTACTTTGATAATTTGATATGTGGGTGGACCGGTGCTCAGGTGCTGTCCTTACATGGAAAATCCTCCCACTTATGATTAACCCCTCTCGCAAGCATCCGCAACTATGAACAAAGAATTAAGATAAATCTAACCATAGCATTAAACATGTGGATCCAAATGAGCCCCTTACGAAGCAACGTATAAACTAGGGTTTAAGCTTCTGTCACTCTAGCAACCCATCATCTACTTGCTACTTCCCAATGCCTTCTCCTAGGCCCAAATCATGGTGAAGTGTCATGTAGTCAATGCTCACATAACACCACTAGAGGAAAGACAACATACATCTTATCAAAATATCGAACGAATACCAAATTCACATGATTACTCATAACAAGACTTCTCCCATGTCCTCGGAAAAAAAGTAACTACTCACAAAGCATGCTCATGTTCAAGATCAGAGGAGTATTGAATATTATTAAGGATCTGAACATATGATCTTCCACCAAATAAACCAACTAGAATCAAGTACAAAGAGTAATCAACACTACTAGCAACCCACATGTACCAATCTGAGGTTTTGAGGCAAAGATTGAATACGAGAGATGAACTAGGGTTTGAGATGAGATGGTGCTGGTGAAGATGTTGATGAAGATTGGTCCTCCCATGATGAGAGGATCGTTGGTGATGATGATGCCTTCGATTTTCCCCTCCCGGAGGGAAGTTTCCCCGGCGGAATCGCTCCGCCGGAGCCCTAGATTACTGATGCTTGTAATCTGCGTTGGTATTTCCCCGAAGAGGAGAGGATGATGCAGCACAACAGAGGTAAGTATTTCCCTCGGCTATGAAACCAAGGTTATCAATCCAGTAGGAGAACCAAGCAACACTATGTAAACAACACCTACACACAAACAACAAATACTTGCAACCCAACGCGTGAAGGGGTTGTCAATCCCTCAACGGTATTGAGATGTATTGAATTGTATAGGTTTTGATAAATAGATCTAACAAATATAAAAAATAAAATAAATAAAAGAAAATTGCAGAAAGGTATTTTTGGATTTAATATATGATAGCAAATAGACCCGGGGCCCATAGTTTTCACTAGAGGCTTCTCTCAAGAAAATAGCATACGGTGGGTAAACAAATTACTGTTAGGCAATTGATAGAAAAGCAAATAATTATGACTATATCCAAGGCAATGATCATCATCACGTCCAAGATTAGTAGACCGAAACGATTCTGCATCTACTACTATTACTCCACACATCGACCGCTATCAGCATGCATCTAGTGTATTAAGTTCATGGAAAAACGGAGTAATGCATTAAGAAAGATGACATGATGTACACAAGATAAACTCACGTATGAATAAACCCCATCTTGTTACCCTTAATAGCAACAATATATGCATGTCATGTCTCTTTTTGTCACTGAGATTGAGCACCGCAAGATCGAACCCATCACAAAGCACCTCTTCCCATGGTAAGATAAATCAATCTAGTTGGCCAAACCAAACCAATAAATTGGAGAATAAATACGAGGCTATAACAATCATGCATAAAAGAGTTCAGAGAAGACTCAAATAATATTCATGGATAGATCTGATCATAAACTCATAATTCATCGGATCCCAACAAACACACCGCAAAAAAGATTTACATCAAATAGATCTCCAAGAACATCGAGGAGAACATTGTATTGAAGATCAAAAAGAGAGAATAAGCGATCTAGCTACTAACTATGGACCCATAGGTATGTCATAAACTACTCACGCATCATCGGAGGGGCAACAAGGATGATGAAGAACCCCTCCGTGATCGTTGCCCCCTCTGGCAGAGTGCCGAAAATGGCCTCTAAATTGGATCTCGTGGTTCTGGAAGTTGCGGCAACGGATAAAGTATTTTGTCGACTCCCCTGGGGTTTTTGGGATTTTAGAGTATTTATAGAGGCGGAGGTAGGTCAAGGAAGTTCCCGTGGGCTCCACTACCCACCAGGCCGCGCCAGAGGCCCCTGGCACGCCCTGGTGCCTAGTGGGCCCCACGGGCCTCCTCTCGTGGCCTCCAGAAGCTTCCAGGGATCTCTTCTTGGCAGAAAAAATTCTCCAAAAATTTTTGTGGCATTTGGACTTCATTTGGTATAGATATTCTGCAAAGTAAAAAACAAGCAAAAAACACCAACTGGCACTGGGCACTAAGTTAATAGGTTAGCCCCAAAAAAGATATAAAGTTGCTAGTAAATGAAAATAAAATATCCAAGATTGATAATATAACAGCATGGAACTATAAAAAATTATAGATACGTTGGAGACGTATCAGCATCCCCAAGCTTAATTCCTGCTCGTCCTCAAGTAGGTAAATGATAAAAAATGGAATTTTTTATGTGGAATGCTGCCTATCATGTTCATCACATATTCTGTTCTTTTGTAGCATGGATATTTGGACTTTTAGATGATTCAAAGCAATATTCTATAATTTGACGTGAAGACATCAATACTCAAGCATATCAACAAGCAACCATGTCTTTCAAAATATCAACGCTAAAGAAAGCTATCCCTAGGCCATTATGCTCAATCATCCATTAATGAAACACACTCAAATATTAGCTATATCCAATGCACAAGTATGATAATAGTGTTCCCTAGTTGGTGCTTTATAAGAGAAGATGGAGACTCAATATTTTTTTTGCATAAAAGTAAATAAATAGGCCCTTCGTAGAGGAAAGCAGAGATTTGTAGAGGTGCTAGAGCTCAAAGCTTAAATTGAGAGATAAAATTGTTTTGAGAGGCATGCTTTTCCCGTCAACAAAAACGACCAAAAATTCCCAATATCTTCCATGCTAGATAAATCATAGGCGGTTTCCAAACATAAAATAAAGTTTATTTCCTTTCCACCATTCTCACACAATCCATGGCTAGTCGTATCCATGGGTGCCTTCCATACTAACACTTCCCAAGGAATTTATTATTGACAACATATAAGTAATTTTTTTCATTTCGGGACTGGGCATCCCTATTACCTGCCACACTCTCGTGCAATGACAAGTGAATAAACACTAATCTTGAGAATAACCTACCTAGCATGGAAAATATTGGCCACCCCTGCCGCTTCATGAGCGGTACGGGCACACAAAAAGGAAATTCATTTTGAAAATTAGAGTTGGCACATACAAATTTACTTGGAACGGCATGGAAATACCACATATAGGTAGGTATGGTGGCCTCATTTGGCACAACTTTGGGTTTAAGGAGTTGGATGCACAAGCAGTATTCCCGCTTCATAAAAATGGAGGCTAGCAAATAGATTGAGAAGTTACCAACCAAGAAACGAAAACAATCATAAACGAGCATTAAACATAACTAACACTGAATAATGCACCACAAGTAGGATATAATTTCATTGCATAACTATTGAATTTCTTGCTTGCATAGGGAATCACAAACCTTAACACCAATATTCCTACTAAAGCATAATTACTCACCAACATGACTCCCATATTACTATCTCCATATCGCAAAACTATTGCAAGGAATCAAGTTTATAATATCCAATGATCTTCATGAATGTTTTTATTATATCCCCCTTGGATATCTATCACTTTGGGACTAATTTCACATACTGTGCAATTTACCATTACTATTCTTTAACTCTCAAAAAGATTTAAGTGAAGCACGAGAGCATAAATATTTCTTCAAAATTTTCAACTCTCAAATATTATAAGTGAAGCATGAGAGCATATTTCTTTAAAATTTTACTAACTCTCAAAATAATCTAAGTGAAGCATGAGAGCATATTTCTTCAAAATTTACTAACTCTCAAAATAATCTAAGTGAAGCATGAGAGCATATTTCTTCAAAATTTACTAACTCTCAAAATAATCTAAGTGAAGCATGAGAGTATTTCTTCAAAAATTAAACCACCACCGTGCTCAAAAAAGATATAAGTGAAGCACTAGAGCAATTCCCTAGCTCAAAAAAATTAAGTGAAGCACATAGAGCAATTCTAACAAATCATAATATCATTATGGCTCTCTCAAATAGGTGTGTCTAGCAAGGATGATTGTGAAAAACTAAAAAGCAAAACAAGCAAAGACTCATATAATATAAGACGCTCCAAGCAAAACTCATGATATGTGACGAATAAAAATATAGCTCCAAGTAAAATTACCGATGGTTGTTAGAAGAAAGAGGGGATGCCTTCTGGGGCATCCCCAAGCTTAGTTGCTTGGGAGTCCTTGAATATTACCTTGGAGTGCCTCGGGCATCCCCAAGCTTAGGCTCTTTCCACTCCTTATTCCTTCATCCATCGTGATCTCACCCAAAACTTGAAAACTTCAATCACATAAAACTTAACATAACCTTCGTGAGATCCGTTAGGATAAGAAAACAATTCACTACTTTAAGTACTGTTACAACGCATTCATATTTTTTTATTGCATTATACCTATTGTATTCTAACTTTACCATGGCTTATACCCCCCGATAAAATCCATAGATTCCTCAAAATAAGCACACAATGCAATGAAAACAGAATCTGTCAAAAACAGAACAGTCTGTAGAAAACTGAATTAAGCTCATACTTCTGTAACTACAAAAATTCTGACAAATTAGGACGGCGTGGGAAATTTGTATATCAATCATGTGTAAAAAAACAGAATTTTTTCACATTCCAGCAAATTTTAACAATTCTGCTAGTGGACGTGAAACCTTCTGTTTTCCAATAGGATCAAGTTAACTATCATCCAACATAATCCTAAAGGCTTTACTTGGCACAAACACTAATTAAAACATAAAAACACAATAATAACAGTAGCATAAATGCAAATTTATCGAAAAACAGAAAAGAAAAAAAAATTTAAAGGATAACTATTGGGTTGCCTCCCAACAAGCGCTATTTGTTTTACGCCCCTTGCTAGGCATAATGCATAGATTCAAGTGTTGTCTTCTTTGTTTTTTGCTCCATAGGTTGCCTGATACGTCCATTTTGCATCATGTTTTTCTACTGTTATTTATAGTGTTTTATTCAATATAACACTTTGCTGAGTAATTCTAATGCCTTTTCTCTCATAATATGCAAGGTTTACACAAAGAGGGAGAATGCCGGCAGCTGGAATTCTGGACCTGAAAAAGCTACGTCAGAGATACCTATTCTGCACATCTCCAAATGAGCTAAAATTTTACGGATAATTATTTTGGAATATATATAAAATACTGGAGAAAAGAAATACCAAACCTAGGCACCAGGGCGTGCCACCCCCTCTAGGTGTGCCCTGGTGGGTCGTGGGCTACCTGGCCCACCTCTGGTGCCCATCTTCTGGTACATAAGGTCTTTTGACCTAGAAAAAACAAGAAGAAGACTTTAAGGATGGGCGCCACTATCTTGAGGCGAAACTTGGGCAGGAGCACTTTTGCCCTCCGGCGGAGTGATTCCTCCGGGGGAACTTCCCTCCGAGAGGGGGAAACCGAAGCCATCGTCATCACCAACAACCCTCTCATCTTTGGGAGGCCAATCTTCATCAACATGTTCAACATCACCATCTCATCTCAAAACCCTAGTTCATCTCTTGTGTTCAATATTTGTACCGGAACCTCAGATTGGTACCTGTGGGTGACTAGTAGTGTTGATTACATCTTGTAGTTGATGCTAGATGGTTTATTTGGTGGAAGATTATTATGCTATTTAATATCCCTCTGATCTTGAGCATGAATACTATTTGTGAGTAGTTGCCCTTGTTCTTGAGGCCATGGGAGAAGTCATGTTGCAAGTAATCATGTGAATTTGATATTCGTTCGATATTTTGATGATATGTATGTTGTGATTCCCTTAGTGGTGTTATATGAACATCGACTGCACGACACTTTACCACCTTTGGGCCTAAGGGAATGCATTGTGGAGTAGTTATTAGATGATGGGTTGCTAGAGTGACAGAAGTTTAAACCCTAGTTTATGTGCTATATCGTAAGGGGCTCATTTGGATCCACATGTTTAATGCTATGGTTAGATTTTATCTTAATTCTTCTTTCGTAGTTGCGGATGCTTGTGAGACAGGTTTATCATAAGTGGGAGGCTTGTTCAAGTAAGAACTGCACCGAAGCACCGGTCCACCCACATATCAAATTATCAAAGTAGCGAACATGAATCAAACCAACATGATGAAAGTGACTAGATGAAATTCCCGTGTGTCCTCAAGAACGCTTTACTTGCTATAAGCGATTGTTTGGCCTGTCCTTTGCTACAAAAAGGATTGGGCTACCTTGCTGCACCTATTGTTACTATTGCTACTTGTCACTTGTTAAAAATTATCTTGCTATCAAACTACCTGTTACCGACAATTTCAGTGCTTGCAAAAATTACCTTGCTGAAAACCACTTGTCATTTCCTTCTGCTCCTCGTTGGGTTCGACACTCTTACTTATCGAAAGGACTACGATTGATCCCCTATACTTGTTGGTCATCATTTCCCTCATGATTGATTCATATGGTGGTTTAATTCTAGGTCTAGGGAAGTGTTCCATACTCTTTCTTAGGGGAAACTGAAATTTAATATTCCCTTCTTTCATATCAATCACGACACCTATAGTTCGTAAAAACGGTCTACCAAGTATTATGGGACAAGATGGATTGCAATCAATATCAAGAACAGTAAAATCTATGGGCACAGAATTCCTATTTGCAAGAATAAGAACATCATTAATTCTTCCCAAAGGTTTTTTAATAGTAGAATCAGCCATGTGCAAATTAAGAGAACATTCTTCGAACTTGATAAAACCTAGCACATCACATAGAGATTTTGGAATTGTGGAAATGCTAGCACCCAAATCACACAAAGCATAGCACTCATAATTTTTGATATTGACTTTAATGGTGGGTTCCTATTCATCATATAATTTTTTAGGAATTGAAATCTCTAATTCTAACTTTTCTTCTAAAGCTTTCATCATTGCTTCAACAATATGTTTAGTAAAAGCTTTATTTTGTTCATAGGCATTGGGTGAATTTATCATGGATTGTAAAAAAGAAATGCATTCAATCAAAGAGCAACTATCATAATTAAAGTCCTTGTAATCCAAAAGAGTGGGCACATCACTCGTTAAAGTTTTGACCTCTCCAAACCCACTTTATCAATTTTTTCATCAAGATATTCACCTCTGAATTATCGGGACACCTTCTAGCTAAAGTTGACTATTCTTCAGTCCCCTTATCATCAATTTTAACATTACTAAACAAGGAATCAATAGAAGAAACACCAATCGTCTTAACATCTTCATCATTACTATGAAAGCAATCGGGCGAAAACGCTTTTTCTAAAAATTCTCTTTTAGCTCTTAGCTTAGCAGTTCTTTTCTTACTTTCATCCATGGAAAAATATAAAGATTTAATTGATTCATTGACATCAACCTTGGGTGGAAAATTTTTAATCTTGAGATTTTCTACATCATGAGTAATTCTATCAATGCTCCTAGACATATCATCAATCTTATTCAATTTTTCTTCTATCGTAGTGTTGAAATTTTTTTGAGCATTGATAAATTCTTTAATGTTACTCTCAATGTCATAGAGCATCCTATTATTATTATTATTATTATTATTATTATTATTATTATTATTATAAGAATTACCATAGGAATTGCCATAATTATTAGTGGAATTTTCAGGAAACGGCCTAGGATTAAAATTTCCCCTATATGCATTGTTATTAAAATTGTTTTGTGAGACAAAATTCACATCTACGGGATCACTATTTTGCTCAATCAAAGTAGACAACGGCACATCATTAAGATCAATAGGATCATTTTTACTAGCAACCAATTTCATAAGTGCATCAACTTTTTCACTCAAAGTACTAATTTCTTCAACATAATTAATCTTTTTACTAGTAGGTGCTCTTTCGGTATGCCATTGTAAATAATTAGCCATAATATTATCAAGAAATTTAATAGATTCACCTAAATTAATTTCCATAAAAGTACCACTCGCGGCGGAATCTAAAAGATTTCTAGAAAAAAAATTCAATCCCGCATAGATTTTTTGTATAACCTTCCATAGATTTAAACCATGAGTAGGACAATTTCTTAGCGTTAATTTCATTCTTTCCCAAACATGTTCATGCTCAAGTTGCTTGAAATTCATAAGTTGGTTCCTAAGGGAAATAATTTTCGCGGGAGGAAAATACGTAATAAAAGCATCTTTGCACTTATCCCAAGAATCAATACTATTTCGTGGCGAAGATGAAAACCAATTTTTTGCACGATCCTGCAAAGAGAAAGGAAATAATTTTAATTTGACAATATCATTGTCCATATCTTTTTATTTTGCATATCACACAATTCTACGGAAGTGTTTAGATGGGACGCGACATCCTCATTAGGATTACCGAAAAATTGCTCTTTCATAACAAGATTCAACAAAGCAGCATTAATATCATAATGCTCCGCACTAGTGGCAGGAGGAGCAATAGGAGTACTAATAAAATCATTATTATTAGTATTGGAAAAACCACACAATTTGGTATTTTCTTGGGACATCATGACTACGCAAACATGATCGCAAGCAAACAAAAGATCAAACAGGAAAAAGGCAAATGAAAAATATTTTTGTATTTTTTTGTAAAAACATTTTAGAAGTGGGGGAGATGAAAATAAGGGGCAAATGGCAACTAAATAAATTGCAAGGAGATGAGAGTTTATGCGTAGGTACTTGATAGATGTTGATGATGTCTCCCTGTCAACGGCGCCAGAAATTCTTCCTGACGCTTGTAATCTGCGTTGGTATTTCCCCGAAGAGGAGAGGATGATGCAACATAGCAGAGGTAAGTATTTCCCTCAGTTATGAAACCAAGGTTATCAATCCAGTAGGAGAATCAAGCAATACTATGTAAACATCACCTACACACAAACAACAAATACTTGCAACCCAATGTGTGAAGGGGTTGTCAATCCCTCAACGGTATTGAGATAGATTAAATTGTATAGGTTTTGGTAAATAGATCTAACAAAAATACAAAATAAAATAAATAAAAGAAAATTCAGCAAGGTATTTTTGGATTTAATATATGATAAGAAATAGACCCCGGGGCCATAGTTTTCACTAGAGGCTTCTCTCAAGAAAGTAGCATACGGTGGGTAAACAAATTACTGTTGGGCAATTGATAGAAAAGCAAATAATTATGACGATATCCAAGGGAATGATCACGTATATAGGCATGATTGATTGTATATGCGTTGGTATTTCCCCGAAGAGGAGAGGATGATGCAGCACAGCAAAGGCAAGTATTCCCCTCAGTTATGAAACCAAGGTTATCAATCAAGTAGGAGAACCAAGCAACACTATGTAAACAACAGCTGCACACAAACAACAAATACTTGCAACCCAACGAGTAAGAGGGGTTGTCAATCTATCCTTGGTATTGAGATAGATTAAATTGTATGATAGGAAATAGACCCGGGGGGCCGTAGTTTTCACTATAGGCTTCTCTCGAGAAAATAGCATACGGTGGGTAAACATGTTACTGTTGGGCAATTGATAGAAAAGCAAATAATCATGATGATATCCAAGGCAATGATCATGTATATAGGCATCACATCCAAGATTAGTAGATCGACTCCTGCGTGCATCAACTACTATTACTCCACACATCGACCGCTATCCAGCTTGCATCTAGTGTATTAAGTTCATGGAAAAACGGAGTAATGCAATAAGAAAGATGACATGATGCAAACAAGATCTATTCATGTAGGAATAAATCCCATCTTGTTAGCCTTAATAGCAACGATACATGCGTGTCATGTCTCTTTCTGTCAATGAGATTGAGCACCACAAGATCGAACCCATCACAAAGCACCTCTTCCCATGGCAAGAAAAATCAATCTAGTTGTCCAAACCAAACCAAAACTTCAGAGAAGAAATACGAGGCTATAACAATCATGCATATAAGAGTTCAGCAAAGATTCAAATAATATTCATGGATAGTACTGATCGTAAACCCACAATTTATCGGATCCCAACAAACACACTGCAAAAAGGAGTTACATCAAATAGATCTCCAAGAACATCGAGGAGAACATTGTATTGAAGATCAAAAAGTGGCCAAGCTAACGGAGGACCTTGCCGGGAGTAACAAGGAGATCGCGGCTCTCAAAGAGAAAGCGCAGAAAGCGGAGACCAGCTTGAAGGAAGTGCAGTCGCAGCTTTCCTCCAAGAGCCAGGACCTTGATACTGCCAACGGCTCCATCACCAGAATGAAAACCAGGCTTGCCTCACTGGAGAAGGATCTTGAAACCGCCGGTGCCCGCGAGAAACTACTGATGAAGGACTTGTTCAATGCCCAAACTCTTCAAAAAGATGCGGAGGACAAATTGGAGAACCAAATCCAGCAGCGTGACCTCTGGATCAAGAATCTGGTTGATATCGCCGAGCGTCTCACTGCCCAGATCGCAACAATTAACATGAAGAGTTGGGCCTTCTCCGTCAACCAACATGAAGTTCCAAGTGTCAAGCTGACGCTTTTCTTTGAAGGTCTGATTGAAGGGCTGAAGACGTATGAGGATGACAGGGCCGCCTGCTTTGCTAATGAATCCCAAAAGCTTGCCCGTGACGCCCTCTTCCTGGTCTTAAGCAATCTCGCCTACCGCCATCCGGAGCTCAACCTCTCTGACGGCTTCAAGAAGCTGCCGCCGGGCGTCGATGTTTCTGCTGCCGAGGCGAAAGCTGGGCCCCTTGCCGACAAGGTGCTCTCCGTCCCAAGGGTTCCTGGAGACCATCTGCCTTGAGCTTATTCGTGCTACTCTGCAGCCCTGTAATAAGACATGAGATGTATCTCATTTTTAGGCTTCGTACTGTTCTTGCTTTAACGCTTCGTTGAACTCATGTTTACTACATTAATGCATGCTATCCCTCTTGTGTTTACCCATTGGCATTCGTATGATTAGTTTCCTTTGCATACTTTGGTTGCCCGCCAATAACATGCTGTCATGATTGCTTTGAGGAACGGGCCCTTAGCATTCAGCTGGCGAGGACACGCTGTCGGCGGGTTTTTCCTCAACAGTCCTTGACGCTGCCACCCGCCTTGTTGAGCAGGCTCAAAGCAAAGCGAGGGCGTGGACAAACACGGTAAGGTTCCGTCTCACAGAGGGCTTGCCATACGAAACCATTGGTTGTCTGAGGGATGCGCAAATGCAAATTCTGAAGAAAAGTTAACGAGCATGCCAACTTAGCTTTTATCGATGCTCCCCTTCTTTCCGGGGTGCACGTTTGATTACGCATAACATCTCCTCTTCCACTCGTGGCTGCCCATCCCATACATGTCTCTTGGGAGACCGTGCTCGCACATCCACTTTCATTCTGCAAGGATGAAAGATAGGAAAGAGGAAAGAGGGGAGGCACTAGGCCATCCATTAGTTACACACTCAACCCAGGCACGAGCTGGGAGAGTCAACAAAAACGTTTGCAACTAAAGACATGTGATGGGAAAGGAAACGAATTGGTCTCCCTTTCCCTTTTTCCCAAATTTCAATGATCTAAACACGGCTGGTGTGAAGGACACGTAGGCGCGGAAAGCCTTGCCGGGGTTTGCTTGCCGGGAGCGTCGACCAACGGATTCGCACCAGCGTTACACTTAGGATTTATCCCCGGCGGGATAAATTCAGGACCGAGCTCCACGCGGGCTTATCGACGCTAGCGGCCTCACCGTCGCACGACCAGACCATTGACGTTTGAGAAAAGAGGGGGAGGCCAATTACGTACCATTTTCCGATCCCCCCCCCGTCCAAGCGACATCCTTCGAGACCGAATACGCACTGACAGGAGACTACTAGGAGGACGACGCCGTCGTGTGCCTCGATCCTTCTTCTGGCCGTGGGAGGCGCGGTGGTCATGCCATCCGCACCAACCATGGCCACCACATCGCTGATGCCCCTCGTCCTCGCTGTCGCTACTGCAGCGGCAGAGACGAGCGACCGAGGCTGGGAGGATCAAGGCTAGCGAGTAGCACCATTTCTCTTTTCCAAAGCTGTTGCTGAAGATGGCGACGCCGAGGATGACGATGATGAAGATTATGGACATGTTGTTCGCAACCTAAGGTTCGCAGAAGTGCTTCCCCCTACCTGGTGCGCTAAAGATGTCATGGGTGGATACGAACACCTATGGGGCCGTCGGCCCCTTGTGGTTCGGCAAGGGGGGAGATCACGTTGCACAAAGAGCAGAGGCCATGGACAAACACGACAGTGGTGACGCTGGTGGTTTTTACCCAGGTTTGGGCCATTGGGAATCGTAAAACCCTACTCCTGCTTTGGTGGATTGATGGAGGAACACGATGAACGCGCAGCGCACAAGCCCGGCAAGGTTGCCTCGGGGAGAGCATCTACGCGCGTACAAATGTGCAAGGGTCCAAATCCTTTGCTAGTTAGCCTTGGACCTCCTTTTATAGCTTAAGGGGTGACCACAGTGGCAAAGTAGTCTTTATCTAGTGATTAGACAGCTAACAGTGCTATCATACCTAACTTTGGCAGTTAGGACAAAATGCATTAAATACACTGCTAGGTGTCATGCTGAGGGCGAAACCCGGCAAGCCTGCCGTGCCGCTTAACTCTCTTCCGCTTATCTGTCTGGCACGCTTCTGGACGGGTGTCACATGAGGATAATCTATCTTCCATGGGCTGCCACATGCTTGGTGATAGCCAATTAATCACTTGGAGGCTCGACACCGCATTGATAGGTGATTTGCGTGGTGGTGCGGTGGAGCGGTGGTGCCTTGGCGGGAGTTCTCGCCCTTGGCAGACCCGGCAAGCTTGTCGGGGAAATCTTGGACTTGTCGCTGGGGCGGCCTCGACCCCGCCAGGCTCTCCTGCCCGGCGAGGGAAGCCTTCCCAAGGTGATGCTTTGCTGTCCTGCTTGTCTTGGTCTTCTTGATCCGCTCCTTGATCTTACGAAGAGCGGTTTCTCTGGCTTGGTCTAGGGCATGCAATGCCAGCACGCCTATGTATAAGTCAGGGCAACCAAACATGAATGTTTGTTACACCGACATGGATGATATTTAAACCACATCTCCTTAGGGAGATCAACATGAGTAGCAAATGATTTACAGAAAGAAGCTACTATCTCATAGTCAAGTCCATACTTAGTGCTAAAACTATGAAAAGCATCGGTATCCATAAAAGTTTTAACACAATCAAACTCAAGCTTTATACCTGACTCTTTACCTTCGTCGAGTTCCCAATCTTCAGAGTTGCATTTAATTCTTTCCAAAACATCCCATCTGAATTCAATAGTCTTCTTCATAAAAGAACCAGTACAAGAAGTATCGAGCATGGATTGATCATCACGAGAAAGCCGAGCATAAAAATTCTGAATAATAATTTCTCTTGAGAGCTCATGATTGGGGCATGAATACAACATTGACTTAAGCCTCCCCCAAGCTTGAGTGATACTTTCTCCTTCACGAGGCCAAAACTTATATATATAATTCCGATCACGATGAACTAGATGCATAGGATAAAACTTCAAATGAAATTCCAATTTCAATCGGTTGTAATTCCAAGCTCCAATATCATCACATAGCCTATACCATGTCAATGACTTTCCCTTCAAATATGAAGGGAAGAACTTCTCCTTGACTTAATCTCCGAGAAACCTACACGCATAAATAATCCACAAACTTAATCCACATAGATGCATATCAGGATTTGTGTTCCATCTCCTGCATAAGGATTAGCTAGCAGTTTCTCTATCATACCCGAAGGAATTTCATAATAAATATTTTCAGTAGGTGCAGTAGGTTGAGGAGCAACTCTTTGTTCTTCTGGTCGAGGTGAAGATACCCCGAACAAGCCCTTCAAAGGATTATTTTCTATAGTGACAAGTGACAATAAATTTCACACGTAATATAAATGTTTCCTTACAAAATTCCACTCACCAAAGGCACTTCACTCCCCGGCAATGGGGCCAGAAAAGAGTCTTGATGACCCACAAGTATAGGGGATCAATCGTAGTCCTTTCGATAAGTAAGAGTGTCGAACCCAACGAGGAGGAGAAGGAAATGACAAGCGGTTTTCAGCAAGGTATTTTCTGCAAGCACTGAAATTATCGGTAACACATAGTTTGGTAGTAAGATAATTTGTAACAGGTAACAAGTAACAAGTGTAGCAAAGGTGCAGCAAGGTGGCCCAATCCTTTTTATAGCAAAGGATAATCCTGGACGAGATCTTATATAAAGCAAAGCGCCTCCGAGGACACATGGGAATTATTGTCAAGCTAGTTTTCATCATGCTCATATGATTCGCGTTCGTTAATTTGATAATTTGATATGTGGGTGGACCGGTGCTTGGGTGCTGTCCTTACTTGGACAAGCCTCCCACTTATGATTAACCCCTCTCGCAAGCATCCGCAACTACAAAAGAAGAATTAAGATAAATCTAACAATAGCATAAAACATGTGGATCCAAATCAGCCCCTTACGAAGCAACACATAAACTAGGGTTTAAGCTTCTATCACTCTAGCAACCCATCATCTACTTATTACATCCCAATGCCTTCCCCTAGGCCCAAATCATGGTGAAGTGTCATGTAGTCGACGTTCACATAACACTACTAGAGGAAACACAACATACATCTCATCAAAATATCGAACGAATACCAAATTCACATGATTACTTATAACAAGACTTCTCCCATGTCCTTGGAAACAAACATAACTACTCAGAAAGCATGCTCATGTTCAAGATCAAAGGAGTGTCGAATATCATTAAGGATCTGAACATATAATATTCCACCAAATAAACCAATTAGCATCAACTACAAAGAGTAATCAACACTACTAGCAACCCACAGGTACCAATCTGAGGTTTTGAGACAAAGATTGAATACAAGAGATGAACTAGGCTTTGAGATGAGATGGTGCTGGGGAAGATGTTGATGAAGATTTACCCTCCCACGATGAGAGGATCGATGGTGATGACGATGGCTTCAATTTCCCCTCCCGGAGGGAAGTTTCCCCGGCAGAATCGCTCTACCGGAGCCCTAGATTGCTTCTGCCCACGTTCTGCCTCGAGACGACGACGCTTCGTCCCGAAAGCTTCCTTATGATTTTTCTAGGTCAAAACACTCCATAGAGCAGAAGATGGACACCGGGGCTGGTCGGGGGGCCACAAGCTCGGGAGGCATGCCCTGGGGGGTAGGGTGCGCCCCCCAGGCTTGTGGCCACCTGGTGGGTCCCCTTCTGTTGTTTCTTCGCCCAATCTTTTTTATATATTCCAAAACAATTCACTGTAAAGTTTAAGGACATTTGGAGTTGTGAAGAATAGGTATCTTAGATTTGCTTCTTTCTGGTCCAGAACTCCAGCTGTCGGCATTCTCCCTCTTCATGCAAACCTTGTAAAATAAGAGAGAAAAGGCATAAGAATTGTATCTTAAAGTGAAATAACAACCCATAATGCAATAAATATCAACATAAAAGATGATGCAAAATGGACGTATCAGCCACCTCGGCATCCAAGATTGACTCCCACCGCCGCCTAGAGAAGAGATCGCAACCAAGCTAGCACCTTGATTCAGATAGCGTGGGATCGAGACCGCCTCATAGCAACGCTACTGTCGGTGGTAAAACCGGCAGACCTCGAAGTAGGGGGTACCGAGCTGTGGATTTCGGATCGGTGGTAACATGGATGAAGGAGACAGTATTTACCCAGGTTCAGGCCCTCTCGAAGAGGTAATACCCTACGTCATGCTTTGATTGTATTGATGATGATGTATCGAGTACATGATTGATCTACCTCGAGATCGTAAGGAAAGATCTAACCCTAGGGCTAGGTGAATGTAAATGTGATTGGATTCCCTCTACAGGCTAAACCCTCTGGCTTATATACACGCCAGGTAGGGCATCTAGGTTTACATGGTCGGTATCCAGGGGTGTGAATGGAGGCGGCAGGAGATGTCTTGGAGTATACGCTAAGTCTTTAGTAGATGCGGTCTTGATCACGTCCAGGCGTGTAGCTTCCGAAGTCCACCCGAATGAGAATGAGGGCCTACAGGCCCAGCCCGAGAACTATGTGCTAACTAGGATGGCACTCCCTTGTCTAGGACACCGTCAGTAGCCCACGAACTAGTCTTCTGTGCCCAGGCCGACCTCTTCGATTTTAACGACTTCGGGTCCGAAGTCCTTGGCTCGACAGACGAGTTCCCCCTTTTTGACAATTTGAGATAGTTTCCTTTATTTAAAGCCACCATGGACCACTCCTCGAAGGAATGGCGTCCCTTCGATAGGAATTTAACCGAACCCGCTCAGCGTCCGAAGACATGAGGTTACTTAGCCTTGAAGGCCTTCCACGTAGGTGTGAATAGTGCTTCTAGCCTGACAACATTATCGAAGCGGCACCGCCCACGACTGGGCGGGCACTTACTGCTCACTTGAATCATGGCCCAAGGCAATCCTCTTGTGGGCACGTCCCATTGAAACGGAGATCGTGCCTGTTTTCTAAGGGATACCATTAAGATTTTGTTTCTCCATATACATATAATGGCATCTTTTCACGGGTAATGGCGATTTCAACGGCACGGCCAGAGGGACTCTTGGCCTTTTTATCAGCCTATATAATAGCAAAGCGACGGCGACGGGAAAAGTATGCTCCCTTCCTTCCTGCCTGCTGCCTCTCAAGCTCCAGCGCCCACATCCAATCCCGAACTCGTTTTGTTCCCGCAGCGCTTCTCCACCTCCATCCCCAGCAATGGTAGATGCCACCCTCAAGGGACACTAGGCCGACTCCTTCATCACAGAGGGCACCATCTTAGAGCTGCATAGCGTGGGGTATATCCCCACTGAGATCAACACTCAAGTGTTGGATCCGCACCAACGAATACTCGCTCCTCGTCCTAGGGAGAGGGTTGTCTTCATCCCCCACCTCATCAAAGTCCTAGGGTTCCCGCTGCACCCCTTCGTGCACGGTATCATGTTCTTCTACGGGCTAGATTTCCACCATCTAGCCCTGAATTCCATTCTTCACATCGCCTCCTTCATCAGTGTCTGTGAGGGTTTCCTCCATGCCGAGCCACAATTCGGATTGTGGCTAAAGATCTTCGACATCAAGCCGAAATCCAGCGGCTCCAAACTCAAAGAATGCGGGGGCCCGATGATTAGCAAGAACCAGAAGGTGGGCTGGTTCAAAGGCACCTTTATAGAGACCATCAAGGAGTGGCAGCACGAGTGGTTTTATATCACCGAACCAATCGCTGTTGGCCAGGCTGAGGTTCCAGCGTTCTCGGCTGGACCTCCGAAGAAGCTTTCATCCTGGAGGAGGAAGGTCATGGACTGGGGGAACCCCGAAGAGGTGACGATGCTATTCCAGAAGATCCAGTTCTTGACAAACAAGAAGGACCTCAAGCTGGTGGATGTGGTGAACGTCATGTTCCACCTCCGTGTCTTGCCGATCCAATCTCGGGCCACCCCGATGTGGGCGTATAAACCCGAGGATGCGGTGCCCATTGACCACTTCTTCCGCTCGTCACTAGCTGGGATGTGGACACTGCTATTCAAGCCATCCCATAACAAATTTCCTCCGGAAGGAAGGGACCACGGCTTCGAAGCCGCCCACAACACCCCCGAGGTAATTTTCAATACACAACTCTGCACTTCGTGTTTCTTTGAACCTCATAGATTTCGGCTGACCAGTTGATTTTATATTTGCAGAAGTGGATCTCCAAGGCGCAGCGAATGTTGTGCCCAGCACCGCTGCACGAGGGGGAGAGGACAAGGTAGTAAACAGGATTGCATTCACACTAGCACCCAAATCACATAAGCCAAGATAACAATGATCTCCTATTTTAACAGAGACAACAGGCATGCCAACAACAGGTCTATGTTTATCTTTTTCATAGGGTTTAGCAATTCTAGTGGCTTCATCACAGAAATAAATAACATGCCCATCAATATTTTTCAGCCAAGTGATCTTTAACCATAGCAACATTAGGTTCAACTTTAATTTATTCAGAGGGTGTAGGTGTTCTTGTATAGCTCTTGCAAACCACAGCTGAAGCTTTAGCATGTTCTTTTATCCTAACAGAAAAAGGTGGTTTCTCAATGTAAGCAGTAGGAATAACTAGATCAGCTTTATAAGTAGTAGTTTCTTCTCTAGCTTCAAGGGGTTCTACAATTTTACTTCAATGGGAGGATGGTATTTAAACCACTTCTCCTTAGGGAGAACAACATGAGTAGCAAATGATTCACAAAAAGAAGCTACTATCTCACAGTCAAGTCATATTTAGTGCTAAAATTATGAAAAGCATAGGTATCCATAAAAGTTTTAACACAATCAAATTCAAGCTTTATACCTGACTCCTTACCTTCGTCGAGCTCCCAATCTTCAGAGTTGTGTTTAATTCTTTCCAAAAGATCCCATCTGAATTCAATAGTCTTCTTCATAAAAGAACCAGTACAAGAAGTATCGAGCATGGATTGATCATTACGAGAAAGCCGAGCATAAAAATTCTGAATAATAATTTCTCTTGAGAGCTCATGATTGGGGCATGAATATAACATTGACTTAAGCCTCCCCCAAGCTTGAGCGATACTTTCTCCTTCACGAGGCCAAAAATTATATATATAATTCCGATCATGATGAACCAGATGCATAGGATAAAACTTCTGATGAAATTCCAATTTCAATCGGTTGTAATTCCAAGCTCCAATATCATCACATAGCCTATACCATGTCAATGCCTTTCCCTTCAAATATGAAGGGAAGAACTTCTCCTTGACTTCATCTCCGGGCAAACCTGCAAGCTTAAATAATCCACAAACTTCATCCACATAGATTAGATGCATATCAGGATTAGTGTTCCATCTCTTGCATAAGGATTAGCTAGCTGTTTCTCTATCATACCCTACGGACTTTCATAATAAATATTTTCAGTAGGTGTAGTAGGTTGAGGAGACAACAGGCATGATAAAAGAACCAGAAACCCCTGGTGGGTCCCCTTCATTTGTTTCTTCGCCCAATATTTTTTATATTTTCCAAAACCATTCTCCGTAAAGTTTAAGGACATTTGGAGTTGTGCAGAATAGGTATCTCAGATTTGCTCCTTTCTGGTCCAGAATTCCAGCTGTCGGCATTCTCCCTCTTCATGCAAACCTTGTAAAATAAGAGAGAAAAGGCATAAGAATTGTATCTTAAAGTGAAATAACAGCCCATAATGCAATAAATATCAACATAAAACATGATGCAAAATGGATGTGTTGGCCACCTCGGCATCCAAGATTGACTCCCACCGCCGCCTAGAGAAGAGATCGCAACCAAGCTAGCACCTTGATCCAGATAGCGTAGGATCGAGACCGCCTCATAGCAACGCTACTGACGGTGGTAAAACCAGCAGACCTCGAAGTAGGGGGTACTGAGCCGTGGATCTCGGATCGGTGGTAACATGGACGAAGGAGACAGTATTTACCATGGTTCGGGACCTCTCGAAGAGGTAATACCCTACATCCTGCTTTGATTGTATTGATGATGATGTGTCGACTACATGCTTGATCTACCTCGAGATCATAAGGAGAGATCTAACCCTAGGGCTAGGTGAATGTAAATGTGATTGGATCCCCTCTACAGGCTAAACCCTCTGGCTTATATACACGCCAGGTTGAGCATCTAGGTTTACATGGTCGGTATCCAGGGGTGTGCATGGAGGCGGCAGGAGATGTCTTGGAGTATACGCCAAGTCTTTAGTAGATGCGGTCTTGATCTCGTCCTGGCGTGTAGCTTCCGGAGTCCACCCGAATGAGAATGAGGGCCTTCAGGACCAGCCCGGGAACTATGTGCCAACTAGGATGGCACCCCCTAGTCTAGGACACCGTAAGTAGCCCACGAACTTGTCTTCTACGCCGAGGCCGACCTCTTCGATTTTAACGACTTCGGGTCTGAAGTCCTTGGCTCAACAGACGAGTTCCCCCTTTTCGATAATTCGAGATAGTTTCCTTTATTTAAAGCCACCATGGACCACTCCTCGAAGGAATGGCGTCCCTTGGACAGGACCTTAACCGAACCCGCTCAGCGTCCGAAGACGTGAGGTTACTTAGCCTTGAAGGCCTGCCACGTAGGTGTGAACAGTGCTTCTAGCCTGACAACTTTATCGAAGTAGCACCGCCCACGACTGGGCGGGCACTTAATGCTCACTCGAATCATGGCTCGAGGCAATCCTCTTATTGGCACATCCCATTGAAACGGAGATCGTGCCCATTTTCTAAGGGATATCATTAAGATTTTGTTTCTCCATATACATATAATGGCATCTTTTCACGGGTAATGGTGATTTCAATGGCACGGTCGAAGGGACTCTTGGCCTTTTTATCAGCCTATATAACAGCAAAGCGACGGCGATGGGAAAACTATGCTCCCTTCCTTCCTGCCTGCTGCCTCTCGAGCTCCAGCGCCCACATCCAATCCCGAACTCATTTTGTTCCCGCAGCGCTTCTCCACATCCATCCCCAGCAATGGCAGATGCCACCCTAAAGGGACACTGGGCCGGCTCTTCATCACGGAGGGCACCATCTTAGAGCTGCGCAGCGTGGGGTATATCCCCACGGAGATCAACACTCGAGTGTTGGATCCGCACCAACTAATACTCGCTCCCCGTCCTAGGGAGAGGGTTGTCTTCATCCCCCACCTCATCAAAGTCCTGGGATTCCTGCTGCACCCCTTCGTGCACGATACCATGTTCTTATACGGGGTAGATTTCCACCATCTAGCCCTGAATTCCATTCTTCACCTCGCCTCCTTCATCAGTGTCTGCGAGGCTTTCCTCCACATCGAGCCGCACTTCGGATTGTGGCTGAAGATCTTCGGCATCAAGCCGAAATCCAGCGGCTCCGAACTCACAGAATGTGGGGGCCCAATGATTAGCAAGAACCAGAAGGTGGGCTAGTTCAAAGGCACCTTTATAGATACCATCAAGGAGTGGCAGCGCGAGTGGTTTTATATCACCGAGCCACTTGCTGTTGGCCAGGCCGAGGTTCTGGCATTCTCAGTTGGACCTCCGAAGAAGCTTGCATCCTGGAGAAGGAAGGGCATGGACTGGGGGAACCCCGAAGAGGTGACGACGCTATTCCAGAAGATCTAGTTCTGGACAGACAAGAAGGACCTCAAGCTGGTGGACGTGGTGAACGTCATGTTCCACCGCCGTGTATTCCCGATCCAATCTCGGGCCACCCCGATGGGCGCGTATAAACCCAAGGATGTGGTGCCCATTGAACACTTCTTCCGCTCCTCACCAACCAGAATGTGGACGTTGCTATTCAAGCCATCCCATAACAAGTTTCCTCCGGAAGGATGGGACCTCGGCTTCGAAGCCGCCCACGACACCCCCGAGGTAATTTTCAATACACAACTCTACACTTCGTGTTTCTTTGAACCTCATAGACTTCGGCTGGCCAGTTGATTTTATATTTGCAGAAGTGGATCTCCAAGGCGCAGCGAATGTTGTGCCCAGCGTCGCTACACAAGGTGGATCCCGAACTCATGGCCCTCTTAACCAAGGAGCCGCATGTGGTGCCCCCTAGGAGTCAAAACCTCCGAGGGACAAGGAGGGCCTCCAAGCACGGGAGACCTCGGTCACCCGATCCAAGGAGACCCACGCCTCCTCCACCCACGAGGATGACCCAGAGGAGGACACGGGGGAAGGAAACCCTTCCCTCAAGGGGAAGAGGGTAACGTCCGAAGGCGCCGACACTACAAGAAATATGGCGACTAGCGACCATCAATATTGGTCACTGAATGGTCATTATTTTTCATTTGTGACCTTTTTGTGACCAAAAACAGTTGGTCAAAAGCTGGCTGTATTTAATGAAACTTAATGACCTTTGTTGTGAAATGGTCGTAGAAGGCAACGACCAAAATAAAAGGTCGTTGGTTCAACGACGAATTATTTTGGTCATTGGTTGTTTGCCCACACCACGTCAGATCCGACGTGGCAAGCTGACGTGGCAAAATTGCGACCAAATGAAAAGGTCATTGATTAGAATCAGCCCGGTCTATTTCGACGCTTTACTTGGGCCAAGCCCACTAATTTAGCCTATTTAATATTTTCCCTGTTAATTCTGGTCAGCCACATGGGCCAAGCCCAACATTGCAGCCTTTTTATTTTTGGGTCGTGGCCTTTTTGTCTCAATAGTTTCATCTTTCTTTTATTATAAAATAGGTCCACTAGTCAGGTGGGTCCTTGCTGTCAGGGTCATATTCTTCATTTTTCTATTTAACGTAAATAAATACCCAGTATTTAAATTGGCACACACAAAACACATGAAATACTTCAAATATTATCAGCCAGATTCAGTACAGACCTCCTGCTGTACAAATAACACGTAATAAGCTCTAACATACACTTTACAAGCTCTACAAGTGTAATAACATTCTGGCAGTCACAGTTACATGCTCCACAAGTTCAATAACTAGATACAATGCTTTACGAGCTCTACAAGTTTCTTCAGCATGGAGCTCCTTCAACAGCGATCACAAACTAGGCACCTGCTCCTACCATGAACAAAATGCCGGGCTCACTGGACAAGCATAGTCAGGACTGGGCTAATAGAATGGTTATATGCCTTCCACGGTCACCCTATTACATGAATCAATAGAGAAGAATCAGAAAAACTGGAGCCAATATACTATGAGCAGACGATTCAAAAAAGGACAGTTATTTAGAATGACAGACACAAATTCAGCTAGTACACCATGCTTTTCGTTCTCCAGCTAGTTAAAATGAGATACTCATTCATACAAGAAAACAAAGACACAATATGAATATTCATTGCACAAGTGCAGGTCGTGCAAAAAACTTCACTGCAACACATTGCGCGTAAACAACAATACCATTCTACTACCACGGCCATCTATTCAAAAGGTAAGATCTGACATTACTAGTCAGAGCACGCATACTAACATCACAAACGCAGGAGAGAATAAAGGGAATCGAGAGAGATACCTCTGGATGATAGCATCGACAATGATCTGGATTGAGTTAGCATCTGTGAGGAGGTGGATGATCGCCATGGTGTGCTTGATGATGAACACGACCATGATCTTCTTGCCACTATTGCATCCGTGCGCTCGATGATGGGGGTACCAATGCATCCAAGTAGAACAAAATCACCATCATTAACCCACAGCTTCAAGTACAAGCTAAGTATGTATCAAGTGACAACGAAAACAAGTTGAGAAAAACACTCAAAATAATTACTTCATGTCATGAAGAGTTCAAACTGAATAAACATATGCAAAGTTCAGACCGAATAAACATATGCATGATATTGTCCTGTAGAGGAATGAAGGACAACATCTACAAGGTTAGTCGAGCTTAATAAAGACAGATAGAGAGAGCAGAGTTACAAATATCAGTGACATATGCAGCATAACCATAAGACAACACCATATACTTGTTGTGCGGGTATATATAATAAATCAACATTGTATCTTGCAAGTCAACAGTTATCACAGAGAACAAGATACCATAAGAGGAATGAAACTATAGTTTTAATCGCAGGCATCTGCAGTTGAAGCAAGTTCTTACCCAATCTGGTTTTAATCGCAGAAGATCTAATTGATAAAAATGGCATATGCATCTGCAGTTTACCTCAGTAGAATTGGTTTTAATCGCGGAACATATAATTGATAAAAATAAGTTTGTTGCTACTGTCATTGGAAAACTGTTGTGGATTTGTTTTGATACAGAAGATAGAACTGGTAAAATCTGTTTGCTGCAACTCTGTCGTGGATTTGTTTTAATCGCAGAAGATAGAATTAGTAAAATTTAGTTTGCTCTATTGTCATTGAACAACTGCATCTACAGTGGAGACAAGTTCTCTTACCCAGATGAGATGTCTGAAGCTAATTAGCTAGCAAGTACAGCTCCAAATGTTGGGGTTGTATACTGACATGACATACTGTAGTGTAGTGTAGGAGATTGGCTGGGCATTTTTATTTTTATGCTTCTGCACCTCTTGTCTCACTAACTAGATGATGTGGAGGGCACATGGAATGGGGTTACATTGCTAGATACCATGCACGATGTGCAGCTAGATAGATGAAACAGCATGAAACAAAATGAACCTAAAATTTGCATTATACCAGGTAGTCGGGGCATGTGGTGCATCTCCGCATCCGCGTCGTCACACGGGGCAGCCTCCGACGAGCCGGTGCAGCTGGCAACGCCGGGGAGGGCCGTCGCTGACGACGACCCCGAGGATCTGGAATAATCCCCTAAAGAAGCAAAAAACAACCTGTGAGATATTAATCAATCCCCTGAAACACCGTCAGCACTCAGCAGGCAACACAAGTCAGTACAGCAAAGAACAACACGTATGCCACCAAAACAGATAACTGGAGAAGTTCGACCCAGCAACTCACTAATTCAGGAGCATGAATTGAAGACAATCCATCCTTTGACTCAAATGTTTCCTCTTGCTCGTTCGCCTCTCACCATTTAATCATTCCGGAGTGCTGAAGACCTCTCAGAAGATTCGTGTTTACGTTCAAATTAATTCGAGGTTGTCACCTCATTCAAGTCTTTCAATTGTTCTGGTGCATCACCTATCTTTCAAAACGATAATCCTCAACGGTGTTTCTTTCGAGTGGGCCCTATGTAGCGCCCAAGATGTGATTCTATCCCAATCACGTTATGAACTCATGATTGGGGCACAACCGCATTTTGAGTGCATAGCAAGGTGGATATCATTACAATATACCATGTACTGAATAGATGAGAATACAAGATAAAGACTTACACTCGCCACAAGCTACAACATGATATACAACAGTTCATCGACACATAGCAATCATCATACAGAAGAGCAGAATCCGACTACACATGAAATCAAACAAAAAAGAAGAACGACATCCACCCTGCTAATCCCACGCTCCCGACCCGGAACCTATCCCTTGATCGAAGAATAAGCAGAAGAACTCCAAAACAATCAAGCATTGCTCTCACGTCAGATCATCGCATTACCTATACCTGCACCTGTTGTTGTAGTAATCTGTGAGCCACGAGGACTCAGCAATCCCATTACCATGGGTATCAAGACTAGCAAAGCTTAATGGGTATGGAATGGATAAGTGGTGAGGTTGCAGCAAGCACTAAGCATTGTATGGTGGTTAACTTACGAGTACAAGAGTAAGAGGAGTAAACTACGCATAACGGTCGCAAACTAGTAATGATCAATAAGTGATCCTGAACTACTTACGAGTCAAACATAACCCCACCGTGTTCTCTTCTCGAACTCACTCGAAAAGAGATGGTCATGGTTATGCACGCGGTTGGTGTATTTTAATTCGAATCTGGTGTCAAGTTCTCTACAACCGGATATTATAAATTTCCAATCTGCCACATAACCATGGACACGGCTTCCGAAAAGATTTAACCCTACAGGGGTGCTCCAAGTGGTCCATTATAAATTACCACGCGCATCCGATGGAACATCCTCACACCATGAAGAACATGATGCTTACGATAAGGAATTCCGGTGGACAAGCCACTCAGCAAAGGCAGAACTAAACCAGCAAGATGACCCGGTGTGTCGTCACCCCGATAAGAGTCGCGTGTATCTCGTTCTCAAGACAACACCGTCTATGCGAAGTGGACGGTAACCAAAATACCATCGAGTTGCCCTGAGGCGTCACCGCCAACTGCTAGGTAGGTGGACCAACACTCATGAGGAGCACTGCCCTGGTTTGTTGATTAATTATCCATGGGGGCCGGCAGGTCCTTATGCAAGTTTTAGTTATTAGGAAAATTAAAACCAAGTTGGGCCTTGCTGGAAGAGTTTAAACCTAAGCGAATGGACAGGGGGTTCCCATGCACCCACATGTGTTAGGAGCGCTCATCAAGGAACATAACACCAGTATGAAGGAAACTAGGGCGGCAAGAGTGGAACAAAACACCAGGCAAAAGGCCGAGCCTTCCACCCTTTACTAAGTATATAGATGCATTAATTAAATAATAGATATTGTGATATCCAATGATATCCATGTCCCAACATGAAACAGCCTGCACTGCACCTACAACTAGCAACACTATAAGAGGGGCTGAGCAAAGCGGTAACATAGCCAAACAATGGTTTGCTGGGATGGTGAAAAAGGTAAGAGGCTGTTTCATGGCATGTTGGGAGGCTTGATAAACAAGTGGTAGGTAGCGCAACATAGCGATAGCATCGAGACAACTAGCAAGCAAAGATAGTAGTGGTATCCAAGGTAATGATCATCTTGCCTTAAATCCTGCTAGGAAGAAGACCGAATCTATGAAGAAGACGAACGGGCATAGTCGAACGAATCCTCACAATCGCAACGTAACCAGGAATTATCGAGAAGAAGCAACACCGGAAAGAAGCAAACAACACGGTAAACCAACAAGCATAAACATGGCATGATGCACAACCAAGTATGATGCATGTTCGGTTTAATGAATCATGACATGGCAAAGTGCAACAAACAATACTACAAATTAAGTGGAGCTCAATATGCAACGAGTTGCATATTGACGAAACACCACATTCAAGTATTTAGTTCACTCTCGTTTAATCTACTCAACAAGTTTAAATGTTGGTTAACATGTCAAAAGGGGAAGCATAATTAAACTACCTATTTAGGGAAGTTTAAATGAGGCCGGAAACAACAAACAACAATTCCGAAAAATCTCCATATGCATATTTCGAATTTGGTACTGTTCTGCCATAAAGCATATTTTAAAGTTGTTAAATAGGAAAATAAAGTGCACCAAGTTAATCTATACAATTTTCCACCCCATTTACATATAAAGTTTATTTAATTCGGAGCTACGGTTAATTAGTTATGAAATAAACCATTTTAACATGTCATGTATGTAAAATGATGCAAACAATAAGTTTAAACATTTTAAACATGAATGAAAGTTGGATAGTATGAAACTAGATGAAATTCTAAGCATTTTACATATAAGGTTTGTTTAATTCCGATGCATGGTTATGAAGTTATTAAATGCATGATTATGAGGGACTTTTCTGTAAAACAGTTTTCCCTGGATAATTGCTAAATTCGTGAGAGCAGAAAAAACAGAATTGGACTGAAACTGCTGGGCGTGGCTGGGCTGCTCACCATGGGCTGAGGCCCAGGCTGGTGGAGAGGAAGCAGGAGGTGGCTGGGCCTAGCGCGGCGGTCCAGGGGTGAGGCGAGCGGTCGAGGCAGAGGCGTCGTCCTCTGCCCGAACTGCTACTGCTCGATGCAGCGAAGGAGGCCGACGTCTAGAGAGGACTTGGCGGAGCACGGGGAGCATGGTGGGGAGGCACAGGCGAGCTAGGCGGCTGGATCCGGGCGTTGGAGGCCGGGACTTGGCCGGCGGCGGCTTGTCCTTGCAGATGAGGTGGAGGTGGTCGGCCACCAGGGAGACGGCTGGCACGATGCCGCGAGATGCAGATGATGCCGATGCGGGGACGGACTTGAGGCACAGGCGAGTTCCGGACGGTCGGGATCCGGCTGGGGACATGGCAGGGCAAGGTGGAGGCGGAGCTTGCGGGAACGAAGAAGGCCGTGGCGAGCGGCTCGAGCTTCATGGCGTCCCTGGCGGCACTGTGAAGACAACAGAGAGAGAGAGAGAGAGAGAGAGAGAGAGAAAGAGAGAGAGAGAGAGAGAGAGAGAGCAGCATGAGCGAGAGAGAGAGAAAGGAGACCGAAAGGAGAGAGAGAGAAGGAAACGGGAGGGGAAGGAGAGGCAAGGGGCGTGGGGGTCCTGGTGGAGCTCGTCGGCACGATGGAGTCCGGCGGGGAGGCGGCCAAGCTCGAGGAGCGGCAGAGGAGGCCTCGGGCGCTGCTTCCGATCCGTCCTGGATCGAAGCACAGGAGGAGGGAGGCGACCAGGAGGGTTGCTCGGGTGCGAGGAGGAGGGCTGCGGGGGCTACGGCTGGGTGGATTTGGATCGGTGGGTGGCTGCGAGATGTGGTTGGATCGGGGTAGATCAAGGGGAGGAGGTGGTTGGCCCGATGGGGAAAACGAGGAAGGAGGAGGCTGGTCGGGTGGCTCGATCGAATGGATCGGGCAAGATCCCGAGGATGGAGGAGACAGTGGGCAGTGGCGGTGGGGAGGATCGGATGGATGGGACAGCTAGGGCTAGGGTTAGCCTGTTTAAGTAGGTAGGGGGATAGATTTTTGGACCCTCCGATTAGATCGGACGATTGAGAATAAATAGGTTAGGGAGTCCAAATAAGAAACCGAAGATACTTTGGGGATGTTCGGAGATGATCTGGACCCATCGGTAACGACAGCCCGGTTCGGGTTCGGGGCAGTTTCAGACATGGTTGTGAAGGGGTCTGAGGCTGTGTGGAGAGGCTCAAGCGGTCACCCAAGAGGGAATCAAAATAACCGGGTTGGTCTCTGAACGGTCAACAAAGGCAACGGGGAGAGGCGGCAACTAGGAACGGATGCAAGTTTTGTAAAAATGACGGCAGATAAAGGCTTACACTCGCCACGACCTACAGCATGAATACACCAATACATATCAATCATCATATAGAAGAGCAGGATTCGACTACGGATGAAATCAAACAAAAAGGAAGAACGGCATCCACCCTGCTAATCCGAGGCTCCTGACCGAGATCCCATCCTATGATTGATGAAGAAGAAGACGTAGAAGAAGATTTCCAAACAGAACAAGCATGCATTGCTCTCACATCTAGTCATCGCTTTATTTGTACCTACACTTGTTGTTGTAGTAATCTGTGAGCCATGGGGACTCGACAATCTCATTACCAAGGGTATCAAAACTAGCAAAGCTTAATGGGTATTGAATGGGTAAGTGGTGAGGTTGCAGGAAGCACTAAGCATTTGTATGGTGGCTAACTTACAAGTACAAGAGTAAGGACAGTAAACTACGCATAACGGTCGCAAACTAGTAATGATCAAGAAGTGACCCTGAACTACTTACGAGTCAAAAATAACCCCCACCGTGTTCTCTTCCCGAACTCCCTCGAAAAGAGATGGTCACGGTTACGCACGCGGTTGGTGTATTTTATTTGGAGTTTAGTGTCGAGTTCTCTACAACCGAATATTATAAATTTTAAAGCCACCACATAACCGCAGGCACGGCTTCTGAAAAGATTTAACCCTGCAAGGATGCTCCAAGTAGTCCATTATAAATTACCACATGCATCCGATGGAACATACTCATACCATGATAACACGATGCTTATGATAAGGAATCTCGGTGGACAAGCCACTCGTCAAGGGTAAAACTAAACCAGCAAGACCTCCAGACGTGTCGACGATCCCGATAGGAGCCGCGTATCTCGTTCTTCGGAAACAGCGGATAAGCTACGCGTACATGTGCCAAAGACCCCAAGTTGCCAAGGGGCGGCCCCGCACAGTGCTCTAGTTTGGACCAACACTCATGAGGAGCACTGACCCGGTTTGTTGATTAATTTCCTCGGGGCCCAGAAGTCCCTATGCAAGTTTTAGTTGTTATTAGAAAATTTTAAAACCAAAGTTGGGCCGTGCTGGAAGAGTTTTATCCTAATCAAATGATCAGGGGGTCCCCATAATACCCCACACATGTTAGGAGCGCTCATCAAGGAACATAACACCGATATGACGGAAACTAGAGAGGCAAGAGTGGAACAAAGCACCAAGCAAAAGGCCGAGCCTACCACCCTTTACCAAGTATATAGATGCATTAGTTAAATAAGAGATATATGATATCCCATGATATCCATGTTCCAACATGGAACAACCTGCACTGCACCTGCAACTAGCAACACTATAAGAGGGGCTGAGCAAAGCGGTAACATAGCAAACAAAGGTTTGCTAGGAAGGTGGGGGGTAGAGGCTTATCATGGCAATTTTGGAGGCCTTACAAACAAGTGGTAGATAGCGAGACTTAGCAATAGCATCGAGACAACTAGCAAGCAAATATAGTAGTGATATCCAAGGTAATGGTCATCTAGCCTGAAATCCCACTAGAAAGAAGACCGAATCCATGAAGAAGACAAACGGGCGTAGTCGAATGAATCCTCACATTCCGCAAAGTTTCGGAACTCTAGCGAGGAGAAGCAAATCCGGAAACAAACAAATGGCACAGTAAACACCACAACATAATCACGATACGATGCGCAGACAATTATGATGCATGTCCAGTTTAAAGAGGCATGTCATGACAAAATGCACAAACAAATACTACACATTAAGTGAAGCTCAATATGCAACGAGTTTGCATATTGACGAAATTCCACAGTCAAATTATTTAGTTCACTCCCGTTTATGATATCCATTAATATTAAATATTAGTTAACATGGCAAGAGGCCAAGCATAATTAATCTACCTATCTAGGCAAGTTTAAATGAAGCCGGAAACAACAAACAAAAATTCCGGAAAATCCTCATATGCCTAAAACACAATTTTAATGATATTGGAAGTTTCAATTTGGTACTGTTCTGCCTATCTAGGCAAGTTTAAATGATATTGGAAGTTTCAATTTGGTACTGTTCTGCCTAAAACACAATTTTAATGTTATTAAACAGCAAAATAAAGTGCACCATGTTAATCTACACATTTTTTCTAGACCATTTACATATATAATTCATTTAATTAGGAGCTACGGTTATTTAGATATGAATTAAGCCGTTTTAACATGTCATTTAGCAATTTTAATGCAAACATCAATTTTAGGCATTTTTATCATGGGTGAAAGTTGCAGATTGTGAAACTGCATGAAATTATAAACATTTTACATATATGAATCATTTTAATCCGATGCACGGTTTGTGAGTTATTGTATACATGAGGATGACATGCTCAAGTTCGATGCAATTTTTAGAAAATGTTGGCATATAATATGATATGGAGCATTTAGTCGCCATGACGGAACGATATGGGTGTCACGGCGATGAAAACGGAAATGATGCCATGGCAACATTCCGGTGATCCGGCAACTCATCAAGATAACAGTGCAAAAGTTCGAGTGTGAGATGTACGGAACGAGCAAGAGTGATGAGGAGTGATCCCGGATACCGGGTGTCCCACGTATCGATGGCATGGCAAACAAGGAACGTGCAAGATTGGACACGGTGCAAACATAGGGTGCATCTCATACAGATAATGCATTCTTTCATGGGTCATCGTCTCGGCGGTTATACCTTCGAAGCGTGTATTTTTGGAGCGGTTCAAGTTCGGAGTAGTTGTCGGAGAGGGACTGAACGCACCCTAGCTCTTCAGGGTTCGTAGTTGCACTTGCGTTTCGGCCGGTAGGCGTTCGGCGTCCGTGTAGTCGATCTTAGCGTATACTCCATCCGTCCTTAAAAGAGTGTACTTCCAACTTTGTTGGAAAGTCAAACTTTTTTATGTTTGATCGTATTTATACAATAATAAACCAACATTTATGCCATCAAATTAGTAGCATTAGATTCATGATAAGAGCATCTCCAATAGATGATGTATATTTTGGTGCTCCAAACCGATGATGGTCCAAATTTGAAGCACCAAAAAGTACTTTTTACATCTCCGAAAAAGGCTCAACTCCAATAGATGGTCCAAAACGGAGATGTAAATAAAAGAGCAACTCCAACAGATGGTCCAAAACGAAGATTAAAACGACCAACTACTACTTCATCTCAACATAGTTCAAACATGAAATTCAACATAGTTTCATACATAAATTCAACTACTACTTATTCGAATTACTAGATGAAACTACTCCTCGTCGTCGAAGCTGCGGAACTGCTCCCAGAACTCGTCCTTGGTCGGGTCATCGCACCCCTCGTCCTCCTCCTCGGAGTCACCCCAGTCCTCATCCGACGACTCGATAGGGATCACAGTCGAGGGGCCGGCCTCGTCCTCCTTCACCCCCTTCTTTTTCGTCTCGACGTCGCGCTTCCAGTAGTACTCCAGCTCGGCCTGGACGTACTGCGGATGCTCTCGCGCAAACCGAGCCATCGTCGCCTCGTCGCTCTCACCGGGAACGACGACAACCGCCGGTCTCTTCTTCATCTTCTTCGCCGGCATATCCTCCATCCGGATGCCCTGCGGCACGAGCCACTCCGCCACCGCCTGGGTCTCGACCTCCGGGAAGTTGAGGTCCGTCTTCGGCCGTCCGGCATGCCACACCGCCACGTCGTAGGCACGCGCGGCCTCATCGGCAGTGGGATACATGCCGAGCCACCAACACCGCCCGGCGTCGGAGAACTCCACTCCGAAGTTCCCGGAGGGCTTTGCCCTCACGCCGAAGAAACCGGACTTGCCCTTCGGCATCTTCTTCGGCGCCATCGGGGAGCGGGCGGCGGCCGAGCGAGGAGCGAGTCGGGGCGGCGGCCGAGCGGGGAGCGAGGTGGCGGCGTGCGGCGCGGGGCGGAGGCGGACGGAGCGGGGCGAAGGCGGACGGACCGGAGACGGACAGAGAGGAGGCAGACGGAGCGGGGCCGGGCGGAGGCGGACGGAGCGGGGCCGGATGGAGGACGGACCGGAGGCGGAGGCGGCCAGAAAGGAGGCGGACGGGGTCGGGGCGGGGCGGAGGCGGACGCGATGGGGCGGCGCGGCAGCAGGCGGCGACCCAGGCGGGGTGGAATCGGCGGAGGGGGGAGGAGGCTGGATCTACGGCGGGGCTGCGGCGGGGCGACGACCGAGCGGGGAGCGGCGGTGGCGGGCGGGCAGTCGCAAGGCGGAAGGGGAATGAACTGGTGGTTGGTCGTTTGGCAAGCGGCTGCGATTTTACATCAGTTGTATCTCATGATGTAAATTTGCATCATGAAGTTTTTAATTTTACATCTCCGGAAGACGGTGATCCAATTTTTTTTATATATGGACCATCTGTTGGAGCAGCGCCTTTTGCTCTCGAAGCTCCAAAAATTAGTTATTTTTACCTATGGACCGTCTATTGGAGATGCTCTAAAATATATTTTCGTCATATACCTATTTGGTTTCATAAATTGGAGATGCTCTAAAATATATTTTCGTCATATACCTATTTGGTTTCATAAACAATGACATATTTTTACATAAACTTTGAGACAGTTTGACCTTCCAACAAAATTGGAAGCCATCTTTCAAGGACGGAGGGTGTATGTGCGTAGAGGTACTTGGTCAATCCACGGGAAACGATAGTAGTACATGGTTCATAGTGGGTCTTGGTAGGTCGACATGTAGTTGTACATGTTCGTTCGTCGTGGTACTGGCGTCATTGAACTCGGCGATCCGGAGGCGTCGGTGGTTCGGGGTCATGGCAACGACAAAAGGGGCAGCAGCGAGCAAGTCCACGAGACGTCTTCGGCTGCTCGGGACAACATTCTTGACCGGGCTACAATGGTGGACTTGCGGCAGCAGCAACACGTCGGGGAGGTGATAGTCGTGGCATGGCGGCACTCGACAGGGGGAGCACCGAGCCAAGGCGAAGGTCAGCAGGGGGCGGCCAAGCAGCGAAGGGACTCGCCGGAGCGACGTACAAGGCAGGTGTTGGACATGCACGAGGGTGGAGCTCGGGCGTGGAAGGAGGGTGGCGAGACAGAGCAGCAGCGCGGGGTGCGAGGGAAGGTCCCGCGGAGACGGGGCACCGGCGAACGGAGGCAGGCGGCGAAGGAGCTGCAAGAGCTGCGCTCAGGAGAGAAGGCAAGGCGGCGCGGCGCCGGACGTACAGGTGCGGTGCCGGACAGGGGCCAACCCGCGCGGCGGCGCCATGGCTGCAACCGAGGCGAGCTCGCAAAGGAGACGGGACGGCGGAGATGACGAGGAGCCGCGGAGGACGGACGACGCTGCGGGGGCGCAGCCGGCGCGGTGGTGAAGCAGGAGAGGTCACCGGCGGACCGAGGTGGCCATCGGGCACGCAAGCACGACAAGCAGGGGCGCCCTAGGGTTGTGCGGAAGAGGAGGCGAGGCGCGGGGCGGAGCAGAGGCCAGAGCTGGCCAGGTGCAGGGGATCGGGCGAGGCGTGAGCGTGTGGCGGCGCGCAAGAGGGAGAGTCGGAGAGAGGGGATCGATCGGGAGGAGGCCAGCGAGCGAGGGGATAAGGCAGATCGGGCTAGGGTTATAGGGATTTGGTGGGCTGCGGGGATGGCTGGGCCTAGCTGGGTTCCCCCCTCCGTTCTCTCTTTCCCATTTAAGGAAAAAAGAAAATACACAGGAGCTAAAAGAAATGAACAAAGGATTAGCAACGGAGTTTGGCAGGGAGAAATATCTTTCTGGACTCACAAAAATGTGAAGGATACAAATAAAATGGCTCGAGGATTTTTTAGAGGAAGTAAAATTCACACATGTTGAATTTAATTCAACATGTTTGAATTCCAAAACCCATTCAACAAACTCTAAATGGGATGAAAATTTAGGATGTTGATACACACACCAGATGTGATTTATGGGCAGATCTGGAACATTTATGGAGAAAGATAAGAATCCAATTATTTGGTAACGGAAGGGATTTAAAATGCAAGTTTGTTTGGGTTGATTCCATACGAATGGAATATTTATTGTAGCTCCCTAAAACATTGGGAGGATATGTTGTAAAGAGAAATCACCATGTGAGTTTCCTCGGTTTAAATAGATCAGAGATCTATGCAATTTATTCAAGAAACATTTGGGTTGGTAAAATTTAATGGCATGATGACATGATGCAATGCAACAAGCACATAAAACACACGGTAACAACAAAATAACTGGAAGGCATCTGGAGCGTCGGTGTCGAGCTGTTACAAGTAGCCCCCAAGACTCTGTCTGGCCTTCAAAAAGGACTGACCAGGGGATGAAGTCGAAAGCGGACTAAGGCGTGAGTGTATGTTTGTAGGTATCGACCTCGGCTCCGAACTCCGCCTGTGAGGAGATAGCGGAGATGAACCGGAACCTCAAGAGGTCCGAGGAGGATCTCGATCTGATGCAAAAGCAGATCGAGCTATCCCAAGGTAAGCTCAAGAAGTTGCAAGGTTATCAAATTTACTTTGAAGATGCGCTTAAATTTTAATGCTGACGCCGAGCTGTTTTTCATGATAGTTGCTATGCTAGATGATACGTCTATTTTGCATCATGTTTTATGTTGATAATTATTGCATTATGGGCTGTTATTACACTTTATGGTACAATTCTCATACCTTTTCTCTTTTATTTTACAAGATTCACATAAAGAGGTAGAATGCCGGCAGCTGGAATTCTGGACCTGAAAGGAGAAAATCTGAGATCCCTATTCTCCACAACTCCAAATGCCCTGAAACTTTACGGATAATTATTCTGGAATATATAAAAATACTGGGTGAAGAAATACCAGGAGGGGCCCACCAGGTGGCCACAAGCCTGGGGGCGTGCCCCCTGAGCTTGTGGGGCCCCTGGCCAGCCTCCGGTGCCCATCTTTTGTTATATGAAGTGTTTTGACCTAGAAAAAAATCAAGAGAAGACTTTCGGGACGAAGCGCCGCTGTCTCGAGGCGGAACCTGGGCAGAAGCAATCTACGGCTCCGGCAGAGCGATTCCGCCGGGGAAACTTCCCGCCGAGAGGGGGAAGTCGAAGCCATCATCATCGCCAACGATCCTCTCATCATGGGAGGACCAATCTTCATCAACATCTTCACCAGCACCATCTCATCTCAAACCCTAGTTCATCTCTTGTAGTCAATCTTTGCCTGAAAACCTCAGATTGGTACCTGTGGGTTGCTAGTAGTGTTGATTACTCTTTGTACTTGATGCTAGTTGGTTTATTTGGTGGAAGATCATATGTTCAGATCCTTAATGATATTCGATACTCCTTTGATCTTGAACATGCTTTGTGAATAGTTACTTTTGTTCCCGAGGACATGGGAGAAGTCTTGTTATAAGTAATTATGTGAATTTGGTATTCGTTCAATATTTTGATGAGATGTATGTTGTCTTTCCTCTAGTGGTGTTATGTGAACGTCGACTACATGACACTTCACCATGATTTGGGCCTAGGGGAAGGCATTGGGAAGTAGCAAGTAGATGATGGGTTGCTAGAGTGACAGAAGCTTAAACCCTAGTTTATGCGTTGCTTCGTAAGGGGCTGATTTGGATCCACATGTTTTATGCTATGGTTAGATTTATCTTAATTCTTCTTTCGTAGTTGCGAATGCTTGTGAGAGGGGTTAATAATAAGTGGGAGGCTTGTCCAAGTAAGGACAGCACCCAAGCACCGGTCCACCCACATATCAAATTATCAAAGTAACGAACGCGAATCATATGAGCATGATGAAAACTAGCTTGACAATAATTCCCATGTGTCCTCGGGAGCGCTTTGCTTTATATAAGATTTCGTCCAGGCTTATCCTTTGCTATAAAAAGGATTGGGACACCTTGCTGCACCTTTGCTACACTTGTTACTTATTACCTGTTATGAACTACCTTGCTACCAAACTATGTGTTATCGATAAATTCAGTGCTTGCAGAAAATACGTTGCTGAAAACCGCTTGTCATTTCCTTCTGCTCCTCGTTGGGTTCAACACTCTTACTTATCGAAAGGACTACGATTGATCCCCTATACTTGTGGGTCATGAAAACTATTTTCTGGCGCCATTGCCGAGGAGTGATGCGCCGTCGGTGAGTGGAATTTGGTAAGGAAACATTTATATAACGTGCTGAAATTTATTGTCACTTGTCACTATGGAAAATAATCCTTTGAGGGGCTTGTTCGGGGTATCTTCACCTCGACCGGAAGAACAAAGAGTGGCTCCTCAACCTACTGCACCTACTGAATTTTTTTATTATGCAAATTCCTTTGGGTATGATAGAGAAACTGCTAGCTAATCCTTATGCAGGAGATGGAACACTAATCCTGATATGCATCTAATCTATGTGGATGAAGTTTGTGGATTATTTAAGCTTGCAGGTTTGCTTGGAGATGATGTCAAGGAGAATTTCTTCCCTTCATATTTGAAGGGAAATGCATTGACATGGTATAGGCTATGTGATGATATTGGAGCTTGGAATTACAACCGATTGATATTGGAATTTCATCAGAAATTTTATCCTATGCATCTGGTTCATCGTGATCGGAATTATATATATAATTTTTGGCCTCATGAAGGAGAAAGTATCGCTCAAGCTTGGGGGAGGCTTAATTCAATGTTATATTCATACCCCAATCATGAGCTCTCAAGAGAAATTATTATTCAGAATTTTTATGCTCGGCTTTCTCGTAATGATCAATCCATGCTCGATACTTCTTGTACTGGTTCTTTTATGAAGAAGACTATTGAATTCAGATGGGATCTTTTGGAAATAATTAAACACAACTTTGAAGATTGGGAGCTCGACGAATGTAAGGAGTCAGGTATAATGTTTGAATTTGATTGTGTTAAAACTTTTATGGATACCGATGCTTTTCATAATTTTAGCACTAAATATGGACTTGACTGTGAGATAGTAGCTTCTTTTTGTGAATCATTTGCTACTCATGTTGTTCTCCCTAAGGAGAAGTGGTTTAAATACCATCCTCCCATTGAAGTAAAAATACTAGAACCCCTTGAAGCTAGAGAAGAAACTACTACTTATAATGTTGATCCAGTTATTCCTACTGCTTACATTGAGAAACCACCTTTTCCTGTTAGGATAAAAGAACATGCTCAAGCTTCAGCTGTGGTTCGCAAAAGCTGTACAAGAACACCTACACCCTCTGAACAAATTAAAGTTGAACCTAATGTTGCTATGGTTAAAGATCTCTTGGCTGAAAATATTGATGGGCATGTTATTTATTTCTGTGATGAAGCCTCTAGAATTGCTAAACCCGATGAAAAAGATAAACATAGACCTTTTGTTGGCATGCCTGTTGTTTCTGTTAAAATAGGAGATCATTATTATCATGGCTTATGTGATTTGGGTGCTAGTGTGAGTGCAATACCGTTTACTTTGTATCAAGAAATTATGAATGATATTGCACCTGCTGAGATAGAAGATATTGATGTTACTATTAAGCTTGCTAATAGAGATACTATTACACCACTTGGGATTTTTAGAGATGTTGTAGTCTTGTGTGGGAAAATAAAATACCCTACTGATTTTCTAGTTCTTGGTTCCCCACAAGATGATTTTTGTCCCATTATATTTGGTAGACCTTTCCTGAACACTGTTAATGCAAAGATAGATTGTGAGAAAGAAACTGTTAGTGTAAGTTTTGGTCATGTTTCTAATGAGTTTAATTTCTCCAAATTCCGTAGACAACCCCGTGATAAAGAATTACCTAGTAAGGATGAAATTATTGGTCTTGCTTCTACTGCCATGCCTCCTACTGATCCTTTAGAACAATATTTGCTAGACCATGAAAATGATATGCATATGAATGAAAGAAACGAAATAGATGAGATATTCTTTAAACAAATGCCTGTTTTGAAACACAATTTACCTGTTGAAACTCTTGGAGATCCTCTTCCACCCAAGAGTGATCCTATGTCTGAGCTTAAACAATTACCTGATACATTGAAATATGGTTATCTTGATGAAATGAAGATACATCCTGTTATTATTAGTGCTAACCATACAAAGCATGAAGAAAAGAGATTATTGAAAACTCCAAGGAAGCACTGTGCGCTATTGGATATACTCTTGATGATCTTAAGGGCATTAGTCCCACTCTATGCCAGCATAAAATTAATATGGAACCTGATGCTAAACCAGTTGTTAACCACTAGCGACGGTTGAATCCAAAGATGAACGAAGTGGTAAGAAATGAAATATTAAAGCTTCTGGAAGCAGGTATAATCTATCCTATAGCTGATAGTAGATGGGTAAGTCCTGTTCATTGTGTCCCTAAGAAGGGAGGTATTACTGTTGTTCCTAATGATAAAAATGAACTGATCCCACAAAGAATTATCACAGGTTATAGAATGGTAATTGATTTTAGAAAATTAAACAAAGCTACTAGGAAAGATCATTATCCTTTACCCTTCATTGATCAAATGCTATAAAGACTATCAAAACATACACATTTCTGTTTTCTAGATGGATATTCTGGTTTTTCCCAAATACCTGTGTCACAAGAGGATCAAGAAAAAACTACTTTTACATGCCCTTTTGGTACTTTTGCTTATAGATGTACACCTTTTGGTTTGTGCAATGCACCTGCTATCTTTCAAAGATGTATGACTGCTATATTCTCTGACTTCTGTGAAAAGACTGTTGAGGTTTTCATTGATGATTTTTTCATATATGGAACTTCTTTTGATAATTGCTCAGCAACCTTGATCGAGTTTTGCAGAGATGTGAAGAAACTAATCTTGTCTTGAATTGGGAGAAGTGCCACTTTATGGTTAATGAAGGTATTGTCTCGAGGCACAAAATCTCCGAATGAGGTATTGAAGTTGATAAAGCTAAAGTTGATGCAATTGAAAAAATGTCGTGTCCTAAAGATATCAAAGGTATAAGAAGTTTCCTTGGTCATGCTGGTTTCTATAGGAGATTTATTAAAGACTTCTCTAAAATTTCTAGGCCTCTCACTAATCTTTTGCAAAAAGATGTTCCATTTGTTTTTTATGATGATTGTGTAGAAGCATTTGAAATACTTAAGAAAGCCTTAATCTCTGCACCTATTGTTCAACCACCTGATTGGAACCTACCCTTTGAAATTGTGTGTGATGCTAGAGATTATGTTGTTGGTGTTGTTCTAGGACAAAGAGTTGATAAGAAATTAAATGTTATACATTATGCTAGCAAAACCCTAGACAATGCTCAAAGAAATTATGCTACCACTGAAAAAGATTTTTTAGCAGTTGTGTTCGCTTGTGACAAATTTAGATCTTACATAGTTGATTCTAAAGTAATTGTTCACACTGATCATGCTGCTCTTAAATACCTTATGGAAAAGAAAGATGCTAAACCTAGACTCATTAGGTGGGTTCTCTTGCTACAAGAATTTGATTTACATATTACTGATAGGAAAGGAGCTGAGAACCTCGTAGCAGACAACTTGCCTAGGTTAGAAAATATCCTTGATGAACCACTACCTATTGATGATAGCTTTCCTGATGAACAACTAGCTATCATAAATGCTTCTCGTAGTACTCCTTGGTATGCAGACTATGCTAACTACATTGTTGCTAAATTTATACCACCTAGTTTTACATACCAACAAAAGAAAAAGTTTTTCTATGATTTAAAACATTACTTCTGGGATGACCCACACCTTTATAAAGGAGTAGATGGTGTTATTAGACGTTGTATACCTGAGCATGAACATGAACAAATTCAACGCAAGTGTCACTCCAAGGCTTACGGAGGACATCATGCTGGAGACAGAACTGCACACAAGGTATTACAATCTGGTTTTTATTGGCCTACTCTTTTCAAAGATGCTCGAAAGTTTGTCTTGTCTTGTGATGAATGTCAAAGAATTGGTAACATTAGTAGACATCAGGAAATGCCTATGAATTATTCACTTCTTATTGAACCATTTGATGTCTGGGGATTTGATTATATGGGACCTTTTCCTTCCTCTAATGGGTATCCTCATATTTTAGTTGCTGTTGATCACAACACTTCTATTAAAATGATTAAAGAAGTTATTTTCCCGAGGTTTGGAGTCCCTAGATATTTAATGACTGATGGTGGTTCACATTTTATTCATGGTGCTTTCCGTAAATTTCTTGCTAAGTATGATGTTAACCATATAATTGCATCTCCATATCATCCTCAGTCTAGTGGTCAAGTAGAATTAGGTAATAGAGAAATAAAATTGATTTTGCAAAAGACTGTTAATAGATCTAGGAAGAGTTGGTCTAAGAAACTTGATGATGCATTATGGGCTTATAGAACTGCTTATAAAAATCCTATGGGTATATCTCCCTATAAAATGGTTTATGGAAAAGCATGTCACCTACCTCTTCAATTAGAACATAAAGCTTATTGGGCAATTAAAGAGCTCAACTATGATTTCAAACTTGCCGATGAAAAGAGGTTATTTGACATTAGCTCACTTGATGAATGGAGAACCCAAGCCTATGAAAATGCCAAGTTGTTTAAAGAAAAGGTTAAAAGATGGCATGACAAAAGAATACAAAAGTGGGAGTTTAATGTAGGTGACCATGTCGTGCTATACAATTATCGTTTAAGATTTTTTGCAAGAAAACTTCTCTCCAAATGGGAAGGTCCTTATATTATCGAAGAAGTTTATCGTTCCGGTGCCATCAAGATCAATAATGCCGAAGGAAACAACCCGATGGTGGTGAATGGGCAAAGAATCAAACATTATATCTCAGGTACGCCCATGAATGTTGAAACTAATATTATTCATTCCATAACACCAGAGGAGTACATAAAGGAAACCTTCCAGAACGCTCCAGAACCCTGAAAAAGGAATAGGTATGTGATACGATAAGTAAACCGACTCCAAAAGTTTTCCAAAAGCAATTTTACTCCGTTTTGGAATATTTTAAAAAATAGGAAAATAAAAAGTAGTCCGAAAAGTGCACGAGCAGGCTACAAGCCTGGGGGCGCGCCTCCCGAGCTTGTGGCCACCTCGTGTACCTCCTGGACTCCGTTTTCTCCCAGAATACTTGTTTTGCATGGTAAAAATTCATTATATAATCTCCCAAAGGTTTTGACCACCGTATTACGACAATATCCTCTATTCTTGTTTCGAGCTGTCTTTCTGACAGATCTAGATCGCCATGACGTCTCCAAGTGCCCCCAAGGACAAGTTCTATGAGAAGGTCATAAACCCCTACCTTCCCGAGGTGATGAAACACCCTCAAATCATTAAGATGCAAGGGGGGGGGGTGCTTCACATCCGGGATGGTCAAGGGCCAAAGAAGACTGGAAGTGTGGAGGCCAGGCTCAAAGCGGTGGATCAAGGGATCTTTAGGTGCCAAGGGATGGTGGAACGCGGACTCAATGCCAGAAACTCCATGATCATGGAATTCACCCGTGATCACAAGCTGGACAACATTAATATTTGAGAGGCCATCTTCAAGCTTCATGAGAAAACTGAGCACCTCCAAGCTCAGATCCATGACCTGCAAAACCAAAACTGTGAGTATGAATACAGATTTAAGAGAATGAGTTTGGCTGTAGATTTGAGGATTCCGGAGAATCGTTCATCTTTTTACGATGGTGAGCCCATGCCTTGGAAGACGGAGGACAAGCCCGCTACATCACCAACTTCATCACCACCACCTCCGAAGAAGGAGACTTGAGTACACGGGTATGGGCACTCCCCTTGGCTTGTGCCAAGCTTGGGGGAGGTGCCCCGCTATCATATCACCATCACATTTTTATCTTTATGGTTTATCTTAGTTCGATCCTTTTGGTTAAATCTTGATCTAGTAAAATAAAAGTTTTAGTATGATCTAGTCTTTGAGTTTTGCTTCGTGATCTATCTATGTAATCGAGTGCGAGAGTTAAATAATAAAGATTAGTTTTGAGTTAAGGGCTTTGCTTTCTTGCTTTGATCTTAAAAAAGGGGAAAAGGATAAAAGAAATAGAAGATTATATAATAATCTTATGGAGAGTGATGACTTCACATATAAGAAGTATGATGCATGAAATTTGTTTAGGGTTGACAAACATAGTATTGGTCATTGTTGCAATTAATAGGAAGTAATAAAGAAAGAGAGGTGTCACATATAAATACACTACTTGGACATCTTTTATGATTGTGAGCACTCATTAAAATATTATATGCTAACAAGTTGATGTTAGGCAAGGAAGACAACATAATGTGTTATGTTCCCTTATATCCTAATAGAAGTTACATTGTCATGGATCCTCCAACATGTTGAGCTTGCTTCTCATCCTATGCTAGCCAAAAATTCCGCACTAAGTAGAGATACTACTTGTGCATCCAAAAACGTTTAACCCAGTTTTGCCATGAGAGTCCACTATATCTACCTATGGATTGAGTAAGATCCTTCAAGTAAGTTGTCATCGGTGCAAGCAATAAAAATTGCTCTCTAAACATGTATGATCTTTTAGTGTGAGAAAAATAAGCTTTATACGAACTTGTGATGGGGAATAAATAAAAGCGACAGACTGCATAATAAAGTTCTCTATCACAAGCGGCAATATAAAGTGACATTCCATTGCATTAAGATTCCGTGCATCCAACTAAAAAGCACATGACAACCTCTGCTTCCCTCTGCGAAGAGCCTATCTTTTATTTCTACTTTCTTCCTCTACGCAAGAGTCATGGTGATCTTCACCCTTCCTTTTATATTTTCTCTTTTTGGCAAGCACTATGTGTTGGAGAAAGATCCAGACATACATACCCACTTGGATGTAGGTGATCATAAATCATTATTGTTGACATTACCCTTGAGGTAATGGTTGGGAGGCGAAACTATAAGCCCCTATCTTCCTATGTGTCTGATTGAAGATTTGATCTCATAGTATCGCATGAGTGTTAGCAATTATGAAAGATTAAATGATGGTTGAGTATGTGAACTTGCTAAATAAAAGCTCTTACATTGACTCTTTCTAAGGTTATGACAAATTGCAATTGCTTCACTGACCGAGATCATAGTTTGTTAGTTTTCAATAAAGTTTTTGGTTCATACTTTACTTTGTGAACGAATTATCACTTTAGCATAAGAAGTTATATGACAATATGTCATTGTTCTAAGGATGATCATGATGCCCTCATGTCTGTATTTTATTTTATCGACACCTCTATCTCTAAACATGTGGTCATGATTATCGATTTTGGCTTTCGCTTGAGGATAAGCGAGGTCTAAGCTTAGGGGAGTTGATACGTCCATTTTGCATCATGTTTTTATGTTGATATTTATTGCATTATGGGCTGTTATTTCACTTTAAGATACAATTCTTTTGCCTTTTCTCTCTTATTTTACAAGGTTTGCATGAAGAGGGAGAATGCCAACAGCTGGAATTCTGGACCGGAAAGGAGCAAATCTAAGATTCCTATTCTGCACAACTCCAAATGTCCTGAAACTTTACGGAGAATTGTTTTGGAATATATAAAAAATATTGGGCGAAGAAACAATAGAAGGGGACCCACCAGGTGGCCATAAGCCTGGGGGCGCGCCCTACCCCCCAGGGCGCGCCTCCCGAGCTTGTGGCCCCCCTGGCCAGCCCCCGGTGTCCATCTTCTGCTATATGGAGGCTTTTGACCTAGAAAAAATCATAAGGAAGCTTTCAGGACGAAGCGCCGCAGTCTCGAGGCGGAACCTGGGCAGAAGCAATCTAGGGCTCCGGCAGAGCGATTTTGCCGGGGAAACTTCCCTCCAGGACGGGGAAATCGAAGCCATCATCATCACCATCGATCCTCTCATCGTGGGAGGGTCAATCTTTATCAACATCTTCACCAGCACCATATCCTCTCAAACCCTAGTTCATCTCTTGTATTCAATCTTTGTCTCAAAACCTCAGATTGGTACATGTGGGTTGCTAGTAGTGTTGATTACTCTTTGTAGTTGATGCTAGTTGGTTTATTTGGTGGAAGATTATATGTTCGGATCCTTAATGATATTCAATACCCCTCTGATCTTGAACATGAGCATGCTTTGTGATTAGTTATGTTTGTTCCTGAGGACATGGTAGAAGTCTTGTTATAAGTAATCATGTGAATTTGGTATTCGTTCGATATTTTGATGAGATGTATGTTGTATTTCCTCTAGTGGTGTTATGTGAATGTCAACTACATGCCACTTCACCATGATTTGGGCCTAGGGGAAGGCATTGGGAATTAATAAGTAGATGATGGGTTGCTAGAGTGACAGAAGCTTAAACCCTAGTTTATGCGTTGCTTCATAAGGGGCGGATTTGGATCCACATGGTTTATGCTATGGTTAGATTTATCTTAATTCTTCTTTCGTAGTTGCGGATGCTTGCGAGAGGGATTAATCATAAGTGGGAGGCTTGTCCCAGTAAGGACAACACCCAAGCACCGGTCCACCCACTTATCAAATTATCAAAGTAACGAACGCGAGTCATATGAGCATGATGAAAACTAGCTTGACAATAATTCCCCTGTGTCCTCGAGAGCGCTTTGCTTTATATAAGAGTTAGTACAAGCTTATCCTTTGCTATAAAAAGGATTGGGCCACCTTGCTGCACCTTTCCTACACTTGTTACTTGCTACCCGTTACGAATTATCTTACTACCAAACTATCTGTTACCGATAATTTCAGTGCTTGCAGAAAATACGTTGCTAAAAACCGCTTGTCATTTTCTTCTGCTCCTAGTTGGGTTCGACACTCTTACTTATCGAAAGGACTACGATTGATCCCCTATACTTGTGGGTCATCAGTGGCACCACTAGGGGGTGAGGCTGCATGGGTGGATTTTTTTCGAGTGACACTACAACGGTGGTGGAAATTATCCTTGGCTATAAGGGTAGCGACGGGAGGGGCGGTGGGCGATCCTGGTGTCATCATGGCTTCGACAATGGTGTCTCCCGAGTCAAGATATGGAGGCCTCGTGCTAGCTAGGCAGCCCTTCTCTCGACTTGGACCGGTACCCTTCGTACCTCGAGTGGCATGGGTGAGGCTCCAAGGGAGAGCTCCGCGCTTCTATGCCAATGAATGTAATGCATGCGGGTGTTGCTTTTGAGCGTCATCCTGGGTTTCCTCTTTGATGTCGCTTGAACTACGTCGGTATTTCCCAACAGAGGAAGGGATGATGCAGCACAGCTACGGTAGGTATTTCCCTCAGTTATGAAACCAAGGTATCAATCCAGTAGGAGAACCAAGCAACACTATGTAAATGGTACCTACACACAAAGAACAAATACTTGCAACCCGACGCTTATGAGGGCTTGTCAATCCCTCTTACGGGTAACGACGCCAGAAATTGTCAAGTTGACGGGATAAAATTGTGATAGATTGGATAAATAGATCTCGATAAAACGCGAAATAAAAGATGCAAATAAAAAGTGCACCAAGGTATTTTTGGGCTTTTGGGATAATAGATCTGAAAATAAAGGTGGAAAATAATAGATCGGAAAGCAAATATGATGAAGAATAGACCCGGGGGCTGTAGATTTCACTAGTGGCTTCTCTCAAGAAAATGGCATACGGTGGGTAAAAAAATTATTGTTGGGCAATTGATAGAACCTCAAATAATTATGACGATATCCAGGCAATGATCATTATATAGGCATCACGTCCAAGATTAGTGGACCGACTCCTGCCTGCATCTACTACTATTACACCACACATCGACCGCTATCTAGCATGCATCTAGTGTATTAAGTTCATGGAGAAACGGAGTAATGCAATAAGAATGATGACATGATGCAGATGAGATCTATTCATGTAGGAATAGCCCCCATCTTGTTATCCTTAATAGTAACGATACATGCGTGTCTTGCTGCCCCTTCTGTCACTGGGAAAGAACACCGCATGATCGAACCCATTACAAAGCACCTCTTCCCATGGCAAGAAAAATCGATCTAGTCGGCCTAACTAAACCAAAGATTCAAAGAAGAAATACGAGGCTATAAGTAATCATGCATAAAAGAGATCAAAGAACTCAAATAACTTTCATGGATATAGATCTGATCATAAACTCAAAGTTCATTGGATCCCAACAAACACACCGCAAAAAGAGTTACATCAAATAGATCTCCAAGAGACCATTGTATTGAGAATCAAAAAGAGAGAAGAAGCCATCTAGCTACTGCCTACGGACCCGTAGGTCTACAATGAACTACTCACGCATCATCGGAGAGGCACCAATGAGGATGATGAACCCCTCCGTGATGGTGTCTAGATTGGATCTCGTGGTTCTGGAACTTGCGGCGGCTGGAATTGTGTTTCGTCGACTCCCCTAGGGTTTCTGGAATATTTGGGAATTAATAGGGTGAAGAGGCGGTGCGGGGGGCCGCCGAGGTGGGCACAACCCACCAGGGCACGCCTGGGCCCCCAGGCGTGCCCAGGTGGGTTATGCCCCCCCTCGGGGCACCCCTCTGGTACTTCTTTGGCCCAACTTGTGTCTTCTGGTCCAGAAAAATTCTCCAAAATTTTTTGCTGCGTTTGGTCACCGTTTGGTATTGATTTTCTGCGAAGTAAAAAACAAGCGAAAAATAGCAACTGGCACTGGGCACTATGTCAATAGGTTAGTCCCAAAAAATGATATAAAGTTGCTATGAAATGATTGTAAAACATCCAAGAATGATAATATAACAGTATGGAACAAGCAAAAATTATTGATACGTTGGAGATGTATCAGCATCCCCAAGCTTAATTCCTACTCGTCCTCGAGTAGGTAAATGATAAAAACAGAATTTTTGATGTGGAATGCTGCCTAACATGTTCATCACATATTCTTTTCTTTTGTAGCATGGACATTTGGACTTTGGTTCAAAGCAATAGTCTAGTTTTGACATGAAGATTTCAATACTCAAGCATATCAATAAGCACCCATGTCTTTCAAAATATCAACACTAAAGAAAGTTATCCCTAGCCCATCATGCTCAATCATTGATCCATTCATGAAACACACTCGCATATTAGCTATACCCAATGCTCAAGTACGATCATAGTGCCCCTTAGTTGGTGCTTTATAAGAGAAGATGGAGACTCAAATAAAAATAAAAATTGCATAAAGTAAATAGATAGGCCCTTCGCAGAGGGAAGTAGGGATTTGTAGAGGTGCCAGAGCTCAAAGCTTAAATTGAGAGATAAAATTTTTGAGAGGCATACTTTTCCCGTCAACTAAAACAACCGAGTAATTCCCAACACTTTCCATGCTAGATATATCATAGGCGGTTCCCAAACAGAAAATAAAGTTTATTCCTTTTTCCACCATTCTTTCACTTTCCATGGCTAGCCGTATCCACGGGTGCCCTCCATACCAACACTTTATAAGGAATTTATTATTTGACAACATAAAGTAAAATTCTTTTTCATTTCGGGACTGGGCATCCCTATTACCACCGCACTCTCGTGCAATGACAAGTGAATAAACACTCATCTTGAGAATAACACATCTAGCATGGAAAATATTGGCCACCCCCTGCCGTTTCATGAGCGGTACGAGCACACAAAAAGGAAATTTATTTTGAAAATTAGAGATGGCACATACAAATTAGCTTAGAACGACACGGGAATACCTCATATAGGTAGGTATGATGGACTCATGTGGCAAAACTGGTTTAAAGAATTTTGGATGCACAAGTAGTATTTCTACTTAGTACAAGTGAAGGCTAGCAAAAAGATTGAGAAGCAACCAACCAAGAAATGAAAAATCACATAAGCGAGAATTAAGCATAACTAACACCGAATAATGCACCACAAGTAGGATGTAATTTCATTGCATAACTATTGACTTTCGTGCTTGCATAGGGAATCACAAACCTTAACACCAATATTCTTATTAAAGCATAATTACTCACCAACATGACTCATATATCACTATCATCATATCTCAAAACTATTACAAAGAATCAAGTTTATTTTGTCCAATGATCTTCATGAAAGTTTTTATTATATCCCTCTTGAATATCTATCACTTTGGGACTAGTTTCATATATTGCAATTGCTTTTGACAAGCTCAAACAAATCTAAGTGAAGAACATGAGCATAAAATTTTCAAGAACAGCACACACGTGAGCATCATGATGGAATCCCATTGCGAGACTCATGAAGAAAGGTCCGCCTTGGGAAATGGTTCTCATTGAGGGAGCTTATCATCGATAGGCTCTGATGGAATCGTTGACCAACAAAAGGCCAGGAGGAAAGTTACGGATGTCAAATTTCGTACTAGTACTCCAAAACTGCCATAGGTTAGCGCAGACTTTGTTGTGATCCCAGCCTTCGTAACCAAACCCGGCAATGGGGGCTTGGCCTCCATTGTCAAATACCCTGCTCCGTCAGGGGCTTCGAGTCTAGGGTGCATACCCCAGACCTCGAAGTAACTAATGGAAGAGCCTGTCGATAAAGCAAACTGTCGTGGTTCAACACGATCCCCTATGGGGCCATCGGCCCCTTGTGGTTCGGCAAGGGGGAAGGGCACTTTGCACAAAGAGCGAAGGCCGTAAAGTAGCACGACAATGGTGACACGGGTGGCTTTTACCCAGGTTCGGGCCACCGCGAGGCGTAAAACCCTACTCCTGCTTTGGTGGATTGGATGGAGGACTGTGACAAACGAGCAACGCTCAAGCCCAGCAAGGTCGCCTCGGGGAGGGCAGCTATGCGCGTATGAGTGTACAAGGGTCCGAATCCTTTCGAAGGTTGTCTCGGCCCTCCTTTTATAGGTCAAGGGGTTACCACAATTGCAAAACAGTCATTATCCAGTGATTAGATAGCCACAGTGCTATCATACCTAACTCTGCAGACAGGACAAGGTGCATTAAATGCACCACCTAGTGTCACGTCGTGGATGTAGCCCAGCAAGCCTTGCCGCGCCATTCAACCACATTTTCATCTGCCTGCGTGACACGCCCCTGGACGGGTGTCATTTAGGGGTGATCTTCCTCAGAAATGGCTGCCACATGCCAAATGAAAGCCACTTAATCACTTGGGGGCTCGACACCGCACCGATAAGTGACTTGCGTTGCTGTGAGGTGGAGCGGTGGAGCCTTGGCGGGGAAGCAGGCCGTCAGCCCCCCGGCAACCCTTGCCGGGGAGGTCTTGGGACTTGCCCTTGGGGTAGCCTCGACCCGACCAAGCTCGCCTGCCCGGCAAGGGAGGTTTTTCCCTTAGTGATATCTTGTCCCTTTGGCTTGTCTTGGTCTTCTTGATCCGCCCTTTGATTTCTCAAAGAGCTATCTCTTCTGCTTGGCCTTGTCTTGGATACTTGGTGCAGCTTGCTTTGTTGTTGCCGCGCCGGAGACTTGCCTGTCCGCGCACAAGTCAGGGGGAAACATACACCCCTGTTTGTGTACCCCGACACAAACATTGATTTGCAATCAAGTTCCACAGGGGTTTGGGATACTACTAGTTTACACGAATGCATGCCACAACCTGGAAACAGTATCCGGCCCCTAAGTGGTTTCTGTCAAATACCTTCTCCCTAGACGGTACCCAGATTCATTTTCACGACTAGGAATACCCCTAGAAAACTAACTCAAGGAGAAGTGGGAGTGAAGTTTTCAAGATAATTGCGTGGTGCTGACCCCGGGCTTTTGACAAATCGAATAATACGGTAGGCGCTAATTTGATGAAGGTCCGGTTACTCTGTGGTTCCTCGCAATGATACCCAGATGAGTGATAGGAAGAAAACTCTTCTTGCTTCCTCCTGTGGAGTTGGGGAGGTAATCCCTGTTGAACTCGCGTACGATTATACCCTCCAGTACTCGCACAAACGCCATGTCGCACGTGGGCAGAATTTGGACACGACGGTGTTGACTTCCTAGAGGAGAATCGTTCCTGGATTGCCATGCATGCATGACCAGGTACAAGGTGGCCAGCCTAGCTACCCGGCCTATGTCTGTGGATGTGGGAACATGATCTCGTCCTTCATCTGAATTTGTCTAAAAGGGAGAACAACGAGACACCACTGTGACAGGAAGGCTCTTCCGGGGTAACTTTGAGCACCAGATTGCTCGAAAGGTCGATCACCTGCTCGAAGTAGAGAATTCGCATGCCCCCAAAAAAGGTATTGGAGGTTTGGGCAGAACTTTATCTCTGCAAGAATTTCACCCGAGAGCGCTGACCGGATCCCCTCCAGGAAGCAACTATCATATCAGCCCAGGCGCAGAACCTCGGAGTTCCGGGAACCAAGGGGTCGGCCACCCGGGGGTTTCAGGGGCGAGAACAAGAAAAAATAAAGAAAAGATAATGTAGCTTTCGCTCCCATTTCCACCCCGAAGTCACTTCTCTCTTGGCATGCGCTACATGTTTGAAGGAGGTGTTCCCGAGATACATAGTGTACCTAGCTCCAAAGATTGGTCATGACTGTTCCAGAACATCAGGATTCTGGAAGGCATTAACCTCACCGGCGATAGAAAAAGTCTTGAACTTTTCCTGAGCTAGGTAAAGTCAGTGCAACCGAATATGTTCCTGATTACTACCCCACTACAAAGCTAATCGAGTGAAGCAAAAAGGGGGTTCACGAGAATGGGGCCATTCAAGTTACCATTTACATTAACCAAAAGAGAGCGGAAATTACATATAATTTTTCAACCAAACACATTCACGGGTTCCTAGTTTTCTACTGTCCCTCCTTTGGTTTGTAGAATGACAGGAACTACTTCTACTAGTCAACTACTTCTATGCGCCTAGTTGGGGCTGAAATCCCTCTTCTTCTCAAGGCGCACCACAACTTCCACCACGGATGACACCGCCCTCAGCTCCCTCGCACCTAGCTATTGTCAGGGATGGGATGCCACATGCCTACAACATACTGCTGTCAAGTCACGCAACTATGCAAGCATGGCATAAAGCAAGGCTAAGACGGATTGCATGCAAGGGATAGCTGTCTTCGGGTTCTCCGAGTACAGATGTCTCGAGCGTTTCCTTCCGCCTCTCTATTTTGACTGAGCCCGAGGGCTAGCAACGTGTGGCCCCCATGCGTTAAAGGACCTGACCCTGACAATGTATGAGGCACGTGTCTGGCCCAGGTCCAGGGGCTCGACGTCATGACAAGATGCGTCACGCACCAACCGTGTGCCTCACGGTCACCTTGGATCAAGCTAAAGGAGAGAGAAGCCATTATCCTCCCTTGAGGTGCTACGCAGATCTTCATGAGGAAGAATATCAACAAGAAGATCTATCAAGCAAGGCTTGGGCTCGGCGGTGGCATGCAAATCTTTGTACAAGAAGGTCTGCATTCTCCTCCGGTGCCCACAAGTTCAGCAAATATCCTACAAAAACATTCAGCAGCAATGGATGGCCAAGACCTGGGAACGACTTCACTCGATAATGGCTGCCCACAGCTGGCGCGCACTCAGCCAACCTTCGACAGCAATCTACTGCCTCACCTACACGTGGCGCAACGGTTTTGCGCTCGCAGGGCTCTCACGCCACGCAGCCGGTGGGTAGGTGTGCCAGACGATGGACAAGACGCAAGGGGTGACTCACTCACCCATGCCGCTGCATGGTGCACACCTGTGCCGAGATGTGTCATGCTTCCAACAGGTGTCACCTAAGTCGGGTTTGACAAGACAGGGGTTCATTCCTGGAAGACAGAAGATGATGACACCTCATCACACATTTAATGCATCCACCTACTTGATCGGATCAAGATCTTGTTCCTTAGCCTCAAAGCCATCAGTGGTACCCCTTAAAGTATAAAAGGAGAACTGGGCCAGAGAAAAAGGAAAAATGCAAAAAATTAGGGAAAAGAGAGACAAATAGCCAAAAGTTTGGACACTTGGTAGAACGCCAGTAGGGATACACTATCCTCCCCATACCTGGGAAGATTTTGTAGCACTAATCCACCCATCAAACACATAAAAAGCAGGAGTAGGGTATTACGCACCATGTAGCCCGAACTTGGGTAAAACCATGCTACTTGTGAGCTGCATTGGGATTTCCTCGAAGAGGAGAGAATGATGCAGTACAGTAGAGATAAGTATTTCCCTCAGTTAACAACCAAGGTTATCAATCGAGTAGGAGAACCACGCAACACCTCGTTAGCAGTACCTACACACAAAATAACAAATGCTTGCACCCAAGCGAACAAGGGGTTGTCAATCCCTTGGCGGTTAATTGCAAGGATCAAATCTCATAGTGATAGATAGATAGATAGATAAAACACAAAATAAAAAAAAGTAAAGAAAATTGCAGCAAAGTATTTTTGGTTTTTAATATATGATAAAAGTAGACCCGGGGCCATAGTTTTCACTAGAGGCTTCTCTCTTGAAAATAGCATACGGTGGGTAAACAAATTACTGCTGGGCAATTGATAGAAAAGCGAATAATCATGACGATATCCAAGGCAATGATCGTGTATATAGGCATCATGTCCGAGACAAGTAGACCGACTCCTGCCTGCATGTACTACTATTACTCCACACATCGACCACTATCCAGCATGCATCTAGAGAGTATTAAGTTCATGAACGGAGTAACGCCTTAAGGAAGATGACATGATGTAGACAAAGTAAACTCACGCATGAATAAACCCCATATTTTTATCCTTAATGGCAACAATACAAATACGTTTCTTGTCCCTTTCTGTCACAGGGATATAGATCACCGCAAGATTGAACCCATTACAAAGCACCTCTCCCATTGCAAAAAAAAAATCTAGTTGGCCAAACCAAATCAATAGATTGGATAGAAATACAAAGCTATAATAATCTTGCATAAAATAGTTCAAAGAAGACTCAAATAATATTCGTGGATAATCTGATCATAAACTCACAATTCATCAGATCCCAACAAACACACCGCAAAAAGTGATTACATCGAATAGAACTCCAAGAACATCGAGGAGAACATTGTAGTGAAGATCAAAGAGAGAGAGAGGAAGTCATCTGGCTACTAGCTATGGACCTGTACGTTTGTGGTAAACTACTCACACATCATCGGAAGGGCAAGAAGGTTGATGTAGAGCCCCTCCATGGTCGATTCCCCCTCCGACAGAGTACCAGAAAAGGCCTCCAGATGGGATCTCGCGTGAATAGAAGCTTGCGGCGATGGAATAAGTATTTTGCGTGGCTCTCTATTGGTTTCCTGATTTTGGAGAATTTATAGAGGCGAAATTAGGTCAAACAGACGCTCATGGGCCCCACAAGCCACCAGGGTGAGCCTAACCCCTAGGTGTGCCCTGGTGCCTTGTGGGCTACTCCTTCATCTTCTGGCCCTCTCCTGAAGCTTTGAGGGTCTCTTATGTCCAGAAAAATCTCCAAAAAGTTCCGTGGCATTTGGACTTAGTTTGGTACAGATATTCTGGAAAACCAAAAACAGGCAAAAACAACAACTGGCACTTGGCACTAAGTTAATAGGTTAGTCCCAAAAAATGATATATAATGACATATAAATGCATATAAAACATCCAAGATTAATACTATAATAGCATGGAACAATAAAAAATTATAGTTACATTGGAGATGTATCAAGCATCCCCAAGCTTAATTCCTACTCGTCCTCGAGTAGGTAAATGATAAAAACAGAATTTTTGATGTGGAATTCTACCTAACATGTTCATCATGTAATCTCTCTTTTGTGGCATGAATAGTAAGATCCAAGTGATTCAAAGCAGTAGTCTATAGTTTGACATAAAAACAATAATAATAAGGCATACCAACAAACAATCATGTCTTTCAAAATATCAACGTTAAAGAACATTATCCCTACAAAATCATATAGCCTTGTCATGCTCCATCTTCTTAACACAAAGTATTTATCATGCACAACCCCGATGACAAGCTGAGCAATTGGTTCATACTTTTTAACGCGCTTCAACTTTTTCAACTCCCACGCAATATATGAGCACAAGACATGGATATAACACTATGGGTGGAATAGAGTATGGTGATGGAGATAATATGGAGAAGGCAAAAAAGGAGAAAGTCTCACATCGACGAGGCTAATCAATGGGTTATGGAGATGCCCATCAATTGATGTCAATGCAAGGAGTAGGGATTGCCATGCAATAGATGCACTAAAAGCTATAAGTGTATGAAAACTCAAAAATAAAACTAAGTGGGTGTGCCTCCAACTTGCTTGCTCATGAATACCTCGGGCATTTGAGGAAGCCCATCATTGGAATATACAAGCCAGTTCTATAATGAAAAATTCCCACTAGTTATATGCAAATTGTCGTGGGAGAACATGATAGCCTATGGGGCCACTGGCCCCTTTGTGGTTCGACAAGGGGGAAGATCACGTTGCACAAAGAGCGGAAGCCATAAAGTAGCACGACGATGGTGACACTGGTGGTTTTTACCCAGGTTCGGGCCGCTGGGAAGCGTAAAACCCTACTCCTGCTTTAGTGGATTGGATGGAAGAACACAATGAACACGTAGCGCTCAAGCCCGGCAAGGTGGCCTTGGGGAGAGCTGCTATGCGCGTACAAGTGTGCGAGGGTCCGAATCCCTTTCTTGGTAGCCTTGGACCTCCTTTTATAGCTCAAGGGGTAACCACAGTGGCAAAATAGTCTTTATCTGGTGATTAGATAGCTAACAGTGCTATCATACGTAACTCTGGCAGTTAGGACAAAGTGCATTAAATGCACAGCTAGGTGTCATACTGAGGGTGAAGCCCGACAAGCCTGCCGTGCCGCTTAATTATCTTCTGCTTATCTATTCGACACGCCTCTGGACGGGTGTCATGTGAGGGTAATCTGTCTTCTTATGGGCTGCCATGTGCTTAGTGGAAGCCACTTAATCATTTGGAGGCTTGACACCGCATCGATAAGTGATTTGTGTTGTGGTGCGGTGGTGCCTTGGCGGGAGTTCTTGCCCTTGGCGGTCCCGGCAAGCCTGCCGGGGCAATCTTGGACTTGTCCTTGGGGTGGTCTCGACCTGGCCGGGCTCTCCTGCCCGGCAAGGGAGGCCTTCCCAAGGTGATGCTCTATTGTCTTGTATGTTGATTTTGTCTTCTTGATCCGCTCCTTGATCTCACAAAGAGCGGTTTCTCTGGCTTGGCCTTGCTTGGTATGCTGAGGTAACCATCCCTTCATCAAGCCTTGGTTGCCGGGGTGGAGGATCTTCGTCCGTGCACAAGTCAGGGGGAATAAACACCCCTGTTTGTGTACCCCGATAGAATCCCCCGGGCCTGAGCCATACTAGTCACTGGGAACATTGGGTTAGGCCCCAAACTATGCATGGACACGTGTCGGAGAAATGCTGCCCATGTAGTGGTTGTTATGATGACTAGTCAATCCAACATCCACTCCGCGTAATTACTGTAGGTCGTGGGGTCGTGGAACAGTAGCAGTTAATGGGTAGTGCACCTGCAAAAACGGTAACTTTCCAAGGAAAGATAGCGAAGAGCCAGCCCCTGCGCCTGTTCCCAATAAAAAGGCAATGCGAAGGGGCGCTGCTCATTCGTATCTGTCTCTTCTCCCTTCATCTTCTTCCTCAAGCCAAGCAACTGCTCCTACACCAACATCCACCCCCAAAGCTCTGCCATATCTTTCGCCCATCGTGTGAGCAAGAGAGATGGGGCGAAAAATGGGCGCCACGAAGGGGAAGCGGGCAGCCGTCGCCAAAGATGCCGCGATGGAGGGGAGGAAGAAAAGGGCGGAGGAGCTCGACAGGAAGCGACAGGAAGATGTGGTTTTCTTCCCGTCGAGCCTGGACGACCCTACCTTAATCGCGAGGTACGCATATATGTGGGGAAGGGAAGTTCCAAAAGGGCATGGAGCGCCCGTGGTTCTGCCGGAGGGAAATAAGGTTCCATCGAACTCGTACTGCTTTTCCTGCGCGCACTTCCTCTGCGGCCTCACCTCCCCCTTCTTTGATTTCTTCTGTGCAATGATGATGGTGTACGGATTCCATCTTCTGGATCACGCCCAATGCAATGGCGTGCATGGCAATCTTTGCCCATCTGTGCGAGAACTTTGTTGGAGTCGCCCCCAATGTGGACCTGTTCAGGCACTTCTTCATCCCACAGATTGAAGACAAATCTCAGCGCTCGGGGAATATAAGCTGGATTCCCCGAGGCAAGAAGGATGAATGGGATTATCTCCCCGGCCAGTAGCGCAACAGGTGGGAGGAATGGAGGGCGGACTGGTGTTGGATCCAGGACAAGGATGCCCCTGAATTCTGTGCGGTGCGGATTGAATGTGTCACGCGCGGCAGCGACTGGAGTAAGTTGGGCCTCTTCGACGACATGCTTCGCCCAACGCTGAACATGATCGCTTGTCTTAAAGCTGCCGGGCTAACCGTCGAGCATGTGGGGGCCGACTTCCTTCGGCACCACATTGTGCCACAGCAGAGAAGGGACAGGTTTGCCTGGGAATACGGAAACTCGGCCGATAGCATGAGGTTGTATCCAGGCCCCGCCAACAACTTGTTGATATATGGCCATGGCTGGCTGTGCGAACAACTGTTCGGCAACCTAGGGCCATTACATTTTCCGGCAGGGAATGTCCCTCTGCATCTTAACTCTGCCCGGGACCAAATTCTGAAATGGATGCCCAACTGCAATGCTTACAGAGTTGCGGCTGATTGGCAACTGCCTGAACTGGATGCAGAGATAGAGTGGGTCTCCAGTTTGGAAGAAAGGGCTTCCAGGGTGGAGAACGATCTTATCGAGCGCACCTCCAATGCAGAAGTAGCGTTCATTGCAAAGCGGATTGCAGAGGACAGAGCTCTTCGGGCTGCTGGAGGGACAAGGCCCAAAGAGGAGGAGGAGGTGGAGGATGTTGAAGGTGAGGGTTGTTCTGATGAAGGGAGTGAGGAGCATGACGCGGAGGAAGTTGTCGGGCTTGACCCTGCTGGGATTGGAATTCATCATACCACGGCAGCAGAGGCCCAAGAAGAGGGCGGGGTTGAGGAGGCAGAGCAGCCCGAGGTGGAGGAAGAATGGATCACAATGGGTCCTCAATCCCCAGGGCTAGATCCAAGACAACGCCTTCGCAGGCGGGCCAGCCGGGGAACAGCGGCCCCTGCCTCTTTGTCGGCCGCAAAGAGGGTGAAGAAGATCGCCTCTAAGGGCAACAAGCTAGAGGTGGTATGCCGCCAATCCACTTGCCTGTCGGAGGCCAAGACCCCACCCGCCAAGCGATGTGCGATCACTGGAGTTGATCCTAGCCCCCAGTCAAGCCCAGCTTCTTCGCAAAGCTTGATCCCGCCAGAGACCTCGGCCCCACCGATGAGCTCAAAGCTATCGGGAAGCTCCACTCCTCCAACTCTGAAGAGGGGCAGGGCGACCCCATCACCTGCGGCGTACGAGCTAGGCTCCATGCTCGGGGACCCAGAGTAAGGAGAACAACCAAGCTTCTTGCTGAGGTATTATGCACTTGATAGTTGTTGATTCAATCTTCTTTGTTGACTTGGCAGAGATGAAGAACCCCTCGCCCAGTGGGCTAAACAAACCAAGCACGCGGCGGCATCGGGTTCTTTGGTGAGCATAGGTCTGGCGGGGGATAGGACAGGGGATCTCATGCCCAGCCCCCAGCCCAGCCCCCGGCCCGAAGGCATGGGACAGATTCCGCCCACCTGGAGAGACGCGGAGGAACATGCTTCATCCCCCGCCAAGGGAGAAAGTGAGATCTAGCAGGGCGGGGTCCACCCCAACCAAAGTCCAAGCAGAGGAATATCCGGCAAGGGCCTCCACCGAGGGGTCTGCTCGCGCTGAGGTCACAGCCACCCAGGGAGCGGACAGGGACCGCACACCAGCAACTGACGTTGCCTGGGAGGGGGATGCTCCTCCATAGCAAACACCACCGGGTAATCCACTTGTGTTTGTTTCTACCTCCTTGAATTACTTTGCTTCTTCCCGCTTGAATGATTTATCTTTCTGGTCTACATCCAGTAGTGTCTGACTTCTTTTTACTCTGTCTGCTTGGCTTCATTTGCAGATTCATCGACGGAGGAGCCTGGGCTCTTGGAGGAAGTGGACAATATTGGGAAGAGTGCTGCCGAGGAAGCAGTCAAGATTGCTGCTGCGGAAAGCCATGAGCACACTGCCGGGGATATCCAAGAATTCTCGAAGGGAGCAAAGAAAACCCCCGACAGCATATCTGGCCCGGAGACAGTTATTGAGGAGAAAACCCCTCTCCAAACTATGGGACCCCTTCTCCCGCACTGCTCACAGGCCGCAGTTCCACAACCATCCTCAAGCAAGCTAGCACTGATCCTCGCACATCCTGGGCCAGCCACTCCAGGCTCATTTGTTTTAGCGGTCACGGATTTTGATGAAGAAATCAGACGCATACTAGCACCGCTGTCCCAGAGAGTCAAAGAGGTTGGTGATTCGGATGATAGCACCAAGGATCTGGTATTCCTGGAATCTGTGGCGGCAGGGCTCAAGGATGTGCAGGACAGGTATAACCACAGACGGTGGGCGATCAAGGAGCAGTGCGACTCTGCCGGGCTCATGGACTAGAAGTTGAGGGACAAAGGCAACGAACTGCGCGAATGGTTCAAGAAGCAGTCCCATTCCCTTTTGCCGCAAGAGGTGTTGACCATGGCCAAGGAGGACGTTATTGCCTGGGAGGTCTGGTTGGCGGAGCGTGAAGCGCTTCTTAATGCCAAGGAGAAGGACATCTCTGCTCGGGAAGGGGCTCTCGAAGCTACTCTCCACGACAAGGATGAGGAGCTGGAGGCCCTTGTTCAGCAACGCACCAAGGAGCTGGCAGATGGCCAAAAAGCCACCCTTGATGCCCTCACCCTCGAGTCCGCGGCCCAGCTGAAGAAGGTTGCCGATGATTTAGCTGCCGCAACTGCCGCCAAGAATAATCTTGAAATCTAGGTGAGCAAACTATTGGAGGACCTTCCCGAGAGCAACAAGGAGATCCTGGCCCTCAAAGAGGAAGCGCAAAAAACTAGGACTGCCCTGAAGGAGGCGCAATTGTAGCTCTCCTCCAAGAGCCAGGATCTCGACACTGCCAACGGCACCATCTCCACCATGAAAGCCAGGCTTGGATCTCTGGAGAAGGAACTTGAATCTGCCGGTTGCCGCGAGAAGCTATTGGTGAAGCACTTGGCCAATGCAAAAACTTTCCAAAAAGACACAAAGGACAAGCTGGAGAATCAAGTCCAGCAGCACGACCTCTAGATCAAGAACATGGTTGACATTGCTGAGCGCCTCACTGCCCAGATTGCGAATATGGACATGAAGAGCTGGGCCTTCTCCGTGGGCAAGCATGAGGTCCATAGTGTCAAGTTGACGTTCTTCTTCGAAGGCTTGATCAAAGGGCTGAAGATGTACGAAGACAACAGGGCCAAATGCTTTGCCGTTGAATCCCAGAAGCTTGCTCGCGACGCCCTCTTCCTAGTCTTGAGCAACTTTGCCTTCTTCCATCCAGACCTCAACCTCTCCCATGGCTTCAAGAAGCTGCTGCCAGGCGTCGATACCTCTGCTGCTGCGGCAAAGGCCGGCCCCCTTGCCGACAAAGTCCTCTCCGTCCCAAGGGTTCCCGGAGTCCGTCGGGTCCAGCCTTGAGCTATTCCTGCTGCTGTGTCATCCTGTAATAAGACGCAATATGTATCTCATTTTTAGGCTTCATACTGTTCTCACTTTAATGCTCGTCGAACTGATGTTTACATGCTAAAGCACGCTATCCCTCTTGTGTTTATCCATTGGTATTCGTATAGTTAGTTTCCTTGTGTACTTTGGTTGCCCGCCAAAAACATATTGCCATGATTGCTTTGAGGAACGGATCCTTAGCATTGAGCCGGCAAGGACACACTGCCGCTGGGTTTTTCCTTAACAGTCCTTGACGCTGCCACCCACTTTGTTGAGCAGACTCGAAACAAAGCGAGGGTACAGACAAATACAGTAAGGTTCCATCATACAAAGGACTTGCCATATGAAACCTTGGTTGTCCGAGGGATAGGCAAGTGCAAGCTCTGAAGAAAAGCTAACAAGCAGGCCAACTTAGCTTTTGTGTATGCTTCCCTCCCGCCGGGATGTACATTTGATCACACATAACATCTTCTCTTCCACCCGTGGTTGCCCCTCCTATCCGTGTCTCCTGGGAGACCGTGCTCGCATATCCATTTTTGCTCTGCAAAGATGAAAAATGGGAAGGAGCACAAGGGAGGGACTAGGCAGTCCATTAGTTATGTACCCAGCCCCGGCACGAGCTGGGGGAGTCAGCAAAAATGTTTGCAACTAATGATATATGGTGGAAAAGGAGAAGAATCGGGCCCTCCCTCCTTTTCCTTCACTTCCAATGATCTCTCAGCATCTGGCGTGAAGGACACGCTGGCGCAAAAGGCATTGCCAGGGTTCGCTTGTCGGGGGTGCCAGCCAACGGATTCACACCAACGCTTACTCAGGATTTACCCTTGGCGGGATAAATGCAGGACCGAGCTCTTCGAGGGCTTATCGACGCTGGCGGCATCACCACAGCGGCAACCCAATCACTGGTGAGCGACGAGGAAGGGGGGAAATTACACACCGTTTTCTCGTCCGCCGCCCAAACGACACCCTTTGGGATCGGACGCGCTCAACAGGGGACCGCTAGAAGGGGTGGCACCACTGCACGTCTCGCTCCTTCTTCTGGCCGTGGGCAGCATGGTGGCCACGCCATTCGTGCCAACCATGGCATCCACAGTGCCATCGTCCCTGGTACTCGTCATTGCCGCCGCTGCGGCGGAGGCGAGCGATGGAATCTAGAAGGGACGAGGCTGGGGAGTAGCACCGTTCTTTTTCTTCGAAGCCATTGATGAAGAGGGTGATGATGAAGATGATGATGATGGACGCGCTGTTCACAACCTCGGGTCCGCGCAAGCGATCCCCCTACCTGGCGCGCTAAAGATGTCGTGGGAGAACACGATCACCTATGGGGTCACTGGCCCCTTTGTGGTTCGGCAAGGGGGAAGATCACGTTGCACAAAGAGCGGAAAGCCATGAAGCAGCACGACGATGGTGGCACTGGTGGTTTTTACCTAGGTTCGGGCCGCTGGGAAGCGTAAAACCCTACTTCTACTTTAGTGGATTGGATGGAAGAACACAATGAACACGCAGCGCTCAAGACCGGCAAGGTGGCCTTGGGGAGAGCTGCTACACGCGTACAAGTGTGCGAGGGTCTGAATCCCTTTCTAGGTAGCCTTGGACCCCCTTTTATATCTCAAGGGGTAACCACAATGGCAAAATAGTCTTTATCTGGTGATTAGATAGCTAACAGTGCTATCATACCTAACTCTAGCAATTAGGACAAAGTGCATTAAATGCACTGCTAGGTGTCATGCTGAGGGTGAAGCCCGGCAAGCCTGCCGTGCCACTTAATTATCTTCTTCTTAGCTATTCGACACGCCTCTGGACGGGTCTCATGTGAGGGTAATCTATCTTCTGAAGGGCTGCCACGTGCTTAGTGGAAGCCACTTAATCATCTGGAGGTTTGACACCGCATCGATACGTGATTTGTGTTGTGGTGCGGTGGAGAGGTGGTTCCTTGGCGGGAGTTCTTGCCCTTGGCGGCCCCGGCAAGCCTACCGGGGCAATCTTGGACTTGTCCTTGGGGTGGTCTCGACCTGGCCGGGCTCTCCTGCCCGGCAAGGGAGGCCTTCCCAAGGTGATGCTCTGCTGTCTTGTATGTTGATTTTGTCTTCTTGATCCGCTCCTTGATCTCACAAAGAGCGGTTTCGCTGGCTTGGCCTTTCTTGGTATGCTGAGGTAACCATCCCTTCATCAAGCCTTGGCTGCTGGGGTGTAGGATCTTCGTCTGTGCACAAGTCAGGGGGAATAAACACCCCTGTTTGTGTACCCCGACACAAAAGAAGGCATAGGAGACTCTCTATATGAAAAACATGGTGCTACTTTGAAGCACAAGTGTGGAAAGGATAGTAACATTGCCCCTTCTCTCTTTTTCTCTCATTTTTTCTTTTCTCTTTTTTTTGTTGGGCTCTTTTTGGCCTCTTTTTTGGGGGCTCTTTTTGGCCTCTTTTTTTTATTTCCTCACTTGGGACAATGCTTTAATAATGAATATGATGATCATCACACTTCTATTTACTTAGAACTCGAAAAATTACAACTCGATACTACAAAAAGATATGACTACATATGAATGCATCCGGCGGTGTACCGAGATGTGCAATGATCTAGCTTAACATGTATAAAAAATGATGAACGGTGGCTGAGCCACAAATACTATGTTAGCTATATGATCATGCAAAGCAATAGGACAATGATGATGTGTGTGATAATAAAACTGAATGGTGGAAGTTGCATGGCAATATTATCTCAGAATGGCTATGGAAATGCCATAATAGGTAGGTATGGTGGCTGTTTTGAGGATGATATAAGGAGGCTTATGTGTGATAGAGCATATCATATCACGGGGTTTGGATGCACCTACGAAGTTTGCACCACATCTCAAGGTGAGAAAGGGCAATGCACGGTACCGAAGAGTCTAGCAAATTGCGGCAAGGTGAGAGTGCATATAATCCATGGACTCACATTAGTCATAAAGAACTCACATACTTATTGCAAAAGTTTATTAGCCCTCGAAGAAAAGTACTACTACACATGCCCCTAGGGGGATAGATTGGTAGGAAAAGACCATCGCTCGTCCTCGACCGCCACTCATAAGGAAGACAATCATTAATAAATCATGCTCCAACTTCTTAGCATAACGAGAGACTATACATGCATGCTTCAGGAATCACAAACCTTAACACCAATATTATTACTAAACCAGAATTACTCACTAGCACAACCCACATATTACCACCTTTATATCACAAAACTATTGCAAGGATCAAACTTATGATATTCAGTGATCTACATGGAAGTTTTTATTATATCCCTCTTCAATACCTATCATATTAGGACCAAATTCATAACTTGTACTAATTGCCATTATTATTATCAACTCTCAAAAAGATATAAGTGAAGCATGAGAGTGCAACTATTTCTTTAAATATATCCACCGCCGTGCTCTAAAAGATATAAGTGAAGCACTAGAGCAACTGCCTAGCTCAAAAGATATAAGTGAAGCACATAGAGTATTGTAACAAATCACGAATAATGTGCGCCCCTGTCAAAAAGGTGTGTCCAGCAAAGATGATTGTGACAAACTAAAAAGCAAACAAAGCAAAGACTCATATAATACACACCTCTCCAAGCAAAACTCATATCATGTGATGAATAAAAATATAGGTCCAAGTAAAACTACCAATAGTTGGTAGAAGAAAGAGGGGATGCCTTCCGGGGTATCCCCAAGCTTAGATTCTTGGGAGTCCTTGAATATTACCTTGGGGTGCCTCGGGCATCCCCAAGCTTAGGCTCTTGCCACTCCTTATTCCTTCATCCATCGTGATCTCACCCAAAACTTGAAAACTTCAGCACACAAAACTCAACAAAAACCTTCGTGAGATCCGTTAGTATAACAAAGCAAATCACTACTTTAGGTACTGTTGTAAACCCATTCATATTTTATTATCGCATTATAACTACTGTATTCTAACTTCACCATGGCTTATACCCCCGATACAATCCATAGATTCATCAAAACAAGCAAACAACGCAACGAAAACAGAATCTGTCAAAAACAGAAAAGTCTGTAATAATTCGAACAATGACCATACTTATGTAACTCCAAAAATTCTGAAAAATTAGATAAACTTGGGAAATTTGTATATAAATAATTTGTAAAAAATTCAGAATTTTATCACGCTCCAGCAAATTCTGACAATTCTTCTACTGGACGCAAAAGTTTCAGTTTTTTCACAAAATCAAAACAACTATCATCCAAATCATCCCAAAGGCTTTACTTGGCACAAACACTAATTATAAACAAAAACACAACCATAAAAGTAGCATAATTGTGTGCACACAAAAAACCCAGAAAAACAAACTATTGGGTTGTCTCACAACAAGCTCTTTTTTATAGCCATTAAGATAGGCTTGGGACATTAATGATGATCACATAAAAGACAAGAATTGAAGCACAAAGAGAGCATCATAATACATGTGACAAACATATTTACGTCTAACATACTTCCTATGCATAGGCATTTTATAGGAAAACAGATTATCAAGACAAGAAGTATCTAACATATGCAAATGAGAGGAATAAAACACTGACAATCTCAACATAACGAGAGGTAATTCAGTAACATAAAAATTTCTACAACCATATTCCTCTCTCATAATAATTACATGTAGTATCATAATAAAATTCAATAATATAGCTATCATATAAAATTTTCTCTTCATGATCCACATTCATAAAAGTATTATAATCTTCCAAGATTGTGGGATTAACATCAACTAAGGTCATGACCACTCCAAACCCACTTTCCTCAAAAATTTCATAAGATTGAACACTCTCCAAATATGTGGGATTATTTTTAGCTAAAGTTGACACTCTTCCAATCCCATTTTCAATATTATCGCAAACATATTCATCATGAGGCTTAAATAATTTTTCAAGATCATAAGAATCATTATCACTCCAATGATGATCATTGCAATAAGTAGTGGACGTAATAAAATTATCACCCCCAAGCTTATAGCTTTGCATATCGTTAGCATAATTGACATTAAAATAATTTAAAATAACATCATTGCAATCATGATTTTCATTCATGGATCTATCATGAATCAGTTTATAGATTTCTTCTTTAAACACTTCATCACAATTTTCATATTCACGAATTTCAAGCAAAACTTCATAAAGATAATCTAGTGCATTCAACTCGCTAGCAATTGGTTCATCATAATCGGATATTTTAAAAAGATTAGGAAGAGGATGAGGATCCATCTTAATTTTTCTTATTTCTTTATCTATTTTTGAGTGTTGATATGAAGGCAGAAAGCAAGCAAACAGGCAAACAAGCAAAAAGGCAAATGAAAAATATTTTTGTCTTTTTATGAAAATGTTTTACAAGTGGGGGAGATGAAAAAGAGAGGCAAATGGCAAATAATGTAAATGCAAGGAGATGAATGTTTATGCAATTGTACTATTGATGTTGATGATGTTTCCTCGGCAACGGCAACAAAAATTCTTCCTGCTACTTGTGAGATGCGTTGGGATTTCCTCGAAGAGGAGAGGATGATGCAGTATAGTAGAGATAAGTATTTCCCACAGTTAAGAACCAAGGTTATCAATCCAGTAGGAGAACCACGAAACACCTTGTTAGCAGTACCTACACACAAAATAACAAATACTTGCACCCAACGCGAACAAGGGGTTGTCAATCCCTCGGCGGTTAATTGCAATGATCAAATCTCGTATTGATAGATAGATAAAACATAAAATTAAATAAAGTAAATAAAATTGCAGCAATGCATTTTTGGTTTTTAATATATGATAAAAGTAGACCCGGGGGCCATAGTTTTCACTAGAGGCTTCTCTCCTTAAAATAGCATATGGTGGGTAAACAAATTACTGTTGGGCAATTGATAGAAAAGTGAATAATCATGATGATATCCAAGGCAATGATCATGTATATAGGCATCATGTCTGAGACAAGTAGACCGACTCATGCCTACATCTACTACTATTACTCCACACACCGACCGCTATCCAGCATGCATCTAGAGTATTAAGTTCATAAAGAACGGAGTAACGCCTTAAGGAAGATGACATGATGTAGACAAAGTAAACTCACGCATGAATAAACCCCATCTTTTTATCCTTAATGGAAACAATACAAATATGTGCCTTGTTGTCACTCGGATATAGATCAGCAGAAGATTGAACCCATTATAAAGCACCTTTCCCATTGCAAGAAAAATCAATCTAGTTGGCCAAACCAAATTAATAGATCAGAGAAATACAAAGCCATAATAATCATGCATAAAAGAGTTCAGAGAAGACTCAAATAATATTCATGGATAATCTGATCATAAACTCACAATTCATCGGATCCCAACAAACACACCGCAAAAAGTGATTACATCAAATAGAACTCCAAGAACATCGCGGAGAACATTGTATTGAAGATCAAAGAGAGAGAGGAAGCCATCTAGCTACTAGCTACGGACCTGCAGGTCAGTGGTAAACTACTCACACGTCATCAGAAGGGTAGCAAGGTTGATGTAGAGCCCCTCCGTGGTCGGTTCCCCCTCAAAGAGTACCGAAAAGGGCCTCTAGATGGGATCTCGCGAGAACAGAAGCTTGAGGTGGCGGAAAACGTATTTCGGGTGGCTCTCTGTTGGTTTCCTGATTTTAGAGAATTTATAGAGGCGGAATTAGGTCAAACAGACGCTTGTGGGCCTCACAAGCCACCAGGGCGAGCCTACCCCCTGGGCGCGCCCTGGTGCCTTGTGGGATACTCCTTCATCTTCTGGCCCTCTCCCAAAGCTTCCAGGGTCTCTTATGTCCATAAAAAAATCTCCAAAATTTTTCATGGCATTTGGACTTCGTTTGGTACTGATATTCTAGAAAACCAAAAACAGGCAAAAAACAACAACTAGCACTTGGCAATAAGTTATTAGGTTAGTCCCAAAAAAAGATATATAATGACATATAAATGCATATGAAACATCCAAGATTGATACTATAATATCATGGAACAATCAAAAATTATAGATACGTTGGAGACATATCAAACCACCGTGTCTATTGTGCATGATTTGGTAGTGTAGGTCCGTGCCTTCGTGCCCTGATTCCGAATTAGTAGAAGGACGCCTCTAGTCCGTGGTGTCACGTGTGTGTTTTACACACGCGCCTCGACAACCTATATAAGGGAAGGTAGAGGTCTCCCATGTGGGGCTTCCAATGTATGTTTCCCTCTTACGAGGTAGATCAATACAATAACATGCATGATGTAGTATATTAGCTCACCACGAGGGCCTGAACTTGGGTAATCTGCGTCCCATGTGTACCCTATTCTGACCCTCTATGCACTCTCCACCCCGTGAGCAACCCTATGCTGAGATACGATGATTTTCTGCACTGTCAGTTGGCGGGCAAGTATCCCAAATAGTTATCATCCCAACAAAGAGCGGAGGGGAATATTTATGAGCAATGTTTTTGTCACACACAAGTTGTCATAGTTCTTTTCTGAAGTAACTGCTTGTGATTCTGTAGAAGCTATTACTGTTCCAGGAGTCAAATAAACCAGTGTAGTGAATATGATGAGATGGTTGCAGCGAGAGTAATATTGATTTGGAAGTAAAAAGCATAAGATAAAGACTGAAAATAAAAGTGTTTTCCTTCAATAAAGAGATTAGGCGTGGATAAACTTTAGATCATGGTACCTCAAGCGTGCAAGTTCAATGGTAATCCCAGTTACCTTGTATCATGAGTTTAGTATTTGACTTGCTTGTTCTATAGACGGATCACCCTGGAGTTATGGAACTCCTCCGTGCAGGATTGTGTTCCACACTATGGTCCTGCTTCAATGTTGCCACATCATGGTCATTTCCACAATTAAGGTAATTAAATAGGAACCATGCATTAAGATCATTGGATCACCGTTATCTCATATTATCTTCGGTCCACATTGATGTCCCCACCTGTCATGTCAGAGGTCATAGATTCCCTAAACAATATGTGTTACATGTGTAGGTCTTTAGATCATGTTGCTTGGGCCCTTAAATTGGACAACACGCATAGCGTTTACCATAGTACAACAACTTACTAGAAAAATCATAAGACTACAAACATGAATAACGACATATAAGGTAGGCACAAATGATTCTTACCACTCACCTACATCTCCCACGCCTAGGGGGAATTACTCACACATCGGAAGAGGGAAACCAATCATCATAGAGAATAAATCCATGAAAACCATATCAATAATACCTTGAAGATCCACAATCACATGAATGATTCAACAAGTCTCAATCTCTAGATGAGTATGAATAGAGTTTTACACCCTGATCTTACAACTTGGAGTTCCTATTATAATGACGACGGTGAAAATGGAATGAGTATGGAGGTGAAAGAACAAAACTTTAAGATCTCCAGTTTTCTTCTTCGAATCTCTTCTCTCTCTATTCTGGATGGAGTGGCGGCGGCTAGGTCTCTCGGATGGCGTTGCTAACTTCAGAAAGTTGTTCCTGTAGATGAGGGGGATCCCCTGGCACCTCATATGACTGCCCACATGAGCGCAAGCACACATATGGTTGGCCGTCTTGCAGAATCATTCAACATGGAAGTTGTTCCATTTGGTTTAATTTGGAGTAAAGCACCTTGATTTACTTACATATCTGCTCTTTCCCACCGAACATTGGAAAAACAAGTTTTCTTCTCTCTCGAAGGATTAGCATTAGAAATAACCGAGAAATAATAGAAACACAACGAAAACCAAGTCAAGACTCCTTACAAAATGTCACAAATTCTCAAACCATCAACTCCCCCAAACTTAAGACTTTCTCATCCTCAAGCAACTAAGAAATCAAGAGAGTGAAAGGGAGCTTTACAATTGATTAGAAAGAAGTTTATAGGCTCGCGAAGATATAATATTTCCATTCTCACTAATCCCACAATCATAGTTAAGAGAATATTTGCATTTGAATAGTTATAGTTAAGCTCACTACCTAGCCACGCATAGACTCATATCACTAGTCATAATTCATAAGTTAAATCTTCCATAGTTAACTAGGTGTGGAGCAAGCAAACAAAATTTGTTTTCCTGAGAGAATGCATTTTCTTTGAAGGTTTTACAAACAAAATCAACCAAGGAGTTTTGGAAGATAAGAAAATTTAGTACTCAAGTATTTCATTGACACCCACAAGTACCTCCAAATCATGACTACTGAATACTTACCTCAGTTGTTATTCGTTAGTACTTCAATCTTTGGTGACAGGGTTATGCCAAAAATATGATCATGCATGGGGTTTCATAGTGGATTAATTTTGGGGACTGTGGACCAATGTATTATCTCTTTCGAGCTCTTGCGATCAGTACACAGTTATTAACACAAACACATTCAAGAGAAATCCGAATAATATTCGATGCAGTGTTGCCACTATGTACGGTAACAAACTCATACTGAAATTTATATCAAAACTCTGGTGGATCATTCATCGGCCATCGGAGTTCTCGACATAAGATCAAGAAAGTTAACAAGGTCACATTTACGCACGTGAATGCGCATATAGTGACAAAGCCATGGCACCAGCGAGAAGCTGAAGCGCCATGTAAAACTACACCACACAGATTTTTGGCATAACCTCGCACTACAAAAAAGGACACATCCGTGAAATTATGGCCAGAACAAAAACATTTTATATCATGGAAGTGACACTTCCATGATGATAATTGTGACAAAAACATGTATCATCATAGATGTGGCGGGCTCCTACTTCTATGACAAAAAATCATGACAGAAAATGGGTTTTTCGTCTTGGGCGGGCCGGAGGTGGACCTGCATGACATTCTTTGGGCCGTCCATGACATACAAAATCATGGTAGAAGTGAGGGCGAGATGTTTTCCCGGGATTTCCCGGTATACGGTGGGCAATCGGGCACGAGCGATGTAGTGGTTTGTGCACTTCTCTTGTACGCGCGCATGTGCAAGCCCTTCTGATGTGGAGCATCCTTCGGTCATCCCCATGGACACCACACCGACCCATCAAGCTCCACGTGGATGATAACCCACATGTATAGGGGATCGCAACAGTTTTCAAGGGTAGTATTTCACCCAATTTTTTTGATTCGACACAAGGGGAGCCAAAGAATATTTGCAAGTATTAGCAGTTGAGTTGTCAATTAAACCACACATGGAGAACTAAATATCTGCAGCAAAGTGATTAGTAGAGCAATAGTATGATAGTTTGATAGTAGTGGTAACAGTAGCAATAGTAACGGTAAGAGTAGCAGTTTTATAGTGATTGCAACAACAGCAGCAGCGAAAGTAACTTAGCAAAGAGCAATATGCGAAAAGCGCAGGCATTGGATCAGTGATGGATATTTGTGTTGGATGACATTCATCATGTAATAGTCACAACATAGAGCGGTACACAATAGCTCCAATTCATCAATGTAATGTAGGCATGTATTCCATATATAGTCATATGTGCTTATAATAAGAACTTGCATGACATCTTTTGTCCTACCCTCCCGTGGCAGTAGGGTACATAAGGAAATCTAAGGGATATTAAGGCCTCCTTTTCATAGATAACCAAAACAAAGCATTAACACATAGTGAATACATGAACTCCTCAAACTATGGTAATCACTGGAAAGAATCCCAATTATTGTCACCTTAGGGTATGCGGATCATAACACGTAATAGGTGCATACAACTTCCAAGATAGGATCAAGAACACAAATATATTCATGAAAACATAAAGGGTTCAGATTTGAAATCATGGCACTCGGGCCCTAGTGACAAGCATTAAGCATAGCAAAGTCATAGCAACATCAATCTCAAAACATAGTGGATACCAGGGATCAAGCCCTAACAAGTTGACTCGATTACATGAAAAATCTCATCCAACTCCATCACCGTCTAGCAAGCCTACGAAGGAATTACTCACTCCCGGTGCTGAGCATCATGGAATTGTTGATGGAGAAGGATTGATGATGACGACAACGACTAATTCCACCCTCCAGAGCCCCGAACAGATTCTAGATCAGCCCTCCCGATGAAGAACAGGAGGTGGTGGCGGCTCCATATTGTAAAGCGTGATGATTCCTTCTCTTTAATTTTTTCTCCCCAAATAGGTATATATGGAGTTGGAGTTAGGGTTTTCGGAGGCTCCAGGGGCCCACAAGCCTGCTAGGCGCGCCATGGGGGTTGGCGCGCCCCCTGGGCTTGTGGCGCCTAGGTGGCCCTTTCTGGTAATTCTTTTTGCCAGTATTTTTTATATATTCAAAAAATATTCTCCGTAAATTTTCAGCCCAATCCGAGAATCTTTATTTCTGCACAAAAATAATACTATGGCAATTCTGCTGAAAACCGCGTAAGTTCGGGTTAGTTCCATTCAAATCATGCAAATTAGAGTCCAAAACAAGAGAAAAAGTGTTTGGAAAAGTAGATACATTTAGGATGTATCAGTGGACCTATGAGAAGAGCTCGCGCATGTGCCATCGAAAACGAGGTGAACTCACTCCTCTAAGAGATTGATATCGATATGGATGGAACTTGGATGCCACATCACCAAAGAATGCTATGTATCATTAGGTACGAGGATGACCCCCATCAAGCAGCTAAGGAACATCCCCAAGGCCTAGTAGAAGGACGCCAAGGCCACAAGGAAGAAGGAGGCTACCATCAAGAAGATGGCAGCACCTCCCGGGTGACCCCGTGCGCATGGGCCTCCCAGACCCCGTGCCCACGGGCTACCCAGAGAGCTGCTGGAAGTGAAGATGCACCCCCATGCGCACGGGCCTCTAGACCCCGTGTCCACTGGCCTCGCCATTGTAGCTACCCCATGCGCATAGGCGTGTACCGTGACCATAGGACCCCCCGTGCACACGGGGCCAACTTAGCCAGTGCGCACGACCCTCCCAGGATTCGGCTGTCGAGTTTCCTGTTTTACCCTCCAACTCGTCCCTCACCCCAAGCTACTTATATATTCCGTGCCTAGACTAGTTAGGGTGAGTAAAGTATATGACACTATCTAGAGGGAGCTTTGCTCATCTACCACTCCTATAGGAGATCAAGACCTCCTAGGAGAAGATCCCTAGTGGATATCAAGACCCCTTCTAGGGAAGGATCTATGTAGATCATCAAGATCTCATCTCCTGTTGGATTTGAGAAGAACTACATTTGTGCTTGTTTTCCTTTAATTGATCTTGTATGCTTGTGGATCTCAACTATGTTATTCTAGTGGATGTGTAATTGGGTTTTGTTTGAGTGATTTCTGTTGTTGTTCTTCCCTTTTCCCCCTTCAAGTGTGAAAAGATCATCCATTAGGGTTCCACCCTACAACATATTGGTATCATGAGCAAGGTTGATTCACATCTTGGAGTCCCTACCCCCCCATATTCTAGCCTAATTTTGTTGCTTTTGTCGCAATTCAAAAATCCTCACAAAAATAGCCCTGCCAAATTTTTTGCAATTTGTTGGTTCTTTTGAGACTTTGTTGATTTGTCCATGAATTTCTTGTTTGGCAACTGGATCTACCCCTCCCCACCACCCCTACTTTCCCCACCGATGAATTTCCACGAAATTTTTGTTTTAGCCACGGATTTGGGCGCGCTCTTGTGTAGACGGAACACCCCATGCGCATGGGCCCCCTGATGCCCCATGTCCACGGGACCCCATGCACACGGGCCTCACTTACCCCGTGCGCACGACCTCAACGGAGAGGGTTCCCTTTGCCCATTTTTTTGTTTTCCATTACAAAACCACCATTTGTCTTCCGCATTATACCACTTTTTCCACATATATACACTTCCACCACCACAAATTTTGTTTGGGATTTTGAGTTGCGGTTCCTGTTTCCTAAGGTGTTTAGGCTAATTAGGGACGGTCGACATCAACATCACCGCTATTCATCATCGCCTCGGACTCGACATCAACAACGACCACCTCACCTTCATACCAACCGTAAGCAAGGATGGTAACCTCGACGACATCTTGTACTTATCCCTTGCCATTGCATTGATAGCCTCGAGCAATTTTGTGTCACTTACCCATCGAGACTAGCAAGTTGAGAATTGCTGGGCCATGCACCTTATGCACCTTAGTGATATGCTTACTCTACATAGCTACATTTAGCATGCACTCATCTTACTATCATCATTGTGCCATAAGTCTCTCCCGTGCATATCTTACATACTTGTCTCATATATTGCCTCGCGCATCAAGCATTTTGGCATAGTCATAAAAAAGAAAGATTTTAAGCAAAAGAAGAAAAACAAAGAGCTTGTAAGCAACAACATTGAGCCATTTTGCATAGTTACATCATATTTGGATCATACATATATAGCATACTTGGGATTGAAGATGGCACATTACTCTCATAGGTTGGTGCACAAGCGTATCTAGCCCATTTGAGGGATCAAGCTATTATCTCTCTAGTATCTATGCAACAAGAGCATTTTCCGTGGTTACACATTTTCAGCTCATTCCTTGGTTGCGTTGATCCCACTTATCTTTCATGTGTGTGTTTCCTAGTGATATCCTAGCGTTTTGATCAATTTGTCGTACTTGCTTTTGTGAATCTCTTCAACATTATCACTATCTTGCCTAACACTTGCTTGAATTTTGTGCCACTCATCCTAACTGAGGTCCTCGATAAGCCTTAATTTTGTAGTTGTGAGAAACAAACCTGGTACCAATTCTAGTATTATAGCATTGCACTGAGTGATAGTCGATACATCCTCAATCTTCGAAAAAGGTAACTTCGGTATTGTACTCTCATTTTCCTACTCACCACCACTTGAATAAGATGAATAGGCCAAGCACCTCGGCAAACCTACTCTTCGAGGACCAAGATGAAGCACATGACTACATCACCAAAAATCATCTCTTTAGCGTTCAACGAGCTCTACATCAAGAAAGTGTAGCTTTAGGCGACCACATCGAGCAACTCGCCACCGACTACGTCAATCGGAAGCAAGAAACCGGGACTATCTTGATGCCAAGCTATCCAGTCAAATGGAAGAATTTCGTTACATGATCATCAACCGCACGTCATCCGCTTCATCATCATCAAGACGGCGCCACTCAAGTAGACACTCTTCAGACTCTTCTTCTGACGCAAGTCTTTATCGAGCTCGTTTGCATCGCCGCGATGATCATCACAATCCATTCCATAGCAACGGGTTGCAAGCCTGACTTCGAGAGTGTGAGATGACGCACAAGTAAGGTATCAATCGTAGTCCTTTCATTAAGTAAGAGTGTCGAACCCAACGAGTAGAAGTAAATGACAAGTGGTTTTCAGCAAGGTATTCTCCGCAAGTACCGAAAGTAGCGGTAACAGAAAGTTTTGTAGCAAGGTAATTCGTAACAAGTAACAAGTAGCAATAGTAACAAAGGTGCGTCAAGGTGGCCCAATCCTTTTTATAGCAAAGGACAAGCCGGAAAGTTCTCTTATATAAAGCAAAGCGCTCTCAAGGACACATGGTAATTCTCGTCTAGTCACGTTCATCATGTTTAGTTGATTCGTGTTCACTACTTTGATAATTTGATATGTGGGTGGACTGGTGGTAGGGTGTTGTTCTTACTTGAACAAACAACCCACTTATGATTACCCCCTCTCGCAAGTGTCGGGGTACACAAACAGGGGTGTATGTTTCCCCCTGACTTGTGCCCGGATAGGCAGATCTCCGGCGCGACAACAACAGAGCAAACTGCACCAAGCATCCAAGACTAGGCCAAGCAGAAGAGATGGCTCTATGAGAAATCAAAGGGAGGATCAAGAAGACCAAGACTAACCAAACAAGCAAGATATCACTAAGGAAAAACCTCCCTTGCCGGGCAGGCGAGCCTGGCGAGGTCAAGGTTTCCCCAAGACAAGCCTCAAGACTCCCTCGATAGGCTTGCCGGGGATGCCAAGGGCGGATTACCCCACCAAAACTCCACCGCTCCACCTCACAGCAACGCAAGTCGCCCATCGGTGTGGTGTCAAGCCCCCAAGTGACTAAGTGGATGTTACTTGGTATGTGGCAGGCCATTTCTGAGGAAGATCATGCCTAAATGACACTCGTCCAGGTGATGTGTCACGTAGGCAGGCGAAAAGGTGGCTGAATGGCATGGCAAGGCTTGCCGGGCTATGCCACGATGTGACACTAAGTGGCGCATTTAATGCACCCTGCCTGTCTGCAGAGTTAGGTATGATAGCATTGTGGCTATCTAATCAGTGCATAATGACTGTTTTGCCATTGTGGTGACCCCTTGACCTATAAAAGGAGGGCCGTGGCTATCTTAGAAAGGATTCAGACCCTTGTACGCTCGTATGCGCGTAGCTGCTCTCGCTCCGAGGTGACCTTGCCGGGCTAGAGCGCTGCGTCTCCACCATGGTCTTTTCATCAATCCACCAAAGCAAGAGTAGGGTTTTACGCCTCGCGGCGGCCCGAACCTGGGTAAAACTACCCGTGTCATCGTTGCCGTGCTGCTCTATGCTTTTCCGCTCTTTGTGCAATGCGCTCTTCCCCCTTGCCGAACCACAAGGGGCCGATGGCCCCATAGGTGGCCGTGTGATACCACGACATCTTTGCCGTGCCAGGTAGGGGGGCAGCGCTTGCGCGAACCCGAAGGTGTGACCAGCGCGTTATCTTCATCAATGGCTTCATCATCCATGGCGCCCAAGAAGAAATCCGGTGCTTCAGCTCACCCGTCCACCTCGAAGGCCCCCTCGCATGCCAAGCACCGCTTCGGAGGCCATGGCGCGGACCCAGCTCTTGTTGAGATTTCCGCCAGCGGCCAATCAAATGGACGAGTGGAGGGCCACTATCCAGAGCTTGATTGGTTTCGCTAAGGTGGGAGGACCACAGCAGGCAGGCCCACCACAGCCTCCACCAACGGCGGCAACGGCCCAACCCGCTGGCCGCATCGAGGGAGCCGTTCTGACGGTGCAGTCCCCTCCACGACAGCCAACGCAGGGGCCGCAACCAGGACCACACAACCAAGAACCCGACGACGTATCAATGGCTTCGTCTGATCCTCAGACACGTCGAGACCAGCGATGGGTCCTGGAAGACAGGCGGAGGGAAGACGCGCGCATCACCATCGCGTCACCATCGAGCGACGCCGCGACACCCGCCGCCAGTTTGATAGGTGCAATGGCCCTGACGTCGACGAAGCCATGCCTGGTGGAGGCGGGTACCTACCTTTCGAGGTTGGGTGCCCCGCCTTGACTCCTGAGCTGCGGCAAATCCGTTGGCCATCTGCCCGTACGTTCAAACCAGAGATACCAGAAAAGTACGATGGAAGATTGAACCCAGCAGAGTTCTTGAGCATCTACACCATCGTTGTTCAAGCTGCCGGAGGAAGGAACGAGTAGGTGCCGCTAGTCCTTGTTGCCGAGCCTCAGGCTCCAACGTGGGCGCGGCACATAGTCCATTTCCTCCAAATAGGAGAACTTCCCGAAGAGTAAGAAGAAGCTGAACGAGTAGCCCGGAGGGCCAGTATGTATCAGTTCGTTGATGACATGCTATACAGAAGAAGGCCTAACAGAGTGAAATTGAAGTGCATTTGCCGGGAAGAAGGAAAGGAATTGTTGGCAGAGATACACAAGGGTATATGCGGCTCCCACAATGGATCGAGGGCCCAGGTTGGAAAAGACTTCCGGCAAAGTTTTTACTGGCCCACGGCCCTCCAAGATGCAATTGAGCTAGTCACCAAATGTGAAGCCTGCCAGTTCCACTCCAAGAATATCCATCAGCCTGCTCAAGCTCTCCAGATGATCCCTTTGTCATGGCCCTTCTCGGTCTGGGGGCTTGACATCTTAGGCCCCTTCCCTCGTGCTACCAGGGGCATTAAGTTCTTGTTCGTCGCTATCGACAAGTTCACAAAGTGGCCAGAGGTGGAGCCCGTGAGGAACGTGACAGCACAGTCAGCTATCATGTTCTTGAAAGGATTGGTGTGCCGTTTCGGAGTGCCCGCCAGAATCATCACTGACAATGGCACCCAATTCACAAGCCGCGCTTTCATGCAATACGTTCATGCCCTCGGAAGCAAAGTCTCATTTGCCTCTGTTGCCCATCCCAGAAGCAACAGACAAGCTGAGAGGGAAAACGCTGAAGTGCTACGAGGACTCAAGACAAGAACATTTGATAGGCTGCAGAAGTGCCACAGGCGATGGATTAACGAGCTGCCGGTGGTTCTTTGGTCCCTCCGTACGACACCAAATTGAGCTACCGGGCAGACTCCCTTCTCCCTAGTCTATGGGGCAGAAGCAGTTATCCCCACGGAACTCATATACGGATCACCTCGAGTGCTTGCCTACGATGAAGTAGCGTAGGAACCGCACCGGCGTGATGATGTTGTGCTACTTGAGGAGAACCGTCTCCGGGCTGCTACGCGTGCTGCATGCTACCAGCAAGCCCTGCGTCGCTATCACAGCCGCAGGGTTCATGCCCGGAGCCTTGAGGAAGGCGACCTTGTCCTTAGGCGTGTTCAGTCCACCAAGGGTGCAAACAAGTTGACGCCGAAGTGGGAAGGCCCTTACCGGGTAGTACGAGTCACCAAACCCGGCGCAATCCGTCTGGAGACCGGAGATGGCATCCAGTTGCAAAACTCATGGAACATTGAGCATCTCCATAAGTTCTACCCGTAAGGCGCGGCTGTCGGGCCCTGCCCGACAGCCACCCTTTTGTACAGGCCTTGCCGATGTTGCATGCAACCCTTTGTACAAAGCCAGGCGCAGACCCTGAGCAATAGATGAATAAACGAAGCACTGGGGGCCCCCCGACAAGATTGCATGCATGCGTAAGCATATCATGAGCATAGCATGATCACGTAGATGAGGTCGCATGTAGCACTGTTTTCATCTGCACTAAGTTGCAGGGTTCTTGCCGTGGAATTGGTCCCGAAGAGAAGAAATGGAGACAAGCCTACACAGTGATCCCCGGCAAGCCAAACAGATAAGTTTCTTCTTATCCATACCTGTTCTGTAAGGTAAAAACTTGTGCATATGAAAACCTCGCTACCTTCGAAACATAGGTGCTCCCATCCTTTGTCCCGAATGTTGCTTCGGGCAAGGTGGTCGCAGTTGCCTTTGATGGAGAGGGTTCTACGAGGGGCCAGTCCCTTTTTATAGTTTTATGCCCGGCAGGCCTCGCCCCACGGCTACAAACTAAGGGTACCGGCAGGATAGTTTGCCAGGGGAAACTTGTTTACTTGAATGTATAGAGGCACCTCACCTCTTCATGGACATGATACATGCACAAGTACCCGGCAAGGCTTGTCTATTTCATTAATATGCTGATAAGCAAGTACAGATCTTACAGAGCATAAACATGGATAAAGAAGTTTATATAATTTAGACTAAAGTTCGGCAAGTGCCTACATATTTTAGACTGAAAAAAGATAAGTGCCCCGTAATGCCTTTGCTCTGTCCGCCTCCTCCTCGGAACTGCAGGGGGAGACGAAGAAGATGAAGGATGGAGAAACGGGTGCGAATGAGCCACACCTCTCCGCGTTTTTTTCCTTTATGGGAGCGAACATGGGGGAGAGGAGCGCATATCTTCAACGCGTGTCCGTGCACAGTTTTGGGGTCTAACCCAACATGCCCAGCGACATGTATGGCTCAGGCCCGGGGGCTTATGTCGGGGTACACAAATAGGGGTGTATGTTTCCCCCTGACTTGTGCCCAGACAGGAAGATCTCCGGCGTGACAGCAACAGAGCAAACTGCACCAAGCATCCAAGACTAGGCCAAGCAGAAGAGATGGCTCTTTGAGAAATCAAAAGGCGGATCAAGAAGACCAAGACCAACCAAACAAGCAAGATATCACTAAGGAAAAACCTCCCTTGCTGGGCAGGCGAGCCTGGCGGGGTCAAGGTTACCCCAAGACAAGCCTCAAGACTCCCCCGGCAGGCTTGCCGGGGACGCCAAGGGCGGATTACCCCTCCAAAACTCCACCGCTCCACCTCACAGCAACGCAAGTCGCCCATCGGTGCGGTGTCGAGCCCCCAAGTGACTAACTGGCTGTTACTTGGTACGTGGTAGGCCATTTCTGAGGAAGATCATGCCTAAATGACACCCGTCCAGGCGATGTGTCGCACGAGCAGGCGAAAAGGTGGCTGAATGGCACGGCAAGGCTTGCCGGGCTACACCTCGAGGTGACACTAAGCGGCGCATTTAATGCACCCTGTCCTGTCTGCAGAGTTAGGTATGATAGCACTGTGGCTATCTAGTCAGTGCATAATGACTGTTTTGCCATTGTGGAGAACCCTTGACCTATAAAAGGAGGGCTGTGGCTACCTTAGAAAGGAGTCGGATCCTTGTACGCTCGTACGCACGTAGCTGCTCTCGCCCCGAGGCGACCTTGCCGGGCTAGAGCGCTGCATCTCCACCATGGTCTTTTCATCAATCCACCAAAGCAGGAGTAGGGTTTTACGCCTCGCGGTGGCCCGAACCTGGGTAAAACTACCTGTGTCATCGTTGCCGTGCTGCTCTATGCTTTGCGCTCTTTGTGCAGTACGCTCTTCCCCCTTGCCGAACCACAAGGGGCCGATGGCCCCATAGGTGGCTGTGTGATACCATGACAGCAAGCATCCACAACTATGAAAGAAGAATTAAGATAAACCTAACAATAGTGTCGCGTACTAAAGTTTGGGTCCTTTGGTACCCAAGACTTGTGCACATGCAGTAGCAGCTTTTCCCGATGGCAGGGCTTGCCGGAGGGCAGCTGTGGACAAACTCAAAACTTGGTTAATAGAATCATCTAGAAGACATCCAGGCAGGTGATTGAAACATACTAAGGAAAGTACAGAAGATCAAGGCTGGAGCTGCCGGCAAGCTACTTGCTGGCAAACAAATGAGGACCCGGCAAGCTCCATGCCAGCAAACTCCCACTACCTTGCCACTGCTCCACCTCAGCGACCAGCGCGCCGCTTGTCAAGTAGGTGTCGAGCGGGCAGGTAGTTAAGTGAGCTCTGTCTGGGCACGTGGTAGCTCGCTCCCAGAAGACACAACTTTATTGACACCCATCCCAGGGGCGTGTCTAGATAATACGAGGTAGCTGGGCAAACGACATAGAAGGAGAGACGATTCCCGCCGGCAAGCACCACCAGCATGACACCTCACGGAGCATTTAATGCCTTTGTCCTAACCCGTTAGAGTTAGGTATTTGGCAATGTAGCCACTATACACAAGTCTATATTTACCATTTTGCCATTATGGAGACCCCTTAATCTATAAAAGGAGGCCCATGGCTAGCTTTAAAATGTCAGAACTTTGCTTATTTGCATGTGTAGCTGCACTTCCCGCGCACTCTGGCCGGCAAGTTGCGCTCCTTGTAACTAAGCATAAACACATTCAATACAATAAAGTAGGAGTAGGGTTTTATGATTCGCAATGGCCTGAACCTGGGTAAATCTTCGCATTGATTGCTCGATCTGCTCTTCGTGCTTGACGACCTTTCTAGTCGAACCGTAAATGGGCCTTTGTTGGTCCCATAGATTGTCACACAACATCTTTGGCGCGCCAGGCAGGGGGATCGCTAGTGCGAACCTGATTTAGCAGTCATCACGTCAGCTTGATCATGTTCATCGCCATGGCTCCCAAGAAGAAGGGCACCCCAGCAGCCGGTCTGTCTACATCCAAGCTACCGACGCCTACACAGACAGGCGACAGCGCAGGTGGCGGCAGAGGAGGCGGAGGCGACGAACAACATCCATGACGCTCCGGCAATCCTAGCCAGGCTAGTGGCATTGTCCAGAGTGGGAACAACTACAACCCGCACGCCACCAGGTCCAAGGATGCAGCTGTGCTACTTGCGGGCGGTGCAACAAACTCCAAGGATGATGCGGTGCCATCCAAGACACCCACGCTGGCACACACACCGCGGCCATCTTAGGTCACAGGCGAAGAGCAGCACCACAACGTCGGCGGTTCCGGGCGTTCTCACGGCAAAGCCCCTATGCATCATTCTCAAGATGTACAGGGCCAGCATGAAAGCCAGCATGCCAGTGAAGATAGGCCATGGTTGCAGGACCGAGATGGAGCTCCTTCTAACTATGTTAGAAGTAAGAACACCTCTTGTTCTTCGCACCGTTCTTTGCCAACTTCACCGACAGAAGCCCTAGCACGAGCACAGTTGCTACTAGATTTTCCTCTTGCTACAGAGAAGATGGACGAGTGGAGGGCTGCCATACAGAGCCTTCTTAGCTTCACCAACAACGACAAGCTATAGCAGGTGGGTCCCTCGCAGCAGCAGCCCACCGTGCCGGTGCGTGCTACTGGCGAGAGGACCGGAGGTGGTGCGGCCACGGTGTAGTCTCCTCCCTGATAACAATAGCAGCGACAGAGTTAGCGGGTCAAAACTCATGATGATTTCCATGGCATCGTTTGATTCGTGAGCTCACTGCGATCAGCGCCAAGTTCTCCAAGAATGGCACAGAGAAGACGCTCGTACCACCATAGAGCGGCGACGGGAAGCACGCCGTCAATCCGACAGGCGTGCGGGGCCCACTGTCAATGAGCCTGCATTGGTGTACTCTGGGTACTTACCTTACGAGGTGGGTTGCCCGGTGTTCACTCGTTAGTTGCGGCAAGTCCAGTGGCCAACTTCCCGAAACTTCAAGCCAGAAGTGCTGGAGAAATATGACGACAAGATCCATTCGTCAGAGTTCCTAGGCATCTACACCCTTGCACTGCAAGCTACATGGTCCCGTGACAAGAAGATCCTAGCCAACTACTTCCTGTTGGTGCTCAAGCCCAACATCAGATCATGGTTGATGAACTTGCCGGAGGATTCCATCTCTTCGTGGTCAGATCTATGCCATGAATTCATTGGCTTTTTTATTAGGGGCCACAAGGTTCCCGGTTAGCCGAGTGATTTGCATGTGATACCGCAAATGGATGGCTAGTCTCTTCGCAAGTACATACAGAGATTCAGCCATGTCCAACGCAACATCCCTGACGTTCACCCTGCCATTGTGATTATAGAATTTCACAAAAATGTGCGTAATCATAAGATGCAGGAAGAATTAGCCATGAACAAGGTGAAGGATGTCGCCGAGCTCTATGCTCTAGCTGACAAGTGCGTACGTGCTGAAGGGGGGAGGAGACTTCCTGAGGAGGACGCTGGCGCAGAGGTCGACTCTGAAGACGACAATGCCACCACCACCCCGAAGAGAAGAGCCACAAGCGCAACAGGAAGCGCAAGGGCAAAGCAGTAATGGCTGTTGAGGGCTCCGACAATGCCAATGACGGCAAGAAAGCTAAGACTGAGAGCTACCGCAAGGAGATTGCCGGGTGCGCCTCATGTCAAGAGTTGGCAACTCGCGACAAGATGGAGGGCTTTGGCAAGCAGTATTGCAATATCCACCATACCAAGGGCCATGACCTCCAAGTCTGCCGGCAAGTAGAGCAACTTGCCAAGAAGCAGAAGGCTGAGTACGAGATGCGTGATAAAGAGAAGGCCCAAGACGGTGCTGGAGGATCCGGTAAGAAGGGTCGTGGTGACCGAGGAAGCCGCTGCGGCAAGGCCAAGAAGCAAAAAGGGAAGCCTGCTAGAGGCCACGACAAGAAAGAAGAAGATGATGATGAGGACGAAGAGAATGACGATGAGTCCAGTGAACACGAGTTCCAGAAAGCTATAGAGGCCATGTGCGTTGATGGAGGTGCATCTTTGCACTCCTCCCACCGCCAGCTTAAGAAGTGGGCGCGTGAAGTCAATGTGGCGGAACTAGCAGTTGATGCCCAGAAGCCACACAAACGGTCCAACATGCCCATCATCTTTGATGTCGAGGACCACCCTGATCGCACAACTATGGTCAGGTGCCTGCCGTTGTTGGTTTCACCGATAATACGCAACCTCAAAGCCACAAAGAAGCTGGTTGACGGTGGGGCTGGTTTGAACTTGATCTCACCTGATGTGATCAAGAGGCTACAAATTTCCGATGAAGATCTCAAGCAGACGGGCACGTTCCAAGGGATCAATCTGGGAAGGAGCCAACCTAAGGGCAAGATCACGCTGCTGGTAACATTTGGCGGTGAGCTGAACTACAAGACAGAGAAGATCATCTTCGACATCGTCAAGATTCCATTGCCATATAATGGGATCCTTGGCCGGCTGGCACTGGCTAAGTTCATGGCAGCATTACACTATGCATACAACACGCTCAAGATGCTAGGGCTGATGAGCGTCATCACCATCAATTGTGACAAGAAAGACGCGCTCCTTTGTATTGATCAGCTCTACCGGGAAGCAGCTGCAGCTTCTGCTGCCAAGGCACTTGCTCCTGCTGACAAAGCTCCCAGGGGGAAGAAGAAGAAGACCGGCAAGACCTCCGACAAGGACTCCGACAAGCTCAACTCTTCAGAGTGTTGCGCACCCATTAAGGATGTGCCGGAGAGCTCTGCCAGCAAGAGCAAGAAATCTAGAGTAGCTCCACCAGCAACTAAGAAGGTGTTCACCAAGGAGGACGACACGGGAGGTACTTTCACCATAAGTGCCACCCTTGATGAAAAATAGGAAAGCGCTCTCATTGCCTTCCTGCGGGAAAATGTCGATGTGTTTGCATGGCAACCATCTGACATCCCTAGTGTTCCCAGGGAGGTAATTGAGCACCACCTTGCTGTCTGCCCTCATGCGCAGCCCGTCATGCAGAAGCTCAGGAAGCAAGCTTTGGAACGGAACTATTCATTGCTGAAGAGATCATGAAACTAGAAGCAACAGGCCTAGTCAGAGGAGTACTCCATCCAACTTGGTTGGCAAATCCATTCGTAGTGCACAAATCGAATGGGAAATGGAGACTTTGTATTGACTAAACTGACATCAATAAAGCTTGTCCAAAAGATCCCTTGCCGCGCATTGACCAGATTGTGGACTCCACTACCAGTTGTGATTTACTCTCATTACTTGATGACTACTCTGGTTAAAATCGGATTTTCATGTCCAAGGAAGATTAGGAGAAAACCGCGTTCATCTCTCCATGTATTGCTTCATACGTATGCCTTTCAGGTTGAAGAGTGCTGGTTCTACATTTGCAAGAGCAGTCCAGATTGGTTTTGAACCCCAGCTGCATAGGAATGTGGAAGCATATATGGATGATATAGTGGTCAAAACCAAGGACAAAGCAACCCTCATACAAGATCTAGAAGAGACATTTGCAAATCTGCGCACGATCAATTTGAAGCTCAACCCTGAGAAGTGTGTGTTTGGCGTCCCATCAGGCAAGCTGCTCGGGTTCTTTGTATCTCAACGTGGAATTGAAGCTAATCCCGACAAGATCAAAGCAAACGAGAAAGTTGAAGCACCAAAGCGTGTCAAGGATGTGTGCCGCCTTGCCGGTTGCATTGCTGCATTAAGCAGGTTCATCTCCATGTCCGCTGTGTGTGCCTTGCTGTTTTTCAAAATTTTGAAAAAGGCAGGTCCGATGAAATGGACTCCGAAAATGGAGGCTGCACTGCAAGATTTGAAGAAGTACCTCTCCTCTGCGCCACACTGGTTGTGCTAAAGCCACAAGAGCCATTGCTGCTATATTTGGCGGCAACAAATCAAGTGGTTAGTGCTACACTAGTGGCTGAGAGGGAAGCCGAAGACGAAGAAGCAGCAGATGCAGAGCCGTCAAGCGACAAACCGGAATCTTCTCCAGCAAGTCCAGGTGCCGACAAGCCAAATGCAGAACAAGCAAACACAACAAACCAACAAGTAGTGCCGAAGAAGAAGATGGTGCAACACCCAGTTTATTTTGTCAGTTCTCTTCTCCAGGGAGCTAGATCAAGATACTCTGGTATGCAAAAGTTGCTTTTCGGTCTTCTCATGGCCTCGAGAAAGCTACACCACTACTTCCAAGCACATCAGATCACCATCGTCACTGGCTTCCCGATGCAAAGGATTTTGAGAAATCCAGATGCAACATGTAGGATTGTGGAGTGGGCATCAGACTTGTCAAACTTTGAGCTCAAGTTTGAAAGCACTTCAAAGATTCAGAGCAGGGACTTGGTGGATTTCATTGCAGAATGGACTCCAATGCCAGACGAAGAGATTCAAGAGACTTCTCTCCCCGGCAAGGAAACAACTCGAGATTGGATTATGTACTTTGATGGAGCTTTTTCGCTGCAAGGTGCCAGTGTCGAAGTGGTTCTTGTCGCACCCACCGGAGAGCACCTCGAGTTTGTAGTTCAGATGCATTTTCCCAGGGAGAAAGCAACAAACAACACTACTGAGTATGAAGGGCTACTTGCCGGTCTCAGGATCGCAATAGACCTTGGAATCAGAAAGCTCATTATCAGGGGCGACTCGCAGCTCGTTGTGAAGCAAGTAAACAAAGATTATTAGAGCCCATTGATGGAAGCATATGTGGATGAAGTGAGGAAATTGGAAGAGCACTTTGACGGATTGCAAACAGAGCATGTTCCCCGTGCGGAAAACAACATTGCAGATGATCTATGAAAGTGCGCTGCACTAAAGCTACCTGTGGAACCAGGAACTTTTGTCCTCCATTTGACCCAGCCATCTGTAACACCGTCAATGTGGCAGAACATGAGAAGGAAATTGAACACCAACAAGTACTTTTCGGCAGAGCTACGAACAGCCGCCGCCAAGGATGTTGCGGGATACAACACCATGTTAGCCGGTGAGCAGCACGCTCCAACAGGATCTCAGGTCCTTGCCGTTGAGACAAGCGCTCCCGCAGCAGAAGAGATGCCTTTAGTCCTTGTCGTAGAGCCACAATCTCCCACATGGGCACAACAGATCGTCCTGTTCCTCCAAACAGGGGAACTTCCCAAAGAACAAGAAGGAGCTGAAAAAGTGGCCCGTCAGTCAAGTATGTATTAGTTTGTGGACAACGTTCTGCACAGAAAAAGACCAAATGGGGTGAAATTGAAGTGCATTTGCCGGGAAGACGGACAGAAGCTATTGGCGGAGATACATGGAGGCATATGTGGTTCTCACACAGGATCAAGGGCCCTTGTTGGAAAAGCTTTCCTACAAGGCTTCTATTAGCCCACTGCTCTCCAAGATGCAACTGCACTAGTAATCAAGTGTGAAGCGTGCCAGTTTCATTCCAAGACATCACATCAGCCAGCTCAAGCTCTTCAAACAATTCCTCTCTCCTGGCCCTTCTCAGTCTGGGGGCTCGACATATTGGGCCCCTTCCCCCGTGCTACTGGGGGCTTTGAGTTCTTGTATGTTGCAATCAAAAATTTTACAAAGTGGCCTCAGGTAGAGCCAGTGAGGAAGGTGACAACACGATCAGCCATCAAGTTTTCAAGGGACTTATTTGCCGTTTTGGAGTACCCAACAGAGTCATCACCGACAACAGCACACAGTTCACGATCCACGCCTTCATGCAGTACATCCAAGACCTTGGCAGCAAAGTCTGTTTTGCATCAGTTGCTCATCCAAGAAGCAACACCCAAGCGGAAAGGGCAAATGCTGAAGTGCTACGAGGCCTCAAAACAAGAACTTTCGACAAGCTGCACAAGTGCGGAAGATGCTGGATTGATGAGTTTCCGGTGGTTCTTTGGTCACTCAGGACGGTACCGAATTGAGCCACTGGCCAGACGCCCTTCTCCCTATTATATGGTGCAGTAGCGGTGCTCCCCATGGAACTCATTGATACGTCTCCATCGTATCTACTTTTCCAAACTCTTTTGCCCTTGTTTTGGACTCTAATTTGCATGATTTGAATGGAACTAACCCGGACTGACGCTGTTTTCAGCTGAATTGCCATGGTGTTATTTTTGTGCAGAAATAAAAGTTCTCGGAATGACCTGAAACTTCACGGAGAATACTTTTGGAATAAATAAAAAATATTGGCGAAAGAATCAACTGAGGGGGACCCACCACCTGTCCACAAGGGTGGGGGCGCGCCCTACCCCCCTGGGCGTGCCCCCTAGCTTGTGGGTCCCACGAAGCTCCACCGACCTCAACCCAACTCCATATATTCACATTTGGGGAGAAAAAAATCAGAGAGAAGGATTCATCATGTTTTATGATACGGAGCCGCCGCCACCTCCTGTTCTTTCTCGGGAGGCCAGATCTGGAGTCCGTTCAGGGCTCCGGAGAGGGGAAATCGTCGCCATCATCATCATCAACCATCCTCCATCACCAATTTCATGATGCTCACCGCCGTGCGTGAGTAATTCCATCGTAGGCGTGCTGGACGGTGATGGGTTGGATGAGATTTATCATGTAATCGAGTTAGTTTTGTTAGGGTTTGATCCCTAGTATCCACTATGTTCTAAGATTGATGTTGCCATGACTTTGCTATGCCTAAAGCTTGTCACTAGGGCCCGAGTGCCATGATTTCAGATCTGAACCTATTATGTTTTCATGAATATATATGTGTTCTTTATCTTATCTTGCAAGTTATAGTCACCTACTACATGTTATGATCCGGCAACCCCGGAGTGACAATAGTCGGGACACTTCCCGATGATGATCGTAGTTTGAGGAGTTCATGTATTCACTAAGTGCTAATGCTTTAGTCCGGTTCTCTATTAAAAGGAGGCCTTAATATCCCTTAGTTTCCATTAGGACCCCGCTGCCATGGGAGGGTAGGACAAAAGATGTCATGCAAGTTCCTTTCCATATGCACGTATGACTATATATGGAATACATGCCTACATTATATTGATGAATTGGAGCTAGTTCTGTGTCACCCTAGGTTATAACTGTTGCATGATGAATGCCATCTGACATAATTATCCGTCATTGATCCATTGCCCATGAGCTTTTCACATATTGATCTTTGCTTCGTTACTTTTCCGTTGCCACTATTACGATTCCTACAAAACTGCTACTGTTACTTTTGCCACCGTTACTGTTACTTCCATACTACTTTGCTACTAAGTACTTTGCTGCAGATATTAAGTCTTCCAGGTGTGGTTGAATTGACAACTCAGCTACTAATACTTGAGAATATTCTTTGGCTCCCCTTGTGTCGAATCAATAAATTTGGGTTGAATACTCTACCCTCAAAAACTGTTGTGATCCCCTATACTTGTGGGTTATCAAGACCTTTTTCTAGCGCCGTTGCTGGGGAGCATAGCTCTATTCTCTGAGTCACTTGGGATTTATATCTGTTGATCACTATGAGGAATTTGAAAGATACTAGAATCAAGATTTTTCCCTCCACTACGAGGGGAGGTAAGGAACTGCCATCTAGCTTTGCACTTGATTCACCTTCTGTTTTGAGTAAGCTTGCGACACCTACACCTACTAGTAATTCTGATATGTCACAAGTAATTGATGATGCCACTTCTTCTATGCATGATGCTTATGATGATACTACTGCTTTGCTTGATAATACTGTGCCACTAGGTGAATTTCTTGATGAACAACTTGCTAGGGTTAGAGAAAATGAAATTACTGAAACTGATGATATTATTGAAACTGAAGCTTATGATTCTCCCCCTAGATATGAATTGCCTGTTGTACCTGAGGGTTATATTATGGATGATGAAACTGCTAGAGATTTTCTTGCTTGCAATGATAGAGAGGATCTTAAGAAACTGTTAGCTAAGCTGAAGGAAAAATCTTTGAATGCTAGAATGCAATATGATCCTAAGTTTGCTACTTCACCTATCTTTGTTACTGATAAGGATTATGAATTCTCTGTCAATCCTGAGTTAATTACTTTGGTTGAATCGGATCCTTTCTATGGTTATGAATCTGAAACTGTTGTGGCACATCTTACTAAATTGAATGATATAGCCACCCTATTCGCTCATGAGGAAAAAATCCGCTATTATTATATTCTAAAATTGTTTCCTTTCTCGTTAAAGGGTGATGTTAAGTTATGGTTTAATTCTCTTGCTCCTGGTTGTGTGCGTAGTCCCCAGGATATGATATATTACTTCTCTGAAAAATATTTCCCTGCTCATAAGAAACAAGCTGATTTAAAGGAAATATTTAACTTTGTGCAAATTGAAGAAGAGAGTCTCCCACAAGCTTGGGGGAGGCTTCTCTAATTACTTAATGCTTTGCCTGATCATCCTCTCAAGAAAAATGAAATACTTGATATATTTTATAATGGACTAACCGATGCTTCTAGGGACCACCTAGATAGTTGTGCTGGTTGTGTTTTGAGGGTACGAACTATTGAGCAAGCTGAATTGCTATTGAATAATATATTGAGTAATGATAATGATTGGACACTTCCTGAACCAACTCCTAAGCCAACTCTGAAGAAAAGAGGTATTCTATTCCTCAGTCCTGAAGATATGCAAGAGGCAAAGAAATCTATGAAAGAAAAAAGGTTTTAAAGCTGAAGATGTTAAGAATCTACCACCTATTGAAGAAATACATGGTCTTGATAACCCGACATAGGTAGTAGAGGTAAATTCTCTCTTTAGATTTGATGAAGGTGATATTCCTCATAATAAGTCTGCTAGCCAATGCTTGGATGAGTTTGATAATTTTATTGTTAAACAAGAAAAATTCAATGCTTATGTTAGTAGACAATTGAACGTAATGCTCACATGCTTAACTGCTTGGGTGATTATATGAGTAGAACTGTTAATGATCTTAAGCTTATTAGTAAGCATGCTTCTATGGTTAAAACTCAAGTAGAACAAGTACTTAAGGCACAAGATGATTTGCTTAATGAGTTGAATAGTAAGAATAATGATAATGCTGTTAGGGTTATGACTAGAGGTGGTAAAATGACCCAGGAACCTTTGTATCCTGAGGGTCATCCTAAGAGAGTTGAGCAAGACTCTCAGAGAATTAATACTGATGCATCTAGTCCTAGTAATAAAAAGAAAAAGAAAACTGATAGGACTTTGCATGTTTCTAGTGAACCTGTTATAGACACACCAGAGAATCCAAATGATATTTCTATTTCTGATGCTGAGACACAATCTGGTGATGAACATGAACCTAGTGATAATGTTAATAATGATGTTCATGTCGATGTCAACCTAGTAATGATAATGATGTAGAGACTGAACCTGCTGTTGATCTTGATAACCCACAATCAAAGAATCAACGTTATGATAAGAGAGTCTTTGTTGCTAGGAAACATGGTAGAGAAAGAGAACCATGGGTTCAGAAATCCATGCCCTTTCCTCCTAAACCATCCAAGAAAAAGGATGATGAGGATTTTGAGCGCTTTGCTGAAATGATTGGACCTATCTTTTTGCGTATGCGTTTGACTGATATGCTGAAAATGTCTCCTTATGCTAAGTATATGAAAGATATTGTCACAAATAAAAGAAAGATACCTGAAGCTGAAATTTCCACCATGCTTGCTAATTATACTTTTAAGGGTGGAATACCAAAGAAACTTGGAGATCCAGGAGTACCAACTATACCACGCTCCATTAAAAGAAACTATGTTAAGACTGCTTTATGTGATTTGGGAGCCGGTGTTAGTGTTATGCCTTTCTCTTTATATTGTAGACTTGAACTGAATAAGTTGACACCTACTGAAATCTCTTTGCAAATGGCTGATAAATCAACTAATATACCCATCGGTATTTGTGAGGATGTGCCTGTTGTGGTTGTAAACGTTACTATCTTAATGGACTTTGTTATTCTTGATATTCCCGAGGACGACAGTATGTCGATCATCCTTGGTAGACCCTTTTTGAATACTGCAGGGGCTGTTATTGATTGCAGCAAAGGCAATGTCACTTTTCATGTTAATGGTAATGAGCATACGGTACACTTTCCGAAGAAACAACCTCAAGTTCATAGTATCAATTCTATTGAAAAAATTTCAACTATTACTATCGGAGGTTTTGAATTTCCTCTCCCTACTGTCAAAAAGAAATATGATATTCTTATTGTTGGGGATATGCATATCCCCGTTGAGGTAACCTAGTGTTATTAAAAAAAATCTCCAGTTTCATGTTATTCAAAAGAGGTTTGTTAATAAGACTTGATCAACCTTGTTAACGGATTTCTTTTGATGAGCATGAGATGGATGAATTTATAAAGCACAACTTTCTGGTATTTAGAATAAATAAAGCAAAAATAGAATTATCTATCTGTTTTCTGAATTATCCATGCAATAAAAATTTCCCGAAAAATAAAAGTTCTCCAAATGCCCTGAAAATTTAGTATGATTTTTTATAGAATATTTTAGAATTTTTGGCACTAAGATTGCACCAGGGGGCTGCACCAGTGGACCACAAGGGTGGAGGGCGCGCCCTACTCCCCTGGGCGCGCCCCCTGTCTTGTGGGTCCCCCGTAGGCCCCCCTCACTTATCCCAGCACCCATCCACTTCGTCTTCCTCCAGAAAAAATCATCCCGTAGCTCAAACCCGTGTTCTTGCTCATCTTGCTGCCATTTTCGATCTCCTTGTGTAAAGCTCCATTTGCAAAACTGTTTTGGGGGATTGTTCTTCGGTATGTGACTCCTCCAATGGTCCAATTAGTTTTTGTTCTAGTGCTTTATTTATTGCAATTTTTTGTTGCTGTGGTGACCTTGTTCTTGAGCTTGCATGTCAAATTTATATGGTCCAAAGTAGTTTTGATGCATGATATAGCCTCTAGACAATTGTAGGAGTAGTTGCTATTAGTTTTGTTGAGTTTGGTTCACTTTTATTTTGAGTCACTAAAAGTTTCAGAAATTTTTCAGAGGAAGAAAAATGTCTAGGAAAGTGTACCAAGGTGGTTCTTCGAGGAAGCAAGCACCAAGGCTCGCGATACGTGAACCGGACCTTGAACCACTAAGGGAAGCTCAAGTGCGGCCTTGTGAATGGCCGTCAGATGAATTCATGGCTCATGCAAGTTTTAAGGATGAGTTTGATGCATATGTACAAAATGCCGGCCTTGAGGACTTCGTGTCAGATAAGTGCCGACAATACTACTACCTCACCGATTCCTTTATGCGGAGGTTTGAATTTTCATCTAAGCGCAATACCTATATTGTTTTATTTGATCTTTATGATGAATCATATACCATGGACCTTGAGGATTTTAATACTGCTTGCAAAATCCCACAATGGGGCCTTCTTAGTGAGCCTCACAAAGCTGAATAAAATGATTTTCTTGCTAGCATTACTGTGGGAGAAACTAGAAATATCACACAAGCTACCATAGGGAGCATTCACTTTCCTGCCATACATTATTTTGCTCTCTTTATAGGTAGATGCGTTAATGGTAAACATGATCATAACCACGTTTGCGTTCCAGATCTTAGTGTCCTCAAGTGTGCGGTGTTAGGTGATAGGCTTTATAACTTGGGGGATATTATTGCGAGGAGGTTACATCTTAATGCTAAAGATGGAGATTTATTTGGTGGGATTTATGCAACTCGTTTAGCTAATTATCTTGGTGTACCCATAAGAGGGAATGACATTGAGTTGCCACCTGCTTTTCTAGATTATGATGCTATGGCACGCTATCAGTTTCTTGAGAGGAAGGAATAGACCCTCCATTACCGACTAATCTTTGACAGACGGTGTGCTGTCCATATTACCCTTCCTGCTCCTGCCTTCTTTAACTTTCAGGAAAACGGGAGATGTTTTATAACTAGAGAGGAGGCGAACGAGTATGAGAGAGCAGCGGAGTCCGCTCGCCTTCAAGAAGCAGCTCACCAAGCGGTAGCTGCCGTAGCACAGTACAACCCCAACTATGATTTCAGATACAATCTGGGCCAGTCGTGGCCTTAAACCAACTTTGGCCAAAAGCCTAAGCTTGGGGGAGTATGTATTTCTCACCGACATTACATTCATGTTCACACACTCATTCCAGTTGTCGGTGTTCATACTTTTTCATTGTATTATCCATGATTAGTTTACTTTCTTTTTCCCGCTTTCTTCTTGTGTGTTTGAAAAACTTTGAGAAAAAATAAAATTAGTCATAGCTTATTTCCCTATCATGCTTAGTTGTAGTATTAAAGAAAACTCAAAAAGATTTCTCATTCTTCTTTTGCTTGTTGGGAGCTTTCCCGTGTAAATAGTTTTTCTTGTTCCTATTTTACTTTCTTCAGAAAAACAAAAACTCCAAAAACATTTCAGTGTGTTTCTTTGAAATTCTTTTCTTTTCTTTGGGGGTCGAGAGGAGAAGACCACGATGAAAATGTTGAGTGGCTCTCATATGCATTATTGTTCATCTAACAAAGAGCCCATATTACCTTGTCTTCTCCTTTGAATAAATGTTTGCAGATTCCAGCTTAGTCCAATGCACATGCACTATTATTATTATTATTCACATTGTTCGGTTGTGCAAGTGAAAGGAAATAATGACGATATATGATGAAATGATTGGGATGAGGAAAAGCTGGTATGAACTTGACCTATCTTGTTTTTGTAAATATGATAAGTTCATCATTCCTGATTCAGCCTATTATGAATGAAACATGTTTGCAATGATAATTAGAGATTATAGTTACTCATGCCATGCTTAATTAGCTAGGAGTTTATAATGGTTTACCTTGCGTGCCAACATGCTTTTAAAATGGTTGTGATGTAGAATGATAGGATGGTATCCTCCTTTGAATGATTCGAGTGGCTTGAATTGGCACATGTTCACACATGTAGTTGAAACAAAATCAACATAGCCTCCACGATATTTATGTTCATGGTGATTTATATCCTACTCATGCTTGCACTCAATGTTGGTTACTCTTGATGCATGTTTATGACTGTTGTCGCTCTCTAGTTGGTCGCTTCCCAGTCTTTTGCTAGCCTTCACTTGTACTAAGCGGGAATACTGCTTGTGCATCCACTTCCATAAACCCAAAGTTGTTCCATATGAGTCCACCATACCTTCCTATATGCGGTATTTACCTACCGTTCCAAGTAAATTTGCATGTGCCAAACTCTAAACCTTCAAATGATAATCTAATTTTTATGCCCGAATCGCTCATGTAGCGACTGGGGGCTGTCAGTATCTTGCATGCTAGGTGGGTTATTCTCACGATGAGTGGACTCCGCTCATGATTCATGAGAAAATGGCAGGTAATCGGGATGCCCAGTCCCATGCTCAAATCAAATCAAAATAATTTAAAACAAAACTCCCCCAGGATTGTTGCTTGTATGGACGGTACCCGTTGTTTCGGACCAGCCGTGGAGTGTGCTTGTTGGTTGAGGGGGAGTAAAAAAACTTTACCATTTTGTTTGGGAACCGCCTATAATGTATGTAGCATGGAAGATATCGAGATCTCTTGGTCGTTATGTTGACAATGAAAGCATACCGCTCAAAATTATATTCATCTCTGTTTCAAAAAGCTCGAGCTCTGGCACCTCTGCAAATCCCTGCTTCCCTCTGCGAAGGGCCTATCTATTTACTTTTATTGTTGAGTCATCATTCTCTTATAAAAAGCACCAGTTATAGAGCATCACTGTCATTTGTATGCTTTGCTATTAATTGATATTGACTATGACTGTGACTGGATCCCTTTTACCATGAATTACAATGTCTAGTCAGTCCTTGATCTTCAGGGGTGCTCTGCATTTATGTTTTGCGGTCTCAGAAAGGGCTAGCGAGATACTATTTTGTTATATCATATCATGATTGTTTTGGAAAAGTGTTGTCATCCGAGATTTATTATTATTACTCACTAGTTGATTGTGCCATTGATATGAGTAAACGTGAGACCTAAATGTTATTGTGAATGTGGTTAGTTCATAATCTTTGCTGAAAACTTAAATGTTGGCTATACATATTTGCAACAACAAGATCAAAAAGAGTTTGTAAAAGTTTTTCTTTATCACTTTCAGTTTGTCAACTGAATTGCTTGAGGACAAGCAATGGGTTAAGCTTGGGGGAGTTGATACGTCTCCATCATATCTACTTTTCCAAACTCTTTTGCCCTTGTTTTGGACTCTAATTTGCATGATTTGAATGGAACTAACCCGGACTGACGCTGTTTTCAGCAGAATTGCCATGGTGTTATTTTTGTGCAGAAATAAAAGTTCTCGGAATGACCTCGAACTTCACGGAGAATACTTTTGGAATAAATAAAAAATATTGGCGAAAGAATCAACCGAGGGGGACCCACCACCTGTCCACAAGGGTGGGGGCGCGCCCTACCCCCCCTGGGCGTGCCCCCTGGCTTGTGGGTCCCACGAAGCTCCACCGACCTCAACTCCAACTCCATATATTCACATTCGGAGAGAGAAAAAAATCAGAGAGAAGGATTCATCGTGTTTTACGATACGGAGCCGCCGCCACCTCCTGTTCTTCCTCGGGAGGCCAGATCTGGAGTCTGTTCAGGGCTCCGGAGAGGGGAAATCATCGCCATCATCATCATCAACCATCCTCCATCACCAATTTCATGATGCTCACTGCCGTGCATGAGTAATTCCATCATAGGCTTGCTGGACGGTGATGGGTTGGATGAGATTTATCATGTAATCGAGTTAGTTTTGTTAGGGTTTGATCCCTGGTATCCACTGTGTTCTAAGATTGATGTTGGTATGACTTTGCCATGCCTAATGCTTGTCACTAGGGTCCGAGTGCCATGATTTCAGATCTGAACCTATTATGTTTTCATGAATATATATGTGTTATTGATCCTATCTTGCAAGTTATAGTCACCTACTACATGTTATGATCCGGCAACCCCGGAGTGATAATAGTCGGGACACTTCCCGGTGATGACCGTAGTTTGAGTAGTTCATGTATTAACTAAATGCTAATGCTTTGGTCCGGTTCTCTATTAAAAGGAGGCCTTAATATCCCTTAGTTTCCATTAGGTCCCCGCTGCCACGGGAGGGTAGGACAAAAGATGTCATGCAAGTTCTTTTCCATAAGCACGTATGACTATATATGGAATACATGCCTACATTATATTGATGAATTGGAGCTTGTCCTGTGTCACCCTAGGTTATAACTATTGCATGATGAATGCCATCTGACATAATTATCCATCATTGATCCATTGCCTATGAGCTTTTCACATATTGATCTTTGCTTCATTACTTTTCCGTTGCCACTGTTACGATTGCTACAAAACTGCTACTGTTACTTTTGCCACCGTTACCGTTACTTCCATACTACTTTGCTACTAAATACTTTGCTGTAGATATTAAGTCTTCCAGGTGTGGTTAAAAATTGACAACTCAGCTGCTAATACTTGAGAATATTCTTTGGCTCCCCTTGTGTCGAATCAATAAATTTGGGTTGAATACTCTACCCTCGAAAACTGTTGCGATCCCCTATACTTGTGGGTTATCACTCATGTACGGGCCACCTCGAGTGTTTGCCTACGATGAGGTTGAGCAAGAGCAGCTGTGGCAAGATGACGCCATGCTCCTTGAGGAAGATTGTCTCCAGGCTGCTATGCGTGCTGCATGTTATCAGTAAGCATTTCACCGCTATCATAGCCGCAAAGTTCATGCCCGAAGCCTTGAGGAAGGCGACCTTGTTCTTCATCGGATCTAGTCCACCAAGAATTCAAACAAGTTGACGCCAAAGTGGGAAGGCCCTTATCGAGTAGAGTCACCAGACCTGGTGCAGTCCGTCTGGAGACCGAAGATGGCACCCTGGTGCATAACTCAAGGAATATTAAGCATATTCGCAAGTTCTATCCTTAAGGCGCGGTTGCCGGGCCACCCGGCAACCACCTTTTGTACGAGTCTACCGGCAAGGCTTGTAATCCTTTGTACAAAGCCAGGTGCAGACCCTGTGCATAGTGAAATAAAGCTAAGTGTTTGAAAATTCTTGTCAATTTAAATGTTAAATAGTGCATGCTTACATGTGATGTTGTGCTATGCTTGCCTTGTATGAAATGTTTACTGAACCGTTAATGTTCCCTATCATCTCTTTTCTCTTCTTTCTTTTCCTCAAAGGATAGAAGTTTATCTCGCGTTCAAGTTTCCCGGGGGGAGTGATGGTATGGATACCGACAAGCGACGTCCAAGTTAACATTTTACGACAAGAAGTACAACAAAGAAAAGTTAAGTTGAAAAACTTCAAAACAAACATTTTGTTGTAAAGCTACTTTCCCTTGAATGTTTTTGGGCTTTGTATGAAAAACCTACATGCGAAGCAACCTTGTTGTGATCAATTACGCTCATATTTTGTGCCGAGTCCACTGAACAATTTAAGTAGCTACATCGTGAGCGACAAGTGTGGCCTTGCTGGCAGCGGCAATTCCGCAGGCTGCTAAGGATCGGTTCCTCAAGCACTCGCGGCAAGAGTGCATGCACTAGCAAGTTTCCGACAAAGTGTAGGGTACGAAACATGCAAAGACAAAATGAAACAGGGGAAACATCATACATTCATTCAAGCGCAACAAGTTATATTACATCAACAAGCGAGCTGCAGTTCTGTCTTAAGATAAAAATTGTCTTTTGATATGGACTGCTGGTGGCAAGATGAAGCAAGATGACTAGTCCCTGTGCTGGCCTTCAATCCTTGGGATTTGGCCTACCTTGTCGGTGATGGGTGCGACAAGCTCTTCGATGGCCTTGACATGTGCATTCTTCAGCAAGCTGATGAAGATTTTGCTGAGCTCGACGTTTGGATTCCGGTACACCACCTTGACAAGCAACTTGAAGAGCACATCCCGACACAACCTGTGGGATTCGTTGGCGAGATGGGCAGATCGGTCCGCGTGAAGCAGCTTGAGTGCATCGAGGACACTTTCAAAGGACAAAGTTAGCCTGACACTGGCGGCGTCCCTTTCATTGGTGAAGAAGCTATAATTCTGCAAGCCCATAGTAGATATATGTGTGGTGAAATCTTCGGCTGCTCCAACAAGATGTTCAATCTAGATCTTCATGCTGCCTTTGTGCTCATTGAACGTGTTCGTAGCACTGGCAAGCAGATTCTTCTCATTCTCGAGGTCTTTGGATAGAGTCCATTCTTGCGCTTTACTCTCTTCGAGGGATTTTCCAGAGTCTCCAACTTCAACTTGAGACCAGCAATGGCATCATTAGCTTTGGTGAGATCTTGATTCTTGGTAGACAGAGAAGTTTGCATCTTTGCCAAAGTGTGAATTGTCTTCTCCTTACCAACTTTGAGCATTGAGATTTCCTTGCTGCTGGCAGCAATATCTGCTTCCAGGTTCCTCACCTTGCCATCCTATTCTTTCTTGGCGGCCTTTGTGGCCTCGGCAACATTGACGACTTCCTTAATCTTGCTGGCATGATTCGTGGCTTGAGCTTAGATTGCTTCCTTATGCTTCTGCTCTAGCTCTTGGGTCCGCTATGCAACAAGAGTTTGAATCTCTTCATCCTTGCTGCGGAGCTTGGCGCAAGCGCCTCCTCGCGAGTGGCAAGCCCTACCTTGCGCTATCTCAGATTGGCATCTTCTGCTGCTATCCTTTGCATGGCCACCTCCTGTGCCTTATCAGCTTCAACTTTCTCCAAGATAAACTTCTCCCAGTCCAGGGCCAGTTGCTTTTGGTGGTTCATCAATTCTTGAAGGTATTCAGAGTACCAGATATGTGTCTCTTCCACGTGCTTCTGGAAGTCTGCTTCTGTGGCTCCTATAATAGCTGCCCTGGAATCCAAGCTCTCTACTCGGCTGCAATAACATGCTTGGAGCTTTTGGAAGTTGTCACCCATGGCCTTGAGGAGCTGATGTTCTTTGGATCCACTATCGCTGGTGTGGGACTCATTGATGACCTCGAGCCTAGCAACAGTGATGGCTTCACTATCAAAAGTTTCTTCACCGGTTGACGCTCCTGTGCCTGACGTCCCAGGAATGCTAACGAATAGATTCTCTCCAACCTTGACATATCTACTTGATGGAGGCGTTTCAGACGTCGAAGGGTGATCATCGACGACTACTTTGCCGGCAGCGATCACCCTCATGACCGGGACAGTGCTAGGCGCTCCTGTGGCAGAAATGCCATCAATGGTCTCGGCGGCCTCGTTGCCGCCCTCCTCAGCAGTATCCTTGGTGGTTTCCTTATGTATAGCCTTGGCGGCCTCATCAAGACCAATCCTGCTAGCCTCCTCGGAGGCATCCTTTGCGATTCCCTCAATATTGATGTCAACATCCATTTCATCACTTGGAGGTGGATCTGAAGATAGATGAGAGAAAGAAATCAAATTCAAGATCAAGTTCAAGAAAACAAAAACAATCAAGGAAAAAGAAGCGCTCAAAAGCAAGTGGATTACCCATGAGAGACTGTTGAGGAGGAACATCTTCTCCTTCGGCAACATAGGTTGTCGTCACATGGCTGCCAGCAACCGTACTTGCCGGATCCTCTTCAACGCGAATAGGCTCATTAGTGGAGCCCTTGCCAGAGAGCCATCCCCGAGAAGTGTAGTTGATGAAGATGGCACGTCAAGATTTGCTTCTGGGCGTTCTCCTTCATGTCGCTCTTCTCGTACATTCTCGTTGATGTCAGTGGTGAATATTTCCACACCAACACTTGCAAGCGGAAAATGAGTAATGGTCTCACGCTGGGGGCTGTGATGTGGGTTGTGCTCCAGGTTGATAATCACAACTTCTAGGTCGGCTATGGCACTTGCCGGTGACTCATCGCCAGTTGTGGTCTTCACTCTCTTCGCTAGCCTCTGCGCCAGCGTTTCTACATCCCTCTAGAAACAAGTCAAGACAAGACAAATCAAATCAACAAGTCAAGGAATCAAGAATTGACGAAAGCAAACAAGAGTTCTTACTCTTCTTCCTCGGGCTCGCTCAGGACGGAGAGGTCATACTCCCCTCCGAGTGCTGTGCTAGAGGAGGGAGGTGGGGTGGAAGTTCTTACACGTTTGGCAGCGGCAGAAGCAGCAGGTTGGGATGACCTAACTGCTCCAGTCACTAGTGTGGCCGCATGCCTTGTGCGCCGCGCGGGTTGCTTTTGGGCTCCTTGCCGCTGCACAGTCTTGCCGGTTGCTCTCTTACCGGCAACCTCATCACTTGAAGAAGGTGGATGAACTAGGTCACTGGAGGCAACCTTCTGGAGGACACGAGGTTTCCTTGCTGGAACAGGCGGCTCTTTGTACAACTGTTCTTCAGCTGCGCCCTCTCCAGTGGAATTTCCGACAGCCTCGTCGCCTTGCTCTTCGGCAGCCTCGTCTTGATCAGCAATGATCTCCTCCGGCACCCCTTCTTCTTCACTAATGTCAGCTATTGCAGATCCGGAGCCGCTGGCCTCTTCATCGAGTCCTGCCTCTTCCGCCCCGCTGGCAATGTAGGCCACCTCTTTGTCAGTGGTGGCACGAATGAGGTCGGGTTCTTCCCTGATGGCCCTTTCCACCAGAGTATCGAACCATTGTTGTATGCTGTCTGCGGGTGGTTCATCCCATCTCTCTTCGATGCTGTGAGCATTGCATGCTGGCATCATTGTAATGACCGCGTCCTTGCCGTAGTTGTTGAATAGAGGGATCACAACTGCCGGTAACTTGAACTTGCCATAAGTCCGAAACAGTTGATGGAAAAGAGTTGTGTGCTGCAGAATCATCAAGTTGCTGCCCAACCCGATGCGGCCTCATGATATTTGCAGCATTCTTAAAGTCCCATGCTGGTCTCCCTTTGTTTTGTAGAGGGGCAATCCGACGGCAGAGGAAATCAGCACCCACCATCTCAATGGTGAGACCGGCAGATTTGAGACGATGGATTCGGGTGATGGCAATTGTGAGCTTCTTGTCGTGAGCGTCAAGACTGCTCCACTCCTTGCCGCGGTCCACCTTCTTCCAGGGCAAACAGAATGGCGGCAAGTTGTCCTCTTTTATCCAACACCAATCTGCCCGCCACTCATTCCACTTCAGGTGCAGGTTGCCTTCTGGATAGACGTCTTTGGTCCAGGCCCTAGGGATCCAAGTGACACTACCGGAAAGGGCATCTCCCGCTATGAATGGAATAAAATAATGGCGGAAGAGAGCTACATTGGGGACAATTCCGGTGAAACTTTTGCACAAATGAGCGAAAACAGACATGCAGGTCATGGCATTCAGTGTGAAATCTAAGAGACGAAACCCGTATGTGTACATGATCTCTCAAAAGAAATCAGAGAAAGGAGGGCAGAGCCTGTAGTAGAAGTAAGTAGTGAAGAAGGGATATTTATCTTTGCTGCCCTTGACGGAGCCGGGAAGTACGTGTGGCGCGGTGTGAGTTTTCGTCTCTTTCGCCCACATGTATGCGTACCGCTCTATCAGGGTATTCTTATCGAGCACCGACGCGAAGATGACATGGTTTTTCTGCAGCTCCACTAGGGCTTCCTTACTTGCCTCTACATCTAGATCGACCACCTTCTCCGCCTTGTCTTGGCCCTTTTAGGTGCCATCACGACTATTGGAAGGGAGGCCGAGGGGAAGCAAGAGCATGGAAGCGGTGTCGGAACAGGATGTGCTCTACTCTGGCGCAAGGAAGAAGATGATGGCAGTCTGCTCGATTGGAAAGAAGGGAAGTAAATGAGAAGCGCCCCTTGCGGATTCCTTTTTATGGGGAAGGCGTGGGGGGCCGGCTCTTTACTGTCCGACGTGGCTGTGCTTTTTCAGGTGCACTACCTCTGCAGCCATTTTGTTCCACCTCTCCCATGTTCCGCATTTAATGCGCGTCGTTGGGGGCGTGGTAAAAGAGAGAATTATGACAATTATCCTCTGCCACGCGTGCATGTGCAGTGTTTGGGCCTAGCCCAATGACACCTCGCATGCGTGTGTGGCCTAGGACCGGGGGCTCCTGTCGGCGTACTAAAGTTTGGGTCCTTTAGTACCCCAGACTTGTGCACATGCAGTAACAGTTTTCCCCAATGGCAGGGCTTGCCGGAGGGCAGCTATGGACAAACTCAAGACTTGGTTAATAGAATCATGAAGAAGACATCCAGGCAGGTGACCAAAAAGTACTAAGGAAAGTACAGAAGATCAAGGCTGGAGCTGCGGACAAGCTACTTGCGGGCAAACAAGCGAGGACCCGACAAGCTCTGTGCCAGCAAACTCCCACTCCCTTGCCATCGCTCCACCTCAGCGACCAGCCCGTCGCTTGTCAAGTAGGTGTCGAGCGGGTAGGTAGTTAGGTGAGCTCTGTCTGGGCACGTGGCAGCTCGCTGCCGGAAGACAAAACTTTAATGACACCCGTCCCAGGGCGTGTCAAGATAATACGAGGTAGCTGGGCGAACGGCACACAAGGAGAGACGATTCTTGCCGGCAAGCACCACCAGCGTGACACCTCACGGAGCATTTAATGCCTTTGTCCTAACCCGTCAGAGTTAGGTATTTGGCACTGTAGACACTATAAACAGTGTATATTTACCATTTTGCCATTGTAGAGACCCCTTAATCTATAAATGGAGGCCCATGTCTACCTTTACAAAGGTTGGAACTTTGCTTATTTACATGCATAGCTGCACTTCCCGCGCACTCTGGCTGGCAAGTTGCGCTCCTTGTAACTAAGAATAAATACATTCAATACAACAAAGCAGGAGTAGGGTTTTACGCTTCGCAGCGGTCCAAACCTGGGTAAATCTTGGTGTTGATTGCTTGATCTGCTCTTTGTGCTTGACGATCTCCCCAGTCGAACCGTAAAGGGGCCTTTGCTGGTCCCATAGATTGTCGCACGACAATAGCATGAAACATATGGATCCAAATCAGCCCCTTACGGAAAAACACATAAACTAGGGTTTAAGGTTCTGTCACTCTCGTAACCCATCATCTACTTATTACTCCCCAATGCCTCCCCTTAGGATCATGTATGGTGAAGTGTCATGTAGTCGACATTCACATGACACCACTAAAGGAAGAACAACATACATATCATCAAAATATTGAATGAATAGCAACTTCACATGATTACTTATAACGAGATTTCTCCCATGTCGTCAAGAACAAAAGTAACTACTCACAAATCATATTCATGTTCAAGATTAGAGGTGTATTGAATATGCTTAAGGATCTGAACATATTATCTTCTACCAAATAAACCAATTAGCATCAACTATAAGGTGTAATCACCACTACTAGCAACCCACAGGTACCAATCTGGGGTTTTTGAGATAATGGTTGAATACAAGAGATGAACTAGGGTTTGAGAGGAGATGGTACTGGTGAAGATGTTGATGAAGATTGGTCCTCCCATGATGAGAGGATCGTTGGTAATGTCGATGGTTTTGATTTCCCCCTCCCGGAGGGAAGTATACATGGCGGAATTACTCTGCCGGAGAGCAAAAGTGCTCCTGCCCAGGTTCCGCCTCGAGACGGCAGAGCTTCATCCCGAAAGTCTTCTCTTATTTTTTTCTAGGGCAAAAGGCCTTATATAGCAGAAGAGGGGCATCGGAGGGCTGCTATGGGCCCACAAGGCATCGGGGCTCCCCATGGGGGGAGGGGGGTGTAGGCGCGCCCTGTTGCCTTGTGAGCAACAAGTGGCCCCCTCGGGTGGATCTTAGTCCAGTATTTTTTATATATTCATGAAAATATCTCCGTGAAGTTTCAGGTTATTTGGAGCTCCGTAGAATAGCTATCTCTATTATAGCTTTTTTTGGGTCCAGAATTCTAGCTGCCGGTAATCACCCCCTCCATGTAGAACTTGCAAATTAAGAGAGAAAAGGCATTAAAATTATGCCATAAAGTGAAATAAAAACCAAAAAAATTATAAATAACAATAGGAAAACAAGATGCAAAATGGACATATCAACTCCCCAAAGCTTAGACCTCGCTTGTCCTCAAGCGAAAGCTGAACTCAATAATCATGATCACATGTTTAGGGAGAGAGGTGTCGATAAAACAAAATACAGACATAGTAGCATCATGATCAATATAATTGCAACAATTATTCATCATATAGCTTCTCATAAACAAGTAATGATATATCCACAAAGTTGAAGTATGAAGCATAAACTTTCTCGAAAATGAACAAACTATGTTATCAGTCATCGAATCAATTACAATTCATCATATTTCTAGGAAGAGTCTATGTAAGAGCTTTTGTTTTAGCAAGTTCCACATACACAACTATCATATAATCTTCCATGATTGCTAACATTCAAAGCTTATTTTTGGAACAAACATTTCCATCTGACACATAGATAGATGGGGATTTATTGTATCACCTCCCAACCTTTTATCTCAAGGATAATGTTAGCAATAATAACTCTTGATTACCTACATCCAACTGGATATATGTGCCTGGATCTTTCCCTACCATATGATGCTTGCCAATTGGAGAATATTAAGAATGCATAGGGATGAACATTATTGACTCTTGCATGAAAGTAAAACGGAAAAGTAAAAGATAGGACCTTCGCAGAGGCTAGTAGAGGTTGTCATGCACTTTTTCATTTGGATGTGCAAGCTCTTAATGTAAAGGAATGTTACTTTATATTGCCCCTTGTGATAGCAACCTTTTTATGCAGTCTGTCGCTTTTATTTCTTTACCATCACAAGATCGTATAAAGCTTATTTTCCTTTACAATAAAAGATCATACATATTCAGGAGCAATTTTTATTGCTTTTTTGCACTGATGACAACTTACTTGAAGGATCTTAATCAATCCATAGGTAGATATGGTGGACTCTCATGGAAAGAACTGGGTTTAAGGGTTTTGGATGCACAAGTAATATCTCTACTTAGTACAAGGTTTTAGCTAGCAAAAGATTATAAGAAAGCACCACAAGTTATAGGATCCATGACAATATAAATTGTATGTGAATATAAACAAACATGACTCATTACGTTGTCTTCCTTGTCCAATATCAACTATTTGACCAAATAAAAACATTTGATGGGGGCTCACAATCATAAAAGATGTCCAAGATTGTATATTTATATGTGAATCCTCTCTTCCTTTATTACTTTTTCATGAATTGCATCAATGACCAATGCTATGTTTGTTAATCTTCAATAAATTTTATCAACTATACTTTTTCTATGTAAAGTTATTACTCCCCATGGGATTAGCATATGATCTTTTTATTCTTTTCATTGATAAGATTGGAACAAAAAGTAAAGCATCAAAACTCAAACTACTCTTTACTATATAACTCTCACACACAATTACATAGATAGGTAGATCACGAAACAAGGACTCGAAACTAATTCATACTAAAACTTTATTCTTCTAAATCATGAAATAACTAAGGATCAAACTTGGATAGATAATGATGATAAAAGTGATGGTGACATGATACTGGGGCACCTCCCCCAAGCTTGGAACAAGCCAAGGGTGGTGCCCATACCCGTGTACTCTAGTTTACTTCTTCGATGATGATGGTGATGAAGTGGTCTTGTTCTCCACGATATTAAGCAACATACCCTTCAAGCTCTAAATCTTCCGAAGCAAGTTTTGGATCATGGTGGAATTCTTCTGCACTTCCACCATAATATGTTTGTTCTCCGGCCACCATGAGCGTTTTCCTGCATCACTCTCACTTGGACGAGAGATGTCCCCATTGGAAGGTATGTGCATACGAGGGGTATTTTCTACCCCATAATTGTGAATCAAATTATTAAAATTATTCCCATGTAAACATCTTATGGGCCTCCTAGGGGCAGGCCCCTCTTGTACCTCTTGACTTTCTTGGCTCCTTATCGTCCTCATGGCTTGATGGTGATTTGGAGTAGTGGAGATGCCGGCTAGGGTGCCCCTCTCGAAGCGGGGGGTGAACCTCTAGTGAATCTCCTGTATCTTCCAAGATGATTTCTTCGGTTCCCTCTCTTTCGAGTTCCATTTGCAGTAACCAAGCACCGTCTCCCACATTATTAGAGGAAGAACACATGATGCTTGGCCTTGAAAGTCTGACAGAAAACAACCCGAAACAAGAACAAAGGAGAAGCTTGCAATAAAGTCATCAAAACATCATAAGTATATATAATGATTTTTTATCTTGGGAAACAAGTATTCGGGAGGAAAACAGAATCGAGAAGGCACACGAGTGGCCCACAAGGCAACACGACGCGCCTAGGGGGTATGGCGCGCGCTGTTGCCTTGTGACCCCCTCATGGGTCCCCTCGGTTGTTGCTTATTTTTCTAATATTCCAAAATAGACAAAAATAATTTTTACTGAATTTTTGGAGTCGGTTTACTTACCATATCACATACGTACTCCTTTTCAGGGTTCTGGAGCGTTCCGGAAGGCCTCTTTTATGTGCTCCTCCGATGTCATTGTTTGAATAATATTAGCGGCAATATTAATGGGCGCACTTGCAATATAATGTTTAATTCTTTGCCCATTAACCACCTTCGGATTAGAGCCGTCGCCATTGTTAATCTTGATAGCTCTAGAACGATAAACTTCTTCGATGATGTATGGTCCTTCCCCTTTGGAGAGGAGTTTTCCTACAAAGAATCTGAAACAAAAATTGTATAATAAAACTTGTTCACCGACTTTAAATTCTCGCTTTTGAATTCTCTTGTCATGCCATCTCTTAACCGTTTCTTTAAATAACTTGGCATTTTCATAATCTTGTGTTCTCCACTCATCTAGGGAGCTAATATCATATAACCTCTTTTCACCGGCAAGTTTGAAATCATAGTTGAGTTCTTTAATTGCCCAACCTTTATGTTCTAACTCGAGAGGTAAATGAGATGCTTCTCCATAGACCATTTATATGGTACATAACCATAGGATTTTCATAAGCAGTTCTGTAAGCCCATAATGCATCATCAAGTTTCTTAGACCAATTCTTCCTAGATCTATTAACAGTCTTTTGCAAGATTAATTTTATTTCTCTATTACTCAATTCAACTTGCCACTAGACCGAGGATGAGAAGGTGAGGCAATTCTATGGATTACATCATATTTAGCTAGAAGTTTATGGAACACACCATGAATAAAATGTGAACCACCAGCGGTCATTAAATATCTAGGGACCCCAAACCATAGAAAGATAACTTATTTAAGCATTTTAATAGAAGTGTTATGATCAACACTACTAGTTGGAATAGCTTCTACCTACTTAGTAACATAATCAACATCAACTAGAAAGGAAAAGGTCCCATGTAATCAAAGCCCCAAGCATCAAATGGTTGAATAACAAGTGAATAATTCATAGGCATTTCCTGACGTCTACCAACATTACATGCAACCTTGAAGAGATTAGGACAATAAAAACCAGATTGTAATACTTTATGTGTAGTTCTCTCTCCTGCATGGTGCCCTCCGTATGCCTCGGAATGACACTTCCTCAAGATTTGTTCCTACTCATACTCAGGTACACAATGTATAATAATACCATCTACTCCTTTATACTGGTGTGGGTCATCCCAAAAGTAATGTCTTAAATCAAAGAACTTCTTCTTTTGTTGATATGTATAACTAGGTGGTATACACATAGAGACCATGAAATTAGCATAATCTGCATACCAAGGATTATTACGAGAACTAGAGGCATTTATAACGGCTAATTGCTCATCAGGAAAATTATCATCGATGGGTAGTGGGTCATCAAGAACATTCTCCATTCTAGACAAATTATCTGCTACAGGGTTTTCAGCCCCTTTTCTATCAGCAATATGCAAATGAAACTCTTGTAATAAGAGAACCCACCTAATTAGTCTAGGCTTAGCATCCTTCTTTTCCATAAGACATTTCATAGGAGCGTGATCCGTATGAATAGTGACTTTGGAATCAACGATATATGGTCCGAATTTATCACATGCAAACACAACCTCTAAAAATTCTTTCGCAGTAGTAGCATAATTTCATTGAGCACTATCTAAGGTCTTACTAGCATAATGAATAACATTTAGTTTCTTATCAACTCTTTGACCTAGAATAGCACCCACAAAATAATCACTAGCATCACACATAATTTCAAAGGGTAGGTTCCAATTAGGTGGTTGAACAATAGGTGTAGAAATTAAGGCTTTCTTAAGTATTTCAAAGGTTTCCATACAATCATCATCAAACACAAATGGAACAACTTTTTGTAGGAGATTAGTAAGAGGCCTATAAATTTTTAGAGAAATCTTTAACGAACCTTCCATAAAAACCAGCATGACCAAGGAAACTTATTATACCGCAAATATCTTTAGGGCATGTCATTTTCTCAATTGCATCACTTTAGCTTTATCTACTTCAATACCTCTTTCAGAAATTTTATGACCAAGGACTATACCTTTATTCACCATGAAGTGGCACTTCTCCCAATTCAAGAGAAGATTGATCTCTTCACATCTCTGCAAAACTCATTTAAGGTTGCTTAAGCAATCATCAAAATAGGTTCTGTAAACGAAGAAATCATCCATGAATACCTCAACTATTTTTCTCATAGAAATCAGAGAATATAGCAGTCATGCATCTTTGAAAGGTAGCAGGTGCATTACAAAAACCAAAAGGCAAACGTCTATAAGCATAGGTTCCAAAAGGACAAGCGAAAGTAGTTTTCTCCTGATCTTCTTGTGGTACATGTATTTGAAAAAAACCCAGAATAATCATCTAGAAAGCAGAAACGTGTATGCTTAGATAATCTTTCTAACATTTGATCAATAAAAGGCAAAGGGTAATGGTCTTTTCTAGTGCTTTATTAAATTTCCTGAAATTAGTTACCATCCTATAACCGATTACAATTCTTTGTGGGATAAGTTCATTTTAACATTAGGAATAAGAGTAATGACTCCTTTCTTAGGGACACAACAAACAGGACTTACCCATCTTCTATCAGCTATAGGACAAATTATACCTGCTTCCAGAAGCTTTAATATTCAGTTCTTACCACATCCTTCATTTTAGGATTAAGACGACGTTGATGATCAACCACGAGTTTAGCATCAGGCTCCATATTAATCTTGTGTTGACATAATGTTGGGCTAATTCCCTTGAGATCGTCCAAAGTATACCCAATTGCATCCCAATGCTTCCTCATGGTTTTAAGTAATCTCTTTTCTTCATGCTCGGAAAGGTTAGCATTGGTAATAACATGATATAAATTCTTTTCATCAAGATAAGCATACTTCAACATATCAGGGAGTTTCTTTAGTTCAAACACAGGGTTGCTCTTTGGTGGAAGAGGGTCTCTTAACGTTTCAACATGCAAATTATGTTTAAGAATAGGTGCTTGTCTAAAGAATATTTCATCTATTTCGTTCATATGCATACCATTTTCATGGTCTAGCAGATATTGTTCTAAATGATCAGTTGGAGGAACAACAATAGAAGCAAGACCAACCATTTCATCTTTATTAGGCAATTCTTTATCATGAGGTTGTCTACTAGACTTGGAGAAATTAAATTCATTAGACACATCACCAAATTTAACTCTAACCTTTTCTTTGACACAATCTATTTTAGCATGAACGGTGTTCAAGAAAGGTCTAACAAAAATAATGGGACATAAATTATCTTGTTGTGATCCAAGAAGTAGAAAATCAGTAGGGTATTTGATCTTACCACACAATTCCGGTTTCTAAGAACCTACATATGAGTTGCGAGCAACAACCCTTTGACAGTTCAGCCAGGGACTGAACACGTCTAGCGATCCTAAGTCATGGATGAATGTGATGGATGAACTATCGACGAACACAAGGAGCTACCCAGGTTCGGGCCACCTTCTTGGTGTAATACCCTACTCCTGCTTTGTTTTCTATTGCAATGGTATGGAGCTACAAGATTGTAACACCCCGAGAATCATGCTACAATAATCTCCCCCTAATGGTGGCCATGTCATCGTGATTACTATGCAGCTTGCCACTTGTACAAAAATCAAAGCCATTTCAAATTTAAAATAAGTCAAATAAATTATTTCTTCGAGCAGTAAAACTAAAATGTTCACAATATTATATAAATTCCCCTGATCATTGTCATGTTGAATCCAACATTAATTGAGACTCCAAAAATTCCTCTAGCTATTTTTGAATGACCCAACAGCACCCTTCCATCACTTTTAAATTCAAACCAAAAATCAAATGAATTCAAATGAGGTTCAAACTTTTGTGGCAGAGGCCTAATTTATTGTGCTTTTTGGAGCAAGTTTTTTATTTTTATAAAACTATTTCCATTTGAAAAAGAAATGAAAGTAGAAAACAAATAAAAAGAATTTAATAGGAAAAGAAAAAGGGGGAAGCCCTTGCCCCCTGGGCCTTACCCTTACCAGCCAAGCCGGCCCACTTTCCCCCCAGTCGCCTTCTCCTGTTCCCCGAGCCGCGTCGCTACAGGGGCTCGCTCCCGCTCGACCTCCTCGCAAGCGATGCCTTGGAGGGGATAAGGCCGACCCCCTGCCTCCTCGGTCTCCCCCTGCTCCACTCACCGCCCTCTCCGCCCACTCTCTCTCCCTCAACCAAATCCTCCATCGCCGAACGACGCCGTCGTCACCCACCGGCGTCCACCCCGGCGACCGTCGCCGCCGTCCCTATCCGAGGCATCCAGGAGGACCGCCGTCCTCGTTTACGTCAGCTTTGGGACCGGATCGAGCTGGGGAGCCGCCCCATTGTCGAAGCCGTATTCGTCTTCATTGTCGGGCGCCAAAGGACCGTTGATTCGTCGACCACCGCAAGCCTCCCCGAGCCCACTGATCAGTGATCCCTCTTCGTGGTGAGCTCCGCTCCAAACCCCCTATTTGCGCCCTGTTGCCTCACCGTAGCTCACCATGCCCGCGCTGGTCGCCTCCCCCTGTATGCTCTCGCATCCCTCCATGGACGAAGCTCTGCTCCCCATGCTGCCGGTCCCGCATGACCACATCCTCCCTCACGTGCTCGCCCCCGCACTCCCACGCCCCGCCTTGCCCTGCCCGCCTCCTTTGCCTGGCCGCCCCGTCCGTGCCTCATCCGCGCACCGCACACACGCCTACCTCCGCCTACATCTGTCGGGCACACCTCGGCCGTGCTGGCCGTGAGCCCCTCTCGTGCGCGCTCGCTCCTCCCGCCCGCGCAGTGCCTCCCCTGGCTGCGCTCCGTCGTGGGCCATGCCATCCGCGCGCTCTACTGCTGCCCCTACCGATGCGCGCAACCGCTGCTCTTGCTGCTGCTGCTCGCTGCGTTTTGCTGCTGCCCGCTGCCTTCCACCACGCCGGCCCTCACCCGGCCGCGGCGCCCCGCCCGTGTGACCCTGTGCCCGGGCCCCGCTCCGCTCCATCATCGGCGTCTGCGATCACCTCGCGTGCACGCGCGTGACCACGCTGCTGCCGCCCAGCTCGCGCCAACCGCCTCAGCCGCCCCAGTTCTTCCCCTCGCTCCCGACGCCGCTGGCTGCGCCCCGCATTCCCCCTGCCGCTCGCCGCACCGCGCGGCCCGTGCCTGCCGCTGCCCCGCGTCCGCTCGCCGACCAGGTCGCCGAGCTCCGGCCGCCGGCGCTCGCGGCTGCGTGCTCCTCCCTCGCTAGCCACTGCCGCCGACGTGGCACTGGCCAGGGCCAGTCCCGGGTCGCTGCCATCGGGCCCCATGGCTGTAGTTGACTGGTCAACTCGCCCAGTTGACCAGCTGACTGGGCAGTTGACCAGGTCAAAGGGGGCCCAACCTTCAGACTCTGGTGCACCCGTGGGTGCACTGCACCGGGTGCACCCAATTTTGAACTGGTGAATTTTCGAAATAAAAATAAGTAAGAAAATTACAGAAAATGTTTAAAACTTTGAAAATTAATAGAAATTAAACCGTAACTCCAATGAAAATGTTATATATATGAAAAACGTTCAGAAAAACGAGACGAATTCGTTGGTGCCCTCCATGTAGCTGTCACATGCCTCTAACAATGCAAACGTGGAACCTTCCCCCTCTTTCATTTGAGCGAAAAATGCCAAACGCCGGGAAAATAACCCAGATGTTTTCCCTCTCCGCCTACAACATGTCGTACCACGTTAGAACACCCCTAGCACCGCTTATCATCATGCCATGCTTAGTGATGCATCTGTGTGCCTATATTTACTGCTTCTTCCCCCTCTTCTTCTCCGGTAGACCCCGAGACTGACAGTGACGCCACCGAGTACGACTACGCCTCTGACGTTCTGCCACTTGCCACAGTGCTTCCAAGCAAGCAAAGCCCCCTTGATCATTCGGATATCGCCCATTTCTTTCCCTCTCATGCTTGCATTAGAATTGCTACTGTTTTTGTACGATCCTATTCTGATGCATAGCCTGTTTTTGTTACTTGCTTTCATACCTTACCTGATTATCCTAAACTGCTTAGTTTAGGTTGGTTAGTGATCCACCAGAGACCCCTCACCTTGTCCCAGTTGCCCCCGCTTGAGGACCGATGACTCGATCAACATGATCGATGTCCAGAGCCTGACACATCACATCACACCCCCTTAGTTGTACGACACTCCAGGGTTACTATCGAGTGCCGAGGGTGATACCTCATATAGCACTTCTGATGTTAACTCTGTAGTTTAGTTAATCGGTCGTGGTCATTGAGGGTAATTCCTCCTTCACCACTACCAATAACGACTCTGTCGTATAACCCCACAAGTGTGGACCATCGAGGGTGATTCCTCCAAGTCCACCTTGACAGTTACATCGAGTGGGAATCCATCAAGGGTGATTCCTCGGGTTTCCCCCTTGCTTTTTTGGACACATGGTTACTTTGGCTTTACCACAGAACCATGACTGAAGTTGAGTCGGTCCCGAGGGGTACCCGCGATAGAATAGTGAAGTTGGGTTGACTGTGAGTGTACCCGCGAGTTGATGTGTGGTCGGGTTGCTCTGGAGGATACCGGCGTGTTTTCCACGCGGCGCGGACGGGCATTCTTAGCCCTTGCCGCAAGTCCGTGAGACGGGGCGGCGGGGTCACATGATCGTGAGTCTCTGCTCATTACCGCCCGCTACCAAGACACTAACGGTTGGGATATGTGATCCGAGCAGGCCTTTGGCCTTTTTCGCACTGACCACCACACGAGAATAAGTATGGGCACTCTGCGTCGTACGTTTCTCTCGAAAGCTCTTCAGACGCCACAGTTGAGCGACACGCGCTCGGGTGGTCCGCGTAAGCACCTGCCTTGTATAAGGAGGTAGCCAGGACTGATCCCGGCCGTCCTCGCAACACGCAGGATTGCAAAGGACGATTGGCCCATGACCCCTTCGCATTTAGGATGTAGACCGGTGTGTGACCTCTCTGTTGAGCCTAGGTAGGACTACGGCATGTTGATCGGCCGAGGCCGGTCATGACCTGATGGTGTGTCCGGCCGAAGTTGATCGAGCGTGTTGGGTAAGTTTGTGCATCCCTGCAGGGAAGATTGAACTATTCGAATAGCCGTGTCCACGGTAACGGACACTCGGAGTTGTATCCTGATCGATACAACTAGAACTAGATGTTGAGGCATGAGAAATGGACATGATGGCTCCGGGATTGCTTTCTCGCAGGGAGTCGAGGAAGTGATCTCTGGGCGATGTTACAACATACTTACTAATATTATAATATGCTACTCGTATCTCTTCTGATGCTGCAAGATGCTTGAAGATGCTAGTGTTCGATAGGCTAGGCTTTCCCCTTCTCTTCTGGCATTCGGCAGTTCAGCCCATAGATACAGCCCATTCCTTTGATACAGATGCATACTTAGTTTAGATCTGATGTAAGTCTTGCGAGTACTTTGGATGAGTACTCACAGTTGCTTTGCTACCTCTTTTCCCCATACCCAATTGTTGTTTACCAGATGACGGATCCCAGGAGCCAGAGGCCACCACCGACGACTACTACTACCCCGAAGGAGACGACTACTACATGGAGACCGCCGACGACCAGGTGTAGTTTAGGAGGCTCCTAGGCAGGAGGCCTTGCCTTTTCGATCATTGATGTTTGTGCTAGCCTTCTTAAGGGAAACTTGTTTAACTTAATGTCTGTACTCAGATATTGTGCTTCCGCTGCTCTTGTGTTTTCGAGCTGATGTATTCGAGCCCTTGAGGCCCCTGGCTTGTAATATAAAGCTTGTATTATTTTATTTGTGTCTAGAGTTGTGTTGTGATATTTTCCCGTGAGTACTTGATCTTGACCGTACACATTTGTGTGTATGATTAGTGTACGATTGAATCAAGGGAGTCACAATGATAACCCACTGTCGGGGTACGACACCTATGGGATCCAAAGGGACCCCTTTACGATTCGGCGGGGGGAGAGGTATACGCAAAGAGCAGAACCAACGATCGACGCGGGAAGTTTTTACCCAGGTTCGGGCCGCTGATCAGCGTAAAACCCTACTCCTGCCTTGTGTTCTTATTAATGTTCTTGAGCCCAGCCTTCAGGAGCGCTCGCCGTGAACAGTACATTCAAAGAGCAGCTACGCATGCAGAATGGGCCAGAAGTTTTCCACAGTGGCAAAATGTACATACATTGAGGTGTAAAGTAGCTACAGGGTTACCATACCTAACCCCTGACGGATTAGGATGGACGCATTTAATGCACCATGAGGTGTCCGTTTAGGTGTCCTTACTTTCTTGGGGATGGAAAAAGGGGCCATCCCATCAGCACCGCTTAAGCTCTCCTCCATTGGCGCGTCGCCACGCATCCAAAGAAGGACCCAGAATGTCGGGTTTGTCACTGTGCTAGAGCGGTGGCACAACAACAAAACCTTGCCGGGCGCCAAAGCTTGCCGGGCACCAAGCCTTGCCGGGCGCCAAGCCTTGCCGGGCTCCGCAGGCCACCCCGACAAGATCTTGCCGGGGAAGCTGGCCTTCGGATTCCAACTCTTCTTATCTGCTGATCCTCAGATCTCTGACTTGATGATTTCTTTGATGGCTTGAATCAACCTCGAACTGTTCCCCGGCAAGCCTTGCCGCGAGGATGGCTACAACTGCCCGTGCACAAGTACGGGGTACTAGTGGCCCAATACTTAGTACACCGACAGGAGCCCCCGGGCCTAGGCCATACACGAGTGCGAGGCGTTGTTGGGCTAGGCCCAAACAGTGCACGGGCACGCGTGGCAGGGGATTAACTGCTCGTAAATATCCCGTTTACTGTGCCCCCACTACGCGCGTCGAACGCGCGGTGTGGGGAGCGTGCCTAAGAGGCTGCAACTGCGACGTGCCTATAGAGGCGCATTCACATTGGGGAATAAAAGAGGCGGCCCCGCTCCTTCCCCATAAAAAGGAGAAGCCGCAGAGGCACAAGCCTATTTACCCCCCTCTTCTTCTCAATCTGGCCGTCGCCATCGCCTTCCTCCTTTCGAGCTCAGAGCGGAACTTTTCCTCTTCCGCCCGCCACTTCCACGCTTGCTTCACCCCCGGCTTCCGCCCTCGCAGCCGCCATGCCGCCCAAGGCCAGCAAAGGCAAGGGCAAAGAAGCGAAAACCGATGTCCCGGAGAGCGAACTGGTGAAGATGCGGAAGAAGTATGTCGTCTTCCCCCCATCGCTCGATGCAGAAGCTCTGAAGAGGCGGTACCAATGCATGTGGGCAAAGGAGACGCATGCTCACCCCGCCACACGCGTGATTCCAGGTTCTTGTTCCAACAGTGGATCGGACAGATACCCTTTCTTCGCCGCGTATTTCTATTGCGGGCTCTGCCCCCCATTTTCTGACTTCTTCAATGATATCATGTACACATACGGCTTTCATCTTCTCGATTTCACGCCGAATGCGGTACTATGCATGTCCATCTTTGCCCATCTTTGTGAAAACTTTGCCGGCGTGATTCCCAACTCTACTCTTTTTCGCCATTACTTCTTCCCCCGCATCCAAAAAGGAGAGGCCCTCTCTGGTTCTATCGCCTGGATTCCAAGGGCTTGGAATAAGGAAATATACCCAGAAGGAGTTTACCGCGAAAAGTGGGATGAATGGCGGGCTGAATGGTGCTGGATCCAGGAAGCAGATCCCCATCCGTTTTGTCTTCCCCGGCAACAGAAAGTGGTCCGCGGCAGCGGTTGGAACAGTCTTGCCGCTAATGACGAAAAGCTCGCAATCGCCACCACCAGGATTCTTGGCCTGAAAGCTGCCAGGCTGACAATGGAGATGATTGGCTTCGACTTTCTCCGCCGCCGCATCGCCCCCTTGCAGAACAGGGGAAGGCCAGCTTGGGAATATAGAAACGCGGCAGATATCATGAGATTGCGCCCCGGGTTGAATAATAATCTGACCACTATGCAGCTTGGCGCTCTTCGGAAAAAATTATTCCAGCGCGAAGACAAGCATCGGCTGCCGGCAAGGATTGTCCGTTTGTGTAACAACTCCGCCTTGGGGTCAATCATCGCCTTCATGCCGATGTTCAACGCCCACAGTCTTGACGCGACTTGGGCCAAGCCAACCGAGGAGGAAGCACAGAAGTTTTTTGACAACTTGACGGAGAGACCTGTCCGGCAAGAGACAGATTTCATCCGAGCCACCACCGACCAAGAAGTAGCTTACATTGCTACTAGGGTGGAGGAGGCAAATCTTGCCGCGGAGGCCGGCAGCGTTGGCTTCACAGAATGGGAAGCCAGCGACGTAGAGGTAGTAGTGGAGGTAAAACCTGCCGGGAAGGAAAAAGCTGCCGTGGAACAGAGCAGCACAGCCGCTGAGAGCTCGTCCGACGAGGACACGGCCGAAGAAGAACCGCAAGAAGAGCTCCCAGCCCCGAAGAAGACGAAGCGCGTTCTTCGGAAGGCTGCATCTGGCATCCCGGCAAGCCAGCCTTCTTCGAGCGGCGAGGCTCCCGGCAAGAAAGTGGCCGGCAAGACTGTGCCGCGGCAAGGGGTTCGTCAACAACCTGCGCGGCGTGCGAGACCCACACCAGCGGCCACTGCTGGGGCGGCAGGGGTGTCTCGCACTACCGTACCGGAAGCTGCCCCGGTGCCTGCCATAGCCAAGCAACCTAGGACCCCTCCTCCGCCTCCCCACTCAGACATTGCAGTAGAGGCCGATTTCGACATCTCCGGCTTTAGTCCGGAGCGAGAAGAAGAAGAGTGAGTACTTTGCCACAGCTTTTGTATTCCAATCTTGGATCGATCTTACTGACTTGCTCGTATTGTCTCTACAGTGATGCAGAAACCTTGCCGGAGAGGATGGCGAAGAGGACAAAGACTTCAACGGGCGACGAGCCCCCGGCAGGCTCCGTGAGCATGCCAGAAACCGTTGTCGTCAGCCCGGAGCCCAGTCCTCAATGCAGCCCCCAGCACAGCCCCTAGCACAGCCCCCGGCGTAAGTTCACTGTCCTTTTTCCGCTGGCGGGTGCTGAGGCTTCCATTCTTGTCGCTGATATCCTTGGGCTCGCAGGAGAAGAACGGCAACAAGGGGAGTTGTCGGAAGATGTCCCCGTCGTGCCACCTTCATCGACCACGCCGCCCACAAGCACGTCCCCGGCAAGAGATCCTACCGACGAGCCCATCCTAACTGAGGAGGAGCCGGCAAGCATGGACACCGGCAACCCTCCCCCGGCAACCGAAGTTGCCGGGAAGGGCGAGGCCACCTCTCAACAGCTCGACGCAGGTAATCGATTGCCTCAGAGTGCTTGTTACTCTTTCCCTTATCTCTCTGTCTTTAGTCGCTTCAAACTTCAATCTTGATCACATTCTGTTCTCCTCCTTCGTCCTTCAGAGTTCCCTATGATGGAACACATGGATGTCGATGTTGTCATCGAGGAGACCGCCAGGGATGCCACTGCCGAAGCAGACAGGATCACTGCCAGCGAGGCCACCAAGGATGACACTATCGAGGTTGGTGGTGCTCTTGACGGGGAGGCCACCAAGACTGCACAGGAGGAACCCGCCAAGGAACCTACTGAAGGGGGCGACAGGGAGGCTGATGACCGTACTGACGGCATTCCTGCCGCAGGAGCACCAGGCGCTGCACCGGCCACGGAGCCCCCTGCCACTGGTGAGGCGGTCGCTGAAGACCAACCGTCAACATCTGAAGGCCCCTCATCCAGTAAATACCTCAAGGTTGGCGAGAACCTGTTTGTCAACTTATCGGGGACGGCAAGCATTGGGGCACCAGCCGAAGGAGAAGTTTTTGACGAAGAAATCATCGCTGCTGCCGGGCTCGAGGTTGTTGACGATCCCAGCGCTAGCAGCGGCAAATCTGAAGAGGACCAGCTCCTTCAGGCCATGGGCGAGAATTTCCACAAGCTCCAGGCTCTCCACCGCGCCCGGAAAGATAAGGCGGACTCCAGAATGGCAGTCGTCGAGGCGGCCGAGGCAGATTTCCAGAGGCGCGTCGAACAAATGCAAACCTGGTATGCCGAGGCCCTCCAAGAGCTGACTGCTGGCCGGGAACAGGTGAGCCAACAGTGGACAGACATCCTCCTGAAGCAATCTGATATGGAGAAGGCGCAGGATGAAGCTACTCAAAGGATTGCCGCTGAAGATGCCCTCCTGACGGGGCGCCGTGTTGCTCTTGATGCTCATGAGGAAGATCTCACCGCACGTGAGCAGGCGCTCGCCGCCAAGCTTCGCAGCAAAGATGAAGATATCGAGAAGCTTGTCGCATGGCAGACCCAGGAGCTGGAGCAAAAACATAAAGAGGCGCTCAAAGCTCTGACTGCAAGTCACGCCAGCAAGCTCAAGGAGGCCGTCAATGCTGCTGAAGCTGCAGAGGCCGCCAAGAATGAGCTGAGCGACAAGGTAAAGAAACTGGAAATAGATCTCAAAGAGCACGGCAAGGAGCTCTCGACGCTCAAAGGTGATAGGGAAAAAACCCTCCACTCCCTGGCGAAGATGCAAGTTGCCCTGTCCAACAAAACCAAGCAGCTCTCCTCTGCGGCTGATAATATTGCAGTTCTGGAATTGAAGCTGACCACATTGCAGAAGTCTCTCGAGGCCGGCAAGGCCCGTGAGAAGGCTCTACTCAAGGATCTCCAAGGAGAGAGGAACCTGCTCAAGAGCACTGCCGTCGCCCAAATCGATTACGAGAAGGGGGTGGAGATCTGGACTGGACGTCTCATCACCACTGCGGAGAAGCTTACGGCAGAACTGTCAACCATGGGCCTGTCGAACTTCAGGTATTCTTCCAAGGAAAGGATATCTTCAAGTGCCCGGTTGACGATGTTCTTTGAAAGCATCATCGATGCCTTGAGGGTGCTCCAGTCTAGCCGGGCGACCCAATTGGCCAACGAGACTCGCCGGCTTTGCCAGGCCTTCCTTCGCAAGGTGCTTATCAAGGTGGTGCACAGCTATCCCGGCATCGACCTCTCCAACGCGCTTGGTCATCTGCCAAGGGACGCAAATGTCGAGGCACTTGAAGAACTTATCGGGCCTATCCTTGAGAAGGTGAACTCCATCAAAAGGATCGAAGGCCAGTGCAGGGATTAAGTGCTCCGCCTTTTCTTGCCGTCATCATTCCATGTAAAAGACAATTAGGTCTCAAGTTAGAATTGCGGTAGCTCATGAATGTAATATAACTCGCCTATGTTTAGGTTCATGCTTGCTATTTTCCTTGTCTGATTCCTTTATGTATGGAGTTCATCCTACGCTTACTGAAAAACTTGCCGGCGCGCAACCTGCCGCGAGCGCTGGGTGCGGGACTTCAGCAGCCTGCTGGAGGTGCAGCGGCCGGCAAGACTCCTTGGCGTTCTCAGTGCAGCCACTTAAATCGTTGAGTGGGCTTGAAACAA